>OZ014522.1:539822745-541022745 GCA_963966055.1 Lathyrus aphaca | reverse complement strand
AGTTTCTTTGGTTCGCAACCGTCTTATCCATACCCTCCCAGGTTTATGCAACATTACCTTTCCTTCGGGATAAAAATGCCTAGCTGGCGACTCTATTCAACCTCAACCTCCAACATCACCGACGATTCGCGTTTGCACCGAGACGTAAAGTCCGGGGAGCGCCATGGTTCTCCTGTGAAGATCACTTCTAAGGGTCCTGTGAGGATCACCTCTAAAGGTCCTGTGAAGATTACTGTTGATCCAAAGGTGGCTCCCCTTATTATTACTACTCTTGGTCCAATTCCATATTCTTCTGACAAGGTTATTCCTTGGAATTATAGGTCTGATGTTTATATCCATGGTATTAAGCAAGAGCCTCTGACTGATACACCTGTTACAGATACTAATCATGATGTCGACAATATTGTTGGGACTATTAAGGTTACTAGGAGTGGAAGAATTTTCTCTCCAAAAGACACTCCAAAGACTGCTGCTGCTCCAGTTCATGTCTCCAACCCTGGGCCAAGTACCGAAGCTCGGGGCAAAGGACCATTGATTTAGCCTATTCAGGTTGAAACTCCAGTTACTGAAGACCTCTCTAAGCAGATGGATGAAGTATTGAAGATCATCCTCAAGAGTGATTATAATGTTGTTGAACAGTTGGGGCATACTCCCTCTAAGATCTCTATCTTGTCGTTGCTGCTATGTTCTGAAGCCCATGTCAAGGCTTTAGTGAAATTACTGAAGGTTGCTCGTGTACTACATGAAATCTTTGTGGACCAGTTTGAGAATTGTGTTGCCAACCTAACTACTGATAATAACTTGGGCTTTCTGATGTTGATCTAACTCCGGCCAAAAGAAACCACAATAAAGCTCTACATGTATCCATTGAGTGTAGGGCACGACTCTGTCTCGTGTTTTAGTGGATAATGGTTCCTCTTTGAATGTGTTACCGAAGGATGTTCTGGACAAACTAAATTTTGAATATATTATGCTAAGACCCAGTAATATGGTGAAGGCTTTTTATGGATCAAGAAGAATGGTGCACGAAGAAGTTGACCTTCCAATCAAAGTGGGTTCTCAGGTCTTTGATTCTACATTCTATGTAATGGATATCCGTCCTTCCTATTCATGTCTGCTTGGACGCCCCTGGATACATGGGGCAGGTGCTGTGACTTCCACTTTGCACCAGAAGTTGAAATATCCAGCGAAGAGCAAGATTGTCACGATTTATGTTGAAGAAGAGTATATGGTCAGTCATGTAAATAATTTCAAGTATGTTGAGATGGAGGGTGAATTTGTTGAGACTCCTTGACAGACATCTGAAGTAGTTCCTCAAGTTGTTCATGTTGTTGAATCCATCCCTGCTGCTAAACTAATTCCTGTTGTTACCAGGGTACCTCCTGCAATGGCTTCTCTGAAGGATGCAATGGATGTAGTTGAAGAATGTGGTTGTACTATTTGGGGTAAACTTCCTGACATTCCTTACAAATCTGACAAGTTTGGTTTGGGTTTTACTGCAGAGTCTCAGAAGGTTGTTTGTCATGCTCGTGCTATTCATATCACCAGCAAATGAGTTCAGAGGAACCAAGTTCAATGTTGTGGAGGATTATGAGGAGGACTACGACTTGGATAGCTAGATCTTTCCTACCATTGGAAGTGGGCTCAATAATTGGAAGGTTGAAGACGTTATTTCTATCTCCTTTAGTCAGGAGTAAATACTATTATTGTGTTTCTTACTTTTAAGTTTGTAATTTCGAACAATTAAACTTATAAGCCTTGTGCCTTACCCGGGGCACAATGGTATGCTTGTTAGGGATGTCATTTCATTTGCATATTTTCATTCAATAAAATTAATGGATGTTTTTGCTTTCGTAAATATTGCGCTCTTTATCTTTCTTTCATTTTTCCTTTATCAAGAGCTATATGTTCTTACACACACCCACGTAACTAAAATGCAGATCCTCATCCATTATGGATCCTGTTGATAACAATTCTGCTATTGCCAATTATAACTTCGAGAATCCGATCTATAAAGCTGAGGATGGAAAGGGGGAAGATTGTGAAGTGCCTGTAGAGCTTGCTAGGTTGTTACAGCAAGAAGAGAAAGTTATGCAGCCACATGAAGAACCAATTGATGTTGTGAATCTGGGAACTGAGAAAGACAGGAAAGAGATCAAGATAGGAGCTAAATTAGAAGACAATGTTAAGAACATATTGATTCAGATGTTACATGACTATGTGGAGATCTTTTCTTGGTCTTATGGGGATATGCCAGGACTTGATACTGATATAGTGGTTCACCGTCTGCCAATGAAGGAGGATTGTCGTCCAATAAAGCAGAAAGTTCGTCGTATGCGTCCTGATATGTCAGAAACGATTAAAGCAGAAGTAATGAAACAATTCAATGCAGGGTTCCTATCTGTTACTTCTATCCTCAGTGGGTTGTAAATGTGGTACCTGTGCCCAAAAAAGATGGTAAAGTACGCATGTGTGTAGATTATAGAGATTTAAACAAAGCCATCCCCAAAGATGATTTTCCACTTCCACATATTGATGTTCTAGTAGATAACACTGCTCAACATGAGGTATTCTCTTTTATGGATGGTTTCTCTTTTATGGATGGTTTCTCTGGAGAATACTACATTCGTTACACAATGGGGCACCTTCAGTTATAAGGTAATTCCATTTGGTTTAAATAATGCTGGGGCAACCTATCAGCGTGTTATGGTAGCTTTGTTCCATGATATGATTCATCATGATGTAGAGGTATATGTTGATGATATGATAGCCAAATCTCAGACTGAAGAAAAACATCTTGATCATCTGCACAAATTGTTTGAGAGGTTGAAGAAGTACAAGTTGAGATTAAATCCAAACAAGTGTACCTTTGGAGTTAGATCTGGTAAACTTTTGGGTTTCATTGTCAGTAGTAAAGGTATTGAAGTTGACCTTGCAAAGGTAAAAGCTATACAAGAAATGTCGGCTCCTCGTACTGAGAAAGAAGTCAGAGTTTTCTTGGGATGACTGAATTATATTGCAAGATTTATTTTCCAATTGACTGCTACTTGTGAGCCAATCTTCAAGTTGTTGAAGAAAGATCAAGTAATGGAATGGAACAACGAATGCCAGGTAGCTTTTGATGAGATCAACAAGTACCTACAGGAACCTCCAATATTGATGCCACCAGTTGAAGAAAGACCCTTGATTATGTACCTGACAGTATTAGACAACTCAATGGGGTGTGTGTTGGGGCAACATGACGAGTCTGGTCGAAAAGAGCAAGCAATATACTACCTTAGCAAAAAGTTTACCGACTATGAAACAAGATATTCACTGCTCGAGAAAACTTGTTGCGTTTTGGCTTGGGCTGCTCGCCGACTAAGACAATATATGTTGACTCATACCACTTTATTGATTTCAAAAATGGATCCTATAAAGTACATATTTGAGAAACCTGCTCTCTCCGGACGGATAGCAAGATGGAAAATGATTTTGACAGAATATGACATACAATATACTACTCAGAAGGCTATCAAAGGAAGTGTGGTAGCTGATCATTTGGCTCATCAAGCAGTGGATGATTACCAGTCTATGAACTTTGAGTTTTCAGATGAGGACAATCATTTGGCTGATCACTTGTGTCCTGTGACACGGCCCGTGTCAGGTGGCTACGTGAATTTTCCAACTTTTCCCAAAAATCTTCCTTTTCTTTCCCCTCTAACTCCAAACCAAAACTAGTTAATTTTAACTCGATATTAGCCTCCATAACAGTCCAATTTCAATACTTTATACCACAACACAATCATAACATCAATTATTCCTCTTCCCTATAACAACTATCCCCCAATTCACATAGCACACATTCAAGAACAATTCATACAAGATTACCTCATAAACAATTATTCTCATAATAATCATCATCAAATCATAAACACAATTCAAGGATTCATAATCTATCATATACATATCACAATTTCATCAATTCCAAATCCTCACATACATGAACCCTAAGGGAGGAAGGATCTCCCAATTACCCTTATTGTGTTAATTCACCAATTATAAAACCCATTATCCCCCTTACCTCGAAATAGAGATGAGTTCCTCGAAATCTTGGTCTTGATGATCTACGATCCTTTACCTTGCCCTTCTTCTCCTCTTTCTCCAGACCTCACTGTTCTTCGTCAAAACACGATGATAATGAAAACTGAATTCCTTATTCCACTTACATAAAACAATAATTCTACCTTTGCCCCTTGAACCTCTAACTAACCCTTTTTATTTTATTTTATTTAAATAATAACAATATTATAATAGTATACATTATTATATTATTATTATTCTCATAAAACATTTCTCTCCAATTTATCCAAATATACCATCAAAATATTAATATTTATTTCATAAAAATAAATATAAAATTATGGCGTTACACATACAATGGCTAAGAAGATTTTGAGAGCAAGTTACTATTGGTCTACCATGGAACCTGATTGCTATCAGCACTCCAAGACTTATCATAAGTGTCAGATCTATGCTGATAAAGTACATATACCTCCAGTTCCATTGAATGTTTTGACTGCTCCTTGGCCTTTTGCCATGTGGGTCATTGATATAATTGGTGATATTAAACTTACTGCTTCCAATGGACATCCTTTCATCCTTGTTGCTATTGATTACTTCACGGAGTAGGTAGAGGCAGCTTCATTTTCTTCTATTACCAAGAATGTTGTGGCTCGATTCATTAAGCATAATCTTATATATAGGTATGGCATCCCCGAAAGGACTGTCACAGACAATGGTACTAATCTGAACAATACTATGATTACTGACCTCTGCACGCAGTTCAATATTAAACATCACAATTCTTCTCCGTATCGACCAAAGATGAATGGCACAGTGGAAGACGCCAATAAGAATATCAAGAAGATCTTGCAGAAGATGACAATTACATATAAGGATTGGCATAAGATGTTACCATTTGCTCTTCATGGTTATCGTACCACAATACGTACTTCAACGAGAGCAACTCCATTCTCTCTTGTCTATGGTATGGAAGCAGTTTTACCCATTGATGTTCAGATTCCTTCCCTAACAATTATGAAGGATGCATACTTAGATGAAGATGAATGGATTCAGACTCGACTTGACCAGATAAACTTGATTGATAAGAAAAAACTTGCAGTTGTTTTTCATGGTCAAATGTATCAGAAGCGTATGATCAAAGCCTTTAATAAGAAGGTCAAACTACATGTATATCAGGCTAGAGACTTGGTAATCAAACGTATCATATTACCACAGGGTGATCCTAGGGGCAAATGGATTCCCACATATGAAGGGACATTTGTAATCAAGAGGGTATTTTGAGGAGGTGTCTTGATGCTTACTACTATGGATGGTGAAGATTTCCCGCAGCCTGTGAACGCAGACATAGTTAAAAAATACTACGCATAAAAAGATACCCATTAGGTTGACTATCCTAAGCAAAAATAAGGGAATCCCGGCGAAGCAAAAGGGTTCGGGAAAAATTAGGGATATATATATATATATATATATATATATATATATATATATATATATATATATATAATTGTACACCCGACAAGTCGAAAACCCGAAAGGGAGACTTGGACAAAAAAGGGTATCCCGGTGGATTGAAAACCTGAAAGGCCAATCCAGGCAAAAGTTAGGGATTAAAATGTATGACTATGTCTCGTTAGATCACCCATGTAACCTCAACTAGTTGTACTACTGTAGCGGTAAAATCATGAGTGTAAGTTATTGGTTAAATTAACTCAAAGTAAACAGAGTCGTCGTCGCGCTTTTATTTTATTCCAAATGGAAAAGGGAAAAAAAGCGAATAAAACCTAATGAATCTAAAAGCAAAAAGCTAAAATAAACAGGCAGAGAACGGGTAAGGGGATATGTTACAAATTGGGAAGGTTTTACGCACCCAAAATGTCTGTGGTACTCCACGAGAGCCCTTTGAAATATTTATTGCTTTTTTTGTTTGAAAAAGGTTTGTTTAAAAGATATTGAAGAGAAATGTTTTTAAATATTTTTGTGTTTGAAGAGACGTACGTCTCATGCCTACGTACCCACAAAGTACAATGCGAGATCAAAACCTCGTAGTTCGTGGTACAAATTGTGAAAAGAAACAATGTGTTGAATTGATTTTAAAATGTAAAGATAATTCGTCATTCTTTAGCGAATAATTTTGCTAAAAAGAATGAATCATATCTAAACATAAAAAAGGGTTAAAAAGAAAAAGTGCACAAGGGCACAAAAACAATTGAATGAGTTTTGCATTTTTTAAAGTCTTGAAAAGAAAATTTCGATATGCTTATGTGGTTTAGCATTTATTAAGAAACAAAATGAAAAGATAAAACCGCTTGACCTAAGTTAAGGTTTGATTATGAAAACATTTTGAAGTTTGAAAACAAAGAAGGTTTTGAAAATAGGAAGAAGATTTGAAAATTTAAGAAGTGGGGGGAGATGAAGGGACTATCCTAAGACTTGAAAGTAAAAGTTAAAGGAAGAACGATCAAACTGTATGGTGAACATTCTTCGAAGCAATGGGACTTCCATCTTCATAAACAAGTGAACCAAATCGGCTAAGGTCTTCAATCTATAATAACTTGAGCAAAGGGAGAGATCCTAAAAATCTAAGTCCAAACTCCAAGTCTAATGCTAAGGATAGTGGCCATAGTCCAAAGTTAAAGTCACAAGTCTTTTAGATGTTTAATCCTTTATTAATGTTTTTGTGTCCAAATGAACAAAAGAAAAAGCACAAGAATAATATGAATATAAACATAAACAATATGATGAATGATATAGTATAATAAAAGCATAATAAAAGAGATAAGGAGCAAGAGATTAAAATAAAGAGGATAAGGTGCGAGAATGAATTAAAATGTTAGTATATTAATAGTATAGTAATATTTACATAACAATGGTATGGTGAACTTAATCAACCACAATAAAAAATATATAACCAAAATCGCAAGGCAACCGGATCCAATTGGATCTTACTCCGAATTCGGGACAAGTTTAGGTCTACGTTAAGCAATCGCCGAGTAATTTACGAAGTAATTACCCTACAAATGAGGCCGGCCACCCCCAATTAAGGTGGAAAATATTTGTGCTAATACATGTTAGAGAAATGATATGATGGATCATTCTCCGAAAACATATCGCACGAAAAGAAAAAAAGTGGTAACGGTCTAATCTTAATCGAGATTTCATATTGATTTATCAAATACAACCTATCACGATCTCAAAGTATGGAGAATATCCAAATGATCATTCATCCATAGATTTGAAATAATGAAGATTAAACATCTTCGAAGATCAATAATCGTCGAATCGGAGATCTCATCGACCAAAAGAAAAATAAGATGAAAATAAGATGAAAATAAGTGAATCTAATATTTATGATCCACACATCTAACCAATAAAAATAATAGAAAAAGTCAGAATTAAAATATTTTTTAAGATTTTTTCTAAAAAAAAAAATTTACAAAAAAAAATGTAAACAACTTCACTTTTTTCTTTAAAAAGGAATTTAGAAATAAAACAAATAAAAGAAAATAAAATGTAAAAAGAAAATAACAAAAGAAATAGAATATGGAGTATGCGCCATATCAGTGAGTGCTAATAGTATAATATGGTGGATCCAACTTGTCTAGGCCCAAACCACATAAAAGTTTTATTAAAAAAATAAACTGAAACAAAGCATAAAGAAATAAAAACGCAGCCAAGCATAGAGTTTCTTCTTCAACACAAAGAGTCGTCGGCACTGTTCATCCGAAGAGGAAAAAAAATGCGCCGTTGTACCTTTTCTTCCTCTCTGAAAATCGCGACAAATTATCTCCTACAAAATTGCCGTGAAAATCAACACCGTGAAATCAACATCTGCGCTCTCTCTTTCGTAATTGTTGTTCCGTTGAAACCTAAAAATTCCTCCGCTCTTCTTCCTCGCAAATCTCTATGCTTCCTTCTTATTTTATGCTTTTCAAAATCTGGAATTGTTTAGATATAAATTTATGAGCCGAGGTGTGGTTGTGTTGAAGGTTTGTGCGAATTTACGGTTGAAGATTGTAAGGAATTTGGAGAAGGTTGTAATGAGTTGAAGGGGAAGATGTGAGATTAATAGAAACCGAAGATGGAATTTAAAAGTGGTGGAGGTTTATGGTCTTCTGAAAGATGAATTGAGAGGAAATTTTATGGTGATTTGAAGCTTTGAGTTTATAATTTTGCAGGGTGTTTGGAGGCTTTCAAAGCTTGAAGATTGAGAGAAGGAAGGGTCCCATTTATAGATGGAAGGAGTTGAGAATTTATGCAGTTTTGAACTGAATTTTTCGCGTTTTCGTTCATGAGAAACGCATGTTCAATTTGAATATTTTTTCTGCGTTTTATTTGATTTGGCATTGCATTTTTGTTGCGGTCTGCGCGTTTGAATGTCTGCATTTTGGGCCTGCGTAAAGTGTTAGCAGCGTGCGTTTTGATGTGCTTTATAGGGTACCACTTTGCGTTTTGAGGTGGTTGTGTACGGCTTGTTGCTTTTCGTGATGATGCATTTTGAATGTTAACTATTGCGTTTTGCAGGTGAGTTCGTGTGTGTGACGTACGAAGCCGTTTTGGTGCTGATGGCGTGACGTTTGCTGAGTTTTTTCGTTGCAGCTGCGTTTTGCTCATATGAGGTTACGTTTTGGACTTGCGTTCCGTGTGCGGGTTTTATGAAGCTTGGCTTTAAGTGATCGGCTTGTACGGCTTTGGAAAGTGTGGAAGAGCTTAAAGTTGGAAAAGTGGTTATTTGGCTGAACAAATATAATTGAATGACCTATTATTTTTTATTTCATTTTTGTAAGTTTGTAATGGGTTTCTTCTAATGGTTTAACAAACAAAAAACAATATTGGGCCTAGAAAAAATGTATATGAGCTTAAGAAAGTAAAAACAGGCCTTGATGATTCTTCACATATTTTTTTTGGCAATGACTATGGGCTTATTGGTGAATTTGAAGTGGATAGAAAAATTAAAAAAAAAGGATATGGTTTATGAAAAAAAAGGGTAATTTGGATAAATGAATAATCGAGAAAAATGGGAAACAAAGGTTATTGAATAAAATGGATATTAGAAATTGGAAAATAAAAATGGTTTAATCGAAAAATGGATAATGGATGAAGTGATGATTTTATTTTAGCCCAAAACTAGATTTTGATTTTTTTTTCTTGCACAAGCCTCTGATAAACACAACCATCACTAAACCATTATACAACTTGCCATTTAAACCACAATCACTTGGATTATCTGGCATTTATCCTGATTATTTGAATCCATGCTGAGGAAAATAAATTCATAAATGAATCACTGATGAATTGATGAACTTTGCACACAACACAACTTAAACTTTGAATCACGCATCGTCTGAGAAATAACCACTGTCACGCATAACTTGCAGTTGAAACAATTTTTGATAGTTTGACCAAGATTAGGTCAAACGTCCATCTGAATTGAATCATAACTGAACAAACGCATCTGAATTGAAGTCACTGTCTTATCTTCGAAAACCTGCACACAGAGAGAAGAAGAAGCAAACTGCAACATATTTTTGGTATTTTGGTTAGAAGTTAGTAAATATAAACAAATAAAAGCAAGTAAAAACACGGTGATCCCCGGTGAGGCATAAAACTACAAATGAGAAGGATAAACGAACCAGTGCGTTATCTTGTTTGTATGCAAGATGCAGATGAGATGCGAAAAATCTTAGGGTAAAAAATTAGGGTATGACAGATGCCCCTATTTAAGTTTCTTCAATCCAGAGATAATGAAGATTGAAATCTTCGTTTTGACAAGATGGAAGATACTTAAATATCTAAAAACCCAATTTTTGATCCTAAGATGCCAAAAAAATGGAATGGAATGAAATGCAATGATACGAACAATATGAAGTGATATGAAAATGATATGAGAATGATATGAAAGCATATGAAAATGCAGATGAAAATGTTATGAAAACATATAAAATGCAAAGAAAACATATAGAATGCATATGAAAACATATGAAATGCAGAGAAATCTATGAGGAACAAAACGACACATGAAATGAAATAGACGTTGGGGATGAGGAGCATAAAACTTCAACTGAGGCGAAAATGTCCAAGAATGGAAATTGGACAGAAAGGATCACAACATCCAAGAATGGAACTGAATGAAGTGAGAAAAGGTCCCGAAAAGTACATCAAATCAATGATGACTCCGCTATGGACGCCCGAGAATGGCAATCGGAAGAAAAATGATCACAACATTCGAGAATAGCAATCAGATAAAAATGTGAATCACAACATCCAGGAACAAAACTGAATGAAATGGGAAAAGTTTGGGAAAATACACAAAATCAATGATGACTCCAACATGGAAATCCGAGAATGGAAATCGGAAGAAAAGTGATCACAACATCCGAGAATAGCAATCAGATAAAATGTGAATCACAACATTCAAGAAAAAAACTCAATGAGATGTAAAAAGTCTGGGACAGTACATCAAATCAATGATGACTTCACTATGGACATTTGAGAATAGCAACAGAAAGAAAGGTGAATCATAACATCTAATAGTAGCCTTGAATGAAATGATAAATGTAACATCCAATAGTAGCCTTGGATAAAAGGGTGTAGTATCCGAGAAAAACATCTGGTAAGAAAAGATTCTGGAGAGACATCAAAGCAAGGTATATCTGGACAAACATCAGATAAACACAAAAAGGTTCTGGAAAAACATCAGAACAAAAGTTACCAACATATCTGGAACAACATCATATAAAGGTTTAATATATCTTGAGCAACATCAAATAAAGGTTTAACATATCTTGAACAACATCTGATAGAGGTGAAAGTTCTGGGAAAACATCAGAACAAAAAAAGATATCTGGAATAACATCGGATAAAGGTTTAACATATCTGGAACAACATTAGATAGAGGTGACAGCTCTGGGAAAACATCAGAACAATCAAGGATATCCGGAATAACATCGGATAGAAGAGACAAATAAGTATTTTTTGTAGGTTCCAAGTAAGTTGGACTTTAATCACAAGGTAAGAAGTTGAAAATTACAAGACCTCGAGAAACGCATAATGAGGACTAACACACTCATATATGCCAAGGTAAGTGGGGAATAACACACCCAAGAAAATTCATAATGAGGAATAACACACTCAAATATGCAATTCTTTAAGAGAGTGGGGAATAACACACCCAATAAAACGCATAATGAGGAATAACACACTCAAATATGCAAATGTAAACGAAACTGGGGAATAACACACCCAAGAAAACACATAATGAGGAATAACACACTCAAATATGGAATCACATACGAAAATGGGGAATAACACACCCAAGAAAATGTATAATGATGAATAACACACTCAAATATATAAACGTTTCGAAAATGGGGAATAACACACTCAAATATATAAACGTTTCGAAAATGGGGAATAACACACCCAGAAAACGCATAATGAGGAATAACACACTCAAATATGCAATCACATATGAAAATGGGGAATAACACACCCAAGAAAACGCATAATGAGGAATAACACACTCAAATATGCCAAGGTAAACGAAATTGGGGAATAAAACACCCAAGAAAGCGCATAATGAGGAATAACACACTCAAATATGCAAACGTAAATGAAATTGGGGAATAACACACCCAAATATGCAATCACATATGAAAATGGGGAATAACACACCCAAGAACATAATATGATAGAAAATGCTTGACAACCAGTTTAGACTCTTAGAGGAGTGGAAATATGAAAGACATGTTCCTCAACACGAAGATCACTGCCATTCTGGTATGAGATTAGAGATGCTACTGTTGAACAAATATCGGTCACACCGGTAAACTGTATCAAGTTGAAAATCTCTGAGAAAAGTCATGAAAAGCTGCTTGGAGATTCTTGAAGAAAATTGCCCCAAGTTCAATGACTGATGAAGGTAAACTGATAATGGATTCAGTTCCTGACTACTGCCAGAGAAAATTGATCAAATCTTTGAAATGACTGTTGGGAGAATACACTGATCATGGCTTCAGGTCTTGAAATGCATGTTGAGAAGATAAACCCAGTGTGAAACTTGCAGAGAATCTTCTGGTTAACCAAATATAAGAATAACTTGCATTGAGAAACAACTCTTGAATCATAGGATCTGGGAAGAACTTGCCCCTGATAAGATTACTGACCAAGTTTCTCAACTGTTTGAAGATTCCTTGATGAGGAAAGTTTGTTTGCAAATAAAAAATGTTTGTACAAACCTGATAATTTTAATGTAAAGTTCATGCAAAATTTTGAAATAAAAAATCATTTTTGGAATGAAATTTATTGATGTAAAGTAAATGAAAACATTATCAAAACACGACGGTTAAGACAAAATGAAAGATAAAGCAAAGGTATGAAACAAATGATTGGTAACGAACTTGGGAGTCAGTTTACGCAACCTCATTGTAGTATGCTTTTCAAAAGAAACCTGGATTCAATTAGGAATTTTGAAGGTTGTAACGTGGTCTGGTTCACGGTTTATGAAACAAAGGATATAGACTCAAAGTTTATTTGTACCCAACCTAACTTTGTGATGAACTCCAGTCCTACATTCAATTAATTCAGCCTATGCATTCAAGTTCCTAGACATTTTGGGATTGCACAAATGAAGATGATTCACAAGCCAAAGGATTTTGAGATAGCAGTCACCTCTTCCTTTTTTTTTATTTCTAGTGAGGACTTTGGTCCACTCATCTTGTTTTTGTTGAGGATTTTGATGACCTCTTGATTGATCTTTCTTTTATTGTCCCTAACTTTTGCCTGAACTGTGTCATTTGAGCTTACAGTAAGCGGATGCCCTAGTTTTTGCCTAAGTCTCCTTCATAGGTTTTGACTTAGCGGGCTTTGATTTTTTTTTATCATCATTTTTTTTCAATATCATTTTTTTAAAGATAATGACTGTCTGGCTTAATGATTACGACGAACCATCATTGGCTTTTGAATTGAGAGACATCTTCAATACTTCTTGATGTGTGTGAAGGAAAACTTGAGATTGCAACTGTCGTTCCCACCTGATGACACACGGCCAAGAGGGGTTCAGACGCGAACGGTCGGTGAAAGAGAGAGAAAGGATGAATAGAGTCGCCAGCTAGGCATTTTTATCCCGAAGGAAAGGAAATGCTGCATAAACCTAGAAGAAGATGGATAAGACGGTTGCGAACCAGAGAAACTGAGAAAGGGGGTTGGTTACAACCTGGGAAGGTATTAGCACCCAGATTGTCCGCCGTACTCGACGGGATCCACGCTTAAAAGATTTGTGTTTAAAAGGGGTAGTGTCAGTGCTATTTTGTGTGCAAAAGCTGGAAAAGAATGCAAGTGTCAGTGTAAAAGAAAATGTGAAGTGTATAAGAGAAGTGTCAATGTAAGAACAAGAGTGAAATGCTCAGGACTATGAGGCTTAAAAACAATGCTGGAAGAGGGGGGAATATACAGAGACTTTTGTTCGATAACTGTTAAGTTATGCCTACGTATCCTCTCGTGCAATGAGGAAGTCAGAACACCGTAGTTCGACCCAAAGAGACTGAAAGATAAATTGACTTGTGAACTGCTTGCTTGTCTATGCTCAAGTGTATGACCTGTCTGGCTCAGGTGCAAACTGTCTTGCATTAGACGGAAGAAGCAAGTTCTCGTTCGTGAGTGAAGATGATGAGAAAAGAATCCCGGAGGAGACGATTATTGTTTGTTTTTGTGTTTTCAGTCTTTTATTGATTTTTGTATTTGTCATAAGAAAATGAGCTTAAGCCTAAACCAAGGGTTAGTAAACTCATCACATCCTCCCTCTGATTAGGGGTAATGAGAATACCTAAAGTATGAAGTAAACACCTCACACTTAATCACCATGATGTAGGATTAAGATCATTATCCTACTTGCAATTATTTAGATGTTTTTGGAGTTTTTGTTTAGTGTTAAGTAATGAGTTTAAGCCATAATCAAGGATTTAATGGACCCATTACACCATCCTAATAGAAGGATAATAGATGAGAACATTTAAGCTGAGGAAGACTCCTCAACTCAACCCATGATCAGGGATTAACCTCATGACACAACAAAGCCTTTATTAAGTGGATTTTAATTAATGGTAAGGTTAAGAAGTGGATTTTATGGTTTTTAAGACAACTTGAGGGGGACTTGTCCATTAACACCAGGGTTAGTCCTTCTTAACCACTTAAGGAAGAATTAGAACCCTAATGCAAGGCCCAAGTTACAAGCTTGATGTCTTAGTGATTTATTAGATGGATTGATTAAAGGATTTAAACACATTAAGGGTTTAACACTTAGGATTAAAGTTATACACTCCATCCTAATAGAAGGATGCAGGCATAAGCTTAATCACAAAGCCTTAAAACCTTTAGGGTTTAGTCCTTGATTATGAGATGAGAAGAGAAGACTCAAAGATGACACAAAGGTAAAGCTAAAGGGGGGACTAATCAAACCCTAATTTTTATCATGCTTGGTTGTTCCTAGGGTTTATGAGGTTTGCAAAAGATCTCCAGGAGAGAAGCCACCAGGAAAGAAGCAGATGAAAGGAGAAAGAAGCAAGAGAAGCAAATCAACTTACTTCACTTAAGAAGATAAGTTGCTTGAAGGAAGAAGAGGGGATGGAGCATGAATGAGCAAGCTCACTCTAATACACAAGATAAAATGCAGCAATGGTGCATAAAAGATATGAGAAGAGATTGTGAGAAGTGAAGGCAAATTCACTTCTCAAAACAACTTACCACCTGAAAAGTTAGCAAAAGAAATGAAATGCAATGAAGATGAGGTGAAATGCCATGATGCAAACCAAAGTCAGAGGCATGAACATGATGTCAATGATGCAAAGAGATGATGCAAACACATATCAAGAGTTGTGGATGATCATACAAGGATGAGGATGCAAATGAAGCATGCTTTGAACCATAAAAGTTCATGAAAGTTTATGAAATGTTATGAATGCATAACATGGCAAATGAAATATGCAATGATCAAACATGATTCTAATATGTCTAAGATGTATTACATGTCATAAGGATGCACAAAATGTCATGGCAAGTTCATGAATACAGGCATATGAGAGATGGATGCAAATGAAGGTAATAATTAGGGTTTATACACAACATGCAACAACAAATTCAAAACCAGAAGCAAATGACATGATAAAAAATTGAAAATGGGATCAAAGGAACCCTAACCCTACACAAGTTCACTGCCCAAAGGAGGAGACCTAAATCTAAACCTAATGGAAGTTATGATTTTCTCAAGTCAACTAGGGTTTCAAGGCACCTCAAAAGGAAAAATGCACATTAAATTGAAAATTAAAGATAAATTCAAACCAATTTTACCCTAAAACTACATGATATGAAGGATGCAATGCAAGAAGAAACATCATCAAACTCTTCTTGGTTAGGCAGAATGAATTTTTCTAAGTTTGGACCAAAATATTGCCTTTAAACCACTTTAATTCCAATGAAAATTGTCAAAATACATCAAGGACCAAAAAGAAATTTGTTTTGAGAGTTTGATAATGTTTCTAAATGTTTTAAAATGCAATGTGATTTTTTTTGTGATTTTTAAATACCTAAATGCATTTTTAGTTAATTAATTTCCATTAATTAATTAAAAATAAACATTTAAATGATTTAAAAATAATTTTTAATGCAAAAAATGAAAATAGAAATATTTTTGGTCTCTGAAAATTAATAAAAGGTTTGACAAAAAATTTCAGAATTTTTCAATGCATTTTTCTATTTTTAAAAATTCGTACAAGTTAAATGAAAAGAAAATGAAATAAAAATTTAAATAAAAGAAAGTAGGCTGATCCAAGAGCTGAGATTCAAATGGATTTGGAGGGAGTTGACCCGCGCGCTATTCAGTGGCTAGGATTGATTCTGGCTAAATTCAAATTTAATCCCAATTAATTAAATTAATAAATCAGAATTAGGGTTTAATGATGCATCTGGTTCGTTCATTCGCGCGCGGTCAACAAGATCTATGGCTCACATTCAAACCAAGCCCTAATCCAGATTAAGCCATTAATGACTTTCAGGTGGCCGGAAATGACCTCCGGTCATCTTCTCCGGCCACACTCTCCCCTGAAAAATGCTATCTCTCTCAAAACCTCACCCCAAGCCCCCTAAAGCTCCAGAATCACTCAACAAACATCAAGGAACAAGAATCAAACATCAAACTTCATTTATTTTTCATCAACAACATGATCGAATCAAAAACCTAAAACTGAACAAATTTTCAGAACACGCATACATCCTCAAAACTCAACCATTTTTCATTATTCAAAGTTCATTGTGATCAGTGGAACATGCTCTACCATTCTATAACTAAAGAAACAAGTTCTGGAAAAAAGTTTCAAGAGTATACCTGAGATGGAGCTTTTGCTTTTGGAGCTTTCTGGTTGTTTCTTTGGTCCAAAATGCCTTTAATGAACCTCCTGAGAAGTTTGCAATGCTTGTTTGGAATTTCTTATGGCTGGTTTATGAGATTGATGAAGTTTTGTCCAAAGGGAGTGGAAAATTGTATTTCTGTTTGGGGTGGTTTCAGGGCCAAATGAGGGTTGGGAAATGATCAGTGGATCATGGTGAGTGGTTTTGTGAAGTTTGTTTGAAGGTTTGAGGCTTGAATACTGAGATTCGAATGAAAATGCAAAAAGAGGGATTTTTGTGTATGCTGACTTGTGGGAGAGCTCAGGCTTGCCTCTTGTGTGTTTTGAGTCTCATTCTGTCCACTTATCATACTGTGATAGGGCAGAGGGTTGGTGGTGGCACAGTGTGATTGGCATGGCCCCTTTTGCAAAAAGTCAAGTCTATGTATCCTTTGAGGTATGGGCTGTTTCAGGGCTAGAGCAAAGGCATGTCTGCTGCAGCTTGATTCAAGGATGACCATGGAAATGAGATTGAGGCCCATTAGCAAGTTTGTGAGAAGTTGTGGGAGGTTTTGCAAATTTCACTAAGTTTGGCCCTTTTGAAGTTTCTTAATGATCAAGGCATGAAAATGAGTAATTCTTTGGTGCATTCTGAATTTTAGGTCATGAATTATGTTTGTGTAATGCTTAGAAGTTGTTTTGAAGTCATGAGAATGCTTGGCATGTGAAATTGCAAGTTTCCCTCTTTGGTGCAAAAGTGAAAAATAAGTGATTTTTCCCAACTTTGACAAGCCATAACTTTTGATCCAAAATGAATTAGAATGAGTTCTTGTACTTTTTGAAAATTGGAGGATCCATTCTACAACTTTCATGACCAAAGTTTCCTCATTTGAAGCATTTTTGGATCAACAAGAGGAGGTTGAAAAACTTTCCCAAAATGACAAGTTTTCATTATAAGTCACTTTCCCAAAAAGGCAACTTTGCAAATGGCTTGAAATTCTTCAATTTTGTGAACTTCTAACATCTTCTATGATCAAATAAAGATCATACATATTCAAAATGATGGAGAAACCCCTTTGGTTGGGTGATTGGGGGCCTCAGATGCCCTGATTTTGCACTGACTTGCTCAAGAAGTCATCTTGTGATCAGATGCCTTCCCCATGGAATTTCTTCATGAAAATTGATATGCATGATCCTCATAACATATAGAGACCAATAGAAACAAGAATGACCAAAAAATTTGGAGTTATGGCCTCTGAAACCAAAACCCTAATTTTAGGTCATCTGTGCAGTTAAACCTGGCTCTGCTTCCATGTCTTTCTCAGTTCTTGTGATTCTTTGACTTTCTTGACCTTGTGAGGATATAATATGACACTTGAACATACATGGACCCTCTTGAGGTGATTGATGACCTTTGGAGTGGCTCAAATGGCTCAGGGATGGCTCATATCACAAACCCTAGATGCAGATGACTTAGAGCTAATGTAGTGAAGCAAAAATGCAATAGGAGATGATATGATTGAACTTATGCATATGAAAAGATTCACAAGCCATGGTGTGATGAGTGAGGGAAAATTTGGGGTGTTTACAGCAACCTTTATTGAAATGTATCTTTAATGATTCTCTTGTACTTGATTGCACATTCAAATTAAATAAGAACTACCCATTCCCAGGTTAAAATTGTGGGTTTTTTCGAACAAAAAGAAATTCCAACTTCAAGGCTCAAAGGGGTTGACAAGGGATTAACTTTCTTATTTCTCCAGTGTTTGGGATTTGAAACAATACCTGTATATCATCAGCCAAGTCTCAATTGAAAGCATACAAACAACAATTATGGGTTTTTCGTTTTCATTATTCTCCCTCCAATCATCGTAAAAGCTTCAGAAAAGAAAATTAACTTGAAATATAAAGCATAAAGATGCAAATAATAAATAAATTGAATCAAAACAAATAAATTCTTATTTCATTAAAATCAACATGAAAGTACAAACAAAGTTTAAAAGCAAACAAGTCAATACAATTGAAGAAAATTGCAAACATAAAGAAACAATGACCTAGTGATCCATCAGCAACAAGGATGAGCTGTCGCGTATGAGATTCTGGCCTTGAAGACAATCGAACAGTTGAAGTCTTCCAGAAGATTCACTTCTCATGCTTCGACAAAGGATTGTTGACAACATTAGGATTTGTATCATGAAAGGAAAGGATGTTGTTCCTTATAAGTTCTTGCACTTTAGTCTTCAGTGCAAAGCAATGTTCCAAGTCGTGACCAGTTCCACCTTGATGAAACTCACAGTGAAGATCGGATCTATAAGTAGCTGGAAGAGGATCTGGAACAGCAGGCGGAGGCCTGGTAGTAATCATACCACTCTTAATCAAAGAAGGATACAACTCAGTGTAAGTCATCGGGATAGGATCAAAGTTTGGCCTATTATGATACTTATTTTGTCCAGCAGCAGGGCGAGGAGCCTGAACTTGAGCTTGAGCTGGTTGAACTTTGACAACAGGAGCAACTGCAACATATATGGTTGAACATATCGGTGTTTCTGGCGATAAGGCTTCCTTTTAGTTTAAACAACATAAGCATCACCATCTCTTCTCTTTTGAAATTTCCCATGAGACTTTCTTACATCATTAGAAGATTCAGCATTGGTAATCTTACCCTTCTTGATACCTTCCTCTAGTCTTTCTCCAATAGTGACTAGGTCAGCAAAACCAAATGAAACACTTCCTATCATTTTCTCCCAAAAGAAAGGTTAAAGAGTGTCCATGAACAAACCAGTTAATTCTTTTTCGGCCAAAGGTGGCTCCACTTGAGCAGCTAACTCTCTCTAACACTAAGCGTACTCTTTGAATGGTTCTTTCTCTTTCTGTGACATGTTTTGAAGTTGACGACTGTTACGCGCCATGTCCAAATTGTACTTATACTGCTTTACAAAAGCATCAGATAAATCCTTCCAGCTTCGGATGTGACTCTTCTCAAGTCCCACATACCACTTCATAGAAGCACCACTCAGACTATCTTGAAAACAGTGAATAAGCAGCTTGTCATCTTTGGCATGTGCAACCATTTTGCGACAATACATCAACAAATGAATCTTTGGATAAGTATGCCCATCGTATTTCTTGAATATAGGAACTTTGAACTTATCATGCAAAACTAGGTCAGAGACCAAACACATGTCTATTGCAGCAACACCAAAGACATTTTTGCCTTTTAAACCTTTTACCCTCTTCTCAAGAGTCAAGCATTACTCTCTAATTTCATCCATATATCCAGGTTCACCCTGAATTTCAGCTTGTGGACCAACAACATGGTACACGAAAGGAGAATTCTGATAAGAAGCTTGAGTAGTAGTGTGCACAACAGGTTGAGGTTCGACAAATGTCAGAGCTGAAAAGACTGGCACAACAAATGGACCAACCATTTGAGTAGTAGCAGAAACTGGCACCTAATCCGGAGGTAACCCAAATTCTGGCCAAGTAGAAACCGGTTGCTGAATCACGGGAGGGTCAACAACAGCAGTTGAAACTTCAGAAATCACAATCCTTTGAGGTGGTTCACCTCGAGCAATCAAAACTTGCATCAATTCAGTGAGCCTATTCATACTGGTATTCAAATCATCAATCTCCATTCTAACTTCCAAGTTATGTTGTTCTTGGTTTTCCATTCTCAATCTGATAGCTCTCAATCTGTTAGCAACTCTAGTTCCATATATGTGGTGAGGAGACAACTTGACGGATCAACAAACAACTACAGAAAGAAACAACCGGGATGAGTTCCCACACAACTCGGATGATTGCAAGAATATGCAAGGATGCAATGATATGCAATGTTCACTTCCATTTTCAGAGAAACAACTCGATTATTGCAAACATGGTCAACATCGAGAATACGGTCATGAAAAGTCTTGACAAAAAGGAATATTTGCTTTTTCCAATATTTGCAATAATCCGAATTATTTTCCTTGAGAAATGGTTGTGATGATGATCATGATGAATATGTGGATGCAACAACCATAAACAAGATCACGCAAAGCACACGGGTTCAAAGGTTCGGATCACGAGCATGGAGTCAATGGATAAGAACCAACAACCTACAAAGGCATGTACTAAGGTTTGTCTTCATTGTACCTGCAGAAAACCAAAAGGGTTCAAACAGAGGTGCCCGAAGTTAATAGCCATCTTTAGAATATTATCGGTACGTTGGATTACTCCTCAACCAATAACATTCTTAAAATAGACCTTGTCCGAGTGTAGTATCGCGTGACAACCACCTTAGGTTTACACCCGGATAGTTTCCGCACTACGTTCCTCAATTGGCTTGGATGGGTTAAGGGTTCTACGGTCCTCATTATGATCAGCTCAAGGTCGGAAAATAATGCCACATATGATTACTCATCATGACATTGATAATCCAAGAGAGCCTAACCGAGTGGAGATTATCAAATTGATGTCGCTTTGTACTACTCCATCGCGTATCGCTTCGAATATCGCCGTCCAATCATAAGTTCAACTCAGATCCGGATTAGAATCTATCTCACTCACAGAGGATCACCAAAACCGAAAAGGAACAAACAAATCAAACCAAAGCAGTAAATAAATAAAAGTAGGCCGAATCCACTTAGAGATTGACTCCCAACCAGAGTCACCATTTTTCTGTAACGGTAAAATCATGAGTGTAAGCTATTGGTTAACTTAACTCAAAGTAAAAAGAGTCGCCACCACGCTTTTATTTCATTCCAAATGGAAAAGGGAAAAAGAGCGAATAAACCCTAATGAATCTAAAAGCAAAAAGCTAAAAGAAACAGGCAGAGAGCGGGTAAGGGGATAGGTTACAAATTGGGAAGGTTTTACGCACCCAAAATGTCTGTGGTACTCCACGGGAGCCCTTTGAAATATTTATTGCTTTTTTGGCTTGAAAAGGGTTTGTTTAAAAGAGATTGAAGAGATAAGAAGAGGAATGTTTTTAAGATTTTTGTGTTTGAAGAGACGTGCGTCTCATACCTACGTACCCACAAAGTGCAATGCGAGATCAAAACCTTGTAGTTCCTGGTACAAATTGTGAAAAGAAACAATGTGTTGAATTGATTTTAAAATGTAAATATAATTTGTCATTATTTAGCGAATAATTTTGCTAAAAATAATGAATCATATCTAAACATAAAAAAAGGTTAAAAATAAAAAGTGCACGAGGGCACAAAAACAATTGAATGAGTTTTGCATTTTTTAAAGTCTTGAAAAGAAAATTTTGATATGCTTATGTGGTTTAACATTTATTAAGAAACGAAATGAAAAGGTAAAACCGCTTGATCTAAGTCAAGGTTTGATTATGAAAACATTTTGAAGTTTGAAAACAAAGAAGGTTTTGAAAATAGGAAGAAGATTTGAAAATTTAAGAAGTGGGATGAGATGAAGGGACTATCCTAAGACTTGAAAGTAAAAGTTAAAGGAAGAACGATCAACCCGTATGGGGAACATTCTTCGAAGCAATTGGATTTCCATATTCATAAACAAGTGAAGCAAATCGGCTAAGGTCTTCAATCCATAATAACTTGAGCAAAGGGAGAGATCCTAAAAATCTAAGTCCAAACTCCAAGTCCAGTGCTAAGGATAATGGTCATAGTCCAAAGTTAAAGTCACAAGTCTTTTAGATGTTTAATCCTTTATTAATATTTTTGTGTCCAAATGGACAAAAGAAAAAGCACAACAATAATATGAATATAAACATAAACAATATGATGAATGATATAGTATAATAAAATCATAATAAAAGAGATAAGGAGCAAGAGATTAAAATAAAGAGGATAAGATGCGAGAATGAATTAAAATGTTAGTATATTAATAGTATAATAATATCTACATAACAATGGTATGGTGAACTTAATCAACCACAACCAAAAATATATAACCAAAATCGCAAGGCAACCGGATCCAATTGGATCTTACTCCGAATTCGGGACAAGTTTAGGTCTACGTTAAGCAATCGTCGAGTAATTTACGAAGTAATTACCCTACAAATGAGGTCGGACACCACCAATTAAGGTGGAAAATATTTGTGCTAATACATGTTAGAGAAATGATATGATGGATCATTCTCCGAAAACATGTCGCACGAAAAGAAAAAAAATGGTAACGGTCTAATCTTAATCGAGATTTCACATTGATTTATCAAATGCAACCTATCACGATCTCAAAGTATGGAGAATAATCCAAATAATCATTCATCCATAGATTTGAAATAATGAAGAGTAAACATCTTCGAAAATCAATAATCGTCGAATCGGAGATCTCATCGACCAAAAGAAAAATAAGATGAAAAGAAGTGAATCTAACATTTATGATCCACACAACTAACCAATAAAAATAATAGAAAAAGTCAAAGAATTAAAATCTAGTATTAAAATATTTTTTAAGATTTTTTCTAAAAAATGAATTTACAAAAAAAAAAGGTAAACAACTTCACTTTTTTCTTTAAAAAGGAATTTAGAAATAAAACAAACAAAAGAAAATAAAATGTAAAAAGAAAATAACAAAAGAAATATAATAGGGAGTATGCGCCATATCAGGGAGTGCTAATAGTATAATCTGGTGGATCCAACTTGTCTAGGCCCAAACCACATAAAAGTTTTATTTAAAAAAATAAACTGAAACAAAGCATAAAGAAATAAAAACGCAGCCAAGCATAGAGCTTCTTCTTCAACACAAAGTGTCGTCGGCGCTGTTCATCCGAAGAGGAAAAAAAATCTATCGTTGTACCTTCTCTCCCTCTCTAAAAATTGCGACGAATTCTCTCCTACAAAATTTCCGTGAAAATCAACACCGTGAAATCAACATCAGCGCTCTCTCTTTCGTAATTGTTGTTCTGTTGAAACCTAAAAATTCCTCCGCTCTTCTTCCTCACAAACCACTATGCTTCCTTCTTCTTTTATGCTTTTCGAAATCTGGAATTGTTTAGATATTAATTGATAAACTGAGGCGTGGTTGTGTTGAAGGTTTGTGCGAATTTACGGTTGATGATTGTAAGGAATTTGGATAAGGTTGTTATTAGTTGAAGGGGAAGATGTGAGATTAATAGAAACCGAAGATGGAATTTAAAAGTTGTGGAGATTTATGGTCTTCTGAAAGATGAATTGAGAGGAAATTTTATGATGATTTGAAGCTTTGAGTCTATAATTTTGCAGGGTGTTTGGAGGCTTTCAAAGCTTGAAGATTGAGAGAAGGAAGGGTCCCATTTATAGATGGAAGGAGTTGAGAATTGATGCAGTTTTGAACTGAATTTTCAGCTTTTTCGTTCATGAGAAACGCATGTTCAATTTGAATATTTTTTCTGCGTTTTATTTGATTTGGCATTGCGTTTTTGTTGCGGTTCGCGCGTTTGAATGTCTGCGTCTTAGGCCTGCGTAAAGTGTTAGCAACGTGCGTTTTGATGTGCTTTATAGGGTACCACTTTGCGTTTTGAGGTGGTTGTGTACGGCTTGTTGCTTTTGGTGATGATGCGTTTTGAATGTTAACTTCTGCGTTTTGCAGGTGAGTTCGTGCGTGTGACGTGCGAAGCCGTTTTGGTGCTGATGGCGTGACGTTTGCTGAGTTTTTTCGGTGCAGCTGCGTTTTGCTCATATGAGTTTGCGTTTTAGACTTGCGTTCCGTGTGCGGGTTTTATGAAGCTTGGCTTCAAGTGATCGACTTGTACGGCTTTGGCAAAATGTGGAAGAGCTGAAAGTTGGAAAAGTGGTTATTTGGCTGAACAAATATAATTGAATGGCCTATTATTTTTTATTTCGTTTTTGTAAGTTTGTAATTGGTTTCTTCTAATGGTTTAACAAACAAAAAACAATATTGGGCCTAGAAAAAAATGTATATGAGCTTAACAAAGTAAAAATAGGCCTTCATGATTCTTCACATTTTTTTTGGCAGTGATTATGGGCTTATTAGTGAATTTGAAGTGGATAGAAAAATAAAAATAAGAAAGGAAATGGTTTATGAAAAAAATGGTATTTTGGATAAATGAATAATCAAGAAAAATGGGAAACAAAGGTTATTGAATAAAATGGATATTAGAAATTGGAAAATAAAAATGGTTTAATCGAAAAATGGATAATGGATGAAGTGATGATTTTTTTAGCCCAAAACTAGATTTTGAATTTTTCTTGCACACGCCTCTGATAAACACAGCCATCACTAAACTATTATACAACTTGCCACTTAAACCATAATCACTTGGATTATCTGACATTTGTGTAACACCCCAAAATTTTCCCTCATATTTATCACCTCGACTGGCTTATGCTTCATATTTCAGTTGCATTCTCTCGTTAGTTCATGTTGCTCGTAATCGTGCATTTGCATAGAACTCTTAAGACATATGGCCATAAATTGCTTTGGATCGAGTTTTCCTACTTTCTTAGGGTTTTCTTTCATTCAAGTCAAAGCAAGAGGTTGAATTATGTTTATCTTGGTCTCCATATCAAGGGTTCATCAAGTATTTGTCCCAAGATTTTACAAGAGGCAGTGAGCGATCAAGGCTCCATCAGGGTTTACTCGAGACCGACCAGGAGCTAGGGTTGGGTTGGATTTCGACATTTTGAAACATTCCTTAATTTAGTGCATATTTCAAGGAGGTTTAAGGGATTCTTATTCATGGTTGAGCTCATGGGCGTTTCATTAATTGAGGATCATGTTATCACGTTCAATGGTTCTCCAAGACATTATTGTCATGTTATCTGAGATATTTTCGTGGCCAAAGATTTATTATACTCAAGGCATCGTTGCTCTTTCGAGTCTTTATTTGTGATACAAATCATTTGTGGTTGAAACAGTGAAGTCGAGATTGTCATGAAGAATGCAATTTGGTTTTTCATGGGCGAACAAGAATTTTGGGGACGTACTCGTTCAAGTGTTCAGTTGATATTTCTGAGTCCAATCGTCAAATGTCCATTTCCGTATCAATTTCGTTCAATAAACCATGTTGTCTTTTCTATCCATCTTTCAATCCAATAACCACATAAACCGAGATCATATTCCTAGGCCCAAATTCAACTTTAGCCCAATTACAATAACTTTGGTTTACCCACTAATCCATTTTTTAAACCACATTAACACATTTGTGAGGATTTTCATTACACCCAATTTTTAGTCCATTAAATTCCAAATACACGGCTAATCAACTTAAGCTGCAACCAACCTCTACATAACATATCTTGGGCCACAACAAGATTCCATGAACCAAAAAAATGCCCAAAACCATTTTGCAGTGATAAAAAGGTTTAACAGGTTACAAGAGGCTTTGTCAGAAATAACAGGACTATATGGCAAGTTTAGCAAAAATATAACAAAATTAACACAAGAGTGATGAACAGAAGAAGTATTCAAATAGAAAAAACTCAGTTACATAATCGATAACATAAATTCTACTGAGAAAAATTTCAAGCGAAAAGGCAGAAAAAGTACAAAAAATTTCCCCATAACAGATTCACAAAGAAGGAGTCGATTACAAAAACTTGAGAAAATCAATACAAAAATCAGTTGAACAAACAATCAACAAACTCTAACTGAATCTCTAACAGAAAAACTAACAGAAATTCCCAACTAAATCTAAAAACTCTTAACCGAAACTTACAGAAGCTTCATATTGATCGGTATATAGATATGGATTCATTCACTGCTGAGTTTTTCTGCTGGAACTCTGAGCTTTTCTCTTCCCGATTTTCCTTCCAATTTTAAGAATCCTCCATCTTCATTCTCCACTCATCTTCATCCATCTCTTTTAAGCCTTTGTTGCAAAGTCATTCCTCTCCAATCCCAACCCTCAATCTTCACCAAATCCTCTTGATCCCATCTTCTTCATTCATCATCTTCATACGTTCATCAATTGCTCGACCGATCTCATAACAAAAACTTGCATCTTCATGAACAAACCTGCAACCACAAATTTCAGATTCGCATCACAGCAAGAACCTCAAATTTAAGAAGAAGGAAGTATCGAAATCGGCAACACGCAAGAATCATCACATACCTACTTCTTTCACTCCAAAACCTTCACCTTCATCATCAACAAGAAGCATTCAATAACGTCTCTGCAAAACCAAGTATCAACAATCCAAAATCACGCAACCTGAGAAACAAATCAACAATAAAAACAGCTCGATTAGCACGATATCAGAAGAAGCAAAGACTAGTTCGAGTTAAGGTAACCAAACGAAACACATACCTGAACGCACTATTCGCCGAGGAAAATGACGGTAGCTCCTTCATCTTCGACTTTGCGACGAAATCAAAACAAAGGAAGCTTCTTCAACGCATCCTCTTTCGTTCATCCATATCATCATCAAGCTCGCGTCTTCGATCGTTTGTAAGGTGTGATTCACTTGCTTTGTTCTTGCGTAGGGTTTAGAGTGCGTTTTCTGTGCGAGAAGTTGAGGGATTGACTTCGAATTTAAGATAGAAGAGGATCTAGGTTAGGTTTTGGTTTATGATGAAGGTGATGGTAAGAGGAGTAGCGATTTCGTGGGGGGGGGGGGGGGGCGATGGGGTTATCTGGAGTTTGCTCGGAGTGTTGGTGGTTTGATTAGAAAGGGACGGCTGCGGTTAGGTGAGAGAAGGAGGGTATCGGTGGCGGAGAGAAGAGAGGAAGAAAATGATAAGAAGAGGCGCCGTCGGAGAAGAAAGAAGGAGGTGATGGAAGGGTAACGGCGGAGGAGAGTGGAAGAGGGAGAAGAAACCTAGGGTTTTTGATTTGTGTCGTTCAGTTTGTGTATTATAAGTTTCATCTGAGATTTGTTTGTTTAACTGATTTAATGAGAATATTTGGAATAATTAAAACCAATTAAGAAACCATAAAATTCCTTAATCCTGCAATTAATCATCAGTTAAGTCTCATAAAACTCATTAAACCCCATCGCCCAAGACTTATGGAGGGATGAGACTCTTATTGGACGGTCCAATCCGGCGGTGACACGTGTCACCGTCCGGTTGGACCCTTGCCTTCCATCCTGCGCACCGCAACCCTTGATAACTATTATGCATCCCTCAATCCTAACCATCCACATAATCCAACGAATATGGCTGAGTCAACAAAGTTGACTGGAGTTTCATGTTATGCTCCCTCAGGCCTAGCGCACATGGGCCTTTCCCTATCACTAGTTGCACCCCCGTTTTCAGCCCATGTTATTTTTAACTAATAAATCTTTCTTTTATCACCCCCATTTAATTCCCTTTCATTTTAAATTTCTATTTAACACTATCTTAAATTAATTCCATAAAAAATATTAAAATGCATTAGAAAAATCCCCAAAAATTAGGATAGAATTTTAATTCAATTTAGAAGTTTTCTCAATTTTTACTTTCTGAATTTTTATATTTTTCAATTTAATTTCGATTTTTAATTTAATTGATTTTATATTGAATTCCTTTATAAACACATAAATTTGTACGATTTATTTCTACCACTTCCTGTAACATTTTGAATCCATTCTTTTTGCTTTGGTTAGAGGACAAATTAAGGTACCTAAAATATTTTTGGTGTATTTTTTAGGACAATTTATCCACTGTTTTGGTAGTGTGATTTGTATAAATTTAGGATTGAACTTTAGATAGAATTAAAGGACCATTTACCATAGTTAGAGGTAGAATTTTTAAGAGATTTTTTAATACAATGATATAATCAGGTTAGAGACCCTAGGGAATTAATTTCACATTTTTTCCATGACTTTTGATATTTTTGTCATTTTAATTCATTTCATCATATTATGCATATTCATGATTCATGTCATTTACTAACTATTCTCTTTTTTGTGCAAGGTATCTTCCGAGAATTTGCTTATGGACTTGGATATTTTTATGCCTAAATTATGTTTGTGTGCTTTGTGATATAATAGCTTAGAACTTGCATGCTTTTATAGTTTCTATAATTAGGATAGAAAAGATAAAACAAATCGATAGAAAACCAAAAATCTCAAAAAAATAAATAAGACTCGATCCAACGTCGAGTAAATTTTCAAATAAACAAATAAAGTTGCATGTGACTTTAGGGTTCCTCGATTACCATCGTTCCACTCCATTCAACCAAAAGTAAGCCTTGTGTGTTGTACACCATAAGTCGTGCGTCTTAGCACCACGCAACCGACCCACCCGATCCATTGTTTCATCCCATTTACATTTCATTCACGTTTTTACCCACCATGACTTAGGAGGACCATATTGTTCACTATTAATTCTCTTGTACTTGCATTTGTAGTCTTGTATCTCTTAGGTAGAATTCAATCTTTCAAGCCTCACTAACCATAGGTCATCCTTAAATTCAACTAACGTAGGGTAAGTCTAGTTTCCCTTAGAATTTTTCCTTTTTGATAACTTGAGTCTCACTTCTCATCTTTAAAAGAAAATCAAAAGCACTTAATAAAGGAAAAGGTGTACAATGCGCCACGAGCCTTAAGCTATACGGGAAATGATTAGTGGAGGTCTCCTTCACTCTTCTAGGATGCTTTACAAACGTTCCATTGGGGGCGATCTTGGAAAGTATTCGCTCATGTGTCATAGTCTTTAGTGTTGTACATACAATAAATACAAATTCAAAACACTTCTTATAAAAGACAACAAACCAAGAAGTCACGTCTTCTCATCTCATCTCATACTCTTTGCGGACGAACATGACTTGTCTCGACAGTTCAAACAGCGATACAGTAAACACCCTCGAGTCAGAGTCGGTAACACCTGAGCTAGAGCTACGGAAACGTCATCCTAAAAATCACAAACGAGTGTTAGCCTTAGTTAGACGAACTACGACGTCTCTGATCCTCATTTATCCCAGTGAGGTACGTAGGCAGTGGGATAGGGCCCATTCGAGCACAATCTTTCTTTTCCCCTACATTTTCCCCTTTTATTCCCATTCTTCAATTCCTTTTCTTTTCTCATTTCATTTCCATTTCAGATAGCCATTCTTCTATTCAAACAGCAAATTATTTCTCACCTTTTGAAACAGACTTATAAGCGTGGATCCCGTCGGGTACAGCGGACGGATTGGGGTGCTAATACCTTCTCAATTCGTAAC
Source organism: Lathyrus aphaca (assembly GCA_963966055.1). Taxonomy (NCBI): domain Eukaryota; kingdom Viridiplantae; phylum Streptophyta; class Magnoliopsida; order Fabales; family Fabaceae; genus Lathyrus; species Lathyrus aphaca. The sequence goes on along the minus strand of OZ014522.1, from coordinate 540,993,258 downwards.
TGACTTCCGGACCCAGATCTTTGGTTCGCAAGGCCTCGTCCTTTTCCTTCTTCCTTAGGTTTGTGCAACATTACCTTTCCCATTCCTTCGGGATAAAAATGTCTGGCTGGCGACTCTAAACTTTTCCACGCCACTTTCGCGTTTGTACTAGGATGAAAATCCCGGGAGCGACATCTGGCGACTCTGCTGGGGACTTTTAGAAATTCTAATTTCCCCTTTGAGAGTCAATCCTAGCGCTTGTTTGTTTCTGTTTTCTTTGGGTGTTTATTCGTTTGTTGTTATGCTTTAGTTTAGCTTTACTGTTTTGTTCACAGTTTATCGCTTTCTTTTACAGCTTTATTTACAGCTTTCTGCACTTTACTTTACTGTCGTATATACTGGCATATACTGTACTGGATGTTCTGGTTTTCCTTGGCGGGATGGGATTATTGTGAGATAAGCCAAACACCTGGCTTGAGTATACACATAGGATTTAGAGTGGGCAGTCGTGTGGCTTGTGTGGTCTTGAGCACGTGTAGTTTTCACGAGTCCCACACCCAGATCAGGCTCTCTTGGGATATGTTCTATACTGCCTAGGCAGACCATAGAATGTTCTCACCTGAGCTGCTAACACTGGGAACCGATCAATCGAGGACCTTAGTGGAAACAACCCTCTCTAGTGGTGACAATGGTAGACCACATTTTGTGGCAAACCCATTCGCACCCGAGGGCCCACTAGGAAATCGCATAGGATGACCTTGTTCTCTCGTAGGAACCTGGTTAAACCAACTGGTCGTATGACGGTAGTATTGTACCCTTCGGGATGAATGTACTATTGTTTCTCGACTTCAGTGCTTGAAGCTGGGAACTTGTGAGGGATGCTTGTTTTTCCGGAATTCAGTTGAGGCCTCCCTGAGTAGTACATAATGCCAAACCGATTCCCTGATTTGGTCATGAGCCATTTCTCGGAAATGGTGAACGTATTATTGTTATTCGGCTTTGAGAGTCCATGATGTTGACCCGTAGTAGCATACCCGTGAGATTGGCAATGAAAAATAAATTATAATTACAAAAATTAAATTAGCAATTTTCACATATTTTTAAATATATAATAAAATTATTTACATGCAAAAATTGAATTATAAACAATTTATGGAATTTAATTAGAATTAACAAAATTTTAATATTAAGCATATTTATATAAGATTTAAATTATAAGTAAATTGTATGATATATACATGTGATGAAGATTTATGAATAAAGATTATAATAAGATTAGATTTTAAATAAAAGAAAATTTTGGATTAAAACTAAGGTTAACCTAATTATTTACAAATAAAAACTATTTTTTACATTACATAATAAAATAAAATAACATTTATATGATAATAAAAAAAACTTATTAAAATTAATAAAGATGAATTAGGGTTTATGAAGGTTTTTAGAATTAAAAAAAATAGGTTTACCATTTGATTATCCACTAATTTTAATTAAGAAAACAAAACAATAATATTAATCAAACAAAGAAAATAAAGAGAGAAAAAAAAAGGGGAGGCCTGGTTTTGAACCCAGGACCTCCCTGGAACCTGGATGAAGAGTTACCACTAGTAACAGAGCTTCATTTGCTTTTGTGCCTTAATCCTGAAAATCAAGAAAAAAAAGAAAGAAAACAAAAGGCCTGGGGGAATCGAACCCAGGACCTTGCAAGCAATCACACAAACACGTTACCATTCCAGCTGGGAGAGCGCACCTGTATATGAAACAACTATAATTCATAATATATTATGTTTAATGGATAAAAGAGAAAAACATGAAAAACTTGTCACATCCAGGATTCGAACCCCAGCCATCCAACAATACGCACGCCTGCTTTACCACTGGGACAAGCATAAGCTTGTGAAATAAAACAGAAACCATATCATAATATTTTAAAACAAAAATTTAAATTTGAAATTCGCGCGCAGGGGTCTTCATCTTCTTCATGATACCTGCGAAAATTGATACAACTTTTCCTGCGAAATTTCATGCAAGTTCTTCCATGTTCATGTCCTGCGAAATTCAAACATCAAGCAAATGGTACAATTACATCAAATTGTTTATACCAATGAATTCCTTATACTTCATACAATCAATCCACGTTGTTAGAATTTATTTATATTGTCTAAATCGTAAAACCCTAAATTGGTTTCCAAAACCCTAACAATGGTCGTGATCGTATTAGGTCACTAAACTTCAAGGTTGCTGCCCAGAAACATTCCTAGCATCATCACAAACATTAAAAAATCATCAAATTTCATTTAAATCAAGCAAATATGTGAAATCGAAAAACTCATATTCAAGAACAAAGCTTGATTCGGTTCATGCCATGTGGGTGGTTTTGGATGCAAATATGTATTGGTTTCGACTCAATGATGTCCAGGGATCATTGCCATGTTCTCAAATTACCTTCTAATGCCTTGTATGTTAAAATCCGAATTTGAGTTTGGAGAGGTTTTTGAAAATATGAAACTTACACTTGGGGCTGGAAATTCGTGAATAGTGATTAGGGTTATCTCATGTACTTATAGAGTGATCAATTAGGTCAGAAAAACTTGATACTTGTGTGAGAAGTTTGATCCAAAAAGATTCAAAAAGATAGGCTTTGAAAATCAAATATTTTTGCATAAACACTTGCTATTTTAGGCCAATCATCATGATCTTCTTACCACTTTAATTCCAATCATATTTATGAATTTCTAGAAGCTTAATCTTTTTTAAATCTTAGACTTTTATATTTTATTTTAATTTAAAATGATTTTTAATGAATTAAATCAAAATAAATCAAAATAAAATGATAAAAAATATGATTTTTGTTGACTTGGGTCGTGCATGAGGTTATAGTATGGATTGGGTCATCATATGGCAAGCCCATTTAGAAAAAATTGGTTTTAGACCTCCATTTTCTTCATAAACCAACCAAAAATTTCCCAACTTTGCAAGGGCACACCTCTTTTAATTTTAATGCTATGAGGGTGTTCTTGGACATTTTGGAAAGCTTGAAGAGTCCTCTAACCAACCCCACTGGTTTCATGTCCATATCATTTACCATTCTCAAGTTATGATCTTTTGAAGTTGTTGACTTTTTGTTGACTTTCAAAAGGACCTATAATGTCTTAGCTCATACCTTCCAAATGAAGCATTTTTGGGCTTGGCTTGTGAGACACAAAGTTGTAGAGAATTCAATTTCCTTCAAAATGAGCTTTGGATGGAGACTTGGTGATGAAGCATGTGAAAGTTATGGCTGGTCAAAGTTTAGTTGACTTTTACTAAGGAAACCCTAATTTAGAAACTCCTGATTCTTGATGATCTGAAATATCCTTGATGAATCAGGATCAACCCTTGATCAAATTATGAATTTTACTTCATATACTTGATGTTGGCAAAAAATCATGAAGTTTGACTTTGGTTTGACCACAGTTGACCTCAGTTTGACTTTTTAACTGCTTTGACTGATTTTGACTTATCTGATCATCTGACTGAGCAAACTTTTGAGAAAAGTCTTGAAACTTGTCATGGGGGTTCTTACACACATATAAGATGTTATGAAGCTCACTTTAAGTCTTGGAAGTTCATTTAGCCTGATTAAAGTCAAAACCCTAGTTTTGGATGCACTGCTTAGGAGGTGCATTGTCTGAGGGAATTGTCAACTCTTCTGACCAATTGTGAACTTTGTGAACCTTGTGAACCATCATAAAATGTCTTGTGAACCTAATGGGAGGTCTTGTGAACCTTGTGAACCTCATAAAGTATCTTGTAGACTTCATGAACCTCATGAAAGGTCTTATAAGCATTATGAATCTTGTGAACCTTGTGAACCTCATAAAGTGTCTTGTAGACTTCATGAACCTCATGAAAGGTCTTGTAAGTATTGTGAATCTTGTGAACCTTGTGAACCTTCTTAGCACACAAAGTCTTGTATTGTGAGGGCAAATTTTGGGGTGCAACAGCTGCCCCTGTTCAATTTTCTGAAACCTGAGGGGTTAGATTGGTATATTTGCCAGTCGTAACCTGGAAGGTTGAAGGGGATTGAACACAAAAGCCCAAAAATTTGCACTCACCGGTGCGTAGAGTGATACTGATGTTTGGTTGTATATGCTTGAGTGGGCTTAAAGATGCCACTTGGAGAAAAGTTCTTCAAATACATTTCTTGGAGGATAAAGCAGTCCAAAATATGAAGGTATAATGATAGCTTTCAGGAGGATAAAGCAATCCTGAGGTAATAGTGTGCTTTCAGGAAGATAACAACGTCCTGAGGGAGTGATAACCTTTGGGAAGATAACAACAGCCCAAGGTAATAATAAGCTTTCAGGAGTATAAACAACATCCTGAGGAAGTGATGATAGTTTTCAGGAAGATAAACAACGTCCCGAGGAGATAATATGCTTTCAGAAAGATGAACAACGTTCTGAGGTATAAGAAGCTTTCAGGAGGATAAAGCAGTCCCGAGGGATTGATATGCTTTCAGGAGGATAAAGTAGTCCTGAGGTGATGATATGTTTTCAGAAAGATGAACAACATTTCTGAGGTATAAGAAGCTTTCAGGAGGATAAAGCAGTCCTGAGGGATTGATAGCTTTCAAGAGGATAAAGCAGTCCTGATAGCCACAAGTTGTTGATGAAGTCTGTCTGTTGGAGAATTAACCTGAAAACAAGGTAGCATTCTGTATGGTAATATTAGTTTATGTATTATGTATGCATGTATAATATGATGCACTTAAGTAATGTATTATGTATCTATGAATATGTATGTTATGGTATGATGTAAATGATGTATGTATGACATGTTGCTGCCTGAAGCATCTGGATATCTTCGTATAACAACTGCTGGCCAGGGAAAATAAATCCCGATTCGTTGATGAAGAATATGAGGATCTCATTCCCGTCTTGTTTGATAATATATTATACATAACCTCCCGTATGCTGGGGATAGCAAGGTATACATAACCTCCCGTCTGCTGGGGATAGCAAGGTATATATAACCTCCCGTCTGCTGGGGATAGTAAGGTATACATAACCTTCCGTCTTCGTTTGATAGTAGGGTAGATATAACCTCCCGTCCTCGTTCGTCGTACTTTTATTGGAAAGTAAGTTCCCGAATATCCGTATGAGGATAAAAGAGATGGATATAAATTCCAGGGGAGATGTGACTTTATGAAGATGGATTTGTCCTACTGAGGGTTTGTAACTGTCTTGTAAAGATGAACCGGCTAAACTTCGTTGAAATCCTTCCCTCGTTCATCCTTAGTAAATACTATTACTGCATTTTCATGCATTTCTGGTAAACATCAATCATATTAAGCATACATGCATTTCTGGTAAACATCAATCATATTCAAAAGCATACATACATTCAAACACAACCAATGGACGTTTCGCTTATGTAAATAGGGTAAAAGTAAATCAGGATTCAAAAATGGAATTTTATTTATATCAAAGAGTGACCTATACATAGGTAAGTTTGTACAAGGAGACATAAACCCTAGTAAGAGGATTTTGTCATAAATTTTTTACAAAACAAAGAGAATCAGCTATGTGGGAAATAATCCTATTGAATTCCAATTCTACTATTGCCATTATCTTCAAGTATCTCATCTTCTACTGTTGAGACGGAAACGATTGGATTGAGCTTTATCTGTTCAAACTTGAGTAAGTAACACAACTGGTTGCAGTTTCATGGGTGATCCAAACGAGACATAGTCATACGCCTTAATCCCTAACTTTTGCCTGGATTGCCCTTTCAGGTTTTCAATCCACCGGGATACCCTTTTTTGCCCAAGCCGCCTTTTCAGGTTTTCGACTTGCCGGGTGTACATCTTTATATATATATATATATATATATATCCCTAATTTTTGCCCAAACCCTTTTGGTTTGCCGGGATGCCCTTATTTTTGCCTAGGCCTGTCAACCTAGCGGGTCTCTTTTCATGCGTAGTATTTTTTAACTATGTCTGCGTTTACAGGCTGCGGGAAATCTTCACCATCCATAGTAGTAAGTATCATAGCACCTCCTGAAAACACTATTTTGACTACAAATGGTCCTTCATATGTAGGAGTCCACTTGCCCCTAGGATCACCCTGTGGTAATATAATACGCTTGATTACCAAGTCACCAGCCTGATATACCTTTGGCTTAACCTTCTTGTTAAAAGCTTTGATCATCCGTTTCTGGTACATCTGGCCATGACAAACTGCTGCTAACCTCTTCTCATCAATTAAATTTATCTGGTCAAGTTGAGTCTGAATCCACTCATCTTCATCCAAGCCTGCATCCTTCATAATTCTTAAGGAGGGAATCTGAACTTCAATGGGCAGAACTGCTTCCATGCCATAGACCAAGGAGAATGGAGTTGCCCCTGTAGAAGTACGTATTGTGGTATGATAACCATGAAGAGCAAATGGTAACATCTCATGCCAATCCTTATAAGTAACAGTCATCTTTTGTACAATCTTCTTAATGTTCTTATTAGCAGCTTCAACTGCCCCATTCATCTTTGGACGATACGGAGAAGAGTTGTGATGCTTAATCTTGAACTGCGTGCAGAGATCAGTAACCATAGTGTTGTTCAGATTAGAGCCATTTTCAGTAATAATCCTTTCAGGGATGCCATACCTACATATGAGATTATTCTTAATGAATCGAGCCACAACATTCTTAGTAACAGATGCAAATGAAGCTGCCTCCACCCACTTCGTGAAGTAATCAATAGCAACCAGAATGAAACGATGCCCATTAGAAGCAGTAGGCTTGATCTCACCAATCATATCAATGCCCCACATGGCAAAGGGCCAAGGAGCAGTCAACACATTCAATGGTGATGGAGGTATATGTACTTTATCAGCATAGATTTGACACTTGTGACAAGTTCTGGAGTGTTGATAGCAATCAGCTTCCATGGTAGACCAATAGTAACCTGCTCTCAATATCTTCTTTGCCATGGTATGACCACTAGAATGAGTGCCAAAGGTCCCATCATGCATATCTCCCATAATCTCAATTGCTTCCTTCTTATCCACACAACGAAGCATAATTGAGTCATGATTGCGCTTGTACAAAATCCCATTACTCAAAAAGAACTTAGCAGAAAACCTTCTCAGAAACTTCCTATCTTTGACAGATGCCCCTTCAGGGAATTCCTGAGCTTCAAGATATCTTTTTACTTCATAGAACCAAGGCTTCTCCTCTGCCCCTTCTGTGTCAATCTCATTGCAGTATGCAGGCTTCTCAAATCTATCAATAATAATCTATGGAGCTTCATCATCCCAGCTGATCTCAAACATGGATGCCATGGTGGCTAATGCATCTGCCAACTGATTCTCTCTCCGTGGAATATGTCCGAAGGTAATCTCTTTGAAATGTGGGATCAAAGACAATACATGCTCTCTGTAAGGAATGAGGTTATCATGCTTGGTATCCCAATCTCCTTTAATCTGACTTACTACCAGGGCTGAATCTCCATACACGTCAAGGAACTGAATCTTCATATCAATAGCAGCTTTAATACCCAGGATACATGCTTCATACTCAGCCATGTTATTGGTACAATAGAAACAAAGTCTGGCAGTAATCGGAGTATGACAACCTTCAGGGGAACTAATCACAACACCAACACCATTACCAAGTGCATTAGAGCCACCATCAAAAACCATAGTCCATCGGGATCCTTGTTCAGGTCCGTCATATTGTCCAGGTTCTTTGGTAATAATCATAATGTCTTCATCAGGGAACTCAAAACTCATTGACTGGTAATCATCCACTTCTTGATGAGCCAAATGATCAACAACAACACTTCCTTTGATGGCCTTCTGAGTAGTATACTGTATATCATATTCTGTCAAGATCATTTGCCATCTTGCGATTCTTCCGGAGAGAGCAGGTTTCTCAAATATGTACTTGATTGGATCCATCTTCGAAATCAATAAGGTAGTATGAGTCAACATATACTGTCTTAGTCGGCGAGCAGCCCATGCCAAAGCGCAACAAGTTTTCTCAAGCAGTGAGTATCTTGTTTCACAGTCGGTAAACTTTTTGCTAAGGTAGTATATTGCCTGCTCTTTTCGACCAGACTCGTCATGTTGCCCCAACACACACCCCATTGAGTTATCTAACACTGTTAAGTACATAATCAAGGGTCTTCCATCAACTGGTGGCATCAAAATTGGTGGTTCCAGCAGATATCTCTTGATTTCATCAAAGGCAGTCTGGCACTCATCATTCCATTCCATCACCTGGTCTTTCTTCAGCAACTTAAAGATTGGCTCACAGATGGCAGTTAATTGGGAAATAAATCTTGCAATGTAATTCAATCGTCCCAAGAAACCTCTAACCTCCTTCTCAGTACGGGGAGCTGGCATCTCTCGTATAGCTTTCACCTTTGCAGGATCCACTTCAATACCTTTTCCACTGACTATGAAACCCAAGAGCTTACCAGATCTAACCCCAAAAGTACACTTGTTTGGGTTCAACCTCAACTTGTATTTCTTCAACCTCTCAAACAATTTATGCAAATGATCAAGATGTTGTTCTTCATTCTGGGACCTAGCTATCATATCATCCACATATACCTCTATCTCATGATGAATCATATCATGAAACAAAGCCACCATAGCACGCTGATATGTTGCCCCTGCATTCTTCAAACCAAATGGCATCACCTTATAGCAAAAGGTGCCCCACTGTGTAACAAATGTTGTCTTCTCCATATCTTCAGGTGCCATCTTGATTTGATTGTAACCAGAGAAACCATCCATAAAAGAGAATACCTTGTGCTGAGCAGTGTTGTCTACCAGAACATCAATATGAGGAAGTGGAAAATCATCTTTGGGGCTGGCCTTGTTCAAATCCCTGTAGTCTACACACATATGTACCTTACCATCTTTCTTAGGAACTGGTACCACATTTGCAACCCACTGAGGATAAGAAGTCACAGCTAAGAACCCTGCATTGAACTGTTTCATTACCTCTGCTTTGATCTTTTCTGACATCTCAGGACGCATACGACGAACTTTCTGCTTCTTTGGACGATAATCTTCTTTTACTGGTAAACGGTGAACCACAATGTCTGTATCCAACCCTGGCATATCTTCATAAGACCAAGCAAAGATCTCCACATAGTCATGTAGCATCTGAATCAACCTGTTCTTGACACTGTCCTCTAATTCAGCCCCTATCTTGACTTCTTTCCTGTTTTCTTCAGTTCCCAAATTCACAACTTCGACTGGCTCTTCATGTGGTTGTATAGCTTTCTCTTCTTGTTGTAACAACCTAGCAAGCTCTACAGGTACTTCACAATCGTCCTCATTTCCGTCTTCAGTTTGATAGATCGGATTCTCGAAATTATAATTGGCAATAGTAGAACTGTTATCAACAGGATCCGAAGTGGATGAGGATCTGCATTTTAGTGATGTGGGTGTGTGTAAGAACACATAGCTGATAAAACAAAAATAAAAGAAAAGAAAGACAAGGAACACAATATTTACGAAACGAAACGTCCACTGATTTTTATTGAATGAAGTATGCAAATGAAATGACAGCCTATAACAAGCACACCATTGTGCCCCAGGTAAGGCACAAGGCTTTAAGAGTTTTAATTGTTCAAGAAATTACAAACTTAAAAGCAACAACATAGTAATAGTATTTACTCCTGACTAAAGGAGATAGGAATAACATCTTCAGCTTTCCAATTATTGAGCCCAGCACCCACAGTAGGAAAAATCCAAGCATCCAGGTTGTAGTCTTCATCATAGTCTCCCACAACATTGATCTGATCTTTCATAACCCCTTGATTGGTGATACGAACAGCACGAGCACGACGAACAGCCTTCTGGGACTCTGCAGTGAAACCCAAACTAAATTTGTTAGACTTGTATGGGATATCAGGAAGCTGACCCCAAATAGTACAACCACCTTCATCCACTACAGCTCTAGCATCCTTGAGGGAGGCCATTGTTGGAGGTATTCTGGTGACCACAGGAACTTTCTTGACAACCGGAGGAGCTACATAATCATTAACAATCCAAGGAACCACTTCAAATGTCTGACACGGAGTTTCAACGTATTCACCTTCCACTTCCAGATACTTGAAGGTGTATACATGACTAACAAAATACTCTTCCTCTCCATAGACAGTAACAACTTTTCCTTCCACGGGATATCTTAGCTTCTGGTGTAAAGTAGAGGTTACGACACCTGCCCCATGGATCCAGGTACGACCAAGCAGACAAGAGTACGAAGGATGAATATCCATCACATAAAATGTAGCATTAAAAACCTGAGAACCAACTTTGATGGGCAGGTCAATTTCTCCATGCACTACCCTTCTTAAACCATCAAAAGCCTTTACCACTATACTACTGGACTTCAGCACAGCATCTTCGGGACTCAGCTTATTCAGGACTTCCTTGGGCAACACATTCAGAGAGGAACCATTGTCTATCAATACATGTGACAGGGTAGTGCCCCTGCATTCAATTGAGATATGCAGAGCCCTGTTATGATCCCTCTTGGCATGGGTCAAATCAGCATCAGAAAACCCTAACCCATTATCATAGGTCAGGTGGGCAACACAATTCTCAAATTGGTCAATAGAAATTGCATTGGGTACGTGAGCAGTCTTCAGAAACTTAATCAGGGCTTTGGCATGAGCCTCAGAACACAATAACAAGGATAGCATAGAAATCTTAGAGGGAGTATGCCCCAACTGATCAACAATGTCATAATCACTCTTGCGAATGATTTTCAATACTTCTTCCATCTGCTTAGAGAGATCATCAGCAGCTGGCACATCAGTAGGTATAGGCTCAATAACAGGACCTTTGCCCCGAGCATCAGTGGTGGAGGTGGCAGCAGGAGTAACTGCATTCTTGGAAGTCACTGGAGGTGAGAAGACTCTTCCACTTCGTGTGATCTTACTTGATCCAGCAATATTGTCAACATCAACAGGCATATCAGCTAAGGATTCCTGCTTAACACCATGGATATAAACATCAGACCCATAATGCCAAGGCACAGCTTTATCAGACGTATACGGAATAGGACCAGGAGTGGTAATGACCAAAGGAGCCACTCTAGCTTCAGCAACAACCTTCACAGGGCCTTCAGCAGTAATCTTAATTGGACCCTTATGAGTGATTTTAACAGGTCCCTTGGAAGTGATCCTTACCGGTACTTTATCAACCATGTCAACCTCTTCAGTCCTCCTACCTTTAGTAATATGATCCACCATACTTTCTACAGACGATGGGGTCCTCTCAAACACTATGGTATACTTATCTATGAGACGTTGAATTCCATCTCTCAATCTCCAACAACTATCCGGCTTATAGGTACAATACAAACAATCTTCACGACAACCTGGAAAGAACCCAGCTTGCACTAACTTCCTCTTAATAACAGACAATGGTGTGGTCAACTCTGCAACCGAATAGATATGTAAATCTTCATCAATGGCATTGACAGTCTTCTCGTGATTTGGCATAGGAGCAGTAATCACATTTGGAGTACCCGGAGGGTCAAACTCAATTTCTCCAGCCTCAATCATATCTTGAATTTTGTTCTTCAAGACCCAGCAACTATTAGTATCATGTCCCTGACAGTTTGAATGATATGCACATCGTGCATTGGGATTGTACCTGGGAGAGGTAACATTGGGATTCTGAGGAGCCTCTTTCAGAGTAATAAGTTCAGCCTTCAACAAGTGTTGCAATGCCTGAGCCATTGACATGTTGATCTTAGTGAACTGCCTTCTAGCCCTCTGTTGGTTGCCCTGTAGCTGTTCTGTTGTTGCAGGAGTCGGATTTGAAATATGAACTGCACTCACAGATTGATGCCTTCTATTACGATCAGGTTGACCATAAACAGCATTGGATTCTTTCTTCCCAGTGGGAGGCTTCTTTGCAGCACCTGATGAAGAAGTACCCACTTGGATCTTGCCACTCTTTATACCATTTTCCACGCGCTCTCCTGTCATTATCAACTCAGTGAAGCCAGATGATGAGCTTCCAATGAGATGACTGTAAAAAGGACCATTCAGCGTACACATGAACATATCAATCAAATCCCTGTCAGTTAAAGGGGGTTGAACTCTTCCAGCTAAATCTCTCCACTTCTGAGCATACTCCTTGAAACTTTCTTTGGCACCCATAGACATGCTTTGCAGCTGCATGCGAGTGGGAGCTAAGTTAGCATTGTATTGATACTGCTTATAAAAAGCTTCAGCAAGATCATTCCAATCTCTGATGTTGACACTCTCCAACTGATAATACCACTCCAATTGAGCTCCAGATAAGCTCTCTTGGAAGAAATGGATCCACAACTTCTTATCAGCAGTGTGGGGTTGAATTCTTCTGACATAAGACCTCAGATGCATTTTGGGACAAGAGACCCCATCATAAACAACAAAGGTAGGAACCTTGAAACCAATGGGTATGACTACCCCAGATATCAGACTCAAATCTTCAAAATCCAGCCCAGAAGACTTCTGCAACTCCATAGCATCCATTCTATCCACCAGCATTTTGAATTTGTCTTCATTTGGATCATGGTAGTAATTAGCCTCAGAATCAGAGTCCCCCATAGTGTTGTGGAGACTGCCTCCCTCTTTTTCAGACTCTTCAGACTCATAATCTTCAACTGGTTCTTTGGTCTTGGCAAGACCTTTGAACCTTCTTCCCATGTTGATCAGGCCACCTGACCTTCTAGTCTTCTTAGTCTTCTTGGCCAGCAGTTGTAACACGGTGGGAGAACTGACTTTAAGTTATGTTGCGGATAGCAAGAGTCGCCACCGACTTTTATTTTATCCATAAGGAAAGGTTATAAAAGAACAGGAAAGACCTTAGAGAATATTTTGGGTCCGGGGGGTAGGTTATGAAAAGGGAAGGTATTAGCATCCTTTTCATCCATGGTTATCCATGGGCTCTTAGGTACTTAAGCTCACTTTAAATTGTTTTTGAAAATGTAGTGTGTGAATAGAAAAAATCTTCAGAATAGTTTAGTAATAACCCATGTATGGATGTGTAAAAAACTTGTTTGAAAATTTATTTGAAATTTGTTTAAGTGTGAAAAAGTTTTGAAGTGAGCAAGCACCTAGGAGTAACCTACCCTAATGTTTAAGGTCTTTCTTATTCTTTATCCTTTCCTTGGTAAGACTATCCCTACTATTAAGGAGTAGGTAGTCCTTACTTTGGATGTAAAGGGACATGTGAGGGACAATTTGATTTTGAAGGCCATTGTGGGGTGTAATAAGCATAAAGAAGGGACTATCATCATTTATTTCGAAGGGACTCGATCCGTAAAGGCAACCATAAGGGACTTTGATGATTTTCTTTCGAGGGACTTGCTTTATACACCCCACTTAACCATTATTCGTAGGCAACTTGAGGGATAACCTTAGGAAGTGAGACGGCGATTAAAATCGACTTACGTGTGTGACGTGTTTAATTTAATTATCTTATATTAAAAATTATCTAAATTTATTTTTAAATAACAAACATGTTTTGTCACTCCCTAATTACTAACCATAACAATAATAATTAAATAATTACAAATTTACATCTAAGAACAATTACATAATAATTATAAAATAAATAGCAAATAAATAAATATAATAGCAAGATATAAATAATAAATAAATAAATAAGCAAATTATAATTAGGGGTTAGTAGCAATTGCAATAATAATAAGTTAGAAATAATAAACAAGGTTAGAAAAAAATATAATAATAAATAATAATGTGGTTAGTAAATAAGAATAAACAAAATTAATCAAAATATTATAATAATAAGAAATTAACAATTTTTAATATAAACAACTAAAAAAAAAACAAATATGAATAAACAATTATTTTAATTTACAAATTATTAAATTATATTTTAATTATAAAGTTACTACAAAAATCTAATTATTATAAACACAATTATTTCTAAACAAAAGTTATAAAACAAATGTTTATTTAATATATAAAGAGAAAAATAAATTATAAGTATATTTACAAAATTTTACTTTCTAATAATATGAAATATATTTATATTTTGAGAGAAATAATTTATAATAATATTTATAATATTTACATGAATCATACTTAAATAAACAAATAACTATACATTATAATTATATTTAAACAAATAAAAATAGAATTAAGTTTTACAAAATTTGAATAAGAAAAATATTTAGGGTTTAATTTATAATACAAAAAATAATTTAAGAACATTTACATATTTTAGGATTTTTTTTTAGAAAATATTAACCATATTTACTATTACCATTATTTAGAAGAAGAGACATATATACAAAAATATATTTAAGACAAATAAAAGGAGAAAAAAAAAACTTACCTGACTGGGGTTTGAACCCAGGTCAGGATGTTTGCAAGCCAGAGGAATCACCAACAAGCTACCACATGCGCAGGTGCAAGAAGAATGGGAGTAATTGGTTTTAAGCCCTGCCCTTTAAAATCCAGAAAAAATCAAAAAAAAACAAAAGGCCTGGGGTAGGAGTTGAACCCAGGACCTTTGCATTCCCAAGTGTACGCATCACCACCCGGCTGGAAGAGCCAATCTGTTAACAAACCATCAAGTAATAATAATATATGATATTCAATATGTAAATGAAACAAACCAAAAAAAAACAATTGCCATGACCAGGTTTCGAACGCAGGTCATGCTGCCAATACACACACGCTCCCTTCCACTGGGCCAAGCAATCAGCTTGTGATACAAACAGAAAGAATTAATTATATTTTATAATCAAATTTCAAATATGAAATTCGCGCCAGTCAACTCCTTCTTCTCCAAATTTCCTGCGAATTTTCTTCCTTTTTTTCCTGCGAATTTAGCTTCGAGTTCTTCATCCCTGCGAATCACAAACCTCATCCAAACGACAAAATTTCACAAAATTGATTGTACCATTGTATTGTTAATGAGTTTTGCAATTGTCCTATGTTTTTCAAATCCATTTATCATTTGGAAATCGTGAAACCCTAAAGAGGGCCGAAAACCCTAATCATGGTGGATTCTTGTACCTGCAAGGAAAATCCAATTGAACCACCCAGAATCGTTCTAGGGTTCATTCTAAACATCATACAACAATCAAAAACAATTTAAACATGGTAAATCAATGGTTTCGAAAAGAAAATGTTCAAGGTCAAAGTGAGTTCGGGTTCAACAATATGGGGCATATTGGATGCATATGATGGATGATTTCGCTTCATGGATGATCAAAGAACATGTCTATGTTCTTAATTTACCTTCTAAAGCTCTGAAATTCAAAATCCGATTCTCACTTTTGGAAGAGTTTTTGTGCTTTTGAACTTACCTTGAAGCTGCTGGATTTCGTCCCTGAGGCTAGGGTTTATGTTTGTTATATATATGTGATTGATTTAGGTCAGAAACATGGATGGGTTATGTGAAAATTTGATCCAAAAAATATTCAAAAAGATCATAGTGTAAAATTCAAATATTTGATCATGAGTGCTTGCTATTTTGGGATAATTCACATGATTTCCTTCTCCTTCTAATTCAATCAATAATTATGAATTTCTAGAAGCAATATCTTCACCCAAAAATAGATTTTCATATTTTATATTTATTTAAAATGATTTTTATGAATTAAATCAATAATAAATAAATAAAAAATAATAAAAATGCTGAATTTTGGTCAATTGGGTCGTGCACAATATTATGAGATGGATTGGGTCATAAATCAGGCAGCCCATTTGGAAAGAAATACTTCTAAGCCTCCATTTTCAACATAAACCATCACAAAATTGCCCAACTTTGCAAGGGCACATCTCCCTCAATTTTAAAGGTATGAGGGTGTTTTTGGACTTTTTGGAAAACTTGAAGAGTCCTCTAAACAACCCCATTGGTTTCAGGTCCATATCATTTACCAATCTCAAGTTATGCCCTTTTGAAGTTGTTGACTTTTTGTTGACTTTTGAAATGACCTATAATGTCTTAGCTCATATATTTCAAATGAAGCATTTTTGGGCTTAACCTTCAACATCAAAGTTGTAGGGAATTCAATTTCCTTCAAAATAAGCTTTGGATGGAGACTTGGTGATGAAGTATGTGAAAGTTATGCCTGGTCAAAGTTCAGTTGACTTTTACTGAGGAAACCCTAATTTAGAAACTCCTGATTATTGATGATCTGGAATCTCCTTGATGAATCATGATCAACCCTTGATCAAATGATGAATTTTACTTCATATACTTGATGTTGGCAAAAAATCATGAAGTTTGACTTTGGTTTGACCACAGTTGACCTCAGTTTGACTTTTTAACTGCATTGACTGATTTTGACTTATCTGATCATCTGACTGAGCAAACTTTTGAGAAAAGTCTTGAAACTTGACATGGGGGTTATTACACACATATAAGATGTTATGAAACTCACTTGAGGTATTGGAAGTCCACTTAGCCTGATTAAAGTCAAAACCCTAGTTTTGGATGCACTGCTTAGGAGGTGCATTGTCTGAGGGAATTGTCAACTTCTTTGACCAATTGTGAACTTTGTGAACCTTGTGAATCTTCATAAAGTGTCTTGTGATATTCATGGGAGGTATTGTGAAGCTTGTGAACCTTGAGAACCTCATGAAGTGGCTTGTAGACTTCCTGAACCTCATGAAAGGTATTGAAATCATTGTGGAACTTGTGAACCTTGTGAACCTTCAAGAAGCAACCTATGGACTTCATGAACCTCATGAAAGGTCTTGTAAATGTTGAGAAGCTTGTGAACCTTGTGAACCTTCAAGAAGTGACTTGTAGACTTCATGAACCTCATGAAAGGTTATATAAGCATTGAAAAACTTGTGAACCTTGTGAACCTTCATAAAGTAACTTGTAGACTTCATGAACCTCATGAAAGGTTATGCAAGTGTTGGAGAACTTGTGAACCTTGTGAACCTTCTTAGAACACAAAGTCTTGTATTGTGAGGGCAAATTTTGGGGTGCAACAGCTGCCCCTGTTCAATTTTCTGAAACCTGAGGGGTTAGATTGGTATATTTGCCAGTCGTAACCTGGAAGGTTGAAGGGGATTGAACACAAAAGCCCAAAAATTTGCACTCACCAGTGCATAGAGTGATATTGATGGTTGGTTGAACATGCTTGAGTGGGCTTAAAGATGCCACTAGGGGAAAGTTCTTCAGCAGTATAATGAGAGTTGTCAGGAGTCTGGAGTAATATTGATGTAACAGTATGTCTTCATGAGGATAGAGCAATCAATAATGATAACCCTAAAGCAGTCTTGAAGAAATAATATGATTTCAGGAGGATAGAGCAATCAATAATGATAACTCTAAAGCAGTCTTGAAAATATGATTCAGGAGGATAGAGCAATGGATAGCTCTAAAGCAGTCTTGAAATAATGATATGACTCCAGGAGGATAGAGCAATGATAACTCCAAAGCAGTCTTGAAGTAATGATTTCAGGAGGATAGAGCAATGGATAGCTCTAAAGCAGTCTTGAAGTAATAATGTGATTTCAGGAGGATAGAGCAATCCATAGCTCTAAAGCAGTCTTGAAATAATAATGTGATTTCAGGAGGATAGAGCAATCAATAGCTCTAAAGCAGTCTTGAAATAATAATGTGATATGTCTTCAGGAGGATAGAGCAATCAATAATGATAACTCTAAAGCAGTCTTGAAGTAATGATATGACTCCAGGAGGATAGAGCACTGGATAGCTCTAAAGCAGTCTTGAAGTACTGATTTCAGGAGGATAGAGCAATGGATAGCTCTAAAGCAGTCTTGAAATCATAAGAAGCTTATCAGGAGGATAAAGTAACCCTGAGGTTACAATAAAGCAGTCCCAAAGGTCATAAGAAGCTCATCAGGAGGATAAAGTAACTCTGAGGTTACAATAAAGCAGTCCCAAAGACCATAAGTTTGTTTGTTGGATAATTAACCTGAAAACAAGGTAGCATCTGAATAATAACATTAGTTCATGCTTTATGTATGCATGTATGATATGATGCACTTAGGTAATGTTCTATATGTCTAGGGATATGTATGCTATGGTATGATGTAAATGATGTATGTATGACATGATACTGCCGGAAGCGTCTGGATATCTTCGTATAACAACTGCTGGCCAGGGAAAATAAATCCCGATTCGTTGTTGAAGAATATATAACCCTCTGTCTGCTGGGGATAGTAAGGTATAGATAACCTCCCGTTGTTGGGGATAGTAGGGTATAGATAACCTCCCGTTGGTGGGGATGGCAAGGTATATATAACCTCCCGTTGTTGGGGATAGTAGGGTATATATAACTTTTGTCTTCGTTTGATAGTAGGATAAGTATAACATCCCGTCTTCGTTCGTCGTACCCTTATTGGAAAGTAATTTCACGAATATCCGTATGAGGATAAAAGAGATGGATATAAATTCCAGGGGAGATGAGACTTTATGAAGATGGATTAGTCCTACTGAGGATTTGTAACTGTCTTGTAAGGTGAACCGGCGAAGCTTCGTTGAAATCCTTCCCTCGTTCGTCCTTAGTAAATACTATTACTGCATTTTCATGCATTTATGGTAAACATCAATCATATTGAAAGCATACATGCATTTCTGGTAAATATCAATCATATTCAAAAGCATACATACATTCAAACACGATCAATGGACGTTTCACTTATGTAAATAGGGTAAAAGTAAATCAGGATTCAGAAGATGGAATTTATTTATATCAAAAAGTGACCCATACACGGGTAAATTTATACAAGGAGACATAAATCCTAGTAAGAGAATTTTGTCATGAAGTTTTACAAAAGAATCAGCTATGTGGGAAACAGTCCTATTGAGTTTCAATTCTACTATTGCCACTTCAAGTATCTCATCTTCTTGCTGTTGAGACGGAAACGATTGGATTGAGCTTTATCTGTTCGAGCTTGAATAAGTAGTACAACTGGTTGCAGTTTCATGAGTGATCCAAACGAGACATAGTCATACGCTTTAATCCCTAACTTTTTCCTGGATTGCCCTTTCAGGTTTTCAATCCACCGGGATACCCTTTTTTGCCCAAGCCGCCTTTTCAGGTTTTCGACTTGCCGGGTGTACATCTTTTTATATATATCCCTAATTTTTGCCCAAACCCTTTTGGTTTGCCGGGATGCCCTTATTTTTGCCTAGGCCTGTCAACCTAGCGGGTCTCTTTTTATGCGTAGTATTTTTTAACTATGTCTGCGTTTACAGGCTGTGGGAAGTCCTCACCATCCATTGTAGTCAGTATCATGGCACCTCCTGAGAATACTGTCTTGACTACAAATGGTCCTTCATATGTTGGAGTCCACTTGCCCCTAGGATCACCCTGTGGTAATATGATACGCTTGATTACCAAGTCACCAGCCTGATATACCTTTGGCTTAACCTTCTTGTTAAAAGCTTTGATCATTCGCTTTTGGTACATCTGGCCATGACAAACTGCTGCTAACCTCTTCTCATCAATCAAATTTATTTGGTCCAGTCGAGTCTGAATCCACTCATCTTCATCCAAGTCTGCATCCTTCATAATTCTCAAGGAGGGGATCTGAACTTCAATGGGCAGAACTGCTTCCATACCATAGACTAAGGAGAATGGGGTTGCCCCTGTTGAAGTACGTATTGTAGTACGATAACCATGAAGAGCAAATGGTAACATCTCATGCCAATCCTTGTAAGTAACAGTCATCTTCTGTATAATCTTCTTAATGTTCTTATTAGCAGCTTCAACTGCCCCATTCATCTTTGGCCGATACGGAGAAGAGTTATGATGCTTAATCTTGAACTGCGTGCAGAGATCAGTAATCATAGTGTTGTTCAGATTAGAGCCATTGTCAGTGATAATCCTTTCAGGGATGCCATACCTACATATGAGATTATTCTTAATGAACCGAGCCACAACATTCTTAGTCACAGATGCATATGAAGCTGCCTCTACCCACTTCGTAAAATAATCAATAGCAACCAGGATGAAACGATGCCCATTAGAAGCAGTAGGTTTGATCTCACCAATCATATCAATGCCCCACATGGCAAAGGGCCAAGGAGCAGTCAACACATTCAATGGTGATGGAGGTACATGAACTTTATCAGCATAGATTTGACATTTGTGACAAGTTCTGGAGTGTTGATAACAATTAGCTTCCATGGTAGACCAATAGTAACCTGCTCTCAAAATCTTCTTTGCCATGGTGTGACCACTAGAGTGAGTGCCAACGGTCCCATCATGCATCTCTTCCATAATTTCAGTTGCTTCCTTCTTATCCACACAACGAAGCATAGTTGAATCATGATTGCGCTTGTACAGAATCCCATTACTCAAAAAGAACTTAGCAGCAAACCTCCTCAGGAACTTCCTATCTTTGACAGATGCCCCTTCAGGGAACTCCTGAGCTTCAAGATATCTTTTCACTTCATAGGACCAAGGCTTCTCCTCTGCCCCTTCAGTATCAATCTCATTGCAGTATGCAGGCTTCTCAAATCTATCAATGGTAATCTTGGGAGCTTCATCATCCCAACTGATCTCAAACATAGATGCCATGGTGGCTAATGCATCTGCCAACTGATTTTCTCTCCGTGGAATATGTCCAAAGGTAATCTCTTTGAAATGTGGGATCAAAGACAACACATGTTCTCTGTAAGGAATGAGATTATCATGCTTGGTATCCCAATCTCCTTTAATCTGACTCACTACCAGGGCCGAATCTCCATACACATCAAGGAACTGAATCTTCATATCAATAGCAACTTTAATACCCATGATACATGCCTCGTACTCAGCTATGTTATTGGTACAATAGAAACAAAGTCTGGCAGTAATCGGGGTATGACAACCTTCAGGGGAACTAATTACAACACCAACACCATTACCATGTGCATTAGAGGCACCATCAAAAACCATAGTCCATCGGGATCCTTGTTCAGGTCCGTCATATTGTCCGGGTTCTTTGGTAACAGTCATAATGTCTTCATCAGGGAACTCAAAATTCATTGACTGGTAATCATCTACTGCTTGATGAGCCAAATGATCAGCAACAACACTTCCCTTAATGGCCTTTTGAGTAGTATACTGTATATCATATTCTGTCAAAATCATTTGCCATCTTGCAATTCTTCCGGAGAGAGCAGGTTTCTCAAATATGTACTTGATTGGGTCCATCTTCGAGATCAACAAGGTAGTATGGGTCAACATATACTGTCTTAGACGGCGAGCAGCCCATGCCAAAGCGCAGCAAGTTTTCTCGAGCAGTGAGTATCTTGTTTCACAGTCGGTAAACTTTTTGCTAAGGTAGTATATTGCCTGCTCTTTTCGTCCAGACTCGTCATGTTGCCCCAACACACACCCCATTGAGTTGTCTAGCACTGTTAAGTACATAATCAAGGGTCTTCCATCAACTGGTGGCATCAAAATTGGAGGTTCTAGCAGATATCTCTTGATTTCATCAAAGGCAGTCTGGCACTCATCATTCCATTCCATCACCTGATCTTTCTTCAGCAACTTGAAGATTGGCTCACAGATGGTAGTTAATTGGGAAATAAATCTTGCAATGTAGTTTAATCGTCCCAAGAAACCTCTAACCTCCTTCTCAGTACGGGGAGCTGGCATCTCTCGTATAGCTTTCACTTTTGCAGGATCTACTTCAATACCTTTTCCACTGACAATGAAACCCAAGAGCTTTCCAGATCTAACTCCAAAAGTACACTTGTTTGGGTTCAACCTCAACTTGTATTTCTTCAACCTCTCAAACAACTTGTGCAGATGATCAAGGTGTTGCTCTTCATTCTGGGATCTAGCTATCATATCATCCACATATACCTCTATCTCATGATGAATCATATCATGAAACAAAGCCACCATAGCATGCTGATATGTTGCCCCTGCATTCTTCAAACCAAATGGCATCACTTTATAGCAAAAAGTGCCCCACTGTGTCACAAATGTTGTCTTCTCCATATCTTCAGGTGCCATCTTGATTTGATTGTAACCAGAGAAACCATCCATAAAAGAGAATACCTTATGCTGAGCAGTGTTGTCTACCAAAATGTCAATATGAGGAAGTGGAAAGTCATCTTTGGGGCTAGCCTTGTTCAAATCTCTGTAGTCCACACACATACGTACCTTACCATCTTTCTTAGGAACTGGCACCACATTTGCAACCCACTGAGGATAAGAAGTCACTGCCAAGAACCCTGCATTGAACTGTTTCATTACCTCTGCCTTGATCTTTTCTGACATTTCAGGACGCATACGACGAACCTTCTGCTTCTTTGGACGACAATCTTCTTTCACTGGCAAACGGTGAACCACAATGTCTGTATCCAACCCTGGCATATCTTCATAAGACCAAGCAAAGATCTCCACATAGTCACGTAACATCTGAATCAACCTGTTTTTGACACTGTCCTCTAAATCAGCCCCTACCTTGACCTCTTTTCTGTCTTTCTCAGTTCCCAGATTCACAACTTCGACTGGCTCTTCATGTGGCTGTATAGCTTTCTCTTCTTGTTGTAACAACCTAGCAAGCTCTACAGGTATTTCACAATCGTCCTCATTTCCGTCTTCAGTTTGATAGATCGGATTCTCGAAATTGTAATTGGCAATAGTAGAACTGTTATCAACAGGATCCAGAGTGGATGAGGATCTGCATTTTAGTGATGTGGGTGTGTGTAAGAACACATAGCTGATAAAGCAAAAAGAAAGACAAGGAACACAATATTTACTAAAACGAAACGTCCACTGATTTTATTGAATGAAATATGCAAATGAAATGAAAGCCCGTAACAAGCACACCATTGTGCCCCGGGTAAGGCACATGGCTTGAAAGTTTTATTGTTCAGAAATTACAAATGTAAAAAACACAACACAGTAATAGTATTTACTCCTGACTAAAGGAGATAGGGATAACATCTTCAGCTTTCCAATTATTGAGTCCAGCACCCATAGTAGGAAAAATCCATGCATCCAAGTTGTAGTCTTCATCATAGTCTCCCACAGCATTGATAACCCCTTGATTGGTGATACGAGCAGCACGAGCACGACGAACAGCCTTCTGGGACTCTGCAGTGAAACCCAATCCAAACTTGTCAGACTTGTATGGGATATCAGGAAGCTGACCCCAAATAGTACAACCACCTTCATCCACCACAGCTCTAGCATCATTGAGGGAGGCCATTGCCATTGTTGGAGGTTTTCTGATGACCACAGGAACTTTCTTCACAGCAGGAGAAGCTACACAATCATTACCAACCCAGGGAACCACTTCAAATGACTGACACGGAGTCTCAATGTATTCACCTTCCACTTCCAGATACTTGAAAGTGTTCACATGGCTGACAAAGTATTCTTCCTCTCCAAAGACAGTAACAACCTTTCCATTCACCGGATATCTCAACTTTTGGTGCAATGTAGAGGTCACAGCACCCGCCCCATGGATCCAGGGACGACCAAGCAGACAAGAGTAGGAAGGACGAATATCCATCACATAAAATGTAGCAGTAAACACCTGAGAACCAACTTTGATTGGAAGATCAATTTCTCCATGCACTACTCTTCTAGAACCATCAAAAGCCTTTACCACAATATTACTGGGCTTTAGCACAGTATCTTCAGGACTCAGCTTATTCAGGACTTCCTTGGGCAACACATTCAGAGAGGAACCATTGTCTATTAGTACATGAGACAGGGTAGTGCCCCTGCATTCAATTGAAATATGCAAGGCCCTGTTATGGTCCCTCTTGGCAGGGGTCAAGTCAGCATCAGAAAATCCTAACCCATTGTCATAGGTCAGGTGGGCAACACAGTTTTCAAATTGGTCCACAGAAATTGCACTGGGTACATGAGCCATCTTCAGAAACTTGATCAATGACTTGGCATGAGCCTCAGAACATAATAATAGGGAGAGCATGGAAATCTTTGAGGGAGTATGCCCCAACTGATCAACAATGTCATAATCACTCTTGCGAATGATTTTCAATACTTCTTCCATCTGCTTAGAGAGATCATCAGCAGCTGGCACATCAGTAGATACGGGCTCAATAACAGGACCTTTGCCCCGAGCATCCGTGGTGGAAGTAGCAGCAGGAGTAACTGCATTCTTGGAAGTATCTGGAGGAGAGAAGACTCTTCCACTACGAGTGATCTTGCTAGGTCCAGCAATATTATCAATGTCAACAGGCACATCAGGTAAAGGCTCTTGCTTAACACCATGGATGTAAACGTCAGACCCATAGTGCCAAGGCACAGCTTTGTCAGATGTATAAGGAATAGGACCAGGAGTGGTAATGATCAGAGGAGCCACTCTGGCTTCAGCAACAACTTTCACAGGACCTTCAGCAGTAATCTTGATTGGGCCCTGACGAGTGATTTTAATAGGACCCTTTGAAGTGATTCTTACCGGTACTTTGTCAACCATGTCAACCTCTTTAATCTTCTTACCCCGAGTCAGATGATCCACCATATTTTCTACAGATGCTGGTCTTCTTTCAAACACTATAGTATACTTATCCATGAGACGTTGAATTCCATCTCTCAAAATGAAGCAACTATCTGGTTTATAGGTACAATACAGACAATCTTCACGACAACCTGGAAAGATCCCAGCTTGTACTAACCTCTTTTTGATAACAGACAATGGTGTGGTCAACTCCATAACTGAATAGACATGCAGGTCTTCATCAATGTCTTCATCAATGGCATTGACAGTCTTCTCATGATTTGGCAGTGGTGCTGTAATCACATTTGGTGGATCAAATTCAATTTCTCCAGCATCAATCATATCTTGAATTTTGTTCTTCAAGACCCAGCAGTTATTAGTATCATGTCCCGGACAGTTTGAATGATATGCACATCGTGCATTGGGATTGTACTTGGGAGAGGTAACATTGGGATTCTGAGGAGCCTCTCTCAGGGTAATAAGTTCAGCCTTCAACAAGTGTTGCAATGCCTGAGCCATTGACATGTTGATCTTTGTGAACTGTCTCCTAGCCCTCTGTTGGTTGCCCTGAGGCTGCTCTGTTGTTGCAGGAGTTGGATTTGAAATATGAACTGCACTAACAGACTGATGTCTTCTGTTACGATCAGGTTGACCATAAACAGCATTGGATTCTTTCTTCCCAGTGGGAGGCTTCTTTGCAGCACCTGATGAAGAAGTGCCCACTTGGATCTTACCATTCTTGATACCATTCTCTACCCGCTCTCCTGTCATGATCAACTCAGTGAAGCCAGATGATGAGCTTCCAATGAGATGACTATAAAACGGACCATTCAGCGTACACATGAACATATCAACCAATTCCCTGTCAGTCAAAGGGGGTTGAACTCTTCCAGCTAAATCTCTCCATTTCTGAGCATACTCCTTAAAACTTTCTTTGGCACCCATAGACATGCTCTGAAGTTGCATGCGAGTGGGGGCTAAGTCAGCATTGTATTGGTACTGCTTATAGAAAGCTTCAGCAAGATCATTCCAATCTCTGATGTTGACACTCTCCAACTGATAATACCACTCCAACTGAGCTCCAGATAAGCTCTCTTGAAAGAAATGGATCCACAACTTCTTTTCAGCAGTGTGAGGTTGAATCCTTCTGACATAAGACCTCAAGTGTAGCTTGGGACAAGAGACCCCATCATAAACCACAAAGGTAGGAACTTTGAAACCAATGGGTATCACAACCCCAGATATCAGACTCAAATCTTCAAAATCCAGCCCAGATGATTTCTGCAATTCCATAGCATCCATCCTATCCACCAGCATCTTGAATTTGTCTTCATTAGGCTCATGGTAGTAATTAGCCTCAGAATCAGAGTCCCCTATAGTGTTGTGGAGACTGCCTTTCTCTTTCTCAGATTCCTCAGATTCATAGTCTTCAACCTGTTCCTTGGTCTTGACAGGACCCTTGAACCTTCTTCCCATGTTGAGCAACCCAGCAGACCTTCTAGTCTTCTTAGTCTTCTTGGCCAGCAGTGCCTTCAAATCATCTTGCCCCTTGGACAGGTTCAAGATCAACTCTTGGAACTGTGCATTCTGTGCCTGAAGATCCTTAACTGATTGTTCAAGAGCCATTGCTGAAATAAACAGCGAGAAGATGAGAAACCTGTGCACAATTATAAACCTGTGATGTAATGAAATGATATGGGAATGCATATGCAATGTTTTCAAAGGCCGCAGGATTTAAATTTGCTTAAACAAACAAGAAAGTAACTTTTTATTAGTAATAACTTGTTTTGCCTTTTAGGCTTACAAAAATGGAAATGAAATAAGTACAAAAGATGGGGTTTTAAGTCTCCCATGGACGTTTCCTCTTTGTGTTGAGGTATGAGTTGAGGTTTCGTTCCTCGTGAAGTTGCTTTGTGAGCTCTAGGATTCTTGCTTGGCTTGCTTTGTAATAAGCCTCGAAAGTATCCCTTTGCTCCTTCAATTGGATCCATGATCTCTGCAAGTCTTCCTTATCAGTAGGCATGTCTGGGTGAAGGATAGTATAAGCTGTGTCTCCTTCAGCAACAGGTTCCATGGTAACTGGTAGGACGGCAGGATATGGCATCATGAGTGTCTGAGCACGAGATCGTACCCATCTGAGATAAGCTTCCATAGGAATAGTGTACTTAGGCTCCAGTGTCTTGCTGTCAACCCTGTTTACCTTTCCCCAAGCTCGTATGAATCTCTGACGGTAACCCTGAAAATCATTGTCGTAATCAAATACAATGCCCTGAATCAACATGTCATGTGGACCATCACTTCGGGCGTAACCAAACTGTCGTAAAGCTAGAGATGGGTTGTAGGTGATGCCTCCTCTTATGCCTAGAAGTGGCACATTAGGAAACTCCCCACAACGGTCAATGATGGTAAAATTCTCCATAGATCTGGAGCACCAATGGATATCTGAGTGAGATAATGACATGATCCTCTTGGACCATCTGAACCCTTGCTCATTCTTCATTACTGAGCGAGGAAGGTGAGAAATAAACCACCTAGAGAGTAAAGGTATGCAGCACATCAAAGTTCCTCTTGCCCTTGTAGTACGGGTGTGAAGAGAATGTAGGATATCTCCAAGCAATGTAGGCACTGGATTGTGACTCAGGAATATGTTGATGGCATGAACATCTGTGAACTGATCTGGATTGGGGAACAACACTAAGCCATATATCAGCAAGGCTAAGATCTCCTCAAAAGCATCATAGCTCATGGCCTTCAAGAACACTTGAGCTTTATCCATTAATACCTTAGCAAGAATACCCTTAACTCCGCTTCTCGTTTCTAGAACAATGTCAGACTTCTTCAGATGTAGGGCTGCAGCAATAACCTCTGGTTTAAGCTCCTTCTCCAAGCCTGTGAATGGTTTCTGATCAAGAACAGGTATGCCCAGAAGTTTAGAGAACTCCTCCATGGTTGGAACCAGCTGGTAGTCAGGGAATGTAAAGCAATGGTGCTTAGGGTCAAAGAAATGAAACAGAACACTCATCATGTCTTCATTGAACCCTGAAGTGACTAGATCCAGTAAGTGACCATGTCTCTTGATGAACTGGGAGTGATCAGACACTTGAGAAACCAACTCTTTAAGCTTAGCAGGTATGCTCACAAAGTTGATCCTGATGGTGTTTCTACGAGCTGAAGCCATGACCTGCAACAAAGAACAAAGATAAATCCCTTGGTCCTTGAAATGGTTAGGGAAAATGCTATGCTTATGATGCATGATGATGTCATGATGTTATGTTCAATCACAAACATGTGGCACACACAAACAAGTCACACCATAGCCCTAGGTTTAAAGGCTTGCATGAGGTTTAAGGTAGGTACCCTCCCCTGAAGTTAGATGGTTCATCCTGTCCTACAAAAGTAACTGGGTTCTAAGGGATCTCAATATCATTGATCCTTCACAAGGGTGGTTGTTCAGAAGGCAACTTACTTGCCAACCAAAACCCTCCAAGTTCAAGATCTCAATGAGCGTAGTATCGAGTGTCAACCAACTTCAGTCTGCACCAAAGCCGGTTACCTCACTACTTTCTAAAGGCCAAGATGAGTTAACTAGGGTTCTAAAAGTTAGTTAGTGCATTGACAACATATGGCAGCCTCATATTATCCTCAACTTGACTTAAGGAACATAAGCACCAACCAAGAAGTCGCACTAACTATGGCCACCAGATCAACCGTATCGATATACGTCGTACAGTTTCCTTGGTCTATTGCCATTTACCTAAGGTACACTAGATCCGGGTTAGGACCTTTCACACATAAGAGCACCCCAACAAGATAATATAAAGCAAACAAGGCAAACAATTTAAAGTGATCTAATTCCTAAGGGTACCCCTCTTTAATTTAAATCCCCAGCAGAGTCGCCAGTTCTGTAACACGGTGGGAGAACTGACTTTAAGTTATGTTGCGGATAGCAAGAGTCGCCACCGACTTTTATTTTATCCATAAGGAAAGGTTATAAAAGAACAGGAAAGACCTTAGAGAATATTTTGGGTCCGGGGGGTAGGTTATGAAAAGGGAAGGTATTAGCATCCTTTTCATCCATGGTTATCCATGGGCTCTTAGGTACTTAAGCTCACTTTAAATTGTTTTTGAAAATGTAGTGTGTGAATAGAAAAAATCTTCAGAATAGTTTAGTAATAACCCATGTATGGATGTGTAAAAAACTTGTTTGAAAATTTATTTGAAATTTGTTTAAGTGTGAAAAAGTTTTGAAGTGAGCAAGCACCTAGGAGTAACCTACCCTAATGTTTAAGGTCTTTCTTATTCTTTATCCTTTCCTTGGTAAGACTATCCCTACTATTAAGGAGTAGGTAGTCCTTACTTTGGATGTAAAGGGACATGTGAGGGACAATTTGATTTTGAAGGCCATTGTGGGGTGTAATAAGCATAAAGAAGGGACTATCATCATTTATTTCGAAGGGACTCGATCCGTAAAGGCAACCATAAGGGACTTTGATGATTTTCTTTCGAGGGACTTGCTTTATACACCCCACTTAACCATTATTCGTAGGCAACTTGAGGGATAACCTTAGGAAGTGAGACGGCGATTAAAATCGACTTACGTGTGTGACGTGTTTAATTTAATTATCTTATATTAAAAATTATCTAAATTTATTTTTAAATAACAAACATGTTTTGTCACTCCCTAATTACTAACCATAACAATAATAATTAAATAATTACAAATTTACATCTAAGAACAATTACATAATAATTATAAAATAAATAGCAAATAAATAAATATAATAGCAAGATATAAATAATAAATAAATAAATAAGCAAATTATAATTAGGGGTTAGTAGCAATTGCAATAATAATAAGTTAGAAATAATAAACAAGGTTAGAAAAAAATATAATAATAAATAATAATGTGGTTAGTAAATAAGAATAAACAAAATTAATCAAAATATTATAATAATAAGAAATTAACAATTTTTAATATAAACAACTAAAAAAAAAACAAATATGAATAAACAATTATTTTAATTTACAAATTATTAAATTATATTTTAATTATAAAGTTACTACAAAAATCTAATTATTATAAACACAATTATTTCTAAACAAAAGTTATAAAACAAATGTTTATTTAATATATAAAGAGAAAAATAAATTATAAGTATATTTACAAAATTTTACTTTCTAATAATATGAAATATATTTATATTTTGAGAGAAATAATTTATAATAATATTTATAATATTTACATGAATCATACTTAAATAAACAAATAACTATACATTATAATTATATTTAAACAAATAAAAATAGAATTAAGTTTTACAAAATTTGAATAAGAAAAATATTTAGGGTTTAATTTATAATACAAAAAATAATTTAAGAACATTTACATATTTTAGGATTTTTTTTAGAAAATATTAACCATATTTACTATTACCATTATTTAGAAGAAGAGACATATATACAAAAATATATTTAAGACAAATAAAAGGAGAAAAAAAAAACTTACCTGACTGGGGTTTGAACCCAGGTCAGGATGTTTGCAAGCCAGAGGAATCACCAACAAGCTACCACATGCGCAGGTGCAAGAAGAATGGGAGTAATTGGTTTTAAGCCCTGCCCTTTAAAATCCAGAAAAAATCAAAAAAAACCAAAAGGCCTGGGGTAGGAGTTGAACCCAGGACCTTTGCATTCCCAAGTGTACGCATCACCACCCGGCTGGAAGAGCCAATCTGTTAACAAACCATCAAGTAATAATAATATATGATATTCAATATGTAAATGAAACAAACCAAAAAAAAACAATTGCCATGACCAGGTTTCGAACGCAGGTCATGCTGCCAATACACACACGCTCCCTTCCACTGGGCCAAGCAATCAGCTTGTGATACAAACAGAAAGAATTAATTATATTTTATAATCAAATTTCAAATATGAAATTCGCGCCAGTCAACTCCTTCTTCTCCAAATTTCCTGCGAATTTTCTTCCTTTTTTTCCTGCGAATTTAGCTTCGAGTTCTTCATCCCTGCGAATCACAAACCTCATCCAAACGACAAAATTTCACAAAATTGATTGTACCATTGTATTGTTAATGAGTTTTGCAATTGTCCTATGTTTTTCAAATCCATTTATCATTTGGAAATCGTGAAACCCTAAAGAGGGCCGAAAACCCTAATCATGGTGGATTCTTGTACCTGCAAGGAAAATCCAATTGAACCACCCAGAATCGTTCTAGGGTTCATTCTAAACATCATACAACAATCAAAAACAATTTAAACATGGTAAATCAATGGTTTCGAAAAGAAAATGTTCAAGGTCAAAGTGAGTTCGGGTTCAACAATATGGGGCATATTGGATGCATATGATGGATGATTTCGCTTCATGGATGATCAAAGAACATGTCTATGTTCTTAATTTACCTTCTAAAGCTCTGAAATTCAAAATCCGATTCTCACTTTTGGAAGAGTTTTTGTGCTTTTGAACTTACCTTGAAGCTGCTGGATTTCGTCCCTGAGGCTAGGGTTTATGTTTGTTATATATATGTGATTGATTTAGGTCAGAAACATGGATGGGTTATGTGAAAATTTGATCCAAAAAATATTCAAAAAGATCATAGTGTAAAATTCAAATATTTGATCATGAGTGCTTGCTATTTTGGGATAATTCACATGATTTCCTTCTCCTTCTAATTCAATCAATAATTATGAATTTCTAGAAGCAATATCTTCACCCAAAAATAGATTTTCATATTTTATATTTATTTAAAATGATTTTTATGAATTAAATCAATAATAAATAAATAAAAAATAATAAAAATGCTGAATTTTGGTCAATTGGGTCGTGCACAATATTATGAGATGGATTGGGTCATAAATCAGGCAGCCCATTTGGAAAGAAATACTTCTAAGCCTCCATTTTCAACATAAACCATCACAAAATTGCCCAACTTTGCAAGGGCACATCTCCCTCAATTTTAAAGGTATGAGGGTTTTTTTGGACTTTTTGGAAAACTTGAAGAGTCCTCTAAACAACCCCATTGGTTTCAGGTCCATATCATTTACCAATCTCAAGTTATGCCCTTTTGAAGTTGTTGACTTTTTGTTGACTTTTGAAATGACCTATAATGTCTTAGCTCATATCTTTCAAATGAAGCATTTTTGGGCTTAACCTTCAACATCAAAGTTGTAGGGAATTCAATTTCCTTCAAAATAAGCTTTGGATGGAGACTTGGTGATGAAGTATGTGAAAGTTATGCCTGGTCAAAGTTCAGTTGACTTTTACTAAGGAAACCCTAATTTAGAAACTCCTGATTATTGATGATCTGGAATATCCTTGATGAATCATGATCAACCCTTGATCAAATGATGAATTTTACTTCATATACTTGATGTTGGCAAAAAATCATGAAGTTTGACTTTGGTTTGACCACAGTTGACCTCAGTTTGACTTTTTAACTGCATTGACTGATTTTGACTTATCTGATCATCTAACTGAGCAAACTTTTGAGAAAAGTCTTGAAACTTGACATGGGGGTTCTTACACACATATAAGATGTTATGAAACTCACTTGAGGTATTGGAAGTCCACTTAGCCTGATTAAAGTCAAAACCCTAGTTTTGGATGCACTGCTTAGGAGGTGCATTGTCTGAGGGAATTGTCAACTTCTTTGACCAATTGTGAACTTTGTGAACCTTGTGAATCTTCATAAAGTGTCTTGTGATATTCATGGGAGGTATTGTGAAGCTTGTGAACCTTGAGAACCTCATGAAGTGGCTTGTAGACTTCCTGAACCTCATGAAAGGTATTGAAATCATTGTGGAACTTGTGAACCTTGTGAACCTTCAAGAAGCAACCTATGGACTTCATGAACCTCATGAAAGGTCTTGTAAATGTTGAGAAGCTTGTGAACCTTGTGAACCTTCAAGAAGTGACTTGTAGACTTCATGAACCTCATGAAAGGTTATATAAGCATTGAAAAACTTGTGAACCTTGTGAACCTTCATAAAGTAACTTGTAGACTTCATGAACCTCGTGAAAGGTTATGCAAGTGTTGGAGAACTTGTGAACCTTGTGAACCTTCTTAGAACACAAAGTCTTGTATTGTGAGGGCAAATTTTGGGGTGCAACAGCAGTGTCTTCAATTCATCCTGCCCCTTGGACAAGTTCAGGATCAGCTCTTGGAACTGTGCATTCTGTGCCTGGAGATCCTTAACTGTTTGTTCAAGAGCCATTACTGAAATAAACAGCGAGAAGATAAGAAACCTGTGCATAATAAACCCGTGATGCAATGAAATGATATGTGAATGTATATGCAATGTTTTCAAGGACCGCAGGATTTAAATTTGCTTAAACAAACAAGAAGGTAAACTTTTATTAGTAATAAATTTGTTTTGCCTCTTGGGCTTACAAAAATGAAATGAAATAAATACAAAAGATGGGGTTTTAAGTCTCCCATGGACGTTTCCTCTTTGTGTTGAGGTATGAGTTGAGATTTCGTTCCTCGTGAAGTTGCTTTGTTATTTCCAGGACTCTTTCTTGGCTTGCTTTGTAATGAGCCTCGAAAGTGTCCCTTTGCTCCTTCAACTGGATCCAGGATCTCTGTAAGTCTTCCATGTCAGTAGGCATGTTTGGGTGAAGGATGGTATAAGCAGTATCTCCTTCAGCAACAGGTTCCATGGTAACTGGCAGGATAGTAGGATATGGCATCATGAGAGTCTGAGCACGAGATCGCACCCATCTGAGATAAGCCTCCATAGGAATAGTGTACTTAGGCTCCAGAGTCTTGCTGTCAACCCTGTTTACTTTTCCCCAGGCTCGTATGAATCTCCGACGGTAACCTTGAAGATCGTTGTCGTAATCAAACACAATGCCCTGAATCAACATGTCATGTGGACCATCACTCCGAGCGTAACCAAAGTGTCGTAAAGCTAGAGAGGGGTTGTAGGTGATGCCTCCTCTTATGCCTAGAAGTGGCACATTAGGGAACTCCCCACAACGGTCAATGATAGTGACGTTCTCCATAGATCTGGAGCACCAATGGATATCTGAATGCGAGAGTGACATGATCCTCTTGGACCATCTGAACCCTTGCTCATTCTTCATTACTGAGCGAGGAAGGTGAGAAATAAACCACCTAGAAAGCAAAGGTATGCAACACATCAAAGTTCCCCTGGCCCTTGTAGTACGAGTGTGAAGAGAATGTAGGATGTCTCCAAGCAATGTAGGCACTGGATTGTGACTCAAAAATATGTTGATGGCATGAACGTCTATGAACTGATCTGGATTGGGGAACAATACCAAGCCATAAATCAGCAAGGCTAAGACCTCCTCAAAAGCATCATAGCTCATGGCCTTCAAGAACAACTGAGCTTTTTCTATCAACACCTTGGCAAGAATACCCTTAACTCCGCTTCTCGTTTCTAGAACAATGTCAGACTTCTTCAGATGTAGAGCTGCAGCGATAACCTCTGGTTTAAGCTCCTTCTTCAAGCCTGTGAAGGGTCTTTGATCAAGAACAGGTATACCCAGAAGTTTAGAGAACTCTTCCATTGTAGGAACCAGCTGATAGTCAGGGAATGTAAAGCAATGGTGCTTAGGGTCAAAGAACTGAAATAGAACACTCATCATGTCTTCATTGAACCCTGAAGTGACTAGATCCAATAGGTGACCATGTCTCTTGATGAACTGGGAGTGATCAGACTCTTGAGAAACCAACTCTTTAAGCTTAGGAGGTATCCCCACAAAGTTGATCCTGATGGTGTTTCTACGAGCAGAAACCATGACCTGCAACAAAGAACAAAGATAAATCCTTTGGTCCTTGAAATGGTTAGTGAAAATGCTATGCTTATGATGCATGATGATGTCATGATGTTATGTTCAATCAAAGACATGTGGCACACACAAACAAGTCACACAATAGCCCTAGGTTTAAAGGATTGCATGAGGTTCAAAGGTAAGTACCCTCCCCTGAAGTTAGTTGGTTCATCCTGTCCTATAAAAGTAAACATGTTCTAAGGGATCTCAATATCATTGATCCTTCACAAGGGTGGTTGTTCAGTAGGCAACTTACTTGCCAACCAAAACCCTCCAAGTTTATAATCTCAATGAGCGTAGTATCGAGTATCAACCAACTTCAGTCTGCACCAAAGTCGGTTATCTCACTACTTTTCTAAAGGCCAAGATGGGATAACTAGGGTTCTAAAAGTTAGTTAGTGTATTGACAACATATGGCAGCCTCATATTATCCTCAACTTGACTTAAGGAACATAAGCACCAACCAAGAAGTCACACTAACTATGGCCACCAGATCAACCATATCGGTATACGCCGTACAGTTTCCTTGGTCTATTGCCATTTACCTAAGGTACACTAGATCCGGGTTAGGATCTTTCACACATAAGAGCCCAACAAGTAAGTGTAAAGCAAACAAGGCAAACAATTTTAAAGTGATCTAATTCCTAAGGGCACCCCTCTTTAATATTAAGTCCCCAGCAGAGTCGCCAGTTCTGTAACACGGTGGGAGAACTGACTTTAGTTATGTTGCGGATAGCAAGAGTCGCCACCGACTTTTATTTTATCCAAAAGGAAAGGGCATAAAAGAACAGGAAAGACCTTAAAAGATTTTTGGGTTCGGGGGGTAGGTTATGTAAAGGGAAGGTGTTAGCACCCTTTACATCCATGGTTATCCATGGGCTCTTAGTTACTTAGCTCACTTTAAAATGTTTTGGGAAGTGTAGTGTGTGATTAAAAATTTTCTTAAGTACTTTATAATGATCCATGTACGGATATATATAAAGACTTTGTTTTGAAAATTTGTTTGAAAATGTAAAGTGTTTTGAAATTTTTTGGAAAGTGAGCAAGTACATAAGAGGAACCTACCCTAAGTTAAGTCTTTTCTGTTCTTAAATATCCTTTAAATGGTAAGACTATCCCTATTATTAAGGAATAGGTAGTCATTACCTTGGATGTATTAAGGGACAGGCGTAGGGTCATCGTATGGTCATAGAAAGCAACTTGAGGGATGTCTTTAGCAATTCGTAGGGACTATCATCATTTATTCGAAGGGACAAGATCATTATTCCGTAGGCAACTTCGAAGGGACTTGATCTTTTAAACTGTAGGGACTATGATGATTGATATTTGAAGGGACTTTGCTTAAGACATCCCTATATTCGAGGGACTTGACCATTTTATTTTAAGGCAACCAAGAGGAATATCCTAGGAAGTACAGATGGCGATCATAGATCGACTTACGTGTGTGAGTGTACAATTTAATATTTTATCTTTTGAATTAAGTGATCTAAATTAATTTTAAATAAACATACATGTTACACTCCCTATTTACTAACCATAGCATAAAAATAAATAACTTAAACATTATAAAATATTACATCCAGAAACAATTACATAATAATTAGAA
Organism: Lathyrus aphaca; assembly: GCA_963966055.1. Lineage (NCBI taxonomy): Eukaryota > Viridiplantae > Streptophyta > Magnoliopsida > Fabales > Fabaceae > Lathyrus > Lathyrus aphaca. The sequence goes on along the minus strand of OZ014522.1, from coordinate 540,957,419 downwards.
AAGCAATTTAAATAAATAAGCAGAATATTAAATAATAATAATAAAAATTGGGGTTAGTGAAAATAATAATAATAATAAAAAAAATAATGCTAAATTAAATGGGGTTAGTAATAAATAAATAAATAAACATAATTAATAATAATAATGAAATAAACAAGGATATTATAATAAACAAAATTCTTTAAAAAAGTTAATAAGAAAATATAAACAATCATATTTATTATTATAAAATTTGAAGTTATATGTAAATTATAAAATTAAATCAATTATGAACATATTATGAAAAATAAATTATAATTACAAAAATTAAATTAGCAATTTTCACATATTTTTAAATATATAATAAAATTATTTACATGCAAAAATTGAATTATAAACAATTTATGGAATTTAATTAGAATTAACAAAATTTTAATATTAAGCATATTTATATAAGATTTAAATTATAAGTAAATTGTATGATATATACATGTGATGAAGATTTATGAATAAAGATTATAATAAGATTAGATTTTAAATAAAAGAAAATTTTGGATTAAAACTAAGGTTAACCTAATTATTTACAAATAAAAACTATTTTTTACATTACATAATAAAATAAAATAACATTTATATGATAATAAAAAAAACTTATTAAAATTAATAAAGATGAATTAGGGTTTATGAAGGTTTTTAGAATTAAAAAAAATAGGTTTACCATTTGATTATCCACTAATTTTAATTAAGAAAACAAAACAATAATATTAATCAAACAAAGAAAATAAAGAGAGAAAAAAAAAGGGGAGGTCTGGTTTTGAACCCAGGACCTCCCTGGAACCTGGATGAAGAGTTACCACTGGGCCAGCCTGCGCGCAGGTGTTAGTAACAAAACTTCATTTGCTTTTGTGCCTTAATCCTGAAAATCAAGAAAAAAAAGAAAGAAAACAAAAGGCCTGGGGGAATCGAACCCAGGACCTTGCAAGCAATCACACAAACACGTTACCATTCCAGCTGGGAGAGCGCACCTGTATATGAAACAACTATAATTCATAATATATTATGTTTAATGGATAAAAGAGAAAAACATGAAAAACTTGTCACAACCAGGATTCGAACCCCAGCCATCCAACAATACGCACGCCTGCTTTACCACTGGGACAAGCATAAGCTTGTGAAATAAAACAGAAACCATATCATAATATTTTAAAACAAAAATTTAAATTTGAAATTCGCGCGCAGGGGTTTTCATCTTCTTCATGATACCTGCGAAAATTGATACAACTTTTCCTGCGAAATTTCATGCAAGTTCTTCCATGTTCATGTCCTGCGAAATTCAAACATCAAGCAAATGGTACAATTACATCAAATTGTTTATACCAATGAATTCCTTATACTTCATACAATCAATCCACGTTGTTAGAATTTATTTATATTGTCTAAATCGTAAAACCCTAAATTGGTTTCCAAAACCCTAACAATGGCCGTGATCGTATTAGGTCACTAAACTTCAAGGTTGCTGCCCAGAAACATTCCTAGCATCATCACAAACATTAAAAAATCATCAAATTTCATTTAAATCAAGCAAATATGTGAAATCGAAAAACTCATATTCAAGAACAAAGCTTGATTCGGTTCATGCCATGTGGGTGGTTTTGGATGCAAATATGTATTGGTTTCGACTCAATGATGTCCAGGGATCATTGCTATGTTCTCAAATTACCTTCTAATGCCTTGTATGTTAAAATCCGAATTTGAGTTTGGAGAGGTTTTTGAAAATATGAAACTTACACTTGGGGCTGGAAATTCGTGAATAGTGATTAGGGTTATCTCATGTACTTATAGAGTGATCAATTAGGTCAGAAAAACTTGATACTTGTGTGAGAAGTTTGATCCAAAAAGATTCAAAAAGATAGGCTTTGAAAATCAAATATATTTGCATAAACACTTGCTATTTTAGGCCAATCATCATGATCTTCTTACCACTTTAATTCCAATCATATTTATGAATTTCTAGAAGCTTAATCTTTTTTAAATCTTAGACTTTTATATTTTATTTTAATTTAAAATGATTTTTAATGAATTAAATCAAAATAAATAAAAATAAAATGATAAAAAATCTGATTTTTGTTGACTTGGGTCGTGCATGAGGTTATAGTATGGATTGGGTCATCATATGGCAAGCCCATTTAGAAAAAATTGGTTTTAGACCTCCATTTTCTACATAAACCAACCAAAAATTTCCCAACTTTGCAAGGGCACACCTCCTTCAATTTTAATGCTATGAGGGTGTTCTTGGACATTTTGGAAATCTTGAAGAGTCCTCTAACCAACCCCACTGGTTTCATGTCCATATCATTTACCATTCTTAAGTTATGATCTTTTGAAGTTGTTGACTTTTTGTTGACTTTCAAAAGGACCTATAATGTCTTAGCTCATACCTTCCAAATGAAGCATTTTTGGGCTTGGCTTGTGAGACACAAAGTTGTAGAGAATTCAATTTACTTCAAAGTGAGCTTTGGATGGAGACTTGGTGATGAAGCATGTGAAAGTTATGGCTGGTCAAAGTTCAGTTGACTTTTACTAAGGAAACCCTAATTTAGAAACTCCTGATTCTTGATGATCTGAAATATCCTTGATGAATCAGGATCAACCCTTGATCAAATGATGAATTTTACTTCATATACTTGATGTTGGCAAAAAATCATGAAGTTTGACTTTGGTTTGACCACAGTTGACCTTAGTTTGACTTTTTAACTGCTTTGACTGATTTTGACTTATCTGATCATCTGACTGAGCAAACTTTTGAGAAAAGTCTTGAAACTTGTCATGGGGGTTCTTACACACATATAAGATGTTATGAAGCTCACTTGAAGTCTTGGAAGTTCATTTAGCCTGATTAAAGTCAAAACCCTAGTTTTGGATGCACTGCTTAGGAGGTGCATTGTTTGAGGGAATTGTCAACTCTTCTGACCAATTGTGAACTTTGTGAACCTTGTGAACCATCATAAAATGTCTTGTGAACCTCATGGGAGGTCTTGTGAACCTTGTGAACCTCATAAAGTATCTTGTAGACTTCATGAACCTCATGAAAGGTCTTATAAGCATTATGAATCTTGTGAACCTTGTGAACCTCATAAAGTGTCTTGTAGACTTCATGAACCTCATGAAAGGTCTTGTAAGTATTGTGAATCTTGTGAACCTTGTGAACCTTCTTAGCACGCAAAGTCTTGTATTGTGAGGGCAAATTTTGGGGTGCAACAACATGCTCGAAGCATTTACAGAATCTCAGAGTCTTCAGAATCAAAGGAGTGTGATTTCAGAAATGGTCTCAACACCGATCACGGAGGTACCTTACAAGGATCCCCGGTACAATATTCCAAAGAATATGCCTTGGGGCATCCCAATGAACTTCACCCCAGAAGGGTACTGTAGCGGAGAAATCATGAGTATAAGCTATCAATTAACTTAACTCAAAGTAAATAGAGTCGTCACCGCGCTTTTATTTTATTCCAGAACAAAAAGGAAAATAACGAATAAATTCTAATGAATCTAAAAGCAAAAAGCTAAACAAACAAACAGAGAAAGGGTAAGGGGATTGTAGTGGTAAAATCATGAGTATAAGCTATTGGTTAACTTAACTCAAAGTAAATAGAGTCGCCACCGCACTTTTATTTTAAAAAGAAAAAAGAGCGAATAAATCCAAATAAATCTAAAATAAAAAGGTAAAGAAACAAACAAAGAAATGGGTAAGGGGATAAGTTACAAAATGGGAAGGTTTTAAGCACCCAAAATGCCTGTGATTTTTTGCCTTGTTTTTGCACAGGCCTGGAACTGATTTTTTGCCTTGTTTTTTTGGCTATTTTGCCTCCTCTTCTCCCCTCTTCCCCTCTTTTATTATTTTTACCTTGGGATACATTTTTGGGACTGATTTCTCTTTAAATGCAATGGACTTTGGGTGTAGATTAGAGTGGTTAATGTTCATTAGTTCAAATCTACCTCTAAGTGAATTATTTAATTCACTTTAGGTATTTTGCATTAGTGATACATTTTCATACTTGAATCCACCAAAATGAGTGATTGAACTTAAATATGAAAGAATACCATAAGTGTAACTCAATTTGGTATTCATCTTTATTTTTGTGCGGCATTACGTTCGGATGGCAATTTACATATCGTTTATCTCACATGTATTAGCCCTAATATCGTTAACCTTAATTGGTTTTGATCGGCCTCATTTGTAGAGTAATTACTCCGTAAATTACTCAGAAATTGCTTAACATAGACCTGAATGTGTCCCGAATTCGAAATAAAATTCCAATTGGATACTTGCACTTTTGGGCCTTTTGGGTGTTTAAAACCATCCCATTTTGTAACTCATCCCCTTACCCGTTTTTTTGTTTTTTTCTTTAGCTTTTGCTTTAAGATTCATTAGGATCTATTCGCTCTTTTTTCCTTTTCCACTTGGAATAAAATAAAAGCGCGGTGGCGACTCTATTTACTTTGAGTTAAGTTAACCAATAGCTTATACTCATGATTTTACCACTACAATCCCCTTACCCTTTCTTTGCTTGTCTCTTTAGCTTTTTTCTTTTAGTTTCATTAGAATTTAATCGTTATTTTTTCGTTTTCCTTTTGGAATAAAATAAAAGCATTGTGACAACTCTATTTACTTTGAGTTAAGTTAATTGATAGCTTATACTCATGATTTCCCCGCTACAGTACCCTTCCGGGGTGAAGTTCTCTGGGATGCCCCAAGGAATATTCTTTGGCATATTGTACTGGGGATCCTTGTAAGGTACCTCCGTGATCAGTGCCGAGATAATTTATGAAATCACACTCCTTTGATTCTAAAGACTCTGAGATGTTGTAAATGCTTTGAGCATGTCATTGAGCCTTTCTAGACTTTCCTTTTAAGCATAGATTTCCTCTCTTAGTTCTCTGTTCTCTTCTTCCAGATCATCCATCCTTTTTAGGCGATTGACCTGACTATTGTATGAATGAGACAATTTGACTCTAGAATGTTACACAGACGCGTGTAAGACTCTATGAAAGAATAATGCGTATATGAATGTAAGATGATGAATGAAATGCAATACAAATGTTATTTTATTAGTTTTAAAAGAAATATTTAACAATATGTTGCAAATATCTTACAGACTTTTTTATTGAATTTTGGGAAACGTTATAAATAGAAGTACAATATTTTCTTACAAAATGCTAAAAGGAAACCAAAACTCGAGAGTCCTTTTTGCTGCAAATTCAATCCCTATATGATATTTCTTCTGCCTCTTAAACTAGGCTTCTTCAATTGTTGGGGAATCAACAGTCCTCTTCCAAGTTTTGGAATGACATTATTTATGAATTGTCAAAACACGACAGTATTTTGATACTTCAAAGAGGAAAGAATATGGAAATAGCAGAAAATCGGTAGAATTCGCGATGCTCGCTTAGCGAGCACAACCCGAGAGGTTGGTGCTTAGAGATCAAGATGTATCACTTAGCAAGCCCTAGAGAGTTTTGAAAAATGATTTTTTTTTTGTTCCGAAACTTCTTTCTCGAGGTGCTTTATGTCTTAGGATGTTATGATGCTATAGAATTGTCGTATGATGTGTTTTTGGGATAAATAAGGGAAATTAGTGATTATATGATGTATGCGATTATTTGATTTTTCTTTGAGTATATGAAGTATGAGCACATGATGTAGAAGTATGGTGTTGGATGAATGAAGATGCAATATTTGTGATGTTTTTGAGGATGATGTGTGTATAATTGCGTCTTACATTCATGGAATTGAATTATGAGGGGACTTTGATCCATTGGTAGCTTTAATCACATTATGCGGATTGAAGTGATATGATGTTATGATGTGCTCCTTTAGGGGAGGGGTGATGGCCTAGTGTCCATCCATGAGAATGTTTCGGTACCACATGCATTATTAAGAGGTTACATATCATTCTAAATGACATAGCATGAGTTGCATTGATTTTGTGTGATAATGAAATATACTTGATGTTGTGTATAAGTGAATTATGATGAATGTTATTGTCATGTGATATAAATGATGTTATGCATAATTGAGCTAGTGATGATAGATTGTTATTGTTGTTATGTTTTAAATTCTCATTTTCTATATTATTTTATTGAATGTGAATTTTACTCACCCTGCCTGCCTTCTGGTGATGGTGTATTATGCCATCCTACAAATAATCAAGGTTAGCTCGGTGCGTGCTTAACCCAAACGTAGTGAGTTGTCGAGTTAGTTAGAAGTGGAGTCCTACTCTGTGTTCAGTAACAATGAGATGGGTTTCACTTGAATGTTTATGTTTTACTTGAATTTAAGATGTTATTTCTTGAGTACCTTTGATTAAATGATACTTGGGATAATTTATGAGGTTTATTTTATTAAAGATGAATTATGACGTATTGTTTTCCATTGTGTACTGTTGAAAAGATATTTTAAATGTTTTTCGCGATTTTATTAACCCGTGTTACGGGGATTCAATGTGATGATTTATGAGGCACGAGTTAATTGATGTATGCGACATCTTTTCTTGAGTTTTACTCTGATAAATGATTAAAATGTATGTTAATTGTGATGGGGTATAAAGGGTGTTACATTAGTGGTATCAGAGTAGGTCGGTCTGTCGGTCGTATCGTGTCGTTGTTAATCTTGTCGATTTTTACGTTTGAGTGTTTTGAGGTTGAGTTATTTTCTAATGTTGTTGGTGGTTTGGAGAATGGCTTCAAATCGTGCTCTTGCGGATGCAATAGTTGCATTTGCTCAGGCTACAACGCAGAACAATGTTCGTGATGAGTTTCATGCCTTGAGGGTTTTCTAGAGGAATAATCCGCCTAAGTTTGAGGGTTCTCATGAACTGGAGAACGTGCATAAGTGGCTGAAGGTGATTAAGGAGATTTTCAGAACTATGGCGTGCTCCGATGCTCAAAAGGTGCAGTTTGGCACCCATATGCTGGATGAAGAGGTTGGGGATTGATGGGATAATACTCGTCAGAGATTGGAAGGAGTTGGGGTTGCGATAACTTGGAATGTGTTCATGAGAGATATTTTGAGTAAGTACTTTCCTGAAGATGCTCGTGGCAAGAAAGAGGTCGAGTTCATAGAGCTGAAGCAGAGGAACGTGACGGTGGCAGAGTACGCTGCCATGTTCGAGAGGTTGGTGAAGTTTTCTCCTCACTACAACCATGATGATGCTGAGTTATCTAAGTGTTTGAAGTTTGAAAATGGGTTGAGACCAGAAATCAAGCAAGCGATTGGGTGTCAGTAAATCCACAGGTATGTCGAGCTTGTGGATAAGAGTAGAATATATGATAAGGATAACCGAGCTAGATCTGCTCACTACAAGCAGGTGAGTGAGAAGAAAGACAAGGGTCAGTTTCGAGGAAAGCCTTATGCGACTCCAAATGACAAGGGGAAGCCGAAGGTTGCTGATGGGAAAAAGCTAAGTGGAGGAGTGAGTTCTACTCCTCTCAAGTGCTATAAGTGTGGCGAAGCAGGTCACAAATCTGATGTGTGCACTGCTACTCTGATAAGATGTTATAGGTGTGGTAAGAAGGGCCACATGAAGAATAAGTGTATGAATGCTGAGCCAACTTGTTTCAATTGTGGTGAAGAGGGACATATCATCACTCAGTGTCAGAAACCGAAGAAGGTTGCTACTGCGGCTCATACTACTGGTAGAGTGTTTGCTTTGAGTGGCTCAGATGCTCAGAAGAAGGATAACTTGATTAGAGGTACTTGTTTTATTAATGATGTTGAGTTGGTTGCCATAATTGATACTGGTGCTACTCATTCGTTTATTTCGATTGAGTGCGCGACCAGGTTGAATCTGCCTTTGACTGTTATGAATGGTAATATGTTGATTGAAATGCATGCTGACGGTTCAATTACGAATAACCGTGTGTGTTTAAAGTGTCCTTTTACCATTTATGGTAAATATTTCTTGATGGATTTGGTGTGCCTACCTTTACGCCATATGGATGTTGTGATTGGTATGAACTGTTAGAATTCAACTTTGTGCATATCAATTGTTATGCAAAGATGGTGGAATTTCTAGAGTTTGACGGTGGTAAGGAAATGATGTTTCTATTTGCGAAACAAGTGGATGAACTTCTAGCGGATGAAGCCCAGATGTTTGCTTTGTTTGAGGCGTTACAAGTGAACCGTGAACAAGTGGGTGTTGAGTTACCTGTTGTTCGAGAATTTCTCGATGTGTTTCCAGATGACATCAGAGATATACCACCGGAGCACGAAGTAGAGTTTGTTGTGCCTTTAGTATTGGGTACTAGTCCGGTGTCAATGGCTCCTTATCGGATGTCAGATTCAGAATTGAGTGAGTTGAAGAAGCAACTTGAAGAACTTCTTGAGAAGAAATTAATTCGTCCAAATGTTTCTCCGTGGGGTGCTCCCGTGTTGTTGGTTAAGAAAAAGGATGGTAGCATGAGGTTGTGTGTCAATTATCGACAATTGAATAAGGTGACTATCAAGAATAAATATTCGCTTCTGAGGATTGATGATTTGATGGATTAGTTGGTGGGAGCTTGCATTTTTAGCAAGATTGATTTGAGGTCGGGTTATCATCAAATTTGAGTTAAAGCAATTGATATTCCGAAGACAGCTTTCCGGACGAGGTATGGTCACTATGAGTGTATTATGATGCCTTTTGGTGTATCCAATGCACCTGGTGTATTCATGGAATATATGAATCGGACCTTTCATGAGTATTTGGATAAGTTTTTAGTGGTTTTTATCGATGACATTCTGATTTATTCAAAGTCAGAAGACGAACATGAAGGATATTTGAGGATTGTATTACAAGTGTTAAGAGAGAAGAAAATTTACACTAAGTTGTCGAAGTGTGAGTTCTGGTTGAAGGAAGTGAGTTTCCTTTGCCATGTGATTTCTAGTGGTGGGATTTTGGTAGATCCTTCAAACATTGATGCGGTGTTGAATTGGGATACTCCGAAGTCTACTACGGAGATTAGAAGTTTCCTTGGGTTAGCCGGTTATTACCGAAAGTTCATAGAGGGTTTTTCTAAGTTGGCATTGCCTTTGACTCAGTTGACTCTGAAGGTTCAGGCTTATGTATGGGATGTTGCTTGCGATAACAGTTTTGTTGAGTTGAAGAAGAGGTTAACTACTGCTCTAGTTTTGATTTTGCCGAATCCGAATGAATCTTTTATGGTGTACTGTGATGCTTCAAAAATGGATCTTAGTGGTGTGTTGACGCAAAATGGTCAAGTAGTTGCATGTGCTACTAGACAACTACATGTTAATGAGAGGAACTATCCTACCCATGACTTATAGTTAGTAACCGTGGTTTTTGTGTTAAAGATTTGGAGACACTATCTGTTTGGATTGGGGTTTGAGGTGTTCAGCAATCATAAGAGTTTGAAATACTTGTTTGATTAAAAATAACTAAACATGACGCAGAGAGGATGGTTAGAGATTTTGGAAAGACTTTGATTTCGATTTGAGTTACCACCCTGGTAAAGCTAATATGGTCGTAGATGCTTCGAGTAGAAAGATTTTGCATATGTCGATGATGATGGTGAAAGAACTTGAGATGATTGAGCAATTCAGAGACATGAGTTTGTTGTGTGAAACTACATATGAGAGTGTGAAGTTGGGTATGCTGAAATTGACTAATGATATTGCGGAAGAGATCCGTTTAGGACAACAATTAGATTTGAGGCTGGTTGATCAGATGACTTTGATTAACCAAGGTAACAGAGGAGAGTTCCGTATTGATGAAAATGGTATGATGAGGTTTCGGGATCGTGTGTGTGTTCCTGATATTCCAGAGTTGAAGAGGAGTATTCTTGAAGAAGGGCATTGAAGTAGATTAAGTATTCATCCTGGCACAACTAAGATGTATCATGATTTGCATAAGTTGTTTTGGTGGTCGAGTATGAAGAGAGATATTGTAGAGTTTGTGTATGCGTGTTTGATCTTCCAGAAATCGAAGGTTGAACATCAAAAGCCTTTAGGCATGATGCAACCGTTGAGTATTCCAGAATGGAAATGGGATAGCATTTCTATGGATTTTGTGACAGGTTTGCCGAAGACGGTGAAGGGAAATGATTCCATCTGGGTGATTATTGACCGATTAACTAAGTCAGCGCATTTCTTGCCGATGAAGATTAATCATTCCATGTCGAAGTTAGCAGAGATGTATATTGATGAGATTGTGAAGTTGCATGGGATACCGTCGAGTATCTTGTCGGATAGAGATCTGTGATTTACGTCGAGATTTTGGAAGAGTTTACAAGATGCTTTAGGAACCAAGTTGAGGATGACTTCTGCTTATCATCCATAGACGGACGGTCAGGCAGAACAGGCTATCCAATCTTTAGAGGATTTGCTAAGAGCTTATGTGTTGGATTATGGGGGTGCGTGGGATAGTCATTTGTCGTTGATTGAGTTTACTTATAACAATAGTTTTCATGTGAGCATTGGTATGGATCCGTATGAAGCATTGTATGAGAGGCGGTGTAGGACTCCACTGTGTTGGTATAAGTCAGGCGAGAGTGATGTGCTCGAAACTGAGATTATGCAGGAGACGACTGAAAAGATCAAGATGGTTCAAGAGAGAATGAAGACTTCACAAAGCCATCAGAAGAGTTATCATGATAAAAGGAGGAAAACAATTGAATTTCAAGAAGGAGATCATGTGTTCTCAAGGGTTACTCTAGTGACTGGTGTCGGAAGAGCTTTGAAGTCCATGAAGCTCATTCCATGTTTCATTGGACTATATCAGATTTCGCAAAAGGTCAGAGAGGTGGCATGTCGTATCGCATTACCACCATCACTTGCAAATTTGCATGATGTGTTTCATGTGTCCCAGTTGAGGAAATATATTGCAGATTCGTCGCATGTGATTCAGATGGATGATGTTTGAGTAAGGGATAATTTTCCTGTGGAGGTTTCACCAGTGCGAATAGATGGAAAAGAGATGAAACGATTAAGAGGTAAAGAGATTGCCTTGGTGAAGGTATTGTGGGGTGGACCAACTGGTGATAGTTGGACTTGGGAACGAGAGGATCAGATGAAAGAATCATATCCAATGTTGTTTGCTTCAAGTACATTTTCGAGGACGAAAAATCTTAAGTGGGGGAGAGTTGTAACACCCCAAAGTCGATTTTAATTTAATTGATGTATTTTCTTGTTAATTTTGATGTTTATGATGTTATTTGGTGTTTAGTGGGATTTTGGGAGTGACTTGATATTTTATTATATTATAATATTAAGTATAGTGGTTTTAGTTTATTATTTGAGATTAATTTAAATAATATAAGAGGAATTAAAGGATAAGAGTATTGTGGTCTTTTGGTTGAGGATAAGTGAGGGTTTTATGGGGAAAGACTAAATAGGTCCTAGGGGAAAGAGTGACAAAAGAGGGAAAGTTGGAGAGTACTATCATTTAGAACGATCGCACTTTTGGGATAAGAGCTCTGAAGAAGACGAGAAGCTAGGACTTGAAGGTTGGAAGGATTTTCGAGGAGATTATCGAAAATCTTACAGAACTTAAGGTATGTGGAGTACTTTTTCCGTTCGGTATTACAATGTGGGAATTGAATTGGGGGTTTTGAGGTGTAGTTTTATGGTATAGGGTTTGATTGATGATTTTTGTTTTTGATGATGAGTTTCTGATGATTTGATGAATACAATGTTATTAGATGATGTGTTTGATGTTATTGTGAGGAATGTTAATGTTGGTGATGTTTTTCTAATGAAATTCTGTCAAATTATGTGTTTTTAGAAGTTTTATCGCAGACGAAAGAATCTGGAAATCGCAGAAAATATGCAGAATTCGTGAAGCTCGCTTAGCGAGCACAACCCGAGAGTTGGGTGCTTAGCGAGCAAGATGTCTCGCTTAGCGATCCTTGGAGAGTTTTGAAAATTGATTTTTTGTTGTTGTTCCGAAACTGCTTTCTCGAGGTGCTTTATGTCTTAGGATGCTATGATGCTATAGAACTGTCGTATGATGTGTTTTGGGGATAAATGAGGGAAATTAGTGATTATATGATGTATTCGATTATTTGATTTTTCTTTGAGTATGTGAAGTATGAGCACATGATGTAGAAGTTAGGTGTTGGATGAATGTGGATGCAATATTTATGATGTTTTTTAGGATGATGTGTGTATAATTGCGTCTTACATTCATGGAATTGAATTATGAGGGGACTTTGATCCATTGGTAGCTTTAATCACATTATGCGGATTGAAGTGATATGATGTTATGATGTGCTCCTTTAGGGGAGGGGTGATGGCCTAGTGTCCATCCATGAGAATGTTTCGGTACCACATGCATTATTAAGAGGTTACATATCATTCTAAATGACATAGCATGAGTTGCATTGATTTTGTGTGATAATGAAATATACTTGATGTTGTGTATAAGTGAATTATGATGAATGTTATTGTCATGTGATATAAATGATGTTATGCATAATTGAGCTAGTGATGATAGATTGTTATTATTGTTATGTTTTAAATTCTCATTTTCTATATTATTTTATTGAATGTGAATTTTACTCACCCTGCCTGCCTTCTGGTGATGGTGTATTATGCCATCCTACAAATAATCAAGGTTAGCTCGGTGCGTGCTTAACCCAAACGTAGTGAGTTGTCGAGTTAGTTAGAAGTGGAGTCCTACTCTGTGTTCAGTAACAATGAGATGGGTTTCACTTGAATGTTTATGTTTTACTTGAATTTAAGATGTTATTTCTTGAGTACCTTTGATTAAATGATACTTGGGATAATTTATGAGGTTTATTTTATTAAAGATGAATTATGACGTATTGTTTTCCATTGTGTACTGTTGAAAAGATATTTTAAATGTTTTTCGCGATTTTATTAACCCGTGTTACGGGGATTCAATGTGATGATTTATGAGGCACGAGTTAATTGATGTATGCGACATCTTTTCTTGAGTTTTACTCTGATAAATGATTAAAATGTATGTTAATTGTGATGGGGTATAAAGGGTGTTACATTAGTGGTATCAGAGTAGGTCGGTCTGTCGGTCGTATCGTGTCGTTGTTAATCTTGTCGATTTTTACGTTTGAGTGTTTTGAGGTTGAGTTATTTTCTAATGTTGTTGGTGGTTTGGAGAATGGCTTCAAATCGTGCTCTTGCGGATGCAATAGTTGCATTTGCTCAGGCTACAATGCAGAACAATGTTCGTGATGAGTTTCATGCCTTGAGGGTTTTCTAGAGGAATAATCCGCCTAAGTTTGAGGGTTCTCATGAACTGGAGAACGTGCATAAGTGGCTGAAGGTGATTAAGGAGATTTTCAGAACTATGGCGTGCTCCGATGCTCAAAAGGTGCAGTTTGGCACCCATATGCTGGATGAAGAGGTTGGGGATTGATGGGATAATACTCGTCAGAGATTGGAAGGAGTTGGGGTTGCGATAACTTGGAATGTGTTCATGAGAGATATTTTGAGTAAGTACTTTCCTGAAGATGCTCGTGGCAAGAAAGAGGTCGAGTTCATAGAGCTGAAGCAGAGGAACGTGACGGTGGCAGAGTACGCTGCCATGTTCGAGAGGTTGGTGAAGTTTTCTCCTCACTACAACCATGATGATGCTGAGTTATCTAAGTGTTTGAAGTTTGAAAATGGGTTGAGACCAGAAATCAAGCAAGCGATTGGGTGTCAGTAAATCCACAGGTATGTCGAGCTTGTGGATAAGAGTAGAATATATGATAAGGATAACCGAGCTAGATCTGCTCACTACAAGCAGGTGAGTGAGAAGAAAGACAAGGGTCAGTTTCGAGGAAAGCCTTATGCGACTCCAAATGACAAGGGGAAGCCGAAGGTTGCTGATGGGAAAAAGCTAAGTGGAGGAGTGAGTTCTACTCCTCTCAAGTGCTATAAGTGTGGCGAAGCAGGTCACAAATCTGATGTGTGCACTGCTACTCTGATAAGATGTTATAGGTGTGGTAAGAAGGGCCACATGAAGAATAAGTGTATGAATGCTGAGCCAACTTGTTTCAATTGTGGTGAAGAGGGACATATCATCACTCAGTGTCAGAAACCGAAGAAGGTTGCTACTGCGGCTCATACTACTGGTAGAGTGTTTGCTTTGAGTGGCTCAGATGCTCAGAAGAAGGATAACTTGATTAGAGGTACTTGTTTTATTAATGATGTTGAGTTGGTTGCCATAATTGATACTGGTGCTACTCATTCGTTTATTTCGATTGAGTGCGCGACCAGGTTGAATCTGCCTTTGACTGTTATGAATGGTAATATGTTGATTGAAATGCATGCTGACGGTTCAATTACGAATAACCGTGTGTGTTTAAAGTGTCCTTTTACCATTTATGGTAAATATTTCTTGATGGATTTGGTGTGCCTACCTTTACGCCATATGGATGTTGTGATTGGTATGAACTGTTAGAATTCAACTTTGTGCATATCAATTGTTATGCAAAGATGGTGGAATTTCTAGAGTTTGACGGTGGTAAGGAAATGATGTTTCTATTTGCGAAACAAGTGGATGAACTTCTAGCGGATGAAGCCCAGATGTTTGCTTTGTTTGAGGCGTTACAAGTGAACCGTGAACAAGTGGGTGTTGAGTTACCTGTTGTTCGAGAATTTCTCGATGTGTTTCCAGATGACATCAGAGATATACCACCGGAGCACGAAGTAGAGTTTGTTGTGCCTTTAGTATTGGGTACTAGTCCGGTGTCAATGGCTCCTTATCGGATGTCAGATTCAGAATTGAGTGAGTTGAAGAAGCAACTTGAAGAACTTCTTGAGAAGAAATTAATTCGTCCAAATGTTTCTCCGTGGGGTGCTCCCGTGTTGTTGGTTAAGAAAAAGGATGGTAGCATGAGGTTGTGTGTCAATTATCGACAATTGAATAAGGTGACTATCAAGAATAAATATTCGCTTCTGAGGATTGATGATTTGATGGATTAGTTGGTGGGAGCTTGCATTTTTAGCAAGATTGATTTGAGGTCGGGTTATCATCAAATTTGAGTTAAAGCAATTGATATTCCGAAGACAGCTTTCCGGACGAGGTATGGTCACTATGAGTGTATTATGATGCCTTTTGGTGTATCCAATGCACCTGGTGTATTCATGGAATATATGAATCGGACCTTTCATGAGTATTTGGATAAGTTTTTAGTGGTTTTTATCGATGACATTCTGATTTATTCAAAGTCAGAAGACGAACATGAAGGATATTTGAGGATTGTATTACAAGTGTTAAGAGAGAAGAAAATTTACACTAAGTTGTCGAAGTGTGAGTTCTGGTTGAAGGAAGTGAGTTTCCTTTGCCATGTGATTTCTAGTGGTGGGATTTTGGTAGATCCTTCAAACATTGATGCGGTGTTGAATTGGGATACTCCGAAGTCTACTACGGAGATTAGAAGTTTCCTTGGGTTAGCCGGTTATTACCGAAAGTTCATAGAGGGTTTTTCTAAGTTGGCATTGCCTTTGACTCAGTTGACTCTGAAGGTTCAGGCTTATGTATGGGATGTTGCTTGCGATAACAGTTTTGTTGAGTTGAAGAAGAGGTTAACTACTGCTCTAGTTTTGATTTTGCCGAATCCGAATGAATCTTTTATGGTGTACTGTGATGCTTCAAAAATGGATCTTAGTGGTGTGTTGACGCAAAATGGTCAAGTAGTTGCATGTGCTACTAGACAACTACATGTTAATGAGAGGAACTATCCTACCCATGACTTATAGTTAGTAACCGTGGTTTTTGTGTTAAAGATTTGGAGACACTATCTGTTTGGATTGGGGTTTGAGGTGTTCAGCAATCATAAGAGTTTGAAATACTTGTTTGATTAAAAATAACTAAACATGACGCAGAGAGGATGGTTAGAGATTTTGGAAAGACTTTGATTTCGATTTGAGTTACCACCCTGGTAAAGCTAATATGGTCGTAGATGCTTCGAGTAGAAAGATTTTGCATATGTCGATGATGATGGTGAAAGAACTTGAGATGATTGAGCAATTCAGAGACATGAGTTTGTTGTGTGAAACTACATATGAGAGTGTGAAGTTGGGTATGCTGAAATTGACTAATGATATTGCGGAAGAGATCCGTTTAGGACAACAATTAGATTTGAGGCTGGTTGATCAGATGACTTTGATTAACCAAGGTAACAGAGGAGAGTTCCGTATTGATGAAAATGGTATGATGAGGTTTCGGGATCGTGTGTGTGTTCCTGATATTCCAGAGTTGAAGAGGAGTATTCTTGAAGAAGGGCATTGAAGTAGATTAAGTATTCATCCTGGCACAACTAAGATGTATCATGATTTGCATAAGTTGTTTTGGTGGTCGAGTATGAAGAGAGATATTGTAGAGTTTGTGTATGCGTGTTTGATCTTCCAGAAATCGAAGGTTGAACATCAAAAGCCTTTAGGCATGATGCAACCGTTGAGTATTCCAGAATGGAAATGGGATAGCATTTCTATGGATTTTGTGACAGGTTTGCCGAAGACGGTGAAGGGAAATGATTCCATCTGGGTGATTATTGACCGATTAACTAAGTCAGCGCATTTCTTGCCGATGAAGATTAATCATTCCATGTCGAAGTTAGCAGAGATGTATATTGATGAGATTGTGAAGTTGCATGGGATACCGTCGAGTATCTTGTCGGATAGAGATCTGTGATTTACGTCGAGATTTTGGAAGAGTTTACAAGATGCTTTAGGAACCAAGTTGAGGATGACTTCTGCTTATCATCCATAGACGGACGGTCAGGCAGAACAGGCTATCCAATCTTTAGAGGATTTGCTAAGAGCTTATGTGTTGGATTATGGGGGTGCGTGGGATAGTCATTTGTCGTTGATTGAGTTTACTTATAACAATAGTTTTCATGTGAGCATTGGTATGGATCCGTATGAAGCATTGTATGAGAGGCGGTGTAGGACTCCACTGTGTTGGTATAAGTCAGGCGAGAGTGATGTGCTCGAAACTGAGATTATGCAGGAGACGACTGAAAAGATCAAGATGGTTCAAGAGAGAATGAAGACTTCACAAAGCCATCAGAAGAGTTATCATGATAAAAGGAGGAAAATAATTGAATTTCAAGAAGGAGATCATGTGTTCTCAAGGGTTACTCTAGTGACTGGTGTCGGAAGAGCTTTGAAGTCCATGAAGCTCATTCCATGTTTCATTGGACTATATCAGATTTCGCAAAGGGTCAGAGAGGTGGCATGTCGTATCGCATTACCACCATCACTTGCAAATTTGCATGATGTGTTTCATGTGTCCCAGTTGAGGAAATATATTGCAGATTCGTCGCATGTGATTCAGATGGATGATGTTTGAGTAAGGGATAATTTTCCTGTGGAGGTTTCACCAGTGCGAATAGATGGAAAAGAGATGAAACGATTAAGAGGTAAAGAGATTGTCTTGGTGAAGGTATTGTGGGGTGGACCAACTGGTGATAGTTGGACTTGGGAACGAGAGGATCAGATGAAAGAATCATATCCAATGTTGTTTGCTTCAAGTACATTTTCGAGGACGAAAAATCTTAAGTGGGGGAGAGTTGTAACACCCCAAAGTCGATTTTAATTTAATTGATGTATTTTCTTGTTAATTTTGATTTTTATGATGTTATTTGGTGTTTAGTGGGATTTTGGGAGTGACTTGATATTTTATTATATTATAATATTAAGTATAGTGGTTTTAGTTTATTATTTGAGATTAATTTAAATAATATAAGAGGAATTAAAGGATAAGAGTATTGTGGTCTTTTGGTTGAGGATAAGTGAGGGTTTTATGGGGAAAGACTAAATAGGTCCTAGGGGAAAGAGTGACAAAAGAGGGAAAGTTGGAGAGTACTATCATTTAGAACGATCGCACTTTTGGGATAAGAGCTCTGAAGAAGACGAGAAGCTAGGACTTGAAGGTTGGAAGGATTTTCGAGGAGATTATCGAAAATCTTACAGAACTTAAGGTATGTGGAGTACTTTTTCCGTTCGGTATTACAATGTGGGAATTGAATTGGGGGTTTTGAGGTGTAGTTTTATGGTATAGGGTTTGATTGATGATTTTTGTTTTTGATGATGAGTTTTTGATGATTTGATGAATACAATGTTATTAGATGATGTGTTTGATGTTATTGTGAGGAATGTTAATGTTGGTGATGTTTTTCTAATGAAATTCTGTCAAATTATGTGTTTTTAGAAGTTTTATCGCAGACGAAAGAATCTGGAAATCGCAGAAAATATGCAGAATTCGTGAAGCTCGCTTAGCGAGCACAACCCGAGAGTTGGGTGCTTAGCGAGCAAGATGTCTCGCTTAGCGATCCTTGGAGAGTTTTGAAAATTGATTTTTTGTTGTTGTTCCGAAACTGCTTTCTCGAGGTGCTTTATGTCTTAGGATGCTATGATGCTATAGAACTGTCGTATGATGTGTTTTGGGGATAAATGAGGGAAATTAGTGATTATATGATGTATTCGATTATTTGATTTTTCTTTGAGTATGTGAAGTATGAGCACATGATGTAGAAGTTAGGTGTTGGATGAATGTGGATGCAATATTTATGATGTTTTTTAGGATGATGTGTGTATAATTGCGTCTTGCATTCATGGCATTGAATTATGAGGGGACTTAGGTCCATTGGTAGCTTCAATCCCATTGTGCATATTGAAGTGATATGATGTTATAATATGCTCCTTTAGGGGAGTGTTGATGGCCCAGTGTCCATCCATGAGGATGTTTCGGTACCACATGCATTATTAAGAGGTTGCATACCATTCTAAATGACATAGCATGAGTTGCATTGATTTTGTGTGATAATGAAATATACTTGATGTTGTGTATAAGTGAGTTATGATGAATGTTATTGTGATGTGATGTAAATGATGTTATGTATAATTGAGTTAGTGATGATAGATTGTTATTGCTGTTATGTTTTAAATTCTCATTTTCTATATTATTTTATTGAATGTGAATTTTACTCACCCTACCTGCCTTCTGGTGATGGTCTATTATGTCATCTTGCAGATAATCAAGGTTAGATCGGTGCGTGCTTAACCCAGATGTAGTGAGTTGTCGAGATAGTTAGAAGTGGAGTCTTGCACTGTGTCTAGTAACAACGGGATGAGGTTTGCTTGAGTGTTTATGTTTTACTTGTATTTAAGATGTTATTTCTCGAGTACCTTTGATTAAATGATACTTGGGTTAATTTATGAGGTTTATTTTATTAAAGAAGAATTATGACGTATTGTTTTCCGCTGCGTACTGTTGAAAAGAGATTTAAAGTGTTTTTCGCGATTTTATTAACCCGTGTTACGGGACAAGACTCAATGTGATGTTTTATGAGGCATGAGTTAATTGATGTATGTGACATCTTTTCTTGAGTTTTACTCTGATAAATGATTAAACTATATGCATTATGATGGGGTAGAAAGCGTGTTACAAGGAGCATGAAACTCCGATAGGAAAAAGCAGCACACCACATGCTGGAGACCGCAACATGGCTGAGCTGAGGCAAAGATGTCCAAGAATGGCATTGGTTAGAGGGAATCACAACATCTAAGAATAACATGAATGAAGTGAGAAAATTCCAGATAAAGTACATCATAAGCATCCAAGAATGACATTAATGACTTTACTAGGGATATCCTAGAATGGAAATTAGAGGAAAAGTGATCACAACATCCGAGAATAACAATCGAATAAAATGTGAATCACAACATCTAGGAACAGAACTGAATGAAGTGAGAAAAGTCCCGGAAAATACATCCAAGAACAGAATCGAATAAAAGGTGAATCACAACATCCAGGAATATAATTGAATGAAATGAGAAAAGTCCTAGAAAGTAAATCAAATAAATGATGAGTCCACTATGGACATCCAAGAATAGTAATCAGAAAAAAAGGTGAATCACAACATCCTGGAATATAACTGAATGAAGTGAGAAAAGTCTCGGAAAGTACATCAAATCAATGATGACTCCGCTATGGACATCCGAGAACAAAATCGGATAAAAAGATGATCACAACATCTAGGAACATAACTGAATAAAGTGAGACTAGTCCCGGAAATTACATCAAATCAATGATGACTCCACTATGGACATTCGAGAATAGCAGTCGGATAAAAATATGATCATAACATCTAGGAACATAACTGAATGAAGTGAGACAAGCCCCAAAAAGTACATCAAATCAATGATGACTCTACTATGGACATCCAAGAATAACAATTGGAAAAAAAAGGTGTAAAATCCGAGAAGAAACAACAAGTGTGTGAAGAGAAGGTTTTGGAGAGACATCAGATAGACACGAAGGTAAACGCCAAGTAAGTTGGACTTTGATCTCAAGGTAAGATGTTGAAAACAACAAGACCTCGAAAAATGCATATGAGTACTAAAACACTCTTGATGCATATGTATATAAAAATAGAGATAAAGCATCCTTGCAATGCAAATGAGGATGAAACACTTTTGCATGCAAATGTATATGAAAATGAGGATGAAGAACCATGGTAAAATGCATAATGTATGAGAAATGCTGACAACAAGTTTAGACTCTTTTAGGGGAGTGGAAATTAACAAGTTTATACTCCTTTGGGTAGTGAAAAAGATTGGAAGTTTGATTCCTCAACACGGAGATCACTGACATTCTGCTCGGATATTAGAGATGTTGTTCTTTGAAAAAATCTTTGTTCCACTAGTAAACTGTATCGAGTTAATAATCTTTCGAGAAAAGTCATGAAAAAATGCTTGGGGATTCTTGAAGAAAGTTGCCTAGAATTCAATGACTGGTAAGGGTAAACTGATAATGGATTCAGTTCCTGACTACTGTTGGAGAAAAATTGATCAATTTTTGAAAAGACTATCAAGAGAATAAACTGATCATGGCTTCATTTCTAGAAATGAATGTTGAGAAAATAAACCCAATATGAAACTTAAAGAGAAATCTCATGGTTAACCAAATCTGAGAACAACTTGTACTGAGCAATAACTCTTTTGAACCAAATGATCTGGAAGGAACTTACCCCTGATAGGATCACTGACCAAGTTTCTCAATTGTTTGAAAATTCCTTGATGAGGAAAGTTTGTTTGTAAAAAAATGTTTGTACAAACGTGATAATTTTAATGTAAAGTTCATGCAAATTTTGAAATCAAAAATAATTTTTTGGAATGAAACTATTGATATAAAGTAAATGAAAACATTGTCAAAACACAACGGTTGATACAAAATGAAAGATAAAGCAAAGTCAAGAAAACAAATGTTTGGTAACAAACTTGGGAGTGAGTTTACGCAACCTTGTTGTAGTATGCTTTTCAAAAGAAACCTGGATTCAATTAGGTCTTTTGAAGGTTGTAACATGGTATGTGTAACACGGTGGGAGAACTGACTTTCTATAAATGTTGCGGATAGCAAGAGTTGCCACTGAATTTTATTTTATCCATATGGAAAGGGCATAAAAGAACAGGAAAGTCCTATTTTTAAAGACTTGAGTTCTGGGGGGTAGGTTATATAAAGGGAAGGTGTGACCACCCTTTATATCCATGGTTATCCATGGGCTATTAGTTACTTAGCTCACTTATTCGTTTGAAAAAGGAAAGTGTAATGTGTGTTTGTAAATTTATCTAAGTACTTTGTAATGATCCTTGTATGGATGTATACAAAGCCTTGTTTTTGAAGATGTTTGAAAAGAGTGGGGTGTGAAAAGTATTTTTAAAATATGAGCAAGTAACTAAGAGGTACCTACCATAAACTAGTCTTTCATGTTATTTTATTTTCTTTCAAGGGTAAGATTGTCCCTACTATTAAGGAGTAGGTAGTCATTACCTTGGATTTATTTGAGGGACGGACGTAGGGTCATCGTATGATCAATGAATGCAACTTAAGGGGTGTCTTTAGCAATTCGAAGGGACTATCATCATATTTATCGAAGGGACAAGATCACTATATCGTAGGCAACCTCGTAGGGACTTGATCTTTTAATTTGAAGGGACCATGATGATTTTATTCTATAGGGACTTTGCTCAAGACACCCTTATTTCGAGGGACTTGACTATATTTAAGTAGACAACAAAGGGAGGTAACCCTAGGAGGTGCATATGGCGATCGTAGGACGATCGAGTTACGTGTGTGAGTGATTATATTCAAGTATTTATCTTATAATTAAATTTTCTAAGTCCAGTTAATTCATTTATGTTTCACACTCCCTATTATTACAAACCACAATACAATAAACGACATAAATAAATAAAAACAGAAAACATCCTACGCTATTACAACGCTTTGGAACAGTTACATAACTATGTGGGCAGGAAAATAAATTACATCAAATAATAATGACCTATACACTTTTCCTGAGAATTAAATAAATAAAAATAAATAACAATAAATTAAATTATAGAAATTAGAGTAAGGAAAAGAAGAAATAGAGTTCAATAAAATTAGGGTTAGAAAAAGATTAGAAAATTAGGGTTATATATATAAAAAAAATAGAATTAATTTAATTAATTTTAATATAATTAAAAAAATAATCATGAATTAAATTATTAATAAAATAATTAATTAGGTGAAGGAATAAAATATTGGTGATAATATTTGTTTAAGAAAATAGAGTGATTAGGTTAACAAGAATTATTAACTAATTAATTAATTAAAAAAACAAGTTAATTAAACTTATAAAAAATGTTGTGAAAGAAAAAAAACTGGAAGGAGGTGTTGAACCCGAGTCTCTCACCCTTGCCGCTGGACCATGTGCGTCGTTTAATGTATATCCTAAATAACATGAATTATATTTTAAACCCAACAAAGAAAATGAAACATAAAAAAAGAATGGGGACCTGGGAATCGAACCCAGGCCTTATACTTCCCAGCACAAACGCCTTTGCCAACTGAACCAAATGCGCGTTGTAGCTTCTATCCGAAACAAATATATTATAAAAAAACGAAATATTTGAATTAAACAAAACGCGCCAGACTCGATCTTCTTCCTTCAGCTGTCGTTTTAGACTTTTACCTACAGACGTTCGTCACTAAAGGTTTTAGTGACGAGTTTTCGCTGTCAATATAAAACCTGCAAAATCAAACATGCGAAATACATAACATTGATCCAAAATAATTGTTCCAATCGATTGCCCACAGTGTATACGACTTAACCAAAGCGTTCAAAAGATTTCAAATGGCTTAAATTGAGAGCCCCTAAAATCGAACTCAAACCCCTAATCATGGCAAATCGCTCTTCCAACTATAAACCTTCAAAGAAATTGCCCAGAAACTATCTTTATCATGCAAGGATCACAAATCAATAGTTAGATATGGTTAATATCAAGCATTCATATGAAATCGAAAAAAACCAAAAGTAAGAGAAAGATCAATCCGGTTAGCATTATAAAACATGAATTTGATGGTTCTGATGATGGGGATATGATTAAGAAGTATCAAAGATTCCTTAGCAACCTTCAAATTGCTTCAAAACAACCTAAACCGAAAATATGATTTTCAAAAGTTCTTGATTTTTTTGAATTTTGGTAGATTTCCTTGAGCCCTCAAAATTCGTCCCTTTGTTGTTGTTTATGTTTATGTATATGTAGTGAGCCGAATTAGGTTAAGTCTTGGGCTTTTTGTTCATGGATTTAGGTTGCTTGATGAGGAAGAAATCAATCACTCTTAAATGTCCAAAAATCACATACATTCTTGCTAAATTGGTCTAGCACGAATTTGTAATGTTCTCAATCAACTTAAATGCCATATATTTGATTCAAGAACAAAGATTTGGATCAAATATTGGATTTTTATATTTTATTTCTATTAAAATTGAATTTTAATAAATAAAATCCAAAATAATATAAAAAAATTATAAAAATCAGAATAAATGGTCATTGGGTCGTGCATGACTTTATCCTCAAGTTTGGTTTGCAAATTTATGGGCCCATTTGAAAATTTTTGAAGTTAAGGCCTTTTTTGCTTCATACACCCTTTAAAAATCAACCAATTTTGACAAAGCACAACTTTCTCAATTTTAATGCTATGAAGGTGATCTTGGACTTTTTAGAAGATTTAGAGTTTTCTATAACCAACCTCTTTGGTCCCATGCCCATATCTTTTACCATTTTCAAATAATGAGATTTGGAAAAGGTTGACTTTATGTTGACTTTCAAAAGGACCTATAATGTTTTAGCTCATACCTTCCAAATGAAGCATTTTTAGGCTTGGCCTATGAGAGACAAAGTTGTAGAGAATCAAATCTCATTCAAAATGAGCTTTGGATGGGAAATTTTTTATGAAGTATGTGGAAGTTATGGCTGGTCAAAGTTCAGTTGACTTTCCTGTGGAAATCCTAATTTAGAAACTTCTTGATTCTTGATAATCTGAGATTTCCTTAATGAATCATGATCAACCCTTGATCAAATGATGAATTTTAACTCATAATATTGATGTTGACAAAAACTCTTAAAGTTTGACTTTAAGTTGACCACAGTTTACCTCAGTTGACTTTTTTGCCACGTTAATTGATTTTTGGATATCTGAGCCTCTGACTGGTCAAACTTATTGGGAAAGCTTTGAACTTAACATGAGGATTATTTAGGGCATGTGGGATGTTATGAAGCTCACTTGAGGCCTTGGAAGTCCATTTAGCTTGGAGAAATTCAAAACCTTAGTTTTAGATCCATTGTTCAGGAAAAGGCTTTGTCTGATGAAACCTTCAATCCTTTTGGCCAATTGTGAACCTTGTGACTATTGAGAAAACTCTTGAGACACATTGCTTTGATTGTGGGAGGGAAAATTTTGGGATACAACAATATGGTTCACAGTTTATGAAACAAAGGATATAAGCTCAAAGTTTATTTGTACCCAACCCATTCTTCATGATGATCTCCAGTTCTACATTCAATTAATTCAAACTATGCATTCAAGTTCCAAGAAATTTTGGATTGCACAGATGAAGATGGTTCATAAGCCAAGTATTTTGAGATAGTAGTCACATCTCCCTTTTGTTATTTTTGGTGAGGACTTTGGTCAACTCATCTTAGTTCTGCTGATGATTTTGATCATCTCTTGATTGATCTTCTTTTTATTATCCCTAATTTTTGCCTGAACTGTGTCATTTGAATTTACAGTCAGTGGGATGCCCCAGTTTTTGCCTAAGTCTCCTTCATAGATTTTGACTTAGCGGGATTTGATTTTTTTATTTTTTTCAATATAATTTTTTTAAAGATAATGACTGTCTGGCTTAATGATTACAACGAACCATCATTGGCTTTTAAATTGAGAGACATCTTCAACACTTCTTTGATGTGTGCGAAGGAAAGCTTGAGATTGCAACCTTTAATGCAAGGTGTCTTAAATGATTCACTTGTATTTGAATGCACATTCAAATTAATTAAGAACTACCTATCCCTAGGTTAAGATTGTGGGTTTTTTCGAATAGAAAGAAACTCCAACTTCAAGGATCAAAGGGGTTGACAAGGGATTAACTTCCTTATTTCTCCAGTGTTTGGGAGTTGAAACAATGCTTGCACATCATCAGCCAAGTTTCAATTGAAAGCATACCAACAACAATTATGGGTATCTCGTTTTCATTATCCTCCCTTAAATCATTGTATAAACAAAAGCTAGATAAAGAAAAAATGAACTTGAAAAAAAGATGCAAACAGTGAATAAAATTGAATCAAAACATTGCAATGCTCGTTTCATTAAAATCAACATGAAAGTACAAACAAAGTTTAAAAGCAATTAGGTCAATACAATTGCAGACAGAAAGAAATAATGGCCTAGTGATCAATCAACAACAAGGGTGAGTTGTCATGTCTGATAATTGGCCTTGAAGATGATATGATTGTTGAAGTTGTCTAGAAGATTCACTTCTCATGCTTCAGCAAAATAGTTTTGGTAACATTAGGATTAGTATCATGAAAATAGAGGATTTTGTTCTTGATAAGCTCTTGTACTCTAGCTTTCAGTGCAAAGCAGTGTTCCAAGTCATTACCAGTTCCACCTTGATGAAACTCACAGTGAAGATCCTCTTTATAGTCAACTGGAAGAGGATCTGGAATAAGAGGTGGAGGCCTAGTAGTAATCCAACCATTTTGAATCAAATAAGGGTACAAATCAGTGTAGGTCATCAGAATAAGATCAAAGTTTGGCCTATTGCGATATTGATTTTGTCCAGCAGTAGGACGAGGAGCTTGAGTTGGTTGAGCCTTAACAACAAAAGCAATTTTAGTTATATATGGTTGAACATACTGTTGTTGTTGGCGATAAGGTTTCCTTTCATTTGAAACAGCATAAGCATCACGTCTCTCTTCTTTTGAAAGTTCCCATGAGACTTTCTTGCAGCATTAAAAGCTTAAAATTTGGTAATTTTACCTTTCTTGATACCTTATTCTAGTCTTTCTCCAACAATGACTAGGTCAGTAAAACCAGATGAAACACTTCCTTCCATTTTCTCCCCAAAAAAACAGTTGAAGAGTGTCCATGAACAAACCAGTTAATTCTTTTTCAGCCAGAGGTGGCTACACTTGAGGATCTAGCTCTCTCCAACGTTGAGTGTACTCTTTGAATGATTATTTATCTTTCTATGACATGTTTTGAAGTTGACGACGGTCAGGTGCCATGTCTAGATTGTACTTATACTGCTTTACAAAAGCATCAGATAAATCCTTCTAACTCTGGATATGGTTCTTCTCAAGTCCCATGTACCATTTCATAGAAGCACAAATCAAGTTATCTTGGAAACAATGAATAAGAAGTTTGTCGTTCTTGGCATGTGCAGCCATTTTGCGGTAATACATCAGCAAGTGGATTTTAGGACAAGTATGTTCCTTGTATTTCTCAAACTTGGGAACTTTGAACTTACCATGCATAACCAAGTCAAAAACCAAACACGTGTCTATTGCAGCACCACCAAAGACATATTTTCCTTCTAAACCTCTTACCCTCTTCTCAAGAGTCAAACATTGATCTATAACTTCATCCATGTATCCAAGTTCACCTTGACTTTCAGCTTTTGGACCACCATCATGGTACTGGAAAGGAGAATTCTGATAAGTAGCTTGAGCAGTAGTGTGCACAACAGGTTGAGGTTCGACAAATGCCAGAGTTGAAAAGACTAGAAAAACAGATGGAGCAACCATTGGAGTAGTTGCAGAGATTGGCACGTAATTCGGAGGTAACCCAAATTTTGACCAAGTAGAAGTTGGTTGCTGAATCACAGGAGGGTCAACAATAATAGTTGAAACTTCAGAAATCACAGTCCTTTGAGGTGGTTTACCTCGAGCAATCTGAACTTGCATCATTTTAGTGAGCCTGGTCATACTGGCCTTCAACTCATCAATTTCCAATCTGACTTCCATATTTTGTTGTTCTTGGTTTTCCATTCTCAATCGGATAGCAACTATAGTTCCGGATTTGTGTTCAGGAAACAACTTGACGAATGACAAACAACTAGAGAAGGAAACAACTGGGATGAGTTCCCACACAACTCGGATGAATGCAAGAATATGCGAGAATGCAATGATATGCAATGTTCACTTCCATTTTCATGGAAATAACTTGATTGTTGCAAACATGGTCAACATCATGAGCACTATCATGAAAAATCTTGACAAAAAGAAATATTTGCTTTGTCCAATATTTGCAATAATCTGAATTATTTTCCTTGAGAAATGGTTGTGATGATGATCATGATGAATGCATGGATGCAACAACCATAAACAAGATCATGCAAAGCACATAAATTCAAAGGTTCAGATCATGATCATGGAGTCAAGGGATAGAACCAACCCACATAGGTATGTACTAAGGTTTGTCTTCATTGTACATGAAGAAAACCAAAAGGGTTCTAACAGAGGTTCCCGGAGTTAGCAGTCATCTTTAGAATATTATTGGTATGTTGGACTACTCCCCAACCAATAACATTCTTAATAAAGACCTTGTTCGAGTGTAGTATCGTGTGACAACCACCTTAGGTCTACACCTGGATAGCTTTCGCACTATGTTCCTAAAATGGCTTGGATGGGTTAAGGGTTCTACGGTCCTCAGCTTGATCAGCTTCAGGTCGGAAAAGTAATGCCATGATACTACTACTCGTCATGACATAAGTAATCCAAGAGAGCCTAACTGAGTGGATATTATTAAATTGATATCGCTTTGGACTACTCCATCGCATATCACTTTGAATATCGCATCCTATCATAAGTTATCTCAGATTCGGGTATAGGATCTATCTCACTCACTGAGAATCACCAAAACCGAAACGCAACAAACAAATAAAACCAAAGCATTAAATAAATCAAAGTAGGTCGAATCCACTTAGAGACTACTCCCCAGCAGAGTCGCCACTTTTCTGTAGCGGTAAAATCATGAGTATAAGTTATTAGTTAACTTAACTCAAAGTAAACAGAGTCGCCATCGTGCTTTTATTTTATTACAAGTGGAAAAGGAAAAAATAGGTAAAAAAATCCTAATGAATCTAAAATCAAAAGCTAAAGAAACAAAAAAAGAAACGGGTAAGGGGATATGTTACAAAATGAGAAGGTTTTAAGCACCCAAAATATTTGTGGTACTCCACGGGAGCCCTTTGAAAAATTTATTGCTTTTGGTTTGAAGATGGTTTGTTTAAAAGAGATTGAAGAGATGAGAAGAGAAATGTTTTTTTTAAAGATTTTTGTGTTTGATGAGTCGTTCGTCTCATGCCTACGTACTCACGACGTGCAATGTGAGATCAAAACCTCGTAGTTCTTGGTACAAATAATGAAAAAATAATGTGTTGGATTGATTTTAAAATGTAAATATAAGTCGTCATTCTTTAGTGAATAATTCCGCTAGAAAGAATGAATCATATCTAAACTTGTGAAAATGGTTAAAAGGAAAAGTTCTCTAAGGCACAAAAAGGATTGAATGAGTTTTGTATTTTTTAAAGTCTTTTGAAAAAGGTATCAATATGCTTATGTAGTTTACCATTTATTTATAAATGAAAGTAAATGTAAAATCGTTTGACCTAAGTCAAGGTTTGATTATGAAAGTGGTTTAAAGTTTGAAAATGTGGTACCATTGGAGCATAACTCCCAACTTAAAAATCAACCAATTAATAAAGGCTTTAACAAGGTATAAGCCTTCAACTTAAATTTTCCCAATTCAAACCAACTTACCGAGCAGTAGCTCCAACTTGATATGTTATGTATGCAACTCAACATGAATATCAGAATAATAACAAATACTATCACAACTTAACAACGTCACACTACAACAACTTAACAACAACAATAAATCAACATTGGCCATATGCCTACAACTTAACAACAACAACAGATCAACATCGGCCATTGGCCTACAACTTCACAACAACAAAAATCAACATTGGCCATAGGCCTACAACTTAACAACAACAAAAAAAATCATCCCAACAACTTCATAACTTAATCACAACGATATCACGACAGCTTATATCCTACTCTGTACCAACCAACTTATATCACAAATGCTCCTCGAATTTATTCGGACAATACTACCAAAATCGGCTAAGTAATTATCGGCTAAAAGTTCTATTAATCCAACTTCATACTAAGGTAATTATTATGTCTCTGTTAAATTCATATTGCACTATCACTACATCAATTTCTAGACATGCTACTAATTTAACACTGTTAAACTATTACCACACCGTTTCTAAATTACTTTCTGAAACCTGTCACGAAGTTGTACTACTTGTCACCAGAATACGCTACCTGTGATCCACTTAATAAATTACTACTAGTTACCACATTAGCTTTCTGCCAATTTATTATACTAATTACTCTACTGATAATACTCTGCTAAATTCATCATTGCTACTGCTATATTAAATTAATTCTTGCCACTTAAAACTACTATTCTACTGCTTCTGATAAATTAATGTGGTCCTAAAATCAAGCAGATAAGGCGCACATAACATAAAGCTAGAATAAGGATGTCAATTTTTATCTGTTAGTGGGGATCTTCGTGGGCATTTCCCCGTTCGGGGTCCCGGAGATGGGAAATTTCACCCCGCGGGGGTGGGGATGGGGAAAAATCCCCTAAGAGAACTTCAAAGACGGGGACGGGGAATACATCCCTTGTCCCATGGGATCCCCACCCCGCTTATTATTTTAATATAATTAATTTAATATATAACTTATATTTTACATTAGGTTTTTCCGTCATTTCCTTTATGTTTATTTTAAAAATAAATAAATATTGTGTATTCATTAAGAGAGATAAATGTAGATATTAAAACCCTAAAAAAACGTTCATTTTCTTCTATCAGACTTGTTTATTTTTTCTTCTACCGTCAAACCTCCATTCAGATTCCTCACCCATTTTCTCGGTCGCACCTCACCATTTCCCATTGTCTTCTCTGTATCGTGTGCTATCATTATTCCTATCTTTTAGGATTGCATCAATAAGGTTTGATTCTCATTAGTTTATTCATGTAATTATTTATAGAAAGAAGTAGTTTGTTTCTCCTTGAGTCTCATAAATTTGTTCATGTAATTGTTCATAGGAAAAAATATATCATTTCTCCTTGATTCTCGTAAATTTATTCATGTAATTGTTTATAGGAAAACTTAGATTGTTTGACTAATTCTAAGATTTCTAATTTGGTAAATTGTAAGATAATAATGAGACCTATAAGAACTAAATTATCATGTATTATTTGAAGTTTTATTTTTCAAGCATATTTATATTGTTGAATTTTGTAGTTATTTATGCATATTGTTACTTGAAAAAGTATTATAATTTATGTTGTTGAATTTATAATATTTTATAAAAAAAGTATCATTATTTTATATCCCATTAGTAATTTTAATATAAATTATAAATGTGAAATACTAGTATTTTTAATAACAAAATAAATATGTGAAATATTTGTACTTTTTTCTTTTTATAGAAAATATAGATATTTTAAAAAAATGTTAATGAATAGATGTAGAATCCATGGGAATCCCTGCGGGGAATGGGGATGAGGATATAACCCCCCCCCCTCCCCATGACGGGGATGGTGAATGAATTTGGTGGCAGGGACAAAGATGGGGAAGTGTCCTCTGCCCCTGCCCCGCCCCATTGACATCCCTGATCTAGAAGGCCAGTGTGACGTGCGTCACACTAACATGCCCCCCGTCACAATGTGTGATGATCGTAACAAGGAAGTTATGGTCATCACTCACCCAAGACCGGTGACGTTTGTCACATTCATGGGACGGTTGTGCCAACGTGATTTCCTAATTTTCTTCCCGGTTCTCTCTGTTTCGTCTTTGTTTTCCTTATTATACCAAATTTTTCTTCTGATCGATCACAATCCACATTTCAACCATCTCAATATACGTTAATTAAGAATTTTATACTAATTAACCTACACCAATTTTCTACGATCATTCATTAACATCAACCAAAATTTCCCCTTTTAGTACCAACTATAAAATCAACATACACAGACAACATAATCAACATACACAAACAACATACACATAGGAAATCCTACAAATCTAATACCACATACCATTCATCATCAAACCAATTATAGAGTTAGAAGCCCACTCTTACCTTGGATTGAAGGTGACTCTAACTCTCTGATAGAAAACATACCTTTGCCTCTTTTCCTCTACACTTCACGTAACTTCTCTAAACTTCTTATTTTTACTCTTACTGACAAAACCTAACTCCTCTTATTTTTATAATTAACTTATAATTTTATTAGTTTAATAATTATGTTATGGACTGGCCTAGCAAGTGCCCTACGCCAAATTGAGGCCCAATCCAGTATTCAGTTGGGCATAAGCCCATTAAGAGATCAACGAGGATTTGACCGTTGTAGGAAAAGAGCTGTTGGCATATAGCCATTGAGGACTTCCCCCACGTGCCATAATGCCTTTCACGCGACCAACTGCCCTCCGGTTTTACCGGAGGTAGTTATGCTCAGTCAAAGGCTACGCACCCACAATCTACGGGCATGTGCCCTTATAAAAACCCTCCACCTTTGGAGGGTCAGGTATTATATTATAACCCTCATTTTCTTACGCTTTAGTTTATCTCACATTGAAACTTACTTGAGCGTCATAGTATCTTGCAGGTATACCACCCTTTCTCTTTCAAACATCATCACAATCCCAGTTGAAGGCCACAAAGACCTGTCCGGGTCCTTTATGTACAATGGCGTCGTATGTGGGAAACTAGCAGCTCCCCCATCTTCCGTGACCAAGATCCTTTATTTCTTTCATCGCAAGATCAAAGCTCATCTTTTTATCTTCATGGATACGCAGGTCAACAATATTGTGAAAGACACTTCCACCATCGTCATCAGCGACGATGATAACACTGGCAACCACGGGGTTTCCCAACTCAATGTCGGTCACAATGAAAGACATCCTCCTTCCCCGGCTTTGATCCCGACGATCACATCAAAAACCTCGAAGCCATCACATCATGGAAAGTCTTGAAAAACCAATTCACTTGGCACTTCACAACATCTAGACGTCACTCAAAGTCTGAGGCCACCCTCGAGGGCATTATACAGGGGAAGGAAGAACCTTTAAGGGACTACATTGATCGATTCAACAAAGAAGCTGTCAAAGTGCATACTACTGACCGTATAAAGCGATATATTTTAGATAAGGGTCTACGTCCTAACAGCGAATTCTGAAGAGTTGTGGGCATCGAACCTCCTCAATCCCTCGTCGAGCTGCTCCATAAAGCCCAAGCGTACATTCAGTATGAAGAAAAGGAGGCTGCGTACAAAATGCAGGATTCAAGAAATCAGAACACGAAAACTCATAGGAAGAGAGACATCGACGAGGCCCCTCAGCGTGAAAAACAAAGAGATGAGTGTCCTAGAGAAAGTAGAGGACCAACAGGCCGATTCTCGGAATACACTCATCTCACTGCTCCTCGTGAGAAGAATCTCAATGAGTGCATCAACACTGAGTTCAAACAAGGAGGTATTCGTTTCCCCAAACCAACTACTTCCAAGGCCAATACCGACAAGAGCAGGTATTGTCGGTTCCACCGTAGTCACTGGCACATCACCGAAGACTGCATCCACCTTAAGGATGCCATTGATATCCTCATCAAGTAAGGAAATATATAGAAGCACGTCAAAGATGGAGTTCCTCGGCAAGAAGAGAAGAAAATAGTCGATGAAGTCACCGAGGAGGAAACCCCCATGCAAGTCGCCCTGTCAATCACCAGGACCGGGGATTTCTTCATTCCTTGACACCTCTTAAACACAGGATACTTCGTGTCACACAGCCCCTAGGAGCGCTTTCATCATCCATGCTCATCTCGGGTGGAGGTTACAATGAGATAATCGTTGGGTCCGTTAGGAGAAACCTAGACCATCTGATCGTTTCATCACCGATTCAGCTTTCATCTATCGAGAGAGTCAATGGGAAATCCCAGCCAATCACTTTCTACAGGGAGGAACTCCTTGGTGGATCTCCAAACTCTCATTTCCCTTTGTTGATCCGCGGAAAGATGGCAAAGACAAATGTGCATAGAATACTCGTCGACCAAGGAAGCTCGATCGACATCATGTACACCTCGCTCTATCGAGCACTACAACTTGACCAGAAAAACCTGTCCTCGTATGTTGGTTATGCTTTGCAGGGATTCAACGGGGCCATCGCCAAGCCTTGGGGCTACGTCGAGTTGAAGGTCACGTTCGGGGAAAGAGATGCCTCCAAAACAATTAAGGCACACTTCCTAGTGATCGATTGTTCGTCCCTCTATCAATGAATTTTGGGAAGGCAAACACTAGCCGAACTCATCATCGTCACTTCAATGGTTCATCTCAAAATTAAGTATTTAAAAGAGAAGGGCCACATAGCTACTCTCCATGGGAACATTGAGGCGAATTGAAAATGCTTTGAAGCAGCAACCAGAGGCCAGACCGTGAAAGAGACCGCACCAGAGAGCAGTAAGCGTGCAAGAGATGAGGACTCTCCAACGGACGAAGTTCAGCCCAAAAAGAGTCAAACGCCTCAGATCAACACTATCGACCTTGTTCCTTGCATCCTTATAGATACCGAGGAGGACATCTCTACAGATAGAACAATCGTTTTGCGTCCTTTTCCCGCAGGAGAATTCAAATTTGTAATCTTCGGAGACAACCCCAACAAAGGAGTCCGCATCGGCGCAGGGCTTCCCGACGACATCAAGGAACAACTAAAGCAATGTCTGTGCAACAACGCTGACCTCTTCACCTGAAGTGCAGCTGATATGCAAGGAATTTCCCCAGAAATTAAATGCCATGAGTGTAACACCCCAAAATTTGACCACTCTTTTCACATCATTTTCATGCCATATAACTTAGCATGCAACTCACATATCCCAACATATGGCATAGAAAAATGAGGCATGATATCCATAGGTACTAACATAGGGAAAATGATCAGTCATCCAACAAGTTATGATTCTTCAAAGTCAATTTGAGAGCCAATTGATCTTTCAAGGAGTTCACAAGGGATCCTCATATCCTATACAGGCTCAAAGTCATCCTCAAAGACCTAGAAGACGGAGATTTCATCAAAAGTTCAGCAGTGCAACTTTCTCCTTTGCAGAGAAACCCTAATTAGGGTTTTGCCTCAGATAAAGAAATTCTCATGAATTTGACCAATTCTTGTGGTCAAAGGCTTTCATATGTTATATAAGGCCCATGGATGAAATTTGGTTCAAAATTTCATCGAGGAAGTCAGGTATTGGACCAGTTACTTGTACATGAAGAAAGAAAGTCAATTATGTCAAACAAAAGTCAAACATAATTTTTTTTAGGGTTTTAATCTTGTTCACCAACTTCATGAAGTCATATTTGATCAAGGAATATCTTGGATGAGCTCAAATGTCAAAAATCAAGAATGTGCAAAAGTTGCTAAATTTGGAATTTCTCAAGTTAGAAGTTTATATTTTTGGAAATATTTGACCTAATCTTCAAGCTATTATTTCATGTGCAAAAAATCTCCAAATGATTTTTCCTAGAACATGAAAGTTGTAGAGCATGAATTTCCCTTTCTAAAAAGTTCTAGAACACTTCCATAGCATTTGTAGAACTCAAAATATGAATTTTTGAATTGTTATTGCGTTTTTGGGTTTTAAGGCACATTTGGTGATTTTCTATTGGTCCATTTGCTTTGATATTTTGTGTCACACTTCTTGACATTTTTCTTACACATTTTTTTGATGTCTATCCCTACCTTTTTCATGACACATCACTTTGTGTATGTGGTGGCCTTTTGTTTTATTATTTTGATGGAAAAAGAAGAAATACAAATGGTACAAGGGTGTAATACATGTGATGGTATCAAGACTCAGTACATACATCACACGCACGCCTCTCTCTCATTGGTTCTATACACTCACACTTTTGTCACTTTTCTTTCCTCCACTTATACACACCCAGGTTGCATCAAGTGGAGGAAGAGTGATTACATGTGAACCATTGCCATGCACCTTCATGCCACCACCAATATCAACCTTTGATTTTCATCAGCTTTCTCACCATCAAGCTACACAATGAAAACCCGTGCTCCACACCAGAAGAAACTTGTACTTTCATGCATGAGATTATTTTCAAAAGTCAATTTGCAAAAGGGTGAAGGGAAGGCACGAGAATCCGTTTGTGGTGGTGCAACAAACTTGCTAAAACACCTCAAACAATTCATTCACACACCCTCATATATAAGTTGCAAAGGCACACAATTGAAGGGGTGGGGGACTGATAATTCATCACACTTTTCATTCTCAGCATCTTTCTCTCTCATTTTTTTCTCGCAAATTCATCACATCAAAGCAAGCTTCAGATCTGAATTTCTCCATTCCATTATTCCATTTCACTTCTGAATCACTCTCAACATCATCATCTAAGAATAACCTCACCATCCTCCTCTGCTTAGAAGCTTGATGAAGCTCTATTGATCATTTGAAGATTAACATTTGTTTTCGGTTTTTTCTCATTCTTCACTCAAATCAAAGTCTACAACCTTTATTTGGCTCTAAAGAAACTTCAAGAAGCATAAGGAGTCTCATGATCTCTCTGGATTTCTTTGAATCTCAAGAAGATCTCAACATCGGGTTTGAGCATCATCCTATTTTACTTCGGTTTTGAGTTGTTCTTATTTGTTTCATCTTATACATGCTTGATATTTGTTTCGTGAAGTGATTGTAAGCATTTAGAGTAGTTGTTTTTTTATTTGCAGTTTTAATGATGAACTTTGTTTTGTTTGATCTACTCTTAATATTGAGTGTTTGTGAAAAGTGAACACATATTTGAGTTCCTTGTTGCATCCTATTTTGATTTATGTGATTGTTTTCCATTTTTGGAAAAAAAAAATGTGGAGCTCGCTTGAGTCTGGCCGGAGAAAGCGACCGGAGATTCTTCGGCCGGTGAGTACTATTCCATTGCCATGTTTAAATGTGGTGCGTTGATCTTGTTGGATCTGAAGGGTGAGAGAGACACGTCAATTAATGAAGCACGTGATGTGCTTGTGGGTTTATATTTTCAGTTAATTTCTTTGTGCGTGGATGCATGCTAATGGTTGTGAGCCTTAGATCTAAACCCTATAATTAGTAGACTTGTTAGGCTGACTATTGATCTTGCACGTTGTTTTGTTCTATTTGTTGTGAACCACTGGATTGATATACTTTTTCCCTATGACTTGATCTGGATGGTTGGTTGCTTGGACTTTATTTTCATTGACTGCGCTGTGAACCCTAGGATATGTTGACTTGTTGAATTTGATGATGAGCCATTGGATGTGTATAATTTTGGTTTGTTTGGCTGAGCTTGTGTAGAGCGCATAGGCCTTGTATTGCTAATCGAACTCCCCTTTTCAAGCCCAATGTGATTTAAACATGATCTGGATTGCTAGTATACCTCCCTGCCATTATTTCTCTTTTTATTTTCTCTTTTATTTCTTATTCCATATTTTATTTTAAAAATAGTAAAAATACATTAAAAATTCTAAAAATATTCATGTTATTTCCTTTAAGTTTTCTTTAATTTTCTATCCTTTTATGTTTCATTTTTATTTTATTTTTCATTGGTGAATTAATTTTCCAATTAATTTTCTTTTATTTGTTTCCTTCCTTGAACACTCTAACTTGTTTGATTTCTAATTTGAATTCTATAATAGTTATACTTCTGATTCTTTTTGGTATGTGTCTTTAACATGTTGAAGTGTCTTAGGGAATTTTATCATGATTTTTAAGACTTGTTTGAACCCCTTTTAGCATGTTGCTTTGTGTAGAAGTTAGTGAAACCCTAAGTGATAGTTGGTCAATTGTTGGTATTTGCTTCTGATTCTTGTTATTTGGTTTTAATATGTTGTTTATGCATGATTGAAGGGTCTTTGTACTTATTTGCTTGATTTTTAAGACATGGTTGCTATTTCTTCGAGGGTTGTCTTTAGAATGCCCTAGTTTGAAGCTTTTTTTATCAATGCTTGATGTTTGAGTAGGAGGGCACTTGTGCCACCTCTTAGGGTTTGATTTTGTGATTGTTAACATGTTAATAGACCCCTGGATTTTGTATGAGAGCTTTTTCCTTGACTTGATTGTTGTTACTTGTTCGCTAAGTTTCACATTCACATGCATGCTTCACTACACTCCTAACTTCTCCATGCTTCTCCCATTTGACATAGTTTAAGTTTGTATGTTTTAATTGATGTTTTTTTTTTCATTCTTAGGAACTTTTTTAACATGTTAGGGTTCTGACTTTGAGTTTACTTGTTGATGTCTACCTTGTTTGCTCATCTTAATCTCATATCTTAATCTCACTTCTCCCACACTTCTTTGCTAGTTGTTTGTGACTTATTGCACTCTTATTTGTGTGATGTTGTGTGGCTATTATTAGCACTTATGTTTTATGTTTAAGTTCTAGTTGTGATGGTTTGTATTTATTTCTTACTTGTACTTACTTCATTTGAACTTAGTTGAGCTTTACTTATCATTTATGAATTCTCCTAACACTTGCAGGGGCTATGGTAAGTAAGAGGCGTGGATGACATCTCCACACTTTAAAAGTCTTTCTCTTCTTTTCATTTATGATTCCTACTTGTGATTTGAGATAAGATTTTCCATCATTTGTACAATTTCTTTTCATCCCCTTAGAGAACAACTTAACTTCTTTAAGAGAAGTAAGTTGATTTCTTACCTCCTTTCTTCTTCTTCTTCTTCTTCTTCTTCTTCTTCTTTTCTTCTTTCCTTCTCTTCTTTATGATAGACTTTAAACCTTACTAACCTAGGTTCTTCCATGCATGACAACATTTAGGATTTGTTAGTCCCCTTTTAGTTTTTACCTTTGAGATCCTTTTGGTGCTCTCTCTTTCTCATCTTCAAACAAAAACCTAAAAAACACTTAATAAACGGTTGAAGTAGTCTCTTGTGTATGACCTTATTCCATGGGGAACTTGTAATCTTCCCATCTTGGGATAGTAAAAGCTTGTCTAGCATGATGTACTAGTCTAATCATGAGACTATTTTCACACAGAAATCATTAAAAACACTTCTTTATCAAAAATTACAAAAACATCTAATAACTTCAGTGAGTTAGTGAGCTTATGCCCTAATCTCTGGAACCAAGTTTTGGGGATATTATCCTTGCTTGGGTATGCTTGTTCTATTATTCCATCTTGTAATGTAGTAATAAGTACACAT
Source organism: Lathyrus aphaca (assembly GCA_963966055.1). Taxonomy (NCBI): domain Eukaryota; kingdom Viridiplantae; phylum Streptophyta; class Magnoliopsida; order Fabales; family Fabaceae; genus Lathyrus; species Lathyrus aphaca. The sequence goes on along the minus strand of OZ014522.1, from coordinate 540,918,810 downwards.
TCCATGGAAAAGGACCTGAATTTACTTTCTTGTGCCAAATTCAAAAAAGCTTCTAAAAAACATTAAACAAAGAATAAACGTCTCTCCTTCGGGGCTTCTTTTCTCATAACCTTCACTCATAGCGTAAGAACTTGCTCCTATTTGTCACTTTATAATACTGTAACACACTCCTGCTAGACGAGCCTGCAACACCTGAGCATTGGCATAGGCAGTTCAAGCTTCAAAACACAAGCAATTTTTCCACCCCTAGTTATGGTAACTACGGCGACTCTGATCCTCATGTCCAGATAAGGTACACAAGTAGTGGGGTAGGGCTCATTCGAGCACTATTTATTTTCCCTATATTTTCCCCCTTTCTTTTCTTTTCTTATCCAGTTTCAATCTTTCTTTTTGCAGCAGCTTTCATTTCTTCACCCTTTGAAACTGTTTCTTTGCAAGCGTGGATCCCGTCGGGTACGGAGGACGATCTGGGGTGCTAATACCTTCCCAGGTCGTAACCGACTCCCGAACCCATTTTCTTTGGTTCGCAGGACCTTTGTCCTTCCTTTCTTATCCTCGGTTTGTGCAACATTACCATTTCCATTCCTTTGGGATAAAAATGTCTAGCTGACAACTCTACCTCTTTTCCACGCCACTTTCGTGTTTGTACCAGGATGGAAATCCAGGGAGCGACAATGAGCTCACCATCAACCCAACAACACGTGTAGTTGCCTAGCGCAGGCGCAAGCAATCTGAAGAAAAAACTTTAGCTGCTAAAAAATTAGTCAAGGACCTTCTAGAGGCCAAATTTGTAATTGAGGCCAGGTACACAACCTGGCTCTCGAACACCGTACTCATGAAAAATCTAATGGGAAATGGCGCCTCTGTATTGACTACACCGATCTTAATTGGGCTTGCCCAAAATACTATTACCCTCTGCCCAACAAAGACAAATTGGTAGATAATTCAGCAGGTTTTAAATTGTTATCCTTCATGGACACATATTCTGGGTACAACCAAATACCCATGGCCGACAAAGATAAAAGGAATACCGTATTCATGACCTCGACGCGAAACTATTACTACAACATAATGCCATTTGGGTTAAAAAACACAGGAGCCACATATTAACGCATGATGGACAACGTCTTCCAATCACAAATTAGGGACATGCTAGAAGTTTACATGGACGATATGGTTGTCAAGTCCATTAAAGAGTCCAACCACACCTCTCATCTCTAGAGTGTGTTCGACCAAGCTAGGAAATGCATAATGCATTTTAACCCTGACAAGTGCACCTTCGGCGTAAGAGCTGGCAAGTTCCTTGACTTCTATCTTACAGAAAGAGGAATCGAGGCTAACCCTGACAAATGTCACGCCTTCTCAGAATTTCCTATGCCTGACTCAAAAAAGATAATCCAATCCTTAAACAGTATGTTCGCTTCCTTGTCTTGATTCGTTGCGAAATCTGCTCAGCATGCCCCCCTTCTTCAAGCTGCTCCGTAAGGGATCTGCGTTCGAATAGACAGAAGAATGCGATAAGGCCCTACGACACCTTAAACGAGCCTTATCAAAACCCCCAGTTCTGTCTAGACTAACAACCGGGGAGATCCTCTACCTATATTTTTCTGTCAATATTGAAGCCATCAGCGTAGCTCTCATAAGAGAGGATTATGATGGGTAGAAGCCCATATACTTCACAAGTAAAGCTTTTCAAGGGCCAGAGCTTAGATATCAGCAAATCGAGAAAGTCACCCTCGCGCTCGTGAACACTGCCAGGAGGCTGCGTCATTATTTCTTGGCACACACGGTAGTCATGAGAACTGATCAACCCATCAAGAAAATTTTAGCCCGAACAGATATGGTCGAACAAATTATAAGGTGGTCATTGGTGTTGTCTGAATTTGATATACGTTACGAAGGCAGGAAAGCTCTAAAAGCATAAGCGCTGGCCGACTTCGTCGCTGAGATGACCCCAACAGAAACTACGTTAAAAAACACCCACAATTGGATCATCTACGTTGACGGGGCCTCTGGACCCTCTGGAAGTGGGGCGGGGATCATCCTTGAAAACGAAGAAGGCCTCGTGATCGAGGTATCTCTAGTTTTCTCTTTCCCAACATCTAACAACCAAGATAAGTACGAAGCCTTCCAGGAAGGAATCCGCCTCGCAAGGGACATGGGCGCCCAAGAGGTCAGGATTTTCACCGACTCACAACTGGTTGCATCACAGGTAAAATGGGAGTATCAAGCAAATAATGAAAATTTGGTCGAATGCATGACACTAGTGCAGCAAATGCTCGCACACTTCAAGTCTTGGGACGTCCAACATATCCTGCGCGAGCGTAACTCACGAGCAGACGTCCTGTCAAAATTAGCAAGTAAGCGAAAGAAATGCGGGAACAAATCCACTATCCAGGAAATCCTTCCTCATCCTAGCATCGAAAAGCCTGACGTTACCGTCGACATTAACGTCATAAGTAACGACGGTTGCTGGATGACTCTCGTAAGGAGATGGTTTGCTTCAACTATGGTGAAGAAGGACACATTGGTAGTCGGTGTGAGAAGCCAAAGAAGACGCAGACGAGAAAGGTATTCACGTTGGCTGGGACTCAGACAACTAATGACGACAGACTAATTTGAGGTACATGTTTCATTAATAATACTCCTTTAATTACTTCTATTGATAGTGGTAAAACACATTGTTTTATTGCTGTTGATTATGTTGAAAGATAGAGTCTTAAGTTGTCTGAGATATGAATGGAGAACTAGTCGTCGAGATTCTGGCTAAGGGATCGGTGACTACTTCTCTTGTGTGTTTAATGTAACTCCCGTTTATTTAATTAATTATTTAATTAAATATATTTGTATTAGGTTGTGTTGATTTGTGTTGATTTCTGAAATATCAGAATGTTGCTATGTTGGTTTCAGTTGAATTAAATAAGTTGATTTAAGTTGTGGAAAATAATATTGAACATTTTTCGAATATTTGTTGAATATGTTGAATTTGTTGTTTGAGCTAATATGTTGATAATCGGGTCATTAATCGATTCAGTGGGGAGAAATTAATTATTCGTGATTTATTGGTTGATATTGTGTTGTGGTGATTTAAGTTGCTAAGTTGATATTAAGTTGGTTTAATCGTAGAATAAAATTAGAAGTTATAAGACTATTTATTTAAGTGGGCTTGGTTGTTGTGTTAGAAATAGCAAAGTTGGGGGCATTGTGTAGTAAGCCCATTAGGATGTTGACCAATTATTCTATTAAGTGATAATTAATAACTCTAATAGTAATATTATTATTATTATTATTATTATTATAATTATAATTATAATTATGAATATTGGGTGAGAAATAGTAAAAGAGGAAAATAAGTGTTAATGAGGGTTTTTAGGTAAGAATTAGTCCTAACGACAATTAGAGCAAGAACAAGTCTTATAGGAAAGAACAAGGGAGAACTAGGGTACTCCAAGATCTGATTTTCTCAGGAATTTTTAAGAGATTTGAGTTGCCTTTAATCCAAGGTAAGGGTGGGGTTCGAATTCTATAACCGGGATTAGGATAATCTGTATGTAGGATCATGGTTCGTATGATTTACTGATGTGTTTTCGTGTGCTATGTTGTTGTTGATCTTCGTATGAATCCGTTATGGAAATCTGCTATGTTGTTGTTGCTACCAGTATGTTGTGTTGTTTGGTTGAATAACAAAATTGATTATTGTTCTTGAATGAGTCATATAATTATTAATCCATGTCGATTAAATTATAATATTATCATTATGATGTAGTGTTTTTATGAGAATACTGTGAAATTTTTTGTTCTGGGTTAGGAATAGTGAAAACAGGAAATTTTGGTGTGAAAATCATCATCACGCAAAATTAGTTTTTATGCTACCAATAAGTTCTAATAGGTAAAACTAAGTTAAAATAAGAGTCTCACGAATTAAATCGAAGTTTCTGATGGGTCTTTGGGCAAAAAAGTGATCAAACATGTAGTTAGGTTAATGCTTATTTTTGGAAACTTCGAAAATTCGTAACTTGAGTTCCGAGAGTCCGATTCATACGCCATTCGAAGCGTTGGAAAGCTAATACTGTGTACTTTCTTTTAAAAATGGTTTCAAGTACTGGAAATAAAGTAACAAGGATCTACTGATATTTTATGGTGTCGGTTTAAGATGTCAGAGTCAGTGTTTTGTTGAAAATTATCGAGGTAGTTCGTAATAATTAGTAAGTGATTTCATTCAGTTTATTTTGTTAAATTCGTGTTGAATGTGTGGATTTTCTAGAACCATTGAGTATGTTGTTTTGTCCTGATTTATGGTCATAATTAAGTTGTAGGTCGAATGACCAATATTGATATTAAAGTGGTAGGTCGAATGACCAATGTTGATATTAAAGTTGTAGGTCGAATGACTAATGTTGCTATATATAAGTTTTAGGTTTATGGTCAAGGTTGAATATGTGTTGAATTAAAAGTTGATATGTTATTCTGAGTTGTTTGTTGTTCTGAGTTGGTTGTTATTATGTGTTGTGTCATTTGTATCATGACACACATTACATTTCTAAGTTGGAGCGGATGCTTACCATGTTGACCTGGATTGGAAAAATTATTAAGTTGAAGGCTTATGCCTTGCAGATGCCTCGATAACCTGTCATATTTTAAGTTGGGAGTTTTACTCCAATGGTACCACATGCATATGCATAGTTGAGTTACATCTTATGTTGCATTATTCATGTTGATTAAGTTGTTGTTGTTAATGTTGATTACGTTGATGAAGTTGATTATGTTGCTTATGTTGATGAAGTTGATTATGTTGATGAAGTTGATTATGTTGCTTATGTTGATAAAGTTGATTATTTTGATTATGTTGATGAAGTTGATTATATTGATGAAGTTGACATTGATTACGTTGATTATGTCGTAAATGTTGATGTATGTAATAAGTTGATAAAGTTGGTGTTAAATTGTGGGTGATTATTACGTTGTTGTTGTTGGATAGTAGTGAAATTGTATGATTATATCTAATGTATTAATTATCATACTCTTGTTTATATTGTTAGATATCTCATCTATTATATTTGAATGTTACCCTTATGTTGGCAACGTGCAGGTTAACTTGAAGGAAGATTGTTTATATTCATTAGTTCGAGTCGGTGTCGATGCTCTGATACGTAGCACTCGGGGGGGTGAACGCTTATATGTTGTGTTATTGGATTTTATTATGTTGTTGTTATTTCAAGTTGCTTCCATTAAAACATGTTGTTATTAAGTTGTCTAAGTTGAACAAGATGATATAAATTGTATTTAGTGGAATAATTGTGAATCCGCTGCTTAGTTATGAAAATTATTTTGTTTCAAATAATGAAAACATGTTGTTATTATAGTTTCATCCAAGTTAAAGTGTTATGTATCCATGTTTCACGAAGTTTAATGAATATGTTTTAAAGTTGAAATGTGGCATCCTATTTGTTTAATTTAGTTGAATTTATATTACTCTGATTTTATCAATAATTACCGGGTAGAAATGGGATGTTACATTTAAGGTGTCCATTGTTTATCTTTGATAAAGACTTTGTTGTTGATTTGGTGTGTTTGTTGTTAACCTGGATGGACGTGATTGTGGGGATGAACTGGTTAGAGTATAACTATGTTCATATCAATTGTTATTGTAAGTTGATGAGGTTTTCTACTCCTGAAGAGGAAGGAGTTGGTTTGTTGTCTTTTAGAGAGTTGCAGTAGTTAATGAAGGAAAAAGCTCATATGTTTTTGTTGATGGCGACGTTGTCTATTGAGAGCAAAGCCAAGATTGAAGAGTTGCAGGTGGTGTGAGAATTTCCTGAAGTTTTCCCTGATGAAATTCCAGATGTACCGCCAGAGAGGGAAGTTGAATTTGCGATTGATCTTGTACCTGGTACTGGAACTGTGTCTATGGTACCGTACATGATGTTTGCATCTGAATTATTGGAATTGAAGAATCAGTTAGAGGAGCTACTTGAAAAGAAGTTTGTGAGATCTAGTGTATCTTCGTGGGGAGCTCCAGTGTTGTTAGTGAAGAAGAAAGATGGAAGTATGAGACTTTGTGTTGATTATAGGCAGTTGAATAAAGTGACGATGAAGAACAAGTATCTGCTTCCGAGAATAGATGATTTAATGGATTAGTTGGTAGGTGCTTGTGTGTTTAGCAAAATCAATTTGAGATCAGGCTATCATCAGATTACAGTGAAAGATGATGATATTTAGAAGACGGTGTTCAGAACATGTTATGGACATTACGAGTATTCAGTGATGCCTTTCGGTGTTACTAATGCACCGAGAATATTTATGGAATACATGAACTGTATCTTTCATACCTATTTGGATCGTTTCGTGGTGGTGTTCATTGATGACATCTTGATTTACTCCAAGTCGGAAGAAAGGCATGCAAAACACTTGAAGTTGGTATTGCAAGCTTTGAAAGAGAAGAAGTTGTATGCAAAGTTATCTAGGTGTGAGTTTTGGTTGAAGGAAGTTAGTTTCCTTGGGCATGTCATTTCAGGAAGTGGCATTGTTGTGGATCCGTCTAAAGTTGATGATGTGTTGCAGTGGGAAACTCCAAAGTCAGTTACTGAGATTAGAAGCTTTGTGGGTCTAGCTGGTTATTATAGACGATTTATCGAAGGTTTTTCTAAGTTTCACTTCCATTGACTAAGTTGACTTGTAAGAGTAAGGCTTTTGTGTGGGACATTAGATGCGAACAAAGTTTTACCGAATTGAAGAAAAGGTTGATGTCGAATCTGATTGTGACATTATTGAATTCAGGAGAACCGTTTGTGGTATATTGTGATGCTTCTATGATGGGGTTAAGAGGTGTGCTTATGCAGAATAATAAGGTGGTTGCTTATGCGTCGAAGCATTTGAGAACTCATGAAAAGAATTAACCTACACATGATTTAGAACTTGCTGCAGTTGTTTTTGTGCTGAAGATATAAAGGCATTATCTCTATGGTTATAGATTTGAAGTGTTTAGTGACCATAAGAGTTTAAATTATTTGTTTGATCAGAAGGAGTTGAATATGAGGCAACGAAGGTGGTTGGAGTTATTAAAGGATTATGATTTTGGTTTGAACTATCATCCATGTAAAGCTAATATTGTAGTTGATACCTTAAGTCGGAAAATATTGCATATGTCGACGATGATGGTTAAAGAGTTGGAACTAATTGAACAATTCAGAGATATGAGTCTAGTTTGAGAAGTAACACCGAAGAGTTTTATGTTGGGAATGTTGAAGATTAATAATGATTTTCTAGACAGTATTAGAAATGCTCTGAAGTTAGATGTATAGTTGGTAGATTCGATGGTAGGAAATAATTAGTCTGAGAATAGTGATTTCAAGTTGGATGCGCAAGGCGTGTTAAGGTTCCGTGATCGAATTTGTATTCCAGATGATGTGGAGATGAAGAGAATGATTCTTAAAGAGAGTCATAAAAGTAAGTTGAGTATTCATCCAGGTGCTACAAAGATGTATCAAGATTTGAAGAATTTGTTCTGGTGGCCTGGGATGAAGAATGACGTATCGCGTTTTGTGTATGCATGTTTAACTTGTCAGAAGTCGAAAGTTGAACATCAGAAGCCTGCAGGGTTGATGCAACCGTTAGAAGTTCCAAAATGGAAACGTGATAGCATTTCAATGGACTTTGTGACGGGATTGCCTAATACTTCAAGAGGACATGATTCGATTTGGGTGACTGTTGATAGGCTTACTAAGTCGACTCATTTTATTCCTATTAGCATCAGTTTTCCAGTTGCTAAGTTGGTAGAGATTTATACTCGCGTGATTGTTAAGTTGCATGGTGTGCCTTTATGTATTTTGTCAAATAGAGATCCGAGGTTTACCTCTGAGTTTTGGAAGAGTTTGTAAGAGTCGTTGGGTTCTAAGTTGATGTTGAGTTCAATGTATCATCCTCAGATAGATGGTCAAACGGAGAGAACTATTCAGTCGTTAGAGGATTTGCTGAGATCGTGTGTTCTTGAACAAGGAGGTTCGTGGGATACTTATCTTCCTTTGATAGAATTCACTTATAATAACAGTTACCATTCTAGTATTGGAATGACACTTTTTGAAGCATTGTATGGTCAGAGATGTAGAACTCCATTGTGTTAGCATGAATCTGGAGAAAGTGTAGTGCTTGGACCCGAGATTGTTTGAGAGACTACTGAGAAAGTGAAGTTGATTCGAGAGAAGATGAAAACTTCTCAAAGTCGGCAAAAGAGTTATCATGACAAGCAAAGGAAGGATTTGGAATTCCAAGCTGGTGATCATGTGTTTTTGAGAGTTTGTCGTGCATTGAAGTCTAAGAAGCTTATTCCTTGTTTTATTGGTCCATATCAGGTTTCAGACAGAGTTAGAAAGGCTGCTTATAAAATGGATTTACCACCTAATCTGTCGAATTTGCATGACGTGTTTCACGTGTCGCAACTTCAGAAGTACATTTCATATCCATCTCATGTGATTAGTATGGATGATGTGCAAGTACGTGATAATCTCATTGTGGAGACGATGCCAATACGAATTGAGGGTTGTGAAATGAAGACTTTAAGAGGCAGAGTTATTGATTTTGTGAAAGTCGTTTGGTTGGGAGCTGCCAAAGAAAGTATGACATGGGAGTTCGAAAGCAAGATGCGGGAATCTTATCCCGAGCTATTTGAACAAGGTAAGATTTTCGAGGATAAAAATGTTCTAAGTGGGGGAGAGTTGTAACACCCTGATTATTTTAATTAAATATCGTCGTATATTTGGTTTTGGTTTTCGTTGAAGTTGCTAAGTTGGTTTGAATTAAGTTGAATAAGTCGATTAAGTTGATTTAAGTGCATTGTTGTTACTTGGACTAAGTTGGATTAATTAAGTTGATGCTTAAGTTATGGTTGGGTTGGTCGAGTTAGTTAAGTCAAAATAATAATAGAATTATTATTGAGATAATAATATTAGTAAGTAGGCTTGGTTGTGGTGTTAGAGTTGAAAAGGTGAGGGTGTTATTTTAGGCCCATTAGAATGATTAAGTATGATTAAAATAAAACCATAAATTAAGTGGGATTAGGGAGATTAGGTTAGCAGTAAGAAGAACCAGAAGTTGGAAAAGAGGAAGCTACATGAAGTGCATAGGAAAGGCAAAATCTAGGTTCCGATTAAAAAGTGTTAGAGCCTCCTTCAATCTAAAGGTTAGGGTGGGGTTCTAATCTTATAATTGGGTTCATATGATGAATGCGTATGGAATTGGGTATTAGGAATTGTTTCTGTTTATTGGTGTTTTTAGTGGAAAAATAGGTTGTTCTGATAAATGAGTTATTTTTGGTTAATAAGTTGTTTGAGTAATAAGTTGTTTGTGATGAATAAGTCGTGTAGATGAATAATGAGATTATGATTGTGTTGGGTTGTTGTGAATTGTGGGATGGAGTGATTGGAATTTGGTATGAGATGGAATCGTGAATAGGCTGCAAAACGAGAACGAGAGAAACATATAAGAAGTTGCAGGTTTGGCTGTGGGACGACCGTCCCATTTGCCCAACGTCCGTCAGGGTTGTGTGACGCCCGTCACCTCCATAAGATGATCGTCACATATGTGACTAGGGGCACCCAGTTGTGACGATGATCACACGGGTCCCTAGGACGGTCTTCACATATGTGACGAGGGGCACCCAGTTGTCTTTTATGTCTGTCGTATTGGTTTAGCCTAAATTAACACAGTAGCATAATTAAGTCGAGGAACACCAATTAAAGTAACATGAGGCATATTAATTAAGTGACAGCAAATTAAATAGTATTAATATGATGAGTTAGTAGAAGAAAACTAAATAATAAGAGAGTAGACTCAGTAGCAGGCTGGTGTTTTAGTTGCTGTGATAGAATTAACAGAAGCATAGTAATAAACTAGTAACAAGTAGTAATAACAAAACATATAAATTAGTTTAATTAGTCGGTTTTAGTCGGAACTTATGTGGATAAGAATGGAGTAGATTTAGTTGTTTTATTGTGTTGCTTTATTATAAGTTGTAACGTTGTTGTTGGCTGTTTATGTTGCGGTGCTTATAAATGGAAAAGTTTACGAGTTGTTGGCCTTGGCCAAAGTTGAAAGTTGTTATGTAGTTATGTTGTTATGTTGTTGTAGCTGTTGTTGTTTGATAATCATGTTGAGTCGCATAGCATACCATGATTCAAGTTGAAGCTGATTGCTTGGTAAGTTGGCATGGATTAGCAGTATAAAGTTGAAGGCTTATGCCTTGTGTTTACGCCTATATTAATTGACATGATTCTAAGTTGGGATTTTGCTCTGTTGGTGCCACATGCATCACATTGTCTAGTTTCATGTCAAGTTGCATATTACGTTGTGGTTTTGTATCTTATGTTGATTCCAAGTTGTTGGTTGTTTATGAAGTTGTGATTCCCTCTGTTGGCAACGTGCAGGTAACCAAGAGTCGAGTACTTAGTAGCTTCGAGTTGGTGTTTGTCGCTCTGATACGTAGCACTTCGGGGGGATGAACGCATGTCTTGTTTTATATTGGATTTTATTTAGTTGATAAACTTGTTTCAGTTATTTCTATTTGAAAACCATATTGAAGTATTTGATGTTGAAATTACTCGAAGTTGTTTTAAAGTTGTAATTTTGAGGAATCCGATGCGTTGTTTTTGAAGCTTTATTATTAATGAAGTTTATGTTATTCAGTCTTAAGTTGAAAATGTGATATCCCATGTTTGTTGAGGGATTTTTATACTTCGATTTTGTTATTAAATATCGGGTAGAATTGGGGTGTTACACAAAGCTTCACAAAATATTCTAGTAGTAATCAAAACGCATGTAATTTTCCCAAAACGACAATTTCACTCTTCTGGATCCTTCTCACAATTCACTTCATTCATCTATAAATAGAGCCTCTGTTTCATTCCAAAGGCAGGCTTTAGAGATCCTCCAAACCTCTGTCAAAATTACAACTCAAATCATTTTTTCTCAATTCCAAATTCTACAGATTTCTCTTTGATTGTTAATCCAAGCTACACTCTATTCAAACCTTCATCCATAATCAAATTCTTCAAACCTCCATTTTCTTAAAACAAATATTTCAATCCAATTTTTCCATAAAACAATCACAACAAAATCCATTCAAGTTTAGAATAAGTGAAGTAGAAGATTCAAAGCTATTCATACTTGAATTTGAAGGTAGTTTGGCAATTTTTGGTGGTTCTTCGCGGTTCTGTTCCGATTAATTTGAGCACTGTTTTGTGAATCCAGTTTGATATTCTAATCGTGTTGGAAATTCTGATCGCGATGATGTAATAACGAACCTCCGGTGCTCCGGTTCGGCGGAGCTCCGTTTTGCTAGCATTGTCTCTGTTTCGTTGTTGTTTCTGTTTTGGAGAAGAAACACTTACTGCATTGCATTTATTTTCATTTTAATTTGTTTATTTTTAATAAACTATTAGTTTGTTTAGTTTTGGAGTATTTTTTTATTTACTGCTTTTATTATTTTTTACTCTTTTCCTTACTTCTTTCTTTTTTTTATTTTTTACTTTTACTGTTTTTATTTTCTCTTTTAATATTTTGTTTACTTTAACTCATTTTCATTTTAAAAATAATTTATCAAATATGACTTCAAAAATTATTTTAGAGTTTCATTTAATGATTTTTGGTTGTCTTTGGATCATAAATTTTAGATCAATTTTTCTCTTCATCTTATTTTTCTTTTGATCGATGAGATCTCTGATTCGAAGATTCTTGATTTCTATAGTTGCTTAATCTTCATTATTTCAAATCTATGGGATGAATAATTATTTGAATTATTATCTATACTTTGGAATAGTGATAGGTTGCCTTTGATAAATTAATGTGAAATCTCGATTAAGATTATACCTGTGAAATATTGGAACAAACCCTAGTACGAATAACATGTCGTCGAAGTCTGCTTACATGTTATTGTTTAATTGGGCCTTGTGTTATGGATCCAATTGTTTAAGTTAGCTTGTACGCTAAGTTAGATTATAATGGATAATTGTTAAAAAGCCCATTAGGTTAGTATGTTAGTTTTATTATAAATAGCATACTAGTATCTCATATTTTGTAGAAGGGAAAATAGGAAGATAAAACCCTAATTCAAAAGTGAGAGAGGTTATTTTTGTTATTCTTAGATACTTGTAATCTTGTTTTAAGAGAAAAGAAATAATAACAGTTTATAACCAATCTTTGTTGTTTTTCTTTGATAACCCTGAATCCTAACCCTGGTAGGTTTCTTGAGAAACCTATTATACTTTGTTTTCTAAGGTATCCTATTCACAACAAGGCCGTTACCACTTTTTCTTTTAGTGTGACATGTTTTCGGAGAATGATCCATTATATCATTTCTCTAACATGTATTAGCACAAATATCGTTAACCTTAATTAGTGTTAGTCGACCTCATTTGTAAGGTAATTACTTCGTAAATTACTCGGTGATTGCTTAACATAGACCTAAATGTGACCCGAATTCAGAATAAAAATCCAATTAGATACTTGCACTTTCGTGAGCCGGACCTCATGTTGGTCGCGTAATCCCAAAGTGATTAATCTTTTTGCGTTAAGATCCACGACTCTTGAAATTTAATGCGTAGTTGCTTTGGGTATCCCAATTTTCTTTCAAACTTCATTGAATTTGGATCTAATCGCCTCGATTAATCACTATAGTGTAAGATACTAAACGAAATCAGTTACTTCTTTTTGGTTGTGGATGATTAAGTTCACCATACCATTATTATGTACATATTATTATTAATACTACTATATTACTATTATATTATTTCTTGCAATTTTATTTGTTCTTTGATTTTCTTCTCGCTCCTTTATCTCATTTATTTTTATTATGCTTTATTATGTTTTATCATTCATTATCATGTTTATATCTTGCTATTATATTGTTGTGTTTATTTTTCTTTTGTCCACTTGGACACAAAAATATTAATAAATGTTTAAACCATTAAAAACTTAATTCTTCATATCTTGAACTACTGGTTACTAGCCTATGCTTTGGAGTTACTTACCTATGGACAACTTATGAAACTTTTGGACTTAGTATTAGGACTCCTTATCCCTTTGCATGGAAGTGTTAATCATTGAAAACTTGCCTTTATTTGGCATTGGCTTTTAAATGCTTAAGGATGAAATTCTTATTAATGCTTTGAAGTGACTTCATTTCGGTTAGATCATTATTTTCCCTAGTTTTTATTTTATGTACTAGGTTAGCCTCTTCATCTCTTCCCCCTTCTTCAATTTTCAAAACTTCTTTCGTTTTCAAAATCATCATTCTTTAATAAATAAAACCTTGACTCATGTCAAGTGAATTTTACTACTTATTTTCTTTAAAAAAATCAATGAATTTAATCATCTTGACTTTAATTAAAAAAATAAAAAGAACCAAACTCATTCAAATTGTTTTGTGCCTTTGTGCACCTCTATTTGTTTTCTTTACAAGTGAAGATTATGAGTCATTATTCTTGAGTCGGGTGTAAGTCTCTCAATCCCCATTGTTGTAGTTTGATGTAATTGAGTCTCTTGTCATTCGTGGGGGTTTAGTGGCATACTCGTCGATTTTATCCGAGTTGGCGCCCTCCCCATAATGATGTATGAGTCCATGCCCTCATTCTCATGGAATATTTGTTAGGCTGTCCACTTGAAAATGACAAATTTTCTTCACTTAATAAAATCAATCAAAACCAACCCTTTTCACTATTTGTACCACGAACTATGGGGTTTTGATCTTGCATTGTTAATTGTGGGTACGTAGGCATGAGGTGGTAAACCTCTCCAAACACAAAAACATTAAAAATTAATTTTTTTCTCATCCCTCCACTCTCTTTTACAAACATTTTCAAACCAAAAGCAATAAATTTTTCAAAGGGCTCCCGTGGAGTACCACAAACATTTTGGGTGCGTAAAACCTTCTTATTTTGTAACCTATCCCCTTATCCGTTTTTCTGTTTGTTTCTTTAGCTTTTTGCTTTTAGATTCATTAGGATTTATTCACTATTTTTTCCTTTTCCACTTGAAATAAAGTAAATGTGTGGTGGCAACTCTGTTTACTTTGAGTTAAGTTAACTAACAACTTACACTCATGATTTTACTGTTACATTCCCTAACTAATTTGTAGCTATTTCCACTTCTTTAACATTCAATTTTTTAGCACTAACAACATCACTCTAAAATTCTAAACATTTTCAAATAATTTACCACTAAGTTAACAGTTCCTTCATTCAACTGTAATTCAAGAATCACTTTAAAATTCTAACATTCAATTTTCTAGCATTCCAATATTCATTAAATTCCAATTGACAACAAACTGTTTAGTGGTTTTTAAAATAACAAAAACTTGAAATATAAGAGACATTAATGGACCTGAGTTAGAAATTGATTCAGCATAACTCATTAAATTAGTTAAGATTGCTAAAAGAGTTTCTGGATCATAGTTCTACTTCTATGTATCTTTATTGCCACATAAATTTTATATTGTACTGCTTACTTTTAGTTGAAATAATAGTGGGATGATTTTTTGATAATTGTCCACTTTTATACTTTCTTGGGTGTGTGTTGCTAATTCGAATATATGTAAGCATGATTTATGAATGTTTCTTGCTTGTCTGGATGGCATCAAGAAATGAAGGCATATAATATCTTCATTTTTCTTCCGGGTTTTGTTTTTCAGTCTGTCGTATGAATCTCTTCAACTGAAGAATGTTATAGATGAGTGTTATGTTTCAACTTTTCAGGGATTTTTCTGATGTCCTAATGTTATGCATCAGAGACATTTGAAAATTTAGTGCATCCGTGCATGTTTGATTCATGACGAGTTTGACAAAATCATGGTGTGTAGCCATGATTTTTGCTAAAGTTGTGTTTCTTTAAATTACACATTCACAGTGCCACTAAGATTTCACCAAATTAACCGTTTGTCATTGCCCATTGCATTGTGAGTTCTTATGTTGTAGTACAAAAGATTCAAAGGTACCTTGAAAATCTACAACTTCCATTGCTTATGAACACAATCTGCTGAACATGTCATTACTGTTGTATGCTGAATCAAAGGTTAACTCTATTGGAATTGCGCATCAATGAATGAATGGTTGAAAACCACTTCAAGTGTAGTCAACACAATTTTTATTGTTATATATTTTTGTACTCAATTTATGGACACTATTAGAGCATGGAACTTTTAAGGCCACTAAGTTAGGTTCCAACACATACAATATCTATCTCATGGACCTCATATACACTTAGAATTTTAATCACATGTCTCAATAAACCTATCTTATCCACAACCTTGATTAAAACAATCAAATAAGACAATACACATGTACACAATTCCACTGTCTCCAAAATTTCGAGACACCCTTTTATGTTTTATCATCAAACTTGAAAGAGCAGCCTTTAAAGGTCTCACCATCCCCTATACCTTGTTTCATTATTCTGTATGTAATCTTGAAGGTTATTATGATAACTAAGCTAGTGCATCCATCAAAGTCTGGTTCTCATATGAGTCATATAGTATGTAGAATTGTGAGTGTCATGAAACCTCAAAGATTTCGACCGGTTGTTAACCGTTTAAGGATAAACACTTCAATATTTGGTGACAAACCATTATGGTTTAGACCCTTTACTATTATTAAAGTTGCAAAAAAATCCTCTAGTTAAGGCTTAGTTGAAGATGAAACACTTGCCCACAAACCAAAACCCTAAAAAATTGAATTATTAATACATGATATTCGTCAAAGGTTTTACCATTTTCGATTCATCTGGGTTTCTTTTGTGAGTAATGGAAAGATTGTTGCAATTTACACCGTGATATAAATTAAACATGTAACCAAATGAAAATTTACAGTTGGCGTGCCACACCATCCCCCGTTAGTGTAAACTAACGGGACTAACGGGAGAGACCATAGTTAAAGACTAAAAACTTTAGTAGATCAAAGTTTGAAGAAATTATTTTAAAAGATCAAAACTTAAAAGTTGAGATATTTATAAGGACCTTATGCATATTTAACCAATTTTATTTTAATAATACATTATCTTGTAAAAAAAACTACTTCTCAAGTAAAAGTATTATTTGTTCACTAGCCAATTTCATAAAAAAAAATAATTAGCAATTATTTGGGGAAAACCGAAGCAATTTGCAAAACCCTAGAAGTAATACTAAACCCAAGGTTTCATAGTTGTGACTTGTGAGTGGTACCTCCTTCTCCTTCAAACCCAATCGTAACCTTACAGCCTCACTCACCAATGGCGCCGAAGAAGGAGCAACTTGCAGACACCAAAAAGAGAAAGCGAATCAACACTGAATCTCACAAATCCCCTTCTAAACCTAACGTTACCAAGTTCGTTCCTTCAAAGAAGCCAAAACCTCACTCCGACAATAAAGAGAAGAACACAACCCCCCTTACCGGCCGAGAACGTCGAATCAATGCTAAGGTTACTTTCTCTTGCTGATTTTCGCTATTTCACTATTTGAAATTACTTTTTCCGAATCGATTAACTCGGATTTTGATTGTTCTGTTGTTTTCTTGTTTCAGGAACTTGCGGATGCTAGAAAAAAGAAGAGAAGACGCCATTTTACCCTTGAACAAGTTAGTGTTGCTCATTTTTGTATCCCTAAATATCATTATTTGTTCAATCTGTTGTTGTTTTTATTAGTTAATTGAATTGAAGCATTTACCGTGCTGCATATTAATCGAATTTCTGGTTAATTGAATACCTAATTGTAATTAGGATCTTGCGCGACTATGGGAAAAGATGAGGCGTCATGAGATTGCGAAAGCAGACAGATCTAAGTATGTTACTCTGCAGAAAGATATGGAGGAATAATATTTCTTTTTATTTTTCTCTTAATTTTCTTAATTTTTTTTATTTACTTTGGACTTTAATTTAATGGTAGGTTGGTGACAGAAGCTCTAACAAAAATGAAGGGGAAGATTCATGAGATTGCAGGGTCTCACATTACTTCTCGTGTTCTTCAGGTATACTTTTATAAATTTAATTTTTCAGTTTCATATCCTTTTAGTGTATGTATATGTTTAAGTTTTAATCTTTGGCTTTTGTTGTGTGTTTGTTTGAATTAAAAGACTTGTGTCAAGCATTGCTCACAAGGTGAAAGAGATGAAGTATTTGAAGAGCTTCGTCCTCATTTTCTAACTCTAGCATACAATGCATACGCAGTTCACTTAGTAAAGAAGATGCTTGACAATGGTAATGGTCCACGTGAAATATGTGTTTGTATATAATATTGTGTCTGAAATATCAGTGTTACACTTTCTTCTAATTGGATGGATATCCCTCATTTTCAGCCTCGAAGAAACAACTGGCAGGCTTTATCTCCACTCTCCGTGGTCATGTTGCTCCTCTTCTTCGCCACATGGTCGGGTCAGTTGGTATGTAACATAGGTTTGAGCAATATTCGGCAGTTGTTCATGGTTTACTTTCAGTTATTTTTTCGGAGTTTTCAATGGCTCAGGTCAAAGCTTTTCACTTGTTTTGGACCTTTATAACAAGGAAGAGAGAGAGAGAGAGGGGTTTCAGAATTTGTTTCTGCTTTCTTTCCACATTTCTGCTGTTTTTTATGCACTAACAATACTATTTGTCATTGTCAATACTTACAATATTTCAGTATTTAGCTGAAATAACACGTCCTTTAATTAAGTTGTGTATCTATATGTTATGCAGTTGTTGAGCATGCATATGACTTAGCAAGTGCTGCACAAAAACAAGAGCTGCTTTTGGAATTATATTCCACTGAGCTTCAGTTGTTTAAGGACTTAGTCACAGCGAAGGAGACCAGGTAAAGATTCTGCTGTTAGGAATTACATTAAAACATTGGGATCATTGTTGCTTTTCTATATCTCTTCTAGGCTCCTCATTTTATACATGATATAAAGATCATTGCTGGAATAGAGTTGATTGTTCTGGTGGATAGTGTGCTAATGTGTGTAACATAAAGGATATACTCAACCCCACCAAACTTACGTAAGGAGAGTTGAAAAACCTTTTCCAACTTTTTTTATTTTATTTCATTTCATTGAGAGTTTGAGACCTGCATATAAGGCAGAAGCAATTTTAACTAGAGGTTTCCTATGTCGTCTATATATAAATACTTTATACGCAAGAACAGCAAAGAATGTACTTTCATACTATGGGTTTAAACAGTTTGATAATTAAAATTAAGAATAGTTAATATTACTTTGAAAACATAACAAGTTGAATTATTTAATTTTATCTATACAGCAGTCTCCTAATTTTGTTAGCAATAATCACTCCTCTTCCCCAATTGATCTTACTTAATATCTTAACTTTATTTGTCGCGATTGAATGGAATTCATCACAATGCTTTATTTTATTCTCCTCTTTCTGGAGTATTTTTACTTAGCTTTTAATTGTATGTCAGATTACTAGATGTAATGTCCAAATTGGGTCTACAAAAAGGCGCAGTTTCGCGTCATATGTCTTCAGTGATTCAGCCAATTTTAGAGAAAGGGATAATTGATCACTCTATCTTACACAGAGTCTTGCTGGAATACTTTAGCATTGCCGATAAGGTATCTCCCTCTCTCTCCATCTCCCCCTTCCACATACAATTCATAGATCTTCTTTCCCCTCCCCCCCAACAATTCGTGGTGGTTCTCGTTACTGCTAAGTAATTTGATTATGGCAATAGCTTTTTGTTATCTAAATTGAGTTTTTTTTTTAAAGTCCTCTGTTACAGATATAATCCAACAGTTGTCAAGTCCACTCCTTGTTAGAATGATTGGTACCAAGGATGGAGCCAAAATTGGAGTGCTTTGTCTGAAATATGGGAGTGCCAAGGTTTCTTTAGTAATTGATTTTTTTAAAGAAATGTGTTAAGTACACCCCTGATTATTGAATCTGACATATACTTCATCCATCTACTTCACATTCCCTTTTTAGGAAAGAAAGAAGGTCATCAAAGGATTGAAAGGGCATGTAGGAAAAACTGCTTTTCATCAATATGGGTGTATGGTTAGTGCTTTGACTCTTGCTATATTTTGTTGCTATGTTTAGTTATTCCTTTCATTATTGGTATCAAAGCTAATTCTTGCATAATAGGCATACATAATGATAAAAAGTTTGGTTTTGTGGAACTAGGTCAAATTTGGCACACTCAAAAGGCTTAATAAATTTGAATATAGTTGTAAATATTTGTGTTTACAAAATACTAAGGCTTACATGCGCTTGCGCAACATATTTATATTTTTATGCTTCCACTGTTCCTCGAGTCATTCGTGGCAAGTCTATTGACTCGGTAGTTGTTTGCTTTCCATATGTAGTCACCAATTGCTACTCTATTCTTTCTTTCTCTTGTTTATAATTGATGTTTTTCAGATTATAAAATAACCAATGAACTTCCGTTATCTGTGAAAGGGAGCCATATTGCCCCTAAATTATAATTCCTCATAGCTTACCTTTCATTCAGAACTTGATATTTGAATATTGTTCACTTAAACTCTTAGAATCAATGAACTTCCATTATCTTTGAAAAGGAGCCATGTTGCCCCTAAATTATAATTCCTCACAACTTACCTTTCATTCAGAACTTAATATTTGAATATTGTTCACTTAAACTCTTAGGTGCTGGTTTCCATCTTTTCAGTTGTTGACGACACAAAACTGATCACAAAGGTGCGTTTGATTTTGATAGTCTATCTATTGAATAGTAATTGTTGCTCTATAATGATACTTTTGTTTGATATTAAGCTTTTAAAATATTCTCATTACAGGTTATCATTCGCGAGCTTCAATCAATTCTGAAGGAGCTTGTTTTGGATAAGGTTTCTTCTTTATACTTCTCATATGATATTTACCAGCATTATAAAAGAGAAGCCAATATAAACTGTGGTTTTCATCAAATAATAATGAGAATATTCTTGAAACTTTTAATATTCAGCTTAACCGTTAGCATTTTCAGTAATTTTTTAAGATCCTGCCCTAGCTTCTTCTATCCCATCAATAAACCATGCATAAATGCTATTTATTTTATGTTCACATAATGTGGTTTATGGTGTTTTTATGAATGCAATTCTAACTTATGGATTTTCAGAACGGAAGACGTCCTTTACTCCAACTACTACATCCCAACTGTTCACGCTATTTCAGTCCTGATGAACTTGCTTCTATGAACTCATCTATACCTTCTCTTTCTCTTAAGGTTTCTTTTGTTCACATCCTTTTCGTCTTTTTGTACTTGAGCAACTCATTAACCATTCCATTCATTTTGAATGCTGCCAGGATCAGTCAGAAGCAAGCTCTCTGGCAGAAACTTCCAAGGTTTCAATTGATGACAATGATTCCAAGGAAGACATAGAGGTGACAGTGCCCGAAGTTAATGAAAATAAAACTTCCGAGGATGATACCGACCTTGCTGAGAGTGGAAAGAAGGACCCATTTGTCAGAAGGCAAGAGCTATTGATCAACAGTGGACTTGCAGAGGTGGGCTGCTTTAGCTTTCCTTCTAGTAATATAATTATCCTTCCATGGTTTAAATGTGTTTTATACTGTGATGTATTCCTCTGTATATATTTATATATATTTATGGGGAAAGGTTGTTTACATAACCTATATTTGGTCACTTAATTATATTGTTTTTGATCATTTACAAACCTGAGACCAGGCCAATAACTTCTGAATTGTGAAGTTGTACTGAAAATAATCTTTGATTGTAATTTTTCTTTAGAGTCTTCTTGATATATGCATTGAGAATGTAGGAGAATTGATACGGTCAAATTTTGGCAAAGAGGTCATATATGAGGTAATAAAGACTTCTTTGATATTTAAATTTCACGAACTCATTTTGTTACCAAGCTTTTTTGATAAAATCAATGGGCACATGCAGGTTGCAACAGGGGGTTTTGGAGGCATACTACATCCAACTTTGGATGATAAGATTAATTCTCTCCACAAAGCAATAGCATCTCTCGCAGCAGTGCCTAAGTCAGAAGATTCACAAGAGGAGCATGTCTTTGAAAATTTCTTTTCAAGTAGGACCATCAGAAAACTAATTTTGGATTGCCCTGACTTTGCTTCCGTCTTATGGGAGGAAGCTTTAAAAGGGAAAACTGAGTTATGGGCCCACGGTCACAGGTAGGTCTCATTTGCTCCTATATTACTATCCTATCCTCTAATGGAATCAGGGTGCATAGGACCAATTTCTCATGTTTTTCTTTTTCTTGGCATTGCGATTGCAGCTGTAAGATTATCTCTGCATTTTTAGAATCACAAGATTCAAAGGTACAAAAGCTTGCAAAGAAAGAGTTGCAGCCTTTGATTGATAATGGAATTCTCAAGAACCCCAAGTCCAAAGAACAAGCATCCCAATAATTTTAATCTATGCTCCATGGAGGCTGTAATGGCTTTATTTTAGAAAATTTGTTAAGTTGCATAAAACTAATGTTATCAAGAAAGCTGCTTTCATTGTAATTTTGACATACCTCAAAAAACTTATCAGTTACATTGACATCACCTTAAGAAGTGATCAAATTTTGTCCATTTTAAATTGCATCAATTTCACATTTTCTGTAGCATAAGGAATACTAAATCACCTATTGTACTCTTTACTTTTGATGCAAATTATATTTTTTATCCTTTTCATTTATTTTTTCATGCTTCATTAGCCTATGTTTAAATTAATCAATACTCTTAGAGATTTAATCAGTTACATGTATCATGACAAATTCAATATGAAAGGTAGTTAATCTTTTAAAGAAGATAATGCAAAATCATACTGCTTAAATTAAATGTTAAAAAACTAATATCTTGATGGTACAAAAGCAAATTGGTTTGTAAACATACTTCTACTTTTGACCTCAAAAACAGGGGAACTAAGCTGCGGTCCTCTCTTTTCATTGTGCAGCATACTATTTCTCTGCAAATACCAAAATGTGGAAGAATTCTTGTTAACATGGCCTCTCATATGAGGATAATCTTGGTATGAGTAATCTGAAGGATTGAAAATAGGGGCTTCTTTCTCAAATCTATGCACTAACTTACTCCTATCTAGATAACTATCTCGATCGTAGAGTGGAGATTCTGTCCTTGACATTGAATTTACTCTCAAACAATTCTCAATCACATTAGCCTCCTCCTTAAATCTCTCTCTAATATCCTTAATATTTCTCCAAAACTTTAGAGATCTTGACTTTGTGATAATATTCCATGCCTTGAAACTTGAAGCATTGGAATTTCCAGAAACATTGTCTGTTGTATATGGAATTTTCTTGCATTCAATGCAGAAATGCTTGTACCTGGCAAAATCAAAAGCTTCTCTCTTTGCTGCATTAGTTAGACACGCATTTGCCTCAGAAACAAGCTTGAAGGCAATTTCAGCTTTTGGATGTTTGTTCTTATCTGGATGAAGCTGCAAAGCTACATACAAAAACCAAATAAGAATTTTTTCTCATTGTTCATACAATACTAAAACCAAAACCAGTTAAACCTACCCAATTTACGGTATCTCTTGCGAATGACATTCACCCCTGCATTTTCTTCTACCTATGAGAACCCAATGTTAAGATATATGTATCAACGAGAAAGAACAGAAAAAGAGAGTTTTGAAAGAACTTACTCCAAGAATGCAATACCAGTCAGTGAAAGTTGTTTTGGTTGGGTTTGAAAGAATGGTATGAACACATGTTGCAGAACGTGTGGAAATGGAACAAATCTCTAACACCAACTTGGCTTTGGAATCTGATTCTTGTCCCATTTGAGAGTTTGATAAGATTACGAGAATATGAAAGTGAAAGACAAAAAATATGAACACGGGTTACAAATAGTGAATGTGGTTTAGTTTTTGTTGTAAAAGAAACAAAAGGGGTTTAACGGTTAAGAAAAAAGACAACCTTTGCGGAGGAAAATTTTGATACTGAATCAGTTGTTGTTGGCAGGAAGAACAAACAAGGTTTTTAGAGAGAGATATTCGGAGAGGTTAATGTTAATCTCTCCACATGGCACTGTTTGAGAAAAGGATTATGTCACAACTAAGGAAAACAATTACGAAGTTTATTTAACTGTTATTAAGCCATTTACGGTTTTTGTGGTTGTGGCAACGTTTTCAACAATTCTCTTTCAAAATCTATTTCAAGTATTACTTTGTTTTATGATGAAATTTTTGGAAAATTAAAAAATTAGAAATTAGAAAACCATGTCATAATCATGAAAAGGAAATAAACACCCTCCGTTTTAAGGTACATAAATGATGAAACCCTTTTTTATTAGAGGCCCATAACTCATACTAATGTAATGAATAATGATGATTAATGGTTGAAAATATATTGAGAATTTGTGCTTTTGTGGTAGGTAGATTGCAATTTTATAATTATAATTTAATTTCAAAAGGAAATAACCCGTGAACATTAGACAAGAGCGTTGGAAAAATGATCAAATGGGCCCCTAATTTTTTGGATGTACTTATTTATTTATAGAAATTAGATATTTTATGCACGCATTAATTTTTTTTTATTGAAAATGATGTACAATATAATTATCTTTTAAGAGAATTTAAACTGCTGTTTACCAAGACTTAATTGAATTTAAAATCTCTGATATATAATTATGATCATTAATGAAAAAATCAAGTATTATTATGTTTAGACTGATTTTATAATATATTTCATTTATTGATTAATAAATGTTTTTTTTTTAATTTTAATTTTTACTTATACTTAAAAGTGAGTATATAGTTGGTGCATAGTGTAGTAAATTCTCAACCATAGATGTATCCTGCAAATAAAGGGTTCCATCGTTATAATGCGTTTGTTGGGTCTTTAGTTGAAAACGTAACAACTATGAGTGTTGAATGACTTTAAGAGGGAAGTTTGTTTGTCCTGGTTCAACTTGGTTTTTACTTGAATTCTCAAAGTGCTTAAAACTTAAAACCTTTTCCTTTTATTATATAAAAATATAAGTGAATATGAGTATCTCAAGCAAGACCCACCTACACACATATAATATGTATTTATATATTAATTTTTAAAAATATATTATTATCATCATGCATTTTAACATAAATATTTATTTATTTAATAATTCAACAATAATTTTTTTAT
Organism: Lathyrus aphaca; assembly: GCA_963966055.1. NCBI lineage: Eukaryota > Viridiplantae > Streptophyta > Magnoliopsida > Fabales > Fabaceae > Lathyrus > Lathyrus aphaca. The sequence goes on along the minus strand of OZ014522.1, from coordinate 540,894,736 downwards.
TTTTTTATTAATCTTATTATAAATTAAAAATATATGATATTTTATAATTAATTTATGGTAAAATATTCAAATTGGTCCCTTAACTCTACGTCAGAGTCTAATTTGATCCCTTAACTCTAAAAAGTGATAAAATGGTCCCTTAAATTTTTAAAATGATCCACGTTAGTCCCTGCCGTTAGTACCGTTAGTCAAAGTCAACCAAATTGTACACGTGGTGTTGATATGTGATGAGTCATGTGCCATATGGATGCCATGTTGGATCTGAAAACATAAAAAGGAAAGGAAAGTCTTGAGTGTTATTAGGACAAAAACGAAATTATGAAGAAGTGTTTTGAACCCTAGCGTAACTGTTCTTACTTGAAGCTGAAGTCAAATTCGTGACATCTTTTACAAATCGAAGTTCAAATCGAAGTTAACCAGATACGTGTTAGGTTTTTCTCAAAGCAAATTTATGTTTTTGAAATAGTTTTTGAAATAGGGTTTTGTTTTAGGGTTTAAATTTGATTTAGGATTTTTGAAATAGTTTCTGAAATTGGGTTTTGTTATAAGAATCTTACTAGGAATGACTGAGTATTTGCATTTAACAATCCACCACAGTGGTGAATTCATCGATGATGTGATGAATGTTTACGAAGGGGGTGAGAAGGCCTATTTGAGAATATATGCTAATAGATGGAGCTATTTTGAACTATTAGGATGTTTTAAGGAGTTAGGTTACAATTCCATTCAGAAGATATACTATAGGGACCCTACATTTGGGATGAGCAATTTGGTTGATGACAAAGGAGCCCTAGAGATTGCTGATCTCTATAGGATGCACCTTAGTGTTGCCATATACATTAAACAATCACTGTCACAACCTGAGTACTATGATGGTCCTATTGAGGAAGTAGAAATGCATGAAAATGGAAATGTAGAAGTGGATGAGAATGGAAATATACTTGCTGCATGACAACCTGAGTACTATGATGGTCATATTTTGTATCAAACATCTATATAATAATTTCAGAAAAAGATGTCCTGGAAAGAAGCTCAAGGAAATTATCTGGAAAGCAGCAAAGTCTACATATTACCAAGCTTGAGAGAGAGATGAAAGTGACGAAGGAAATCAATGTGGAAGCATACAAGCACATGATCAACATTCCACCAAGATATTGGAGCAAATCATATTTCAAGACCCATAACAAATGTGATGCAGTCCTCAATAGTGTAATTCTGGATTCAAGAGGAAAACCAATAATAACTATGGTGGAAGAAATAAGGATATACATGATGGAGAGATGGGCAACAAATAGGATGAGGTTTCAGAACATGGCTGAGGGGGAAGTCTTACCAAACATAAGAAAGAAAGTTGAAAAAACAAGCTCTTACACCAACCTTTGGATTGTCAGGTCTATACATATGAACATCAATTGGTTATAGTAGATTTTGTGATTAACATATAACTAATGTTAGGTGTAGCAGGTGCAAAAAACCAGGTCATAATAAGTTGACTTGCAAGGACCACAACAGTCAGTAGGTATCACAAAGACAACAAACTCAATAGCCATCAGCGCATGCATCAGAAGCACCTGTTCAATAAACTCAACAACCATATGCACATGCATCATAAGCACCTGTTCAACAAATTCAACAACCATCTGCACAGGCATTAGAAGCACCTGTTCAACAATCTCAACAGGCATCACAAGGGCAAGTCCAATCTCAGCAAGCATCACAATAGGTTTCACAAGGGCAACCATCAAGGCAAAAAACTCAAGGAAAAGCCAAGCAAGTTCCTTCTGCATCAGGATCACAAGGAAGGCCCAAAAAGTTATCTTTCAGAAGGCCAACTAAGCCTTTCATACCATCAGGCCCAACCACAAGGATGAATGCAGCCAAGACTGCTGTAGGCCTAACAACAAGGAGAACAACACCAACCAAGAATTGAAAATTTTAGCTTGTGTGACTTGTAATGTGTAATGTGTTAAGACATATGGTTTTTTATTTAGGCATATGTAATGTGTAATGTGTTAAGACATATGGTATTTTGTTTAGGCATATGTAATTTGTTATGTGTTAAGACATATGATATTTTTTTTAGACATATGTAATGTGTTAAGACAAGCTATGCCTTGTGTTATTTGGATATCAAATATTATGGTATTTTGTCAATTATTATGATATTCTTCATAAAAACTGGTACTGTCAATATTATGCTATTCTTCATAACAACTGTCAACATATTCTTCATAACAACTGGTAATATTGATAAACAACTGGTACAAATTGATAAACAACATATTCTTCATAACAAATGTGAACAAATTGATAAACAACATCCTTCATAACAACTGGTACAAATTGATAAAAAACATATTCCCTAAAGCATTCTAAAAACAACTACAATGAGGCCTATGAACAACATCAATTTCCAGAATGTTTTCAACTTCAGTAGGTTCTTCATTTCATTTTCCACATTGCTTATTTGTTTCCCATATTATTCAATAGTCAATTCTATCCATCAAATACTGCTCCTTCTCATCTCCAACATCTTCAAAATACCATCCAAAGTACCCACAACCAGCATTGCTTAATCCCTGCAAAATACCATCTTCAACTGTTTTTAAACACACATACATCATAAATGTTTCCCATACATTAAAATTACATCAGAAATGTTTTTAAACACACATGCATCAGAAATGTTTCCCATACCTTAACATACCTTAAAATTACATCAGAAATGTTTTTAAACAAACATAAACAAAAATTACATCAGACATGTTTTTAAACAAACATACATATAACATACCTTAAAATTAGGACAACCCCAGAAATGTTTCCCATAGTTCTTGATTGTTGTTGCCATAAGAAGAAAAATTAAATCCCCACAGTGACATATCAGTTTCTAAGTTTTTATTGTGTTGACATTCGATCCTTCCTTCGAAGAACACCCACCATAACTGTGTTATGGTTTCATCACTGGCGTCGACCCACTGAATTTCATCACTGTGACGAGCTCGCATGCACAAACCCTAGAATTTTCTTGAAAAAATTTGGGGATGAATCTCTTTTTCCAGAAACCCTAGAATTCGCTTGAAACAATTTGGGGATGAAAAAACACAATATAAACGAAGAAGAAGACTATATATACCATGTCAGCTGCCACATATGACTAAGTAAACGTCCGTTTGGGGTGGTTGACGGAAAGGACCAATTTGGCACAATTTAAAAACTTAAGGGACCATTTTGTCACTTTTTAGAGTTAAGGGACCAAATTGGACCCTGGCGTAGAGTTAAGGGACCAATTTGGGTATTTTGCCTTTATTTATTTATTTTTACTGTAATGGAAATGAATACAAGTATTAGTACTTAAGTATTTATAAAATACACACATATAAAGGTTGATGTCCTCACAAATATGAGTTTGGCTAAGAGTTTTTTTAAACGTATATATGAGAATGAGTATTGTAATACTATGTCCAAATTACGCCCACTGTATTATTAAAACATACAAATATCTTTTATATTTAGTATATAATTATTTGTATTTATTTAACAAATCAATCTCATTAATTAAGATATTATTGTTGTGATTTAGTAAAGCCTTAATAGTCAAGATACTCTTGTATATTACATGATTATACAATGGAATACATTAGACAAATATTCTCTTACATGACGTCAGAAAAGATTGGTTTATAACTGTAGCCCTTTACACCTCTCGTTGATAAACTCTCATTCATTTTGAAATTCTGTGATCAGGTATGAGATGTCCTAAGAGATGTCCCAACACTTGACAGATTTAACCAAAACTTAAATAGCAAGAAAAGTAAACAACACAGAAGTTTGTTAACCCAGTTCAGTGTATAACCACACTTACATCTGGAGGCTACCAAGCCAGGAGGAAATCCACTATAAGTAATATTAATTCTAGACTTAAACCACCCTGTTTAATCTATCACTTAATAACTACCCAATGCAATTTCTACCTAAGTCACAACTTAGATAAGAGTACCCTACTCACTCCCCCTTAATCACACAGTGATTTGTTTACAAGTTTAATGAAATTGAAGTCATACTTCAAACAAAAACAGCTTGATCTTACTTCATAGTTTCAATCAAGTCACAAATGCACTTTTGCTTAAAAGCTCATAAAGTGGTACAATAAAAACAACCTGCTATTAAAACACTAGACACCCTATTTGGTCTTCTGAAATTCGTACTCAATTCTATGAGTTTTTGTTGATTAAATAGGTATCTGTAATTTGGGCTTTCTGTAGAATGATCCAGCCCTAATGCGCATGCAGCTTCCACCTTGAATTTAGGGTTTGTTACTTCCTAGATTCTAGGTGATTTAGGCCTTCTGTTTTAATCTAAATCCTCAATATAAAACTCCCTACAGATGCGCCTTGTTCTGTTTTTATCCATCATTAATTAATTCCAGATAACTCTCCTTAAATATCTCTGATCAGTTAGTCAATAATTAATTCTGGTAGCAGGTTTGAGATGTCTCAACATCTGTTGGGACATCCTGAAAAACTGAACTTAAGTCATTAACACAATGTCCCAACATCTGATGAGACATCCTAAAATAAGTCCATATACTCTGTTTGATAATGTCCCAACATTTGATAGGACATTCTGAACTGAATTCAATAATTCTTGTTGGTCAAAAATTCTGCCAATTCAAGACATCTACAAACTCCCCCTTTGGCTAATTTTTGGCTAACATCTTTTCTGGTTTTCAGAGTGCAGCAGAAGTTCTTTTTATCAGAGTATAGCATTACTTTTCTGTTGATTCTTATTTGAGATTACTCCCCCTCAAACATATATGTATCCAGTCTTGTTGCAACAGAAGTATTTATCAAAACACACTGATTCAGTTCAGACATAAGCAAACAAATTTTTCATTCATAATTAAACAGCAATACAATTTGTTGTTGTTGTTCTCCCCCTTGTTAGACACAAATTATGGGGCCAAAGACACTAATCCAGAAATACAATGCTGTCATTACAATTGTCCTCACATACAATGATCACTCAGACTCTTCACTCTCAGTTTCTTCATCAGCTTCAGTTTCTTCTGCAGAGGCAGTTTCTTCATCAGATGCAGCTTTCTGATCTCCTTCACATTCCAGCCTTTGAATGATTTCCTCAAGCTTATGCTTTCTAGCTTCAAGCTCTTTGCAAGTGCTCTTGAGTTCAGCAATTAATGCCTTCTTGGAGATTGGAGTCTTAGCAGTTGAAGGACCTGCAGATGTCCCAGAAGGTGCTTCAACATCTGCTGCATGATGACTGAGGAACAGTTTGTAGTGAAATGCCAGGGGGCTTTCTCTCTTGCAGACTGTGTCCTTCTCAGTTAGAATCCCAGGATATTGGCTTAACACTATACCACACAGCAATGAAGGAAAAGCTATTGGTAGCTTTGTTGCAGAAGAGCTGGCATGCTTCAAGGTCTGATAAAAAATGTAAGCACCATAATCCAGCTTAGTCTGAGTTCCCACAGCATAGATAAACCTGGCCAGGCCAGTGGAGATTGAAGATGTGTGGTTGGTAGGCACCCAGTTAGCTGTACCAATCCTGTTCAGCATGGCATATTTTCTTGTAAGCATGCTCACTGAGAGCTTTCCTTTAACAGGCCATGCCTTGACCTGGTTTGCAGTGATCACCTTGCAGACTTGGTTATCTGTCTTACCTAGCTCATTTGGTCCATCTGTTTCTCTTCCTAGGTATTGGTTGATGATCTGAGGAGAGAACTCAACACACCTACCTCTAACAAAGACTTTTCTAAATTCAGAGGACTTACCATTGGCACAATCCTCCTGAAGATTAACAATGAATTCTTTGACAAGAAGTTCATAGCAGGGAGAGAGATCTGAGACTGTTTTGAAGAGGCCTGCAGCAGAGATGAGGTCAATCAGTTCAGTGCACTCAAGTGCATTGCTGCTCAGCTCTCTTTCTAGGGCAACCCTTCTTTGGTACACAAACTTCCATCTGTTTACACTTGAAACATGATGAAATGAAATGTTGTCCAAGGGGGCTTCTGGAACAGCAGTTGAAGCCCTAGATGGTGCTGGTTTCTTCTTGGGGGGAGATGTTGGGACATCTGATTCAACATCTGAATCTGATGGGGTGACAACTTTCCTCTTCTGGGTTTGGACTTTACTCCATTGTTTTGTTGGACCAAAGGCAGCTTTAGCTTTGCCTTTCTTTGGGGTAGCTTTCTTTTTCTCAGGAATTTCAGGATCAACTTGCATTTTTCCTTTCCTGGACCTGAGCCTTTTGGCAATGCTAGGTCTAACAGAGGCTATGATCTCTGTATCAGAGTCCTGCTCCAGGTTGACCACTGGAGGAGATTGAGCAGTCTCCTCTTCAGCTGGTTGATCAGCAGAGATTTGATCTTCATTTGAGGCTTTGGTCTGATCCTCAGAGACTTCTTCATCACTTTCATTTGAGGCCTTTTTCTGGTCCTTAGTTTGTTCCAAATCAGCATCAGATGAGTTCTTTTTCTCATCTTCAGATGTTCCAACATCTATTGGGACATCCTGTTGTGCAGGAGTGTCCTCTGCAGCTTGAGCTTGTTCTTCTTGAGGTGCAGGCATGGTGTTCAGGGGAACAGAAATCCCACTAACCACTCTCTGTTCAAATAGAATCTTGTTGACTATCTCCTTGATGGAAGCATCCACATAGTCAGAATATTTTGGAGGCATGTTAGCTGGAGAAGGAATGCCTCCTTTGGCTTTGCTGCAGACTTGATCTTTAGCTCTTTTTGGAGTTCTTGGCTTTTTAGCATGAGAAGCACTTCCTCTGAGTTCGTCTAATGGGGTTGATTTCATTGGTACCACAGAGATGGGAGTTGCATGAACTACGTCTTCTTTGTTGAGAACTTCTTCAGGAGTGTTAGGGTTTTGAGACATTGTTAAGGACGATGGATGAAGAGCTTTAGGGTTTATGATTTCTGAAGAATAGCTAGTTAATGTGATTCGCTTGTGATAGTATGATGAGAATCTTGATAGCTGATTATAAACAGTTACTAAATAAGTAGCCGTTACTTTGCAAATTATTAGGAATGGAATTCCCAAGGTTCTTGTCCAGACTGGTTTTGCCATCTGGAACTTATGCCATACAATGTCATATGACATGTTGGCACATCTCATTAACTGCTAAATATCACATAAACAGATTCCCAGTTTGCCCCTTAAGTTCTCAAATTGTGTAGCATCCAATGCTTTGGTAAAGATATCAGCTAACTGCAGATTTGTAGCTACATGTTCCAATGAAATCACTTTTTCTTCTACAAGATCTCTGATGAAATGATGTCTGATATCAATATGCTTGGTCCTGCTATGTTGAATAGGATTCTTTGATATGTTGATTGCACTTAAGTTGTCACAGTACAATGTCATGACATCCTGTGAGACATTGTACTCAGTGAGCATTTGCTTCATCCAAACCAACTGAGAACAACTGCTTCCAGCTGCTATATATTCAGCTTCAGCTGTAGATAAGGATACACAATTTTGTTTCTTACTGAACCAAGAAATCAAATTGTTTCCTAGAAAGAAGCATCCTCCTGAAGTGCTTTTTCTGTCATCAGCACTTCCAGCCCAATTAGCATCACAGAAGCCAGTGAGAATTGGTTTACATCCATGAAAGTACATTATGCCATAGTCACAAGTACCATTAACATATTTAAGAATTCTCTTGACTTGATTGAGATGACTGACTTTTGGATCAGCTTGATATCTTGCACATACACCTACTGCAAATGCTATGTCAGGTCTGCTAGCAGTCAAGTATAACAAGCTTCCAATCATGCTTCTATATAAGCTTTGATCTACATTCTCACCCTTTTCATCTTTAGTCAGCTTTAAATGTGTGGGGGCAGGAGTTCTCTTATGAGTAGCATTTTCCATTCCAAATTTCTTGACTATGTTCTTGGTATACTTGCTTTGGGAAATGAACATTGAGTCTTCCATTTGCTTTATTTGCATACCAAGAAAGTAGGTTAACTCTCCTACTAGGCTCATTTCAAATTCAGATTCCATCTGCTTGACAAAATGTTTGACCATCCTTTCAGACATCCCACCAAAGACAATGCCATCAACATATATTTGAGCAATCATGACATTTCCTTCTTCATCTTTAACAAACAGAGTTTTGTCAATTCCACCTTTTCTGTACCCTTGCTTGATAAGAAATGTGGTCAGTCTTTCATACCATGCCCTTGGAGCTTGCTTCAAACCATAAAGTGCCTTCTTTAGTTTGTATACATGATTTGGACAGCTTGGATCAACAAATCCTTTGGGCTGTTCTACATATACCTCTTCATTAAGATATCCATTTAAAAAGGCACTTTTCACATCCATTTGAAATAGCTTGAACTTTAAGATACAAGCAATTCCCAAAAGTAGTCTGATTGATTCAAGCCTTGCTACTGGTGCAAAGGTTTCATCAAAGTCTACTCCTTCAATTTGAGTGTATCCTTGAGCTACAAGTCTAGCTTTGTTCTTTGTAACAACTCCTTGTTCATTTGACTTGTTCTTATACACCCATTTTGTTCCAATCACATTTATGTCATCAGGTCTAGGAACAAGATTCCATACTTCATTCCTTGTGAATTGACCTAATTCCTCTGGCATAACACTAATCCAGTATTCATCAGTAAGAGCTTCCTTGATGTTTTTAGGTTCTATTTTGGAAACAAAACAAGAACCTGAAATCACTTCTCTTGATCTAGTGCTCACACCTCTGTTGGGATCACCAATTATCAAATCTTTGGGATGATCCTTCTGAATTCTGATGGAGGGAGGTTTGCTGGATTCTTCTGTCCTTGTATCAGTTTGAGTGAAGTTATAATGATCATTCTTTTCTTCAGCTTCAATCTTGATATCAGCAGATGTTCCAACATCTTCTGGGACATCTGTAGGAGCATCATCAATTATCACATTTATGTACTCCATGATAACCTTGGTTCTAGAATTAAATACTCTATATGCTCTGCTGTTTATGGAGTATCCAAGGAAAATCCCTTCATCACTTTTAGGATCCATTTTTCTTCTTTGCTCCCTATCTGCCAGAATATAACAGTTACTTCCAAATACATGGAAGTACTTAACTGTGGGTTTTCTGCCCTTCCAGACTTCATATATTGTGGACAAGGTTCCTTTCCTTAAAGTAACTCTGTTATGGATGTAACAGGCAGTGTTCATGGCTTCAGCCCAGAAGTACAGAGGTAACTTTTTAGCATGGATCATAGCTCTTGCTGATTCTTGAATAGTTCTATTCTTCCTTTCAACAATCCCATTCTGTTGAGGAGTTATTGGTGAAGAATATTCATGATTGATTCCTTCTGAAGAGCAGAAATCTAAGAACTTTTGGTTCTCAAATTCTTTTCCATGATCACTTCTTATTCTGATCACACAGCTGGATTTTTCCCTTTGTAATCTTTGACATAATTCTTTGAATACATCAAATACATCAGACTTTTCTTTGATGAAATTTATCCATGTATATCTTGAAAAGTCATCAACCACAACATAGGCATACCTCTTACCACCAAGGCTTTCAACCTGCATAGGTCCCATCAGATCCATATGCAAAAGTTTCAAAACTTTGGAAGTTGTCAGATGTTGGAGCTTTGGATGGGACATCTTGGTTTGCTTGCCTATTTGACATTCACCACATATTTTGCCATCATCAATCTTCAGTTTAGGAATACCTCTTACAACATCCATAGATATTATCTTCTTTATGCCTCTGAAATGAAGATGACCTAGTCTTTGGTGCCACAGTTTCACTTCTTCTTCTTTAGCTAAAGAACAAGTTGAAGTGAGACTGAGGTTTTGGGATTCCCACATGTAACAGTTGTCTTTAGATCTGGCTCCTCTCATGACAACCTCTTGTTCTTTGTTAGTCACTATGCATTCAGTTTTGGTAAAGTTTACACTGTACCCTTGATCACATAATTGACTTATGCTGATCAGGTTAGCAGTTAAACCTTTAACTAGCAGCACATCATCTAGTCTTGGAACATCTTGACAATCCAAGGTCCCAACTCCCTTGATTTCTCCTTTAGCTCCATCTCCAAAGGTCACATACCTGGATGAATGTGATTTTAAGTTTACTAGCAGATTCTTCAATCCAGTCATGTGTCTTGAACATCCACTGTCAAAATACCAGTCTTCTTTAGCTGATACTCTTAGTGATGTATGTGCTATATATGCAGTACTTTTCTTTGACCATTTGAGTTGAGATTTCTTTTGATGCCTCTGCCCTGTGTGCTGTTCATCAGCTGATCTCCAAGCTTGATTGTTGATCTTGTTCTTGTAGCTTTGATCAGCTTCAGTGCTAGCTTTTGGTTTCCATACCTTCTTGATGTTTTCTGTCTTCTGCTTAGGAGGTTGCTGATTTCTTTGATGTTTATGCAGCACTTTCTTGGTAACTTCTATTTTCTTCTTGGAAGGTTGCTGATACATCTGATTTGGATATCCATGCAGCTTATAACAATGAGGTTTGATATGTCCAAATCTTCCACAGTGATGTCATCTCCATCTTTGATACTTCTTCTTCATTTTGTTCTTTTCAGAATGTTGAGACATCTGTTGGAACATTATGTTTGACTTTGTGTTCTTTTCCTGATGTTGAAGCATCTGTTGGGACATCTTGTTTGACTGTATGGATTTTGAAGTTGTTTTGCTAGAGCTAGCTTCATCTTTATTTACTCTGTTAAATCCCAGTCCACTTTTATCCCCTGAGTGCTTATTGTTGTTGAGAATAACATCCAGTGTATTTGAGCTTCTGTTCAACATTCTAACAGATTTGGACATATGTTCCAACTTGGAGTTGAGAAGACTTACTTCACTTTTCAAGGTGTCAATGATCTCTTGATCATTTGCTTTTTCATCTTCTAATGCCTCATTCTGCTTCTTTAGCTTTATAACTTCACTGCATATTTCAGAGCTTCTTTTGTATAGATCTTTGAATGCTTGCTCAAGTTCTTCATAAGTAAGTTCTCCATCACTGGATTCACTTTCAGACTCACATAATCCAGCTAAAGCAGTGATATGCTTAGCTGATTCTTCTTCTGAATCACCTCCTGAGTCTTCATCAGACCAGGTCACAGAGAGTCCTTTCTTTTGCCTTTTTAAGTAGGTAGGACATTCATTCCTGATGTGTCCATATCCTTCACATCCATGGCATTTGACTCCTTTTTCTTGACTGGTCTTTTCAGCATAATTTGACCTTCTGTTAGCATCATAAGGTCTCCTGTTCTCAGAAGAGTTTGTGTATCTTCCACTGGGTTTGGATTTGCCTTCCATTCCTCTGAGAATCTGTTTGAATTGTCTTCCAAGCATAGCAAGGTTGTCTGATAAGCTTTTATCATTTTCTGATTCATTATCTTCTTCTTCATCAGTATTTGACACCAAGGCTATGCTTTTGTTCTTTTTAACATTTGTGTCATTCATTCCCATCTCAAAAGTTTGAAGGGAACCAATGAGTTCTTCAACTTTCATAGAGCATATGTCTTGAGCTTCTTCTATTGCTGTGACTTTCATGTCAAATCTTTTTGGCAAAGATCTGAGGATTTTTCTTACAAGCTTTTCATCAGTCATCTTTTCTCCCAAAGCTCCAGAAGTATTAGCTACTTCTAAAATGTTCATGTAGAATTCATGAACTGTCTCATCTTCCTTCATTCTCAAGTTTTCAAACTTGGTGGTGAGAAGTTGAAGTCTTGACATCTTTACTTTTGATGTTCCTTCATGAGTTGTTTTGAGAGTATCCCACACATCTTTGGCTAGCTCACAATGATGCACAAGTCTAAAGATGTTCCTATCAATGCCATTGAATAAAGCATTTAAGGCCTTTGAGTTGCCTAGTGCTGAATCTTCTTCCTCTTTACTCCATTCTTCTTCAGGTTTCAGCACTTTTGATCCATCTTTGGTATCTTGGACAGGATGATCCCATCCAACATTGACTGCTCTCCATGCCCTGTTGTCAAGTGATCTTAAGAATGCAATCATTCTTGGCTTCCAGTAGTCATAATTAGATCCATCCAGTATAGGTGGTCTATTTACTGACCCTATATCTCTGTCCATGTTACAGAATTTGTATTCCCTAGATCTCACCCAGTATAAACAGGCAGGGTGCCCGCTCTGATGCCAATTGAAATTTTGTGATCAGGTATGAGATGTCCTAAGAGATGTCCCAACACTTGACAGATTTAACCAAAACTTAAATAGCAAGAAAAGTAAACAACACAGAAGTTTGTTAACCCAGTTCAGTGTATAACCACACTTACATCTGGAGGCTACCAAGCCAGGAGGAAATCCACTATAAGTAATATTAATTCTAGACTTAAACCACCCTGTTTAATCTATCACTTAATAACTACCCAATGCAATTTCTACCTAAGTCACAACTTAGATAAGAGTACCCTACTCACTCCCCCTTAATCACACAGTGATTTGTTTACAAGTTTAATGAAATTGAAGTCATACTTCAAACAAAAACAGCTTGATCTTACTTCACAGTTTCAATCAAGTCACAAATGCACTTTTGCTTAAAAGCTCATAAAGTGGTACAATAAAAACAACCTGCTATTAAAACACTAGACACCCTATTTGGTCTTCTGAAATTCGTACTCAATTCTATGAGTTTCTGTTGATTAAATAGGTATCTGTAATTTGGGCTTTCTGTAGAATGATCCAGCCCTAATGCGCATGCAGCTTCCACCTTGAATTTAGGGTTTGTTACTTCCTAGATTCTAGGTGATTTAGGCCTTCTGTTTTAATCTGAATCCTCAATATAAAACTCCCTACAGATGCGCCTTGTTCTGTTTTTATCCATCATTAATTAATTCCAGATAACTCTCCTTAAATATCTCTGATCAGTTAGTCAATAATTAATTCTGGTAGCAGGTTTGAGATGTCTCAACATCTGTTGGGACATCCTGAAAAACTGAACTTAAGTCATTAACACAATGTCCCAACATTTGATGAGACATCCTAAAATAAGTCCATATACTCTGTTTGATAATGTCCCAACATTTGATAGGACATTCTGAACTGAATTCAATAATTCTTGTTGGTCAAAAATTCTGCCAATTCAAGACATCTACACATTTTGTTAAAGTTGGTATTTGTGTTGTTGGAGTTTGTTTGAAGTTCCACATTATTTAAGTTCTCGGACTATTGGGTGCATAAATATGTGAGGGCAACCCCACCCATTGAGCTAGCATTTAGGGTGAGATCCAAGCATTTTTAACATGGTATTAAAGTAGAGATAATGACTCTAATATGAGAATTTGACCCAAGCCCACGCTAAGCATGAGGGTGGGTGTTGAATATATTGATTGTGTTGTTGGAGTTTATTTGAAGTCCCACATTGCTTAGGTTACCGTGATGTTGAATGTATAAATATGTGAGCATTTGACCTAGGCTCACACTAGGCGTGAATGTGGGTGATGAAGTTGGTATTTGTGTTGTTAGAGTTTGTTTGAAGCCTCGCATTGCTTAGGTTCCCAGACTGTTGATTGTATAAATATATGAAGGAAACCTCACATATTTATTTAGTCAACAATCTTGGACATTTGACCCAAGCCAATGCTAGGTGTAAACTTAAGTCAAATTCTTATTGTCGCTCCCGACAAATGAAAATGGATCAAATGAAGGTACAGACGCGAACGGTCGGCGAGAGGGACAGTGAGAACACACAGCCGTGAACTCACTGGAGATGAATAGAGTCGCCAGCTAGGCATTTTTATCCCGGAGGAAAGGCAATGCTGCATAAGCCTAGAAAAAGATGGATAAGACGGTTTGCGAACCAGAGAGACTGAGAAAGGGGGTTGGTTACAACCTGGGAAGGTATTAGCACCCAGATTGTCCGCCGTACTCGACGGGATCCACGCTTAAAAGATTTGTGTTTTAAAGGGGTAGTGTCAGTGCAATCTGTGCATAAAGAGCTGGAAAAGGATGTACAGGTGTCAGTGTAAAAGAATGTGAAGTGATGTGAAGTATGAAAGTGTCAGTGTAGGAACAGAGTGAAATGCTCAAGATCATGAGGCTAAGGTAATAAGCTAGAAGGAGGGGGAATGTACAGAGACTTTTGTTCGATAACTGTTAAGTTATGCCTACGTATCCTCTCGTGCAATGAGGAAGTCAGAACACCGTAGTTCGACCCAAAGAGACTGAAAGGATTGACTGGTGAACTGCTTGCAGTCTATGCTCAAGTGTATGATCTGTCTGGCACAGATGCAAACTGTCTTGCATTAGACGGAAGAAGCAAGTTCTCGGTTGTGAGTGAAGATGATGAGAAAAGAATCCCGAAGGAGACGATTATTGTTTGTTCTTGTGTTTTCAGTCTTTTATTTCTTTTTGGAGTTTGTCATAAGATAATGAGCTTAAACCTAAATCAATGGATTTGGTAAACTCATCACATCATCCCTCTGATTAGGGGTAATGAGAATTACCTTAAGTGTGAAGTCAGATTCTCACACTTAATCACCTTTGGTGTAGGATTAAGATCATTAACCTACTTGTGATTATTTAGATGTTTTTGTGATTTTTGTTTAGTGTTGAGTAATGAGGTTAAGCCATAATCAAGGATTAAACAGGCCCATTACACCATCCTAAAAGAAGGATAATAGATGAGAATGTTTAAGTTGAGAAAAACTCCTCAACTTAATCCATGATTAGGGATTAAACCCATGACAAAACAAAGCCTTTATTAAGTGGATTTTAGTTAATGATAAGATGATGAAGTGAATTTTATGATTTGTAAGACAACTTGAGGGGGACTTGTCCATTAACACTAGGGTTAGTCCTTCTTAACCACTTAAGGAAGAATTAGAACCCTAATGCAAGGCCCAAGTTACAAGTGTGATGTCTTGATGATTATTATGTGAATTGATTAAGAGACTTAAACACATTAAGGGTTTAATACTTAGGATTAAAGTTATACACTCCATCCTAAGAGAAGGATGTAGGCATAAGCTTAATCACAAAGTCTTAAAGCCTTTAGGGTTTAGTCCCTGATTATGAGATGAGAAGAGAGACACAAAGAGACATAAAGGTAAAAACTATGAGGGGAAACTAATCAAAACCCTAATTCATTGTCATGCTTGGTTGGTCCTAAGGTTTGTGAGGTTCCACCAAGAAGATCTTCAAAGGAGCCACCAGGAAGCAGATGAAAGGAGCAAAGAGAAACAAAGTAACTTGCTTCACTTAAAAAGTCAAGTCACTTGAAGAAAGAAAGTAAGAAGAACAAGAATGAGCAAGCTCAATCTCATACACAAACAAAAATGCAGCAAGGATGCATAAAAGAGATGAAGAGAAGTTATGAGAAGTGAAGGCAAATTCACTTCTCAAGTTACTTACCACCTGAAATGTTAGAAACAAATGCAATGCAATGCTAAATGAAATGAAATGACATGATGCTAAGCCAAACCAGAAGCATGTTGATGATGATTATGATGTTATGAGGTGTTGCAAACATGAGACAAGGCATAGGGATGTTCATACAAAGTCATGGATGCAAATGATGCAAGTTAAGGAACATGAATAAACATGAAATGTCATGAAGCATACAAGACAAATGGCATGGCAAAGATGTAATGCAATGATCAATGATGCTTCATACATGTCTTAAGATGTCAAATGAATCATAAGAATGCACAAAATGCAATGGCAAGTCATGTTATGCAAGGAAATGCAAGAAGGATGCAAGAGAAAGCCCAAATTAGGGTTTATGGATCAAACATCAAACATAAACCAAAAACAGAAGCAAACCTTAACATAAAAAATGGAAAATGGTACCCAAAGAAACCCTAGGCCTATAACAAACCACTGCCCAAAGGGGAGCTCTCAACTCTCAACCAAACTCAAGTTATGAATTTTGCAAGTTATTAGGGTTTTTTAGGGTTTGTAACAAAAGAAATGCCAATCAATTAGAAAATGTAAAATCAAATCATGGCCTCTTTATCCTTGAAAGTTCATGCTAAATGGAAAACAATGCAAGAAGAATCAATGTTTCAACCTTCACCAATAGGCAGAAATGAATTTTCACACTTATGATCAAAATAATGCATCAAAAATGATTTAATTCAATGAAAAATTCTTAAAATGCATCAAGATCAAAAAAGAAATTTGGTTTGAAGGTTGGACAATGTTTCTAAATGTCTTAGAACATTTCATGAATTTTTTTGTAATTTTTAAATACCTAAAAGTATTTTTAATTAATTAATTCTCATTAATCAATTAAAAATAAACTTTTAAATATTTAAAAATACTTTTTTAATGATAAAAAAATAAAATAAAAATATTTTTGTGTCATAAAAATTAATAAAACCTTAAAGAAAAAGTTTCATAATTTTTATGATTTTTTAACTATTTTAAAATAAATGTACAATTTAAATGAAAAAGAAATGAATTAAAATTAAAAGAAAATGAAAGTCAACAGAATGGAGGGATGAGATTGAGTCTGGGTTTAAAAATGCTGACCAGCGCGCAAATGAAGGGTGAGGATTGTATCTGAACCAATTAACTTAATTACAAATTAATTAAAGTTAATTAAAGGGATTAGGGCAAATGAAATGATCTGGAGCGTTGGAAAGGGAGGGAAGTCAACGAGTCAAAGCTCATCCACGGCCACAATTCAAACTGAAGTTAATGACCTGAGATTAGGGTTTAAATACTCAGACGGCCGGAGAAGACTTCCGGTCGTCTTCTCCGGCCAGAAGCTCACCTGAAAATCTCCCAAACCCCTCAAACCGTATCTAAAATGAAATCTAAACACATGGGGATGATCCTTATCAACTCACGAACTAAACCCCTCTCTCAAAACACATTTAAAGTTCCTAAATCAACTGAATCGAAGCAAACAAATTCTAGGGTTCGTAAGCTTCAAACAGAAATTAAATTCTTAAAACGCAACCATTTCAAAAACTAAAGGTACCAGAATGATCAGACAAGCATGAAGATCAAGTTTGTAACATAAAAAGAGATTTCTGGAAAAATTATTTTTGAGCTACCTGAGTTTTGCAGTTTTTGATTTAGGAACTTTCAGGCTACTTCCCTTGATGCAAGCTGCTCTACTTGATCCCCCAAGTGTGTCTGGATGCTCAAATGGAGTTTAGATTTGCTGGATGATGAGTTTCGAAGAGAACTGCTTCAGTTCAGTCAACAATGGCTATGGTGATCTTGGCACTTTCAGGCTGTGAAAAGGGGTGGTTTGTGATCTATGAAGTGTATTGAGTTGCTTTGCAGGGTTTGTTTTGGTGTTTGTGGGCTAGGATGAGAGATTCGATAGAATCTGCAGAATGAAGGTGAACAATGGCAATGGAGGATTCAGGGTGTTTCAGGCTGGTGCTTTGGGTGGTTTCTACTCAATGGAGTGTGTTGAGTTGGATAGTGATGAGAGTTTTAGTGTTTGCTTGCTGTGAAGAGGAATTCGAAGCCAATTGCAGTTGGGAGGTTTTTTGTGAATGTCATCCAATGTTCTGTTTCAGCCTTGGTCCCTTAGTGTTATGGCTTGCAAGATGATTCAATAAACAATTCTGATTGGTTGTTTGATGTGACATGGCCTGCCATGATAGGTGAGTTTGCTTTTGCATAAAGGTCAACTTTTTGTAAGATAGGGCATGGCTCAACTCTAGCCAAGTACAAAGTTGGTTTTGGTGCAGCATGGGTGAGGGAAAGGTCTAGCTTGGCTCAGCACTCAATGCAGCAAGTTGGCATAATGTTATGAGTGGTTTTTGCAAGTAGGTTGGCTTATGGTTCACATGTGACTTTTTATCCAACCAAGCATGAAACCATGGGCAAACTTAGTCAAATTCTGATTTTTAGGACTTAGAGGGTGTTTACATAATGGTTTGACATGAATTGAAGGCTGCATAATGCATTGGTACAAAGTTCTTGCAAGTTTCTCATTTGGTGCACATCTTGAAAATTAATGATTTTTGCCAACTTTGTCACACCATAACTTTTGATCCAAGAAGAATTAGATCATGTTCTTGTACTTTTTGAAAAGGGAAAAATGTACTCTACAACTTTCATGACCAAAGTTTTTCCATTTGAAGCATTTTTGGATCAAAAAGCAAGGCTTGAAAAATGGCATAAAATGACATATTCTTGAAAAGTCAACTATGCCCAAAAAGTCAACATTTGCAAAAACTTGTAATTCTTGAATTTTGTGAACTTCCAACATCTTCCATGATCAAATAAAGATCATATACAATCAAAATGATGAAGAATGCCCTTTGGTTGGGTCATTGGGGGCCTCAGATGCCCTGATTTTACACTGACTGGCTTGAAAAGTCAACTCTTGATCAGATGACTTCCCCATGGAATTTCTTCATGAAAATTGATATGCATACTCCCTATACCATATAGAGACCAATGGAAACAAGAATGACCAAAAATTTTGGGGTTATGGCCTCTGAAACCAAAACCCTAATTTTCAGTCAACTGTGTAGTTCAAGCTGGCTCTGCATCCACTCAAACCCTAGTTCTTGTGATTCCTCTGCATTTTTGACTTTGAGGATATGGAATATGATATAAGAACACACATGGACCCCTTTGAGTTGATTGGTGGCCTTTGGAATGGCTCAAGAAGCTTTGGGGTTGCTCAGATCACCAACCCTAGGTGCAGATGCCTTAGAAACTATCCAGTGAATCAAAAATGAAATGTGAGATGATATGATTGTGTTTATGCATATGAGATGGCCATAAGCCATGGTGTGAATGGGTGAGGGCAAATTTGGGGTGTTTACAGCTGCCCCTATTCAAACATGAGTTAGCTGTGTAGGATGTAAGCGACGGCTTAACAGGCAAACAAGATAACTTGTGGTTGAATACCAAAGACAGTCCAAAATTTGCACTCACAGAATGAAGAAGAAAAAGTATATTGATTGCAAAGGAAAATAAAGTATAATGTAAAGTATGGGCGACGGAGGACGACCGTCGAGCAGAGGACGACTGCTGGGTAAGGAGCAATGACGGGGACGGCCGACATGCTGGGGAGAGTGTATAAAGTAAAGCGATGACGGGGACGGCCGACATGCTGGGGATATAAGGAAAAGCTAAGACGGGGACGGCCGACTAGCTGGGGAAAGTCAAAATATGATGGGGACGGCCATCAAGATAAAGTAGGGTTCTCTGGGAATTAATGAAACATGACGGGGACGGCCATCAAGTTCATAAAGGTAAAGCAACCCACGATGGGGACGGCCATCGGGCTAAAAGGAAAAGGAAAAGGGACCACGACGGGGACGGCCATCGGGTTAAAGAATAAATGAAATAAACAGATGATGGGGTACGGCCATCAAAGGTGAAGGACGATCACCTAGCAGGGGACGGCTGCTCTGTTGGGGATAAAAGGAATATGATGGGGACGGCCATCAAAGGTGGAGGACGACCACCTGGCAGGGTACGGCTGCCGAAAATATCAACGATAGGGACGACCATCAAATAGAAAAGGTCAACGATGGGGACGGCCATCGGACGAGCATGATGGAGGACGACCATCAAGAAGTGGAGGACGACCACTCAGCAGGGGACGGCTGCTCTCAGGGTTTATCATGACATAGGACGAATGTCAGATAACCAAAATCAACAATGGGGACGGCCATTGGATAATGATGAAGGACGATCATCAAGAGGTGGAGGACGACCACCTAGCAGGGGACGGCTGCTAAAAATCAACGATGGGGACGGCCATCGGATGAGCATGATGGAGGACGACCATCAAGAAGTGGAGGACGACCACTCAGCAGGGTACGGCTGCTCTCAAAGGTATCATAACACAGGACGAGTGTTAGATAAAAAGGAAATTTGTTTTGTTGGCGATCTACTGGGGAGATAGTAAACACGGACGAGCGTTTACATCCAAGAAACAAAAGGGTATAAGTGTTTGGTATCGTGTATAGATTAAAGATGCGGACGAGCATCCTTAAGACTATGATACGGACGAGTATCATGTAGAAACAAACTGACACATGTTCAGAGACGATGATACGGACGAGTATCAACTGGTTAACCAAGAACACGGACGAGTGTTGCATCTGAAAGGACTCTTCTGGGGAATAGTAGACACGGACGAGTATCTATATTCAAGAAGACACAAGTGTTTGACGCGGTGTATGGATTAAAGATGCGGACGAGCATCCCTAAGACTATGATACGGACGAGTATCATGTAGAAACAAACACTAGACGCGATGTTCTGAGATGATGGTACGGACGAGTACCAACTGGTTAATAAAGAACAAGGACTACTGTCGACTTTGTGGGGATATGAGTGATGATGTATACAAGATACGGACGAGTATCTGTATAAGTGTACCAATGAGTAGCGAGTATTGATGAGGGTTTATCTGCTGGGGAGAGTGACACGGACGAGTGTCAGGAGGGGTAAGTATGATATTAACAAGTATATGGGTGATGAAAGTGTAAGCGACTGCGCTGGGGATATGACACGGACGGGTGTTGAGAAAGTATATACAAGTACAGGCGACCACGCTGGGGATATGACACGGACGAGTGTCAAAGATTGTGTGAGTGCAAAGAGGATATCTTTGGTTTTCTGCTGGTGATTTGACATGGACGGGTGTCAGAAAGTATCTGTAATACTGGTGACCTTGATTTGTAAGGTGTATTCAGGCAACCTGCTGGGGAATGGTGACACGGACGGGCGTCAAAAGGAGTATGTATTGGTGTTTGTGAATATGAGGCAACTGCTTTTGCTGGGACCCTGGGGATTTTGGGGGAGGTAATCTGTATAACGACGGATTGTCAATACTTACATGTGTTCAGTTCACAACATGACTTATGATTATGCTATGCGCTTGATTTTTGCCGTAATGCTCCGTGTTAAAACGGAATGCTACGCTTTGTGGGTGAATATGATGTGAATGCTATGATTATGCAAAGGGGCACAGATCCGGGATTCGGATCCCAATGCCGCGAAGATCCCTGGGTGATCTGCTTGAAGTGAACGTCCCAGCTGGGGATGAGATCATTGGTAGATCTGGTGATGTATCTGTCTGGGGATATAGGTCACTGATTGACATATCCTTATAAACGAGAAACCCAGCTGGGGTTCGTAGAAGCTTTCTTCACTCTGTTGTGATTTCTTCGTGCGTTACTCTTCTGAATAGAGGCTGGGGATTCTGTGGGGAGATGATTCCCTTGACTTCTGTATTCTGTTGAGGAAGAATGGCAACTCAGCTGGGGAATTGTGAGAGGCAACTCAGCTGGGGAGAGCAATGAGAGGCAACTCGGCTGGGGAGAAAACATCCTGAGTGTTAAGCCTGTTAGTTGATTTGGCAACTTTGCTGGGGAAGGCAATGGGGAGCCACTCAGCTGGGGAAAGAGCATTTCGGATGCTGAGATCGAGTGTTTGTTGATTTGGCAGCTCCGCTGGGGGAAATGGGCACCCTCCAGTGCCACGTGGAAGATAGACCGAGTTGATAATGATTCGCCTACTTGTTGAGACGCAACCTGCATGCCCCAGGTCGCGTTCTGGATACCTGCAATCCTGCAAAGATAACGGAACGTACAAAAGGTCCCAAGGTATCCCTTACTGGATTCCGTCATAGGAGTTAAGTGCTTTCGAGAATAATCACATTCCCTGTAAGCATGTGTTTTGTTTTTAGAGAAGGCATCTGTACTTATGCAATTGTATTTTTAGAGATATCAGACAACTCCTTGCAAAACGTAAATGTAAAAGACGAAACATGACTGAAAATCTGATTTCATTAATTCACGTGCCCTGAATCGGCGAGATACAGCCAAAGAAACAAATCCCCTGAAATGAGGAGATTGTTACAAATTGAGAAATAAAGTGGCGACGGTGTTGACGACGCTTTCAAGGAGCTTCCTCTTCTGCTATGACTCGTATGACAATGACGTTCTTCTCGTCTTGCTCTCT
Source organism: Lathyrus aphaca (assembly GCA_963966055.1). NCBI lineage: Eukaryota > Viridiplantae > Streptophyta > Magnoliopsida > Fabales > Fabaceae > Lathyrus > Lathyrus aphaca. Next base: position 540,872,825 of record OZ014522.1, on the reverse strand, counting down.
GGAGAGAGTTGATTCTGATTGAAGCTTGATCCTCTGGAAGCTTACCAAGTCGTGGGTGATACAGACGAATTCAGAATGCAGTTGTTCGCTTATTCCCTTATTTTGCATGGTTCGCCCTTTCGGGTTTTCAATCCACCGGGATACCCATTTTTGCCTGAGTTGTCCAATGCGGCTTTTCAACTCAGCGGGTGTACATTCTTTTGTTTATTTCCCTTATTTTTGCCCGAGTCTTTTATTCTGTTTTTGACTCGCCGGGATGCCCTATTTTTGCCTGGACTTACATTCTGTTTTTATGTCCAGCGGGTCATTTTATGCGAAGTATTTTTTAACTGCATCTGAATTCACAGGGGACGGGAAGTCTTCACTATCCATGGTGCTGAGCATCAGTGCTCCACCAGAGAAAACTTTCTTCACCACGAATGGTCCTTCATAATTCGGAGTCCATTTGCCCCTGTGGTCTGTATGAGGAGGGAGGATTCTTTTCAGCACAAGATCTCCTACTTGGTATTCTCGGTGCCTGACTTTCTGATCGAAGGCCTTCTTCATTCTCTTCTGATATAGCTGCCCATGACAGATTGCAGCCAATCTTTTCTCTTCGATCAGACTCAGTTGCTCGAATCGGGACCGAACCCATTCTGCTTCGTTTAGCTTAACATCCATCAGTACCCGTAGGGAGGGTAGTTCAACTTCAACAGGTAGGACTGCTTCCATACCATACACAAGTTGATACGGTGTTGCCCCAGTGGATGTCCTGATTGATGTGCGGTACCCATGCAAGGCAAACGGTAGCATTTCATGCCAATCTTTGTAAGTGACTACCATCTTCTGCACAATCTTCTTGATATTCTTATTTGCTGCCTCAACAGCGCCGTTCATCTTTGGCCTGTAAGGAGAAGAATTGTGATGTTGGATCTTGAAGTCCCGGCACAGCTCTGCCATCATTTTGTTGTTCAAGTTGGAACCATTATCAGTAATGATTCGCTCGGGCATTCCATACCGACAGATGATATCTCTTTTCAGAAATCTGGCTACCACTTGCCTTGTGACATTTGCATATGAGGCTGCTTCAACCCACTTTGTAAAATAATCGATGGCGACCAGGATGAATCTGTGGCCGTTCGAAGCAGTTGGCTCAATTTTGCCAATCATGTCAATGCCCCACATAGCAAAGGGCCATGGTGAAGACATTATGTTCAGGGGATTGGGAGGCACATGCACCTTGTCTGCATAAATCTGGCATTTATGGCATTTTCTGGCGTAAGCACAACAGTCTGCATCCATTGTGATCCAGTAATAGCCTGATCTTAACAACTTCTTAGCCATGGCATGCCCTCCTGCATGGGTACCAAAGGATCCTTCGTGCACTTCATGCATCAACAAATCTGCTTCTGTCTTGTCAACACATCTGAGGAGTACCATATCAAAGTTCCTCTTGTATAAAGATCCATCAGTGTTCAGAAAGAAACTTCCAGCAAGCCTTCTTAAAGTCTTTTTATCATTGGAAGATGCCCCAGGTGGGTACGTTTGATCCTCCAAGAAGCACTTGATGTCATGGAACCAAGGCTTATCATCTTTAGCAATATCTGCTGCAAATACATATGCTGGTCTATCAAGTCTCGATACTGAAATCTGAGGTACAAAGTTAGCAGCTTGAACTTTGATCATGGATGAAATGGTAGCAAGAGCATCCGCAAACTGATTCTCGTCCCGAGGGATATACTCAAGCTTGACTGTTGTGAAGAAAGTCAATAACCTTCTTGTATAATCCCTGTAAGGTATCAGATGATCTTGGTGGGTGTACCATTTTCCGTTGGTTTGATTGACTACCAAAGCTGAATCTCCGAATACGGTCAATGTCTTGATCCTGAGGTCAATGGCTTCCTCAAGACCCATAATGCAAGCTTCGTATTCAGCTTCGTTGTTAGTGCAGTTGAAAGTGAGTTTTGCCGAGAAAGGCATGTGAACTCCTTTAGGTGTAATGAGTACTGCACCAACACCACGGCCATTCATGTTGACAGCCCCATCAAACATCATAGTCCATTCTTCTTCTGGGTCAGGCCCTTCAGTGTGAATAGGCTCTTCATGATCTTTTGCTTTAATGAACATGATGTCTTCATCAGGGAAGTCAAACCTCATTGGCTGGTAGTCATCAATGGGTTGCTCAGCAAGATATTCAGATAGTACACTGCCCTTGATGGCTTTCTGAGATGTGTACTGTATGTCGTATTCTGTGAGAATCATCTGCCATCTTGCAACCCGTCCGGTAAGAGCTGGCTTCTCGAAAATGTACTTAACTGGATCCATTTTTGAGATCAATAGAGTAGTATGAGTCAACATATACTGTCTCAGTCGGCGAGCAGCCCACGCTAAAGCACAACAAGTTTTCTCGAGCAGTGAATAACGCTGTTCACAGTCGGTAAACTTTTTGCTTAGGTAGTATATCGCATACTCTTTTCGACCAGACTCGTCATGCTGGCCCAGCACACACCCCATCGACTCTTCTAATACTGTCAAGTACATAATCAGAGGTCTTCCTTCAACTGGCGGCATGAGGATTGGAGGTTCTTGCAGATATTCTTTGATCTTGTCAAAAGCCTTCTGGCAGTCTTCGTTCCACCTGACCGTTTGTTCCTTCCTTAATAGCTTGAACAAGGGTTCACAGGTTGCTGTGAGGTGAGATATGAACCGCGAGATGTAGTTCAATCGACCTAAGAACCCTCGAACTTCTTTCTCAGTTTTCGGTGCAGGCATTTCTTGTATAGCTTTGACTTTATCAGGGTCAACCTCAATCCCCTTCTCGCTTACAATAAAGCCCAGCAATTTACCGGATCGCACCCCGAATGTGCATTTGTTGGGGTTCAACTTCAGCTGGTACTTCCTCAGACGCTTGAATAACTTGAGCAGATTCACCAGATGGTCTTCCTCTGTAAGGGACTTGGCAATCATGTCATCCACATAGCATTCTATTTCCTTATGGATCATATCGTGGAATAATGTTACCATAGCCCGTTGGTACGTCGCACCGGCATTCTTGAGCCCAAATGGCATTACCTTGTAGCAGAACGTGCCCCAGGGTGTGATGAATGTTGTCTTCTCCATGTCTTCAGGTGACATTTTAATCTGATTGTATCCTGAAAATCCATCCATGAAGGAGAATACCGAGAACTGAGCCGTACTATCCACCAATACATCAATGTGAGGTAAAGGGAAATCATCTTTCGGGCTGGCTCTGTTCAGATCCCGGTAGTCAACACACATTCTTACTTTGCCGTCCTTCTTAGGCACAGGTACTATATTAGCAACCCACGGCGGGTAGCTAGTTACAGCAAGGAACCCGGCGTCCCATTGCTTTTGTACCTCCTCCTTGATTTTCATAGCCATGTCTGGACGAGTTCGGCGTAGCTTCTGTTTGACTGGTGGGCATTCTTCCCTCAAAGGCAGCTTGTGCACAACTATATCGGTATCCAACCCTGGCATGTCTTGGTACGACCAAGCAAACACATCAACATACTCTTGAAGCAGATCTATCAGTTGTCTCTTCACTGAGTCTTGCAGGCAGGCCCCGATTCTAACTTCTTTCACGTCTTCGTCTGTACCAAGATTAATCACTTCAACCTCCTCCTGGTGAGGAGTAATAACCTTTTCCTCTTGCCTTAACAATCTGGCTAGCTCTTCAGGAAGCTCATATTCTTCATCAACCCCTTCATCAGCTTGATTGATCGGATTGTCAAAGTCATACGATGTCATAGCCGTGCTGTTGTCGGTGCTGTCAGGAAGGCATTCTCTGCAAGGGTTTAATTGGTTCATTTTAGTGATCTGATTTTAGTCTTATTTAGAAAAGTGAAATGAAGTTGTCATTTTGAAAACACCGCCATTTATTTTTTGTACAAAAAGAAAAATGGAAAAACAGTGAACAAAAAGAAAAAAAGACTCGTTTGCAAAAAGATTGTCTGATATTTCAATAATTTAATCTTGTTTGCACAAAAGTACAGATGGCCCTGGTTACAAAATGAGTCTTGTCATCTCGGGCAAGATGCAAGACTTTGATGCATGCTTATAAAAATACAGGAAATAATAATTACTCTGCTCGAGTAACACTTATAATTTCCTGGGAAGACCAGTTCGAGACACTGCTCCCCGGGACCTTTGGACGAATCCAATTCTCCAGGTTGCGTTCTTCTTCCAGCTCGTCTTCCAGACAGTTGATAGCATCGGGGGTAAGCATCCCCCCACTGACGAAACCAGGCTCTGCAGCAGCCTTTGCCTGATGTTGAGTTGGTCTGTAACCCAACCCAAATTTGTCCTTCTTCTCCTCCACAGCTAAAACCTTGCCCCAGCCTAGGGCCGTTCCTTCTTCAACAACCTTCCGGGCTTGTTGGTAAGATGACATGGAGATCCCTGACACAGCAGATGCTTCATTGACATTCAAGGCTTCAAAACCTTGGCTCATTGTTTCATGGATCTCCCCTTCCATCTCAATGTATTTATAAGTAGCCAGATGGCTGACAAAAATGTCCTCCTCTCCACAGATAGTGACAACTTGACCTTCCCACTCAAATTTTAACTTTTGGTGAAGGGTAGACGTTATAGCGCCGGCGGCGTGAATCCAGGGTCTACCCAACAAACAGCTGTAGGCGGGCTGAATGTCCATCACATAAAAGATAGTTTTAAAGGTCTGCGGGCCAATTGTCACAGGCAGCTCAATCTCTCCCAGCACCGATCTCTTCGAACCATCGAAGGCTCGTACCACCAGGTTGCTGGGTCTCAATGCCAGTCCATCATATTCAAGCTTCACCAGAGCCTTCTTTGGCAAGACATTCAGGGAAGAACCTGTGTCCACCAGCACATGAGAAAGGACAGCTCCTTTGCATTCCATGGTTATGTGCAAGGCTTTGTTGTGGTTACGACCATCCACTGTCAAATCAGAATTGGTAAACCCTAGCCCGTTGCTAGCAGTAACATTCCCAACCACCGTTTCCAACTGGTTGACAGTAATCTCCTCTGGCACGTAAGCTGCGTGCAGGACTTTCAGTAGTGCATTCCGATGGGCTTCGGAGCACATAAGCAGTGAGAGGATAGAGATTTTGGATGGCGTCTGGTGAAGCTGATCCACAATTTTGTAATCACTCTTTTTGATGATCCTCATAAACTCGTCAACTTCCTGATCGAATGGAGTCTTCAGGGCTTCTTTGGCAGCTGGATTTTCCTGCACCGGGCTCTTTCCTTTTGCCTTGGCAGCAGCTTCTGCTTCGGCAGTAGGTCTTTGGACTTGTGAAGCAAAGAGACGTCCGCTTCGGGTGAAGCCTCCGCCTCCGCCCACATTATCAATTTGTGGTGCAGGTGCTGATGTTTCAAGAGTGATTCTTTTCCCTTCACAGTACACGTCAGAGCCATAGTGCCAAGGGATGGCCCTATTGCTTTCATATGGTACTGGTCCAGGCACCGTGACAGTGACCGGACTGATTGCTGCTGCTGAAGGGACTGTTATTGTTTGTGGATCATAAAAGATTGTAACTGGTGCTCTGGTGGGAGCAGCACCTTCTGAATGGTAGGCGGAGTTATTTTCAGGATCGTAGAATATGGTAACGGTGGAGACATCTTCGTGATTGTTTGCTGGTGTTGTAGAAGGTTCTGTTGGAAGAACTGTTGTTGTTGTTGATGGGGAGTCGAAGTGGACTGAAGCTGAAGTTGTAGCAGGAGAAACTGTTGAAAACTGATCATTGGGTAGAACAGATGAAGTACTTGCTGATGTTGCTGATGAATTGTTGGGAACAATAGTTGTTGCATTTGTAGGAGGTTCTGAAACCATTGTTGATGAAGTTGCCGGATTTGTCGGGAATGATGTAGTGATCTGTAGCAGGCCACTCTGAATAAGGCTGTCAATGCCATTCCTCAGGTCTTCACACCCATTCCATGAAATATTGCAATAGGGACATCCCAGTTCACACCCCGGAAATATATTGTTTTCACGGAGCTGAGCTTTGATTTCCACCAATGGTGTCCTGATCTGATCCACACTAGTTATCAAAGAAGACTGTTGGTCTTCTTCAATAGCATTAATTCGAGGACCACCATGGTGTGGCATTGGATTTTTGTTGACATTGGGCGGAGGTGCAAAATTCAGAGCCTTGGAGTCTACCAAGTCTTGTACCTTCATATGCAGAGCCCTGCATTTTTCTGTACTGTGACCAGGTGCGTTTGAATGAAAAGCACACCTAGCATTGGAGTCATAATTTCTTGGTAGACTGTTGGGATCCGGTGGTGCCAACGTTCTTAGCTCAACCAGGTTGAGTTTCAGAAGTTGTGGCAGCAAGGCAGCGTACGGCATGGGGATCGGGTCGATCACTCGGTTAGCTTGGGAGGGCCTTTGTTGGAATGGCCTCTGTTGATTGTTGTTGTTGGAGTTGTTGTTGTTGTAGTTCCTTGGAGGATATTGGTTCTGCTGATACGGAGGTTGTTGTTGGAAGTTTTGTTGAGGAGGTTGATAGACTGGCAGAGGATGTGCTGGAGCAGGGATAGTGACTGCTGCTATGGACCTTTGAACATATTGGGGCCTACCCCTGTTGGTATGAATGGCATTGGTCTCGCCAGCTCTTCTAGGGCCTGCAAAAGGCTTCCTTGTACTGCTGGACGAACTGGCGCCATTATCGGAAATTTTACCCATTTTTAACAGGCTTTCAATTCTCTCCCCAGCTATAACAACATCTGCGAAGCTAGTGGACGAGAAAGCAGCCAACCTGTCAATATACGTTCCCTGGAGAGTGTTCATAAACATGTCTGCCATTTCTCTCTCGGACATTGGTGGTTGAACAGCAGCAGCCAGTTGCCTCCACCTTTGGGCATACTCTCGGAAACTCTCCCTCGAAGACTGTGACATTCCCATTAGGAGGGTCCTGTTGGGTGCCATATCTAGATTATACTGATACTGTCTGATGAAGGCCTCTGCCAGGTCCTTCCAGCATCTTACAGTTGCCCTTGTCAAATGGGAATACCATTCTCTCGATGCTCCAGTCAAGCTATCTTCGAAGTAGAACATCCAAAGTTTCTCATCCATTGTATAGGCCTTCAGCCTTCCCAGAAACGATTGCAAATGAGTCCGGGGGCATGAAGTCCCATTATATCTTTCGAAACAAGGAGGCTTGAACTTATGAGGGATCCTGACCCCCTCTACTAAACCCATGTCCATGACATCGAACCCCAAAGAATTTTGGGATTCCAAAGACCTCAACTTCTCAGCCAACTCATCCAATCTCCTATCATAGGTTTCCTCTCCAGCACCCATGACTGTAAACTGATCCTCCTGAGGATCCTCTTGAAGTACTCTGGCTGCAGTGGCTGTTCCTTGAACGTTTGCAGGAATATGAATCTCAGGATGTAGGTGTGGACCAAATATAGGGGGGTTAACATGTGGTTGCACCCTTTCATTGTTACTGGTGCCAGCAGTTCCCACATGGGGGTCATCTTGAGTTCTCCCCTCTACCAGAACTCTAAGCCTCTCCTGGCTTTGAGCTAAATTATTCATCACTTCCATGAACTGAGTTATTTGGGTTCTCATCTCCACCCTTTCATTAGCCATCTGGGTTCTGGCCTCATTGAGGTCTTGCTGCAACTGGTCCATCTGGATGCCCGGAAGGTTGTTTCTTGTAGGGTACCTGTGTGGCCTGTTGAGAGGGAATAGCCTGCGGCGAGCAATAATTCCTGAATGTCACAACAGAGGTTAGAAACAATAAAACAAAACCTACAAAACAAACAAAAGGGTTAGTATGCAATGCAGTATGCTTATTTGCTATCAAGGTATCCGGCTTGGTCTTCAGTTTTGACCCGTCCAGACCCTTGAAGATGATGCTGTTGAAGTTGCTTTTGAAGTGAACCCAGATGGAAACAAACACAAATATATTACAAATTGTTCATTTTTTTACAACACTAGCCCTCTAAGGGGTCAAAAATACATCACCAAAAAGCAAAAGTACATGGAAAAGGAACAACAACAAGCAAATAATCAGACTCCAAGGCCAAACTCATCCTCGCGAACTTCCTTAAGAAGTGCTTCGGTCACAGGACCAGCCGGATGCTCCGTAAGATTCCTGATGAGAAGGTTTCTTGTTGCAACAGCTGTAGTCAACTTCTTGTTCTGGCTTTGGTCTTTGGATTTCTTCACTCCAGCTTTGATTTTTAACTCTGAAATTTCCTCCTGGGCTGCTGCCAGGGCTTTTTCCATCTGCTCCATCTTATCTTGAACTCTCTTGTCTTCTAGAGTACGGGCTTCAGTGATCCGGACCCACCTGGCCTGACTCTCTTTCAAGTACAAGTCTGTCCTTGCTTTTTGGAACTGGGCTTCTTTACAAGCATTTTTCAGAATCTGCTCACCAGCTTTAGACTTGTTGATATAGTCTCCAGACTTCTCAATCTTAGTCAAGTGTTCCACTCTCAGCTTCTCCAATCTTTCAATCTCCCTCACACCTTCACTTCTCTCCCGGAGGGTCTTCTGCAGGGCTTGGGATAGCTTCTCATTTCTTTCTTTCAAGCCTTCAAACTCTTCCAAACTGACAGTAGCAGGGGGTGGTGCTGATGATGACTCAGGCATGTCTTTGATGGTGAAGGGCAATCCTGAGATTTGGGCCCTAGCATAGGACCACTCATGATATTGGGCTGATGCCACATTATTGCACTTCCCCAGAATGGTGATTCCCTTGGTTTGAACATGATCCCAGGCCCAGGCAGCCTGCCTAACAACAGTCAAACTGATCTTGTTCTCACAGTAGAGGGTCTCAACCAGGTCTTGTTCCCTAGGAGCATGAACCAGTGCATAGCCTAATTGCCTCTTGAACAGCAGGGGGTTGTAGTTGATACTTCCCTTAACTCCTACCAAAGGTACATTGGGAAAGTGCCCACAGCTTGTGATCATATCTCTGCCCTTGGTGCCTTGGGTGCACCATCTGATGTCTGCTGCAGTGAGAGTAGTGAGCCTCTTAGCCCAGTTGCTTTGCTGATGAGGATTCAGGAATGCATCTGTCCTGGGTAGATGCTTGAGAAGCCAAGCATGGAATAGTGGAGCACAACACCTCACTAGCTTACCCCTCTGTTTCTCATTCCTCTGATGTACTGAGTAATAGAGGTCACCCAACAAGGTTGGCACTGGGTTCTTCAGGATGAACAGGTGGATGGCATTCTTGCTGATGAATCTGGGCTCATCTGCAAACAACACAATTCCGTATACACTCAAGGCCAACAATGCACAAACAGCTTTCCAATCCCCCAGGGAGGCCTTCAAACTAGCTTGAGAAATCAGGAAGTCCAGATGAAAACCAGGGATCCCAGCTTTAGAAGTCATATGCTGCTCAATCAAAGCAGGTTCCAGGTGCAAAGCTCTTGCTATCTCTCCATTGCTGGGAAAGACCATTTCAGGGTTAAAAGGAATTTCTCTCTTGATAGGCAAACCAACCAAAGATGCATATTCTTCTAAGAGAGGTCCCAACTGAAAGTCTTGAAAGGTGAAACACCTCAATGGGGGGTCGTAGAACTGGATGCAGGTATGGATCAGGCTCCTCTGAGATGGGTCTATGTCTATAACCAAGTCAAGTATATCCCCATAATGCTCCCTGAACAGAGGTATGTGATCTGGGGTCATCAGGGTTTGGACCCTCCTGATGTCTGACAAGTCTGGTTGGAAGAAATGATAGGTGATATTGCTTTTCTTTGGAGCCATGATGCTGAAGACTGGGTAGAGTGCTGATGACAATGCTGAAGTAGAGGAAACCACTGACTGGCTGGTGCTGAAGCAGACAGCTAAACTGAAGCAGATGCTGGTGAAGATGGGTCAAAGCTGCAGATGGGGTCAAAACCAAAAACCAGAGGAATATGGATACCCTGAAACACAAATAAGCACATGTTAATATGATGCAATGAGTATGTATGCAGATGAAATGCAAGGGTTTGTGACTGAGCTGGATCTGATTAAACTGCCTTGGTATAGATCCATGTGTGTTCAAGAATTCCAGATGGAGGTCTATAAATCCAGTAACCAGGGTGGGGGACTCAAATAAAGAGCCACATGTCCAGGGTTTTAGAATCACAAGAACTATCCAACATGGAGCATTCTTAACAAAGTCAAAGTAACAGGGTATTCTGAGGTCAAGGTACCTGCAAACCTGTAAACAGCCCAACCCCCTCACAGGTAGTGATCTAGAACAAGGATCCTCAGACTTGGATCAGTTATGAGAAGTGTAAACACTTCTAACCCGGAGGTACAGTGTTTACAATAACCATAACAATTCCTCCTCTAATTCACCTCAATTTCTGAAGGTCAATACTAAAAGGTCATCCAGACTTAGCAGGCTTCCCAGATCCCCCTAGCACTACAGGAAATCCGTAGCACAGAGTTCTCAAGAAGAAACCCATATCTGAACCGTGTTTCATATTCCCGCACCAGACCGAAATGGAATGGGAAAGAATATGATTCACTCTAGCCTAGGTGTCACTCAGGTCCCAGGTGTAGGACCTTAACTCTCAATGAAATACCCACCCACCAAAAACAAGGAAACCAGATCCAGCCAGCAACAGTGACAGTATGATATATACAAATGCAATAAAGAAAACGGTAAATAAAGCTGTACAGAAAGCAATAAATAAAGCAAATATACAAACACAAATAACACATAACACCCCAATAAACACAAATCAATCAAGCGCTAGGAGGAACCCACAAAAAGAACCAGAAGCCCTGGTTGCAGTATAAGGCTCCCCAGCAGAGTCGCCAAGCTGTCGCTCCCGACAAATGAAAATGGATCAAATGAAGGTACAGACGCGAACGGTCGGCGAGAGGGACAGTGAGAACACACAGCCGTGAACTCACTGGAGATGAATAGAGTCGCCAGCTAGGCATTTTTATCCCGGAGGAAAGGCAATGCTGCATAAGCCTAGAAAAAGATGGATAAGACGGTTTGCGAACCAGAGAGACTGAGAAAGGGGGTTGGTTACAACCTGGGAAGGTATTAGCACCCAGATTGTCCGCCGTACTCGACGGGATCCACGCTTAAAAGATTTGTGTTTTAAAGGGGTAGTGTCAGTGCAATCTGTGCATAAAGAGCTGGAAAAGGATGTACAGGTGTCAGTGTAAAAGAATGTGAAGTGATGTGAAGTATGAAAGTGTCAGTGTAGGAACAGAGTGAAATGCTCAAGATCATGAGGCTAAGGTAATAAGCTAGAAGGAGGGGGAATGTACAGAGACTTTTGTTCGATAACTGTTAAGTTATGCCTACGTATCCTCTCGTGCAATGAGGAAGTCAGAACACCGTAGTTCGACCCAAAGAGACTGAAAGGATTGACTGGTGAACTGCTTGCAGTCTATGCTCAAGTGTATGATCTGTCTGGCACAGATGCAAACTGTCTTGCATTAGACGGAAGAAGCAAGTTCTCGGTTGTGAGTGAAGATGATGAGAAAAGAATCCCGAAGGAGACGATTATTGTTTGTTCTTGTGTTTTCAGTCTTTTATTTCTTTTTGGAGTTTGTCATAAGATAATGAGCTTAAACCTAAATCAATGGATTTGGTAAACTCATCACATCATCCCTCTGATTAGGGGTAATGAGAATTACCTTAAGTGTGAAGTCAGATTCTCACACTTAATCACCTTTGGTGTAGGATTAAGATCATTAACCTACTTGTGATTATTTAGATGTTTTTGTGATTTTTGTTTAGTGTTGAGTAATGAGGTTAAGCCATAATCAAGGATTAAACAGGCCCATTACACCATCCTAAAAGAAGGATAATAGATGAGAATGTTTAAGTTGAGAAAAACTCCTCAACTTAATCCATGATTAGGGATTAAACCCATGACAAAACAAAGCCTTTATTAAGTGGATTTTAGTTAATGATAAGATGATGAAGTGAATTTTATGATTTGTAAGACAACTTGAGGGGGACTTGTCCATTAACACTAGGGTTAGTCCTTCTTAACCACTTAAGGAAGAATTAGAACCCTAATGCAAGGCCCAAGTTACAAGTGTGATGTCTTGATGATTATTATGTGAATTGATTAAGAGACTTAAACACATTAAGGGTTTAATACTTAGGATTAAAGTTATACACTCCATCCTAAGAGAAGGATGTAGGCATAAGCTTAATCACAAAGTCTTAAAGCCTTTAGGGTTTAGTCCCTGATTATGAGATGAGAAGAGAGACACAAAGAGACATAAAGGTAAAAACTATGAGGGGAAACTAATCAAAACCCTAATTCATTGTCATGCTTGGTTGGTCCTAAGGTTTGTGAGGTTCCACCAAGAAGATCTTCAAAGGAGCCACCAGGAAGCAGATGAAAGGAGCAAAGAGAAACAAAGTAACTTGCTTCACTTAAAAAGTCAAGTCACTTGAAGAAAGAAAGTAAGAAGAACAAGAATGAGCAAGCTCAATCTCATACACAAACAAAAATGCAGCAAGGATGCATAAAAGAGATGAAGAGAAGTTATGAGAAGTGAAGGCAAATTCACTTCTCAAGTTACTTACCACCTGAAATGTTAGAAACAAATGCAATGCAATGCTAAATGAAATGAAATGACATGATGCTAAGCCAAACCAGAAGCATGTTGATGATGATTATGATGTTATGAGGTGTTGCAAACATGAGACAAGGCATAGGGATGTTCATACAAAGTCATGGATGCAAATGATGCAAGTTAAGGAACATGAATAAACATGAAATGTCATGAAGCATACAAGACAAATGGCATGGCAAAGATGTAATGCAATGATCAATGATGCTTCATACATGTCTTAAGATGTCAAATGAATCATAAGAATGCACAAAATGCAATGGCAAGTCATGTTATGCAAGGAAATGCAAGAAGGATGCAAGAGAAAGCCCAAATTAGGGTTTATGGATCAAACATCAAACATAAACCAAAAACAGAAGCAAACCTTAACATAAAAAATGGAAAATGGTACCCAAAGAAACCCTAGGCCTATAACAAACCACTGCCCAAAGGGGAGCTCTCAACTCTCAACCAAACTCAAGTTATGAATTTTGCAAGTTATTAGGGTTTTTTAGGGTTTGTAACAAAAGAAATGCCAATCAATTAGAAAATGTAAAATCAAATCATGGCCTCTTTATCCTTGAAAGTTCATGCTAAATGGAAAACAATGCAAGAAGAATCAATGTTTCAACCTTCACCAATAGGCAGAAATGAATTTTCACACTTATGATCAAAATAATGCATCAAAAATGATTTAATTCAATGAAAAATTCTTAAAATGCATCAAGATCAAAAAAGAAATTTGGTTTGAAGGTTGGACAATGTTTCTAAATGTCTTAGAACATTTCATGAATTTTTTTGTAATTTTTAAATACCTAAAAGTATTTTTAATTAATTAATTCTCATTAATCAATTAAAAATAAACTTTTAAATATTTAAAAATACTTTTTTAATGATAAAAAAATAAAATAAAAATATTTTTGTGTCATAAAAATTAATAAAACCTTAAAGAAAAAGTTTCATAATTTTTATGATTTTTTAACTATTTTAAAATAAATGTACAATTTAAATGAAAAAGAAATGAATTAAAATTAAAAGAAAATGAAAGTCAACAGAATGGAGGGATGAGATTGAGTCTGGGTTTAAAAATGCTGACCAGCGCGCAAATGAAGGGTGAGGATTGTATCTGAACCAATTAACTTAATTACAAATTAATTAAAGTTAATTAAAGGGATTAGGGCAAATGAAATGATCTGGAGCGTTGGAAAGGGAGGGAAGTCAACGAGTCAAAGCTCATCCACGGCCACAATTCAAACTGAAGTTAATGACCTGAGATTAGGGTTTAAATACTCAGACGGCCGGAGAAGACTTCCGGTCGTCTTCTCCGGCCAGAAGCTCACCTGAAAATCTCCCAAACCCCTCAAACCGTATCTAAAATGAAATCTAAACACATGGGGATGATCCTTATCAACTCACGAACTAAACCCCTCTCTCAAAACACATTTAAAGTTCCTAAATCAACTGAATCGAAGCAAACAAATTCTAGGGTTCGTAAGCTTCAAACAGAAATTAAATTCTTAAAACGCAACCATTTCAAAAACTAAAGGTACCAGAATGATCAGACAAGCATGAAGATCAAGTTTGTAACATAAAAAGAGATTTCTGGAAAAATTATTTTTGAGCTACCTGAGTTTTGCAGTTTTTGATTTAGGAACTTTCAGGCTACTTCCCTTGATGCAAGCTGCTCTACTTGATCCCCCAAGTGTGTCTGGATGCTCAAATGGAGTTTAGATTTGCTGGATGATGAGTTTCGAAGAGAACTGCTTCAGTTCAGTCAACAATGGCTATGGTGATCTTGGCACTTTCAGGCTGTGAAAAGGGGTGGTTTGTGATCTATGAAGTGTATTGAGTTGCTTTGCAGGGTTTGTTTTGGTGTTTGTGGGCTAGGATGAGAGATTCGATAGAATCTGCAGAATGAAGGTGAACAATGGCAATGGAGGATTCAGGGTGTTTCAGGCTGGTGCTTTGGGTGGTTTCTACTCAATGGAGTGTGTTGAGTTGGATAGTGATGAGAGTTTTAGTGTTTGCTTGCTGTGAAGAGGAATTCGAAGCCAATTGCAGTTGGGAGGTTTTTTGTGAATGTCATCCAATGTTCTGTTTCAGCCTTGGTCCCTTAGTGTTATGGCTTGCAAGATGATTCAATAAACAATTTTGATTGGTTGTTTGATGTGACATGGCCTGCCATGATAGGTGAGTTTGCTTTTGCATAAAGGTCAACTTTTTGTAAGATAGGGCATGGCTCAACTCTAGCCAAGTACAAAGTTGGTTTTGGTGCAGCATGGGTGAGGGAAAGGTCTAGCTTGGCTCAGCACTCAATGCAGCAAGTTGGCATAATGTTATGAGTGGTTTTTGCAAGTAGGTTGGCTTATGGTTCACATGTGACTTTTTATCCAACCAAGCATGAAACCATGGGCAAACTTAGTCAAATTCTGATTTTTAGGACTTAGAGGGTGTTTACATAATGGTTTGACATGAATTGAAGGCTGCATAATGCATTGGTACAAAGTTCTTGCAAGTTTCTCATTTGGTGCACATCTTGAAAATTAATGATTTTTGCCAACTTTGTCACACCATAACTTTTGATCCAAGAAGAATTAGATCATGTTCTTGTACTTTTTGAAAAGGGAAAAATGTACTCTACAACTTTCATGACCAAAGTTTTTCCATTTGAAGCATTTTTGGATCAAAAAGCAAGGCTTGAAAAATGGCATAAAATGACATATTCTTGAAAAGTCAACTATGCCCAAAAAGTCAACATTTGCAAAAACTTGTAATTCTTGAATTTTGTGAACTTCCAACATCTTCCATGATCAAATAAAGATCATATACAATCAAAATGATGAAGAATGCCCTTTGGTTGGGTCATTGGGGGCCTCAGATGCCCTGATTTTACACTGACTGGCTTGAAAAGTCAACTCTTGATCAGATGACTTCCCCATGGAATTTCTTCATGAAAATTGATATGCATACTCCCTATACCATATAGAGACCAATGGAAACAAGAATGACCAAAAATTTTGGGGTTATGGCCTCTGAAACCAAAACCCTAATTTTCAGTCAACTGTGTAGTTCAAGCTGGCTCTGCATCCACTCAAACCCTAGTTCTTGTGATTCCTCTGCATTTTTGACTTTGAGGATATGGAATATGATATAAGAACACACATGGACCCCTTTGAGTTGATTGGTGGCCTTTGGAATGGCTCAAGAAGCTTTGGGGTTGCTCAGATCACCAACCCTAGGTGCAGATGCCTTAGAAACTATCCAGTGAATCAAAAATGAAATGTGAGATGATATGATTGTGTTTATGCATATGAGATGGCCATAAGCCATGGTGTGAATGGGTGAGGGCAAATTTGGGGTGTTTACACTTATTACATTCCTTAACTAGACTATGATGCCATGTTGAATATGCTTGGATCTCAATCTCAAAAGCTAGCTCAAAGGGTGAGGTAGTTGTCACATATTTATACAATCAACTACCTGGGAACCTAAGTAGTGTGGGACTAACTCCAACAACAAAAATACCAAATTAATCACCTATCATCATGCCTAGAGTGGGCATGATTCAAATGCCCACATTCCAGTTCTTAACCTGATTCTAATACCATGTTAACTATGCATAGATCTCAATCCCAAATACTAGCTCAAATGGTGAGGTTGCCCTCACATATTTATACGCCCAACAACCTGGGAAATTAAGCAATGTAGGACTTCAAATAAACTCTAATAACACAAACACCAACTTCATCACCCACCCCCACACCTAACGTAACCTGGATTAAATTCCCATATTGCAGTCCTTAACCCGACTCTGATATGATTTTAATTGTACTTGGATCTAAAACCCGAAAGCTAGCTCAAAGGGAGAGGTTCCCCTCACATATTTATACACCCAAAAAACCGAGAGCTTAAGAAATGTGGGACTTTAAACAAACTCCAACAACACAAATACCAACTTTAACACATTTCCCCTAGCCACTGACCGAAACTGCCTTCCTCTTACCTCTTTCGTGAATATGATCCTTATTCTCCAACCACTTCCTCACAATCAAAATCCTTCTCGGACTTTAGTTAGACTCACACCGTCGTCACTCATCCTACCCCCAATGTCCATAATCTCACAAACTTAATCAAAGTTAGGCTAGATACGGAAAAAAGCCAATACAATATATGGTCAAAACTCTTTAAGATCCATGCCAGAGCCTACCTAGTTACTGACCATATCCTTCCTTCCTTTATGGATGATACAACCGATCCATCTCTCGCTCTCTCTCTCTCTCTCTCTCTCTCAAAGAAAATAATCCTAAAATTTGGTCACATATTGATGCACTTATCCTACAATGCATCTACAAGACTATATCCGATGATTTGCTCAACACAATAATCGAATGTGATTCAACAGTTGAATTTGCTTGTAATTGATTTTTTGAATTTTTCCTGACAATAGGAATTCAACGACACTCTATTTGGAACAAGAATTTTCACGAGAGCGGATGGAACAATTTCCTAATGCTGCATCATATTGTTAACATTTTAAATCGTTCTCTGATCAAATTTCCAACATTGGTGCTCTTGTATCCAACAAGTGATTGGAACTCTAACTTATTTTTGGCTTAATTATGCTTATGCCACTGTCAGATCATAAACTCCACTATCGGATCATAAATTCAACATGGAAATACACTTCTGCCTTTTTATAAAGCCCTTTAATAGCCGTTTTGGAAGAAACAAAAAAGGAAGGAAAAGGCAATAACCATAACTTATAACTTCGTGTTTCTCGATCTTAAGATGATAATTTTGTTGACAATTCTTCTCATCGTCAAAATCATAATAACATAAATGGCAGCAAAAGCCACATTGGGTGTAATAATGCACCTTCCAAATTGTAGTAGAGGCAATATCCGTGGTGGTTATGGTAAGGGCCAAGGAAGAAGTTGCGACACCCATTCACAATATCAATGGTGGCCACAATTTTATCACAACAATAACAATGTGCCTTTCCACCATAGGTTTCACCATGGCAACCTTGAGCCACTACTACGTAAAAGCTCTTTCACCATGGTTGGAAAATGAATATCATCAAGGTTGACCAACCGCAATAAGGTAGGGGGTCACTACGAAAAATAATACTTTTTATGACGAAACTTTCACCTCGAACATGCTGAAAACCGAGCGTATAGGTCCTAGGAGCGACATGTTTGATTTGTTAAAAATAAAAACAACATTTTCCCTTGGTTTTATAAAAAACCGAGGTAATATAGCTATAAGTGAGCGCCAAATTTTCTCCATAAAAATAATAATAAACCTATTACCTCAGTGTTTTTAAAAACCTAGGGAATATAGCTATAAGAGAACACACTTCGAATCCCTGTAACTACATTTAAGGCCTTTTTCAATGATTTCTCACTTGGCATCTTCTAATCTTCCCTTTTTTTCTTGGTTCATTTTCTTTTTTATTAATTTTCTTGTTAATTAGTAATTCTCAAATTTTTTGTTATTAATAAAAATGAATAGGCAATAATATGAAAGGAAATATATCATTAATTAAAAATAGGACAACATATAACTATTCCATATATTCAAATTTCTGATTCCACTCAATTTCAATAATATCACTATTAACTATCTCTAACTAAGAGAAAAGTTCAAAAATAACTCTTCCATATGGTATGAGCAAGTCATTTCCTCCCTAGAGATGATCATCATTTCCTTTAAGAAGTTAAAAATGGTAATAGTAAGATTAACTTTGATGTTCTTTCAAGGAATAACAAGAAATGCTTGTCATTCCAAGTAAGCGTTTCCAGTTGTTTCTCTCTTGGACGAAGATTTGACACTAGAAGTTGATACAAACTTTTTCAATTGGTAGTAGAGTAGAGAGAACTAAGATTATCTTAGTTGACATAAATTAGGCGAAGGTGATATTAGTAAACTTTTTTGAATCTATAATGTTCAAAACAACAACCTTCCTCTTCACAATTTATTGTCTGAGCAATAAGTGACTGAGTAATTGTGATAGGAGAGTCATTGACATAAGACTGAATTGACTCATCATCATGACCAGATGGCCCAACAGAGGCATTTAACCAGAACTCTTTAATGAGATTAATGTAGATAGGTCCATGAAGAATGTCAAAGTAACCTTCAAATTTTGTTTGCGAATAATTTTCCTTAGATCAAAACCTTTGTCTTTCAAATCATCGAAATCAACAAACTTTTCATTGATAACGAGCACAATATTTTCATCTAAGGTTGTTGAAGACATTTTTGAAGAAAAGAAAAGACTTTGAAACTAGGTTTGAAGACACAAAGAGTTGGAAATGAGAAATTGAAGCTAGGAAAACAATGTTTAAATAAAGTGGAAAATAGGACATGAAACAACCAGAGAAGCTCAAATGCCTCATTGGAAATCCAAAAGATACGTTACGTTTTTAAATATGGAGTATCATTGATATTATAGTGATATGATTCCAATGCGCACCATGTTTTTTAGAAATAGAAACCACATATTACCTCAGTTTTTAACAAAACAGAGGAGACAATCAACTGATTATCTTGCTTTTTAAAAAAATATATGAGGGAAAAACAATTTAGGAACTTTTTTAATTATATATATATATATATATATATATATATATATATATATATATATATATATATATATATATATATATATTGTAAACTAAATGATATATCCCGCAGGTTTTCTTAATAACCGAGGGATAAGATAATCAGATTTTACTATAAAAACACTCGTTAAACATATTTTACCCTAATCCTAACTTATATGTAGCCGCTCAAAACTCAAACACATCATTCTTTTGGAATCCATCTCACAAGATGGTGTTGATGTTGTTGTTGTATTTAGAAGTTTGAAAAAGTTCTCTATGATTGATTGCAAGTGCATAAAAACATTTTTTTCAATGTTGGAACAAATAATTCCTTTAGAAGTTGGATGCATTCAAACGTTGTAACAAATAACTCCTATAAATTGGATGCATGCAATATTTGGAACATAGAACTTCTTACACTAAAATTCTTCTTTTGTTGTATTATTGTTTTTCAGTATTCTATGTAGACAATGTAAATAAAAAAAATCATGTTCACCTTGGTTTTAAGACCAAAGGGATAACTTAGAGTGATAATTTTAGATATTGATCACCATACTTAAACAAATCTTTATCGTCCATTTCATGATTATCAATGCTTAAGACACTACCGTTAGTGATCCACTTGAAATCTAAAAATTTCCATCATAAAGGCCTTCTGATATCTATAATTGATATAAGAACGTCATGAAGCGCTTGAAACTATACATATATCATTCACTTTAAATTTTTCCAT
Source organism: Lathyrus aphaca (assembly GCA_963966055.1). NCBI lineage: Eukaryota > Viridiplantae > Streptophyta > Magnoliopsida > Fabales > Fabaceae > Lathyrus > Lathyrus aphaca. The sequence goes on along the minus strand of OZ014522.1, from coordinate 540,852,958 downwards.
TAAGAGTTCTCTATGATGGATTGCAAGTGCAAAAAATTAGCTGAGTTCAAAGTTTGTGTTGTTAAATATTCATTTTAGTAGAAATTCATTTTTTTAAAACTATTTTTGTTTGTTTTATATCAGAAACAAGTAATTGTAAGGTGAATCATTTGATCTTATCCAAATATCAAGAAGTCGAAGATCCAACATATGATCTTCATGGATAAATTAATTTATATTTTAATATTTTATGTAAATAATGTAATATTCTGGGTAAACATTGTAGTTTGTAAACAAATTATTTTTATTTATTTTCTGTGTAAACTATGTACCGAATTTCAATTAAAAAAACCAATCTATCTTACCCCTCGGTTTTATTATAAATCAAGATGTATGAGGTGTTAATTTTGTAAATAATAAAAATGCAGATGTTGGGGTTCAAACTCATGTGCAAATTAATTTACACCTCAATGTTTAAAAAACTGAGGTGATAAGCCGTTACCTTTCATGACGCCCTTCGTCACCTCGCTATTGCAGTCGTGAATGGTAGTAAGTATGTTGCTTTCAACCACAAACGTGTGACCATAATGATGAACTAGGTAACACACTATCTATCACAACAATTATCTTAAATAACTGTTGTAAAGTATATATAAGTTATAAGTTAGATTCCCAATGATAGTAAGATATATAATATTTGGAGCGGTACATATCACTACGATCATCTTAGTCAACAATGCTTTCTGTAATTAGGTTTTGTTGCTTTTCTCTAGTTGGTGACAATATTTTTCTGTTTTGTTTGGTTAAGAACGCCCTTGGTTCCTCTTTAATACATTTTGATTATACAAAAAAAATCGTGGTGAAATAATTTGTTTTTATTATAGTTTTTTATTATTCCATGTATTGCCTTTTTTAATACCTGTATTTTAATACGGTATTTATTACCCCAAAATAACCAACAAATACACATATCTTTGTAATCAAAATATGGTTATACTATATGAACATCAAACCAAAAAATATAGCAAAAATATATAATTATAAAATATGGTTATACCAAAATGTAATCAACCTTAAATCTTATTTACATCAAACCCAAAAAATATAGCAAATATATATTATAAACTCAAGTGTGATCAACCTGGCCAAGAAAGCGCATTGAAGAAAAATGCCCAACGTGTACAAACGTCTTTAAAGTATTCTTGTGAGAATGGTGTAGTGTCCTTAAACATCTATATAAAAACTGAAGGAAATTGAAGATCACATGATTTGAAATGATAACAAACTTAAACACACACACACACACACACACACATATATATATATATATATATATATATATATATATATATATATATATATATATATATATATATATATATATATATATATATATATATATATATATATATATATATATATATGATCCCAAGAATCAACAATGCCGATTGAGTCAATGTTTAACATGCGTTTCATGACAAAAAACCATACTCACATCCTCCTTTCTGTTGCCTCGTCTACAAATTTAATTTTTTTATGAATATATAACCACACATGCATATAATTCTAGATAAATGAATGTCACAAGTAATCCACTTACCGAAGATGCACACAATACGAGTTTTTATTTTATTTTTATATTTCTAACCCCGTTCATATGGTGTCGCTACACAACTCTATATATTTAAAATGATTTAAATATATTACACGCTAAGCTGATTACAGAGTCAAAGAAAATATTACTAAAAGTCTCATAAATGTTTACTAGTAGGCATATCAGATTTATCAATACGTGGAATGTTCCAGAGAGAAATATCTAGAGCATATTTAAAGACACTCAGAGTAACACCAATTCCACCTTTACCAAACACACTATCTTGTTTTTGGTTAATCAAAACTCTAGACATGTGAGAAGGACTGCCATAATCCATATTCTTCTTCACCTTCAGTTTCTGAACCACTCTTAGTTGTTCAATGTTGGGAGGACCTCCAGCTTGACCATCAGTCATCCCTTGAATAACAAATCCTTGCTTGACTCTCATAAAGTCCATATGTGATAAATCAGAAGTAAGATGTTAAAGCCTTTTGTATGTCATCTTAGTTTTCTTCCCAGGGTGACAAACTTGATAATTATTTCCTTCTTCAACATTGATATCATTACACATATGATAAATTTCTCTAAAATAATCCTCAAGATTTATGTACCATAGTTCAATTTCTAATATGTCTTCTATGATGTCTGAAACATTGTCTTCAACAATATGCTTTGCAGTGACAACCATCATCTTTATCTTCACAAACTTCTTTCTCTTATGGATATCACACAATCTAACAAAATTTCTTTCTCTCATCATATGTTAAATGCTTCTACTTTCAAGATACCAATCTTCACATAATTCTTTGTGGGAGAAACAAGCAACACAAATATTAAGCTTGCCAAGCCAAACTTGTTGGTGTTGCATTTGAAACTTCTAATTCCATCGAGGATACAATCATTGATGGCGAGGTTGTATCCCATACAACATATATTAGTTCATGGGAATGAAGGGGACACACTTAAACTGCTGGTAAACATGTTTGACCCGATGTTGAGGCATGTTAACTAACATGTTGCATTCTAATTTCTGAATAAGAGCAATGCACATTTTCTTAGAATTTGATTGCTCACCAGTATGCATTTCATCTTTCACGACTTTGAAAGAACCACCATTATATCCCTGATTAAAATCACCATTTTCATCATTAGTGATATTTGAGATTCTTCTTTGTTCCCTATGAAACCCTGAGCATTTAACTTGAATGTGTCTAAAGTCTTTACAATTCAGACATTTGATCCTTTCCATCTGTGAGAGTAGTTGAGATTTTGTCTTTCAACATTCTTCTCTTTATGTTGAATGTTCTTGACATTGGTTGGGACATTCTTCATATATCTTTTATCAAGTTGTCTTATGACTTTTCTAAAGATCTTAGAAAGCCTGGAATTATCTTCAAAAATACATTCTTCTTGGACATCACACTCTTCATAACTGTCAACAATCTTGGAGGATTCTCTGCACCATAACAAATCTTTAATTGATAAACAACTCATCATTCGTTAAAGTTCTCAATATTGAACATAATAAGAACCATGGAACTCACCCAAACAGAAATGGGTGCCTGCTCTGATGCCAATTGTAAGTTCAGTTCATAAGGGGACAAATGTTGGACCAGATGATTAGGACAATAAATACTATTGTTTTATGACATATTATAACTTCGAGAGACAGATGCCAGACACGATGTCTGGGACATTGTAAACCAAAAATAAAAAAATAGTTGGCAAAAGTAAGTTATGACAGTTTAACTTATACAAGACGATAAGTAGAAACGTAGTAAAAAACACAAGAAATAGGTAGCCCATTTTAGTGAAACTACATATACGTCTTGGGGACACTCTACCCAAAAAAGGAAATTCACTACTTCGAAATATAACATTTAGTTTTATAAGAACATTCAACCCCTATGAAGTTCCATGCTCTCCTTAATCCTAGTAACTTTCTATTTAGGTCCCCCCATGAAGTTCTACGCTTCTCCTTAATCATAGTGACTTTCTATTTAGCCCCCCTATGAAATTCTCTTAAAAATACATTCTTCTTGGACATCACACTCTTCATAACTGTCAAAAATCCTTGGAGGATTCTTTCCACCATAACAAATATTTAGTTGATAAACAAGTCCTTATTCTTTAGAGTTCTCAATCTTGAATATAATAAGAACCATGGAACTCACCCAAACAGAAATGGGTGTATGTTATGATGCCAATTGTAAATTCAGTTCTTCAGGGGACAAATGTTGGACCAGATGCTTAGGACAACAAGTACTAATGTTTTATGACATATTATAACTTCCTGAGACAAATGTCAGACACGATGTCCGAGACATTATAAACCAGAAAAAAATAGTTTGCAAGCAAGTTATGACAATTTAACTTATAGAAGACGATGAAGCAGAAAAGTAGTAAGAACACAAGAAATTGGTAACCAAGTTCAATGAAAATACACATATGTCTTGGGGACACTCTACGCAAGAAAGGAAATTCACTACTTCGAAATACAACAATTAGTTTTATAAGAACCTTCAACTCCTACGAAGTTCTATGCTTATCCTTAATCCTAATGGCTTTCTATTTAGGTCCCCCTATATATGAAAACCCATATCACTTTCTCTCTATAATTAATCCCAAGTGATCTACTTAACCATTAACACAATGAATATTGAATTTACAATTTAACTAAAACAAACCAACAACTATGCAAATTTACTGAAACATAAAGTGGTGTACACAAAGATTTAACCCTAATCCAGTTATGGCATCAACTTGGAATACAAGAAACCCTATGTTCTCAAGCTTAAAGAGATAACATCTTGGAACAAGGTTTACAACTCAATTAACTAAACAAATTTTATCCTTTAAGATATGAAAGGAGACGCTAGAGTAATGCACACACAATGACTCAAAAGATAAACCCTAACACTGGGTATCTTCCAAACATGCACACCTCAAAAGTGAGGTTTGCGTCTCCTTAAATAGTAATGCAATTCTGAGTTTTTCTCCTTTAGATTTTAGGTTAATTTCATCCATAATAACAATTGAATCTTGTTGGATATGATTCGCTCCATAAAGATCTCCAACAAAATATATGATTCATTATTAATTCAAATTGAAAAAAAAACTCAATTTAAATAGATTTGATATTCAAAAGTTGTCAAACAAATCACACAAACACATTGTTATAATGTAGCAACGAATGTGATTAAATCTTAACTATAATTTCGCTATAAATAACATCCATAATGACATGTTGAACAAGGCAAAATATTGCACTGCACTTGTTGGAAAATCATGTTCCACATATTACAACAATGCATCAAAAGTAAGTATCCTCCATAACTTGTAAATCTTTCGTTGTAGAGAGTATCTTGGATAAAAAACAAACTGCAATACCATCTATCTGTTGCCAGAGACCAGATTTGCAACACACAATAACATTTGTCTTATTGATGGAGATCAGACGTTGTAACACATATGTTGGAACATCGTGTTCCACATGTTACACCATATCATCCAAAATAAATATTCTTTGTATAACTCTTTTATGTAGATTAGTTCTTGGACCAAATCTTCTTTGAAGGTACATCCAGTCAGATCTTCTTTGACTGAAATAAATACAAAACTTCTTCTCAAAAAAAGGCCTCTAAATCTGCTGAAGAAGTCAACTCTACAACCCTTGTGAAGGACATTATAAGATATTGAGAACCCACACATTAAGCATGTTGCTTAATTAGTTTTGTCAAGCACTTTAGCCAAACAACTCTTGCTTAACTAGCTATGTCAAACGCTTTAGCTGAACAACTCTTCTTGGCAACTAACTCATATATTGAAACACATGTTGACACATCTTATTCCATGTGTTGCCTAAAATACGTTTTGTTTATATGTTGTTTTACTTAATGTAACCGATAAAAAAAACAATAATTTTTTATTTATTTTTTATTATTGATTCACTCCAATTAATAGGAGAACCTTATTAAAGTCTAATACTCCAGTCCTTTTTTTAAAAGAAACAATCATTTTTTAGATTTTTTAATTTCAATTAAATTATTAGATTTTTTGAAAAACTAATCTATCTAAATTATAATTATATATAGATTAGTTTCAATTAAATTTTTAGATTTTTGAAAAACTAATCTATCTAAATTATATATAGATTAGTTTCAATTAAATTTGAATGAATTTAAAAATTATATATAGATTAGTTTCAATTAAATTTGAATGAATTTAAAAATTATATAGACCAATATACATTAAGTATTCAATAAATATAAAATACATTAAGTATTCAATGAGTATAAAATAATTGGAAAAATAAGTGAATTGAAGAAAAAGTGATAGTCTTAAAATTATATCAATGGTCAATTTCCTATTTATACCGAAAAAAAATAATTTTACTCTTAAATGCGAATATTAAAATCCCTTGCGGTTTCCGATGTGGGACATATAGACAAAATTTATAAGCAATTTCCCTCATTTTGTTTTCTATGTTTTCGATGTGGGATAAACATAAAACCTTTCTTCTTCACTAGCCTCTTATACGTATCAAGACAAATTCAAAAATGAAATGTAATTAAAGCGAAAATAGGACAATCATATTGCTTCCATTGAAAGTAAAAATGTTCTAAAACTAATTAATATCTTGATGGAACAAAAGCAAATTGATTTGAAAACATACTCCTTCTCTTGACCTCAAAAACCGGACAACTATATCGCGCTTCTCTCGATTCATTTCGGACCATACTATTCGTCTGCAAGTACCAATACATGGAAGAATTCTTGTTAACAAAGCCTCTCCTATGAGGATAGCCTTGGTACAAGTAATCTGATGGATCGAAAACCGGAGTTTCTTTCTCGAATCTATGCACTGACTTGCTCCTATCGAGATAACTATCGCGATTATAGCGTGTTGATTCATTCCGCGACATTGAATTTACTTTCAAACAATTATCAATCACATTAGCCTCTTCCTTAAATCTCTCTCTAATGTCCCTAATATTTCTCCAAAACTTCAAAGATCTTGACCTTGTGATAATATTCCATGCCTTGAAACTTGAACTACTTGAATTGACAGAAACATTGGTTGATGTATATGGAATTCTTTTGCACTCAATGCAGAAATGTTTGTACCTCTCGTAGTCGAAAGCTTCTCGTTTTGCTTCATTGGTTAGACATGCATTTGCCTCAGAAACAAGCTTGAAGGCAATTTCAGCTTTTGGATGTTTATTCTTATCTGGGTGAAGTTGCAAGGCTACAAGAAAAAAAAAAACCAAAATAAGAAAAAAGTTTTCATTATTCATGTGTGAGATATAGAGAGAATGCATATTTCACATAACAGTAAAAACATTTAAACCTACCGAGTTTATGGTATCTCTTGCGAATCGTATTTAGTCCAGCATTTTCTTCTACCTATGAGAACCCAATGTTAAGATATATGTATCAATGAGAAAGAACAGAAAAAGAGAGTTTTGAAAGGACTTACTCCAAGAATGCAATACCAGTCAGTGAAAGTTGTTTTGGTTGGGTTTGAAAGAATGGTATGAACACATGTTGCAGAACGTGTGGAAATGGAACAAATCTCTAATACCAATTTGGTTTTGGAATCTGATTCCTGCCCCATTTGAGAGTTTGATATGATTATGAGAATATGAAAGTGAAAGACAAAAATGTGAAGGTAGATTAGAAATAGTGAAAGTGGTTTTGTTTTTGTTGTGATAAACAAAAAGGGTTTAGAGGTTAAGAAAAAAAAAACAGCCTTTGAGGAGTAGATTTTTGATAGTGGATTAGTTATTGGTTGGAAGAGACAAGAATTAACCTAAGATGTTTATGTTTGTTGAACCGGTTGTGTGACAGAAATTGGTTTAATGAGGGCATTGTGGTAAATTAGAAACCCCTGTAACACCCTTCATTTTAAGGTACATGAATGATGAAAGCCCTTTTAATTAGAGGCCCATAACACATACTAATGTAAGTGAATAATGACGATAAATGGTTGAAAATATATTGAAGGGTGTGGTTTTGATGTGCAATTGTGGTAGGTAGGTTGAAATATTATATTCTTAAATTCAAAGGGAAATTGCCCGTGACTATGTGATGGGAGCGTTCAGGTAGGGTGACCCACTCATATAGGCTTTGGTTGATTGCTTTTGAAAAGTACTCTGGGTAGTTTAGAAAAGTGATCAATTCGGTTGAATCCCATATGTTTTCTTTAGATACAAACAAAATTTTAAAAATATTTTATCAATTGTGTTAAATCCCATATGTTTTCTTTAGATACACACAAAATTTTAAAAATATTTTCAATTTTCGAAGATATATTTTCTGACGTATTCTATATGAAATCTGAATTTTATAAATGAATTTATACCAAAATAATATCTCCGGAAAAAAATTCAAAAATATATATCTAAAAATAGTTATTTTAACTCCCTACATTGCAATTTCATCGCTTCTAAACGCTAAACATTTTACTAATGAAATTATTTAATAAAATGTTATTAGTGTTACTTATTAATTTTATTAATTAAATATTATTTATTTTCTTTTAAAATGTTATTAATTTTACTAATTAAATAAATATTTATTTTAATAAAGGAGAGAGAGAATTAAATAGTTAATAAAATGTTTAGTGAATTAACATATTCTGAAAATATATTTCCGGAATTTTTTCAGAGATATATTTCCGGAATAAATTTATTCATATAATTGGAATTTTACGCAAAAACGAATTAAATATGTATATTGAGTGTGTCATGAGATATATATCTCTAAAAATTAGGGATACAACAATAAACTATGCCTTATCCCACTAGGTGGAGTCGGCTACATGGATCAACGTACGCCATAATGTTCTATCTAGGACCATGCTTTTATCTAAATCATTAAGTCAAGATCCTTCTCGATAACTTCTCTTATAGTCTTTTTGGGTCTTTCTCTTCCTCAAATTGTATTACTTCTCTCCATCGGGTCTACTCTCCTTACTACAGAGTCTACATGTCTTCTCTCTACATGTACAAACCACCTAAGTCTATTTTCCACCATCTTCTCTACAATAGGCGCTACTCCAACACACACACACACACACACACTCTCTCTCTCTAATAATTTCATTTCTGATTTTATCCTGTTGAATCTTACCACACATCCACCGCAACATACTCATCTCCGTTACCCCTACTTTGTTCTCGTGTTGGTTTCTAACTGCCCAACATTCTGTTCCATACAAAATCGCAGGTCTTACCGCAATCCGAAAAACTTTCCCTTTAGCTTACACGGTACATTTGCATCACATTAGACACATGATGTCTTTCTCCATTTCATCCATCCAATTTGAATTCGATGATTTACATCCTTTTTTAATTCCCCGTCATTTTGTATTATAAACCCACAATATTTAAACCCTGTGTCTTGAGGGGTAATATGGTGTTCCACTTTCACCTCTAAGTTAGAAATCCTGTTTCTTTTGTTGAACTTACATTCCATATACTCCGTCTTACTCCAGCTTAGGCAAAAACCATGTGTTTCTAAAGCTCGTCTCCAAGTTTCCAACCTCTAATTTAATTCCTCTCTCGACTCTCCAAGAAAGACTATATCATCTGCAAAATGCATGCATCTCGGCGCTATCTTTTTGATGTGATCCGTGAGTACATCCAAAATTAAGGTAAAAAAGGTAGGGGTTCAAGATTGACCCTTGATGCAAACCAATTGTGATGGAAAAATCGTTTGTCTCTCCATCCTATGTCATACATATCTTGAAAATCGTCTCTCTCTTAAAATTAGAGATGTTTTTGAAATTTTCTATAACGTCTAAAAAATACATCAGATGCAATAAAAATGCTCATGATTTTTGTTTTGTTATCATTCATTATTGGACTTTATTGGAATGCACTTGAGAAATATTTGAACTTCCATGTTTTAATTTATTATGATCTCACTGCATAAATCATAGTGTTCCCCTTCTAATGTCTAATGGTATATGTTGTCATAATGTATATAAATTTTTATCTTCTATTGAGAAAATGATAATTTACGAATATACTTGTGTATTAATTTGATTTGATTAGTATTTTTGTTTTTAAGGATAAATAATAATTAAATATGATCTTTTAAAATATTTTTTAGATTAAATCATGATTAAATAGAACCTTTATTTGTTTTGTTATAGTTAAATTGTAACTAATATGCACAAATTTTTCAAAAATTTAAGAAGACTATGGTTATAAGTGATAGACCTGCTTAGAGCACTAACTAACCAACAACTACAAGTTTTTTTTAATAATACACTTATAATTTAATTTATGAATATTTATAACCATGCATTGCTGAGAGTACTAACTAACTGCTACAAGTTTTTTTATACATAGCAGTTTAGTGATTATAATTTCATCTCTTAAATGTAAATAAATAGAATATCACGAGTTCAAATATGAATCCCTATTGAATATCCTTACACATCTATAAATTGAGCTAGTTTAACACGACACTATCCACTTCAAGTTAGTTACAATAGTATCTAACAAATTGATTTTAATTAACTTCAACTTGATTTTTGATAACCTTTAGACTCCCTTGCAAACTCAATGAGTAATCATGAACTCTGAATTTGAATTTGCAATTGAAGAACATAGTTGTAGATGCATACTTGGTTAAGATGTGAACCGTTTGATCAACCACATAAATATGATCAACAATTAGCTCTTTTGTTTGAATCTTTTCCTTGATGAAATGAATGTCAAGTTCTAAGTGTTTTGTGATTGAGTGTAAAATTGAGTAGATATAAGCAGGACAACATTGCAATTTGTGATAACCACAATATATGAAGTTCATGTGACAAAATATTAAGCCTAAAGAGTTTTGAAGTCATTAGTCATAACAACAAGACTTCTATATTTAACTTCAGCGTTAGATATGGAGACTAATTATAGTTTAGATGACTCAGATACCATACTATTTCTTAAGTAAAGACAATAACCAATTGTGGATCTTCTATTATCAATGTGAGATTCACAATCAACATCTCATAGAGCAAATACTTTAAGATAATTAGACTTTATGAGAATTTGAAGGTATAGAAGATTTCTATTGACAACTTTCTAATGTTTGTCCTTTAGAGGTGAGACCAACTTTAGTGATATGTATATGCTTTGTTTATATGGACAAAAGTTGTTACCAATACGTTAGATATGCGTGAATGATCCTTTGTAAGTAGGGGTGCACATGGGTCGACCAATACTCAACCCATATAGAATATTCTGGTTTTGGCGAGGTAAAATAACCACCCATAATATCAATAGATCGGCTTGGACAAACCCATTAATTTTCGGGTTGGATTGGGTTGAGTTGGATAGTGGGTTGCCCAAATAATTTTATATTTTATTAATATTAAATAATTAAATGATGAATCATCATATTTTTTCATAAAAAATATTCAACATTTTTATCTTCTTAAATAAAATTAGATAACCTATTTTTAATTATTTAGTATCATAAAATAATAAATGACAACATCAATTAATAAAAATTATCATAAAATACTGATTTTTTTTTAAAAAATAACCTAGTTTAATAAATTTTTTTCCAAAATAACATGGTTTTCAAAAAAATTACCAAAATGGCATAGTTTTGGTTCACATTCGCCAATTGATTAGGCGAATGAGAACAAAATCCACGTAGATTCGCCACACCATTTGGCTAAAGAATGTTTTTTATCACATATTCACCACACCATTTGGCGAATGTGTTCATTTGGTTAAAGGAATTAACCACTTGATGTGGCGAATGTGTACAAATTTCTTGTTTAAGTTTTAAAGACATTCGTCAGATCAAGTGGTGAAAGTGTTACTTTGTGTTTTTTATTTCCTATAAATACATGTTCCGTAAACAAAGTTATCACTCACTAACATCAATCTTCTCTCACTCCTTCCTTTCAATCCATCTCTCATTCATTCCTTTCAATTCCTCATTCTCACAACATGGCTTTTCCTCGTCCATATAGATCAACATCAACACCATCATCCTCAATATCAAAAGAACCGCTTCCAAAATTTGATATTTAGAAGAAAACTACTTTGGTGTTTTTCGAAGAGCTGCACAACATGCTTTGGCCCTACCAAGGCGATTATCCCCGTCGAGATCCACATCCCATCCAGACGGACAAAAGCTCCTTTGGACGAGGAAGAAAATGTTAAAGCGTTGAGAGAGGAGTTCGACTTGGTTAAGGATGTTCGATCTGGAGCAGCCCTCCGCGAAACAACACTAAAACAAAAAAAATCGCCATCAGACATGATGCCAAAGTCATAAAACGAAACTTTTTGGTCGGCAGCCTCGTCCTGAGGAAGAACCACAAAGATTCTCGCAAGGGCAAGCTGGTCGGGAATTGGGAGCACCCTTATCGTGTTTGAGCAAAGGCATGGAATTGGCATACTACTTAGAAAACCTAATTAGGGAAGAACTTGCTCAAACTTGAAACGCCGAGAAGCTGAAACAAAACTACAGCTAAGGCGTATGTCGCCGTGCTAGCATCAATATGATGAGCATGGAGTACCATCGTCGTCAAGAAGATCTCCTATCTCAGGAACAAATCCTCGACCGAGTCCGTCGTAGTCAACGTACCACGAACGGAAGAACACCCAGCCCGGGATAGGACGTTCACACTACGAAATTCGTGCCACCAACATGACTTGAGTATCACTCTCATGCTCGGAAGCATCCCTGGAATTCTGCCCGGTGCCCCAAACCGCTAGATCTAACTACCGAGCATATTTCCCCCAAACATCAAACACATTATAACAACTCAAGAAACGAGCACATACGACTAACATTGCATAGAACATTTAGCATACAAATATTTTAAGGAACAAGGTCCCCCTCCAAGACAAGAAGGTCTCTTGTCTCGGGAACGAATCCTCGACCGAGTCCATCGTCGTCAACGTACCACGAACGACAGAACACCCAGCTCGGGATAGGACATTCACACTACGAAATTCGTGCCACCAACGTGACTTGAGTATCACTCTCATGCTCGGAAGCATCCCTGGAATTCTGGTCGGTGCCCCAAACCGCTAGATCTAACTACCGAGCATATTTCCCCCTAACATCAAACACATTATAACAACTCAAGAAACGAGCACATACGACTATAATTGCATAGAACACTTAGGGAAAATTGTAACATCTTCATTGATCGCTGAGCATGTTATAAATACTTAATGAAAAAATAAAAGAAATACAATTTCCCTCGACGGGTGAACATACATGCATTAATTTGAATAAAACAATGTGATAAAAGACAAGTTAAAACAAATAGCCACCAAAGCCGAAAACATTATGGTAATAAAATGCGACCACGGGGGCCGACTTGTTCTGATGTTAAAAAAAATGGGGACAAAGCCCCCAAGCAACATTACACAGTCAATCATGCAGGCCGAGAAAAATAAAAAAAACTTAACGAAATTAAACTTGGGGCGCAGACTGTTCGACATTCCCAGGCACTGGCTGCTACGCGACTATCGATCCCCCCTGAGGCTGGCCCTCATCATGCACATCTGTCATTGGTGTCCCTTCCTAGTCCTCCTATGGCTCCTCGCACAACAACTCGGACACGAAGATAGCTCCATCCACTACTTTGTGTAGATAACTTATCCCCATGACTGACAACTCGATAGTGATGTTGACCACCCTTAGTTGGGCCACGACGTTGTCGAAAGGATTGGCGGACACCACCTGCAGGTCTTCCTCGGCTTGGTCGATTTTTGCAATCAGCTCTGCCCTGGTCCGCAACTACTTCTGCTCCTCGTTTTCTTCGTCGGAAGGGGCCATGGCTGACTATAGCTTGGTAACCAGCTACTCAACGGCTTTCCTTTTCGATTCTTCAGCACTCAGTCTCGGCCAATTCCCTAATCTTGTCGTCCTATTTCTTCTTGCCTTCAGAGGCCTTTTGATCCCTTTCCTCGGCAGCATACTGTTGCACCCCAAAATTTGCCCTCACAATACAAGACTTTGTGTGCTAAGAGGTTCACAAGGTTCACAAGACCTCTCAGGAGGTTCATGAAGTTTACAAGACATCTTATGAGGTTCACAAGGTTCACAAAGTTCACAATTAGTCAGAAGATTTGACAATTCCCTCAGACAATGCATCCTCCTAAGCAGTGCATCCAAAACTAGGGTTTTGACTTTAATCAGGCTAAATGGACTTCCAAGACTTCAAGTGAGCTTCATAACATCTTATATGTTCTTAAGAATCCCCATGACAAATTTCAGAACTTTTCTCAAAGGTTTGCTCAGTCAAATGATCAGATAAGTCAAAATCAGTCAAAGTAGTTAAAAAGTCAAACTGAGGTCAACTGTGGTCAAACCAAAGTCAAACTTCATGATTTTTTGCCAACATCAATTATATGAAGTAAAATTCATCATTTGATCAAGGGTTGATCATGATTCATCAAGGAGATTTCAGATCATCAAGAATCAGGGGTTTCTAAATTAGGGTTTCCTCAGGAAAAGTCAACTGAACTTTGACCAGCCATAACTTTCACATGCTTCATCAAATTTTTTCCATCCAAAGCTCATTTTTAAGGAAATTGAATTCTCTACAACTTTTTGTCTCACAAGCCAAGCCCAAAAATGCTTCATTTGGAAGGTAGGAGCTAAGACATTATAGGTCCTTTTGAAAGTAAACAAAAAGTCAACAACTTCAAAAGGGCATAACTTGAGAATGGTAAATGATATGGACATGAAACCAATGGGGTTGGTTAGAGGACTCTTCAATCTTTCCAAAATGTCTAAGAAAACCCTCATATCATTAAAATTTAAGGATATGTGTCCTTGCAAAGTTGGGAAATTTTTGGGTGGTTTATGAAGAAAATAGGGTCTTAAAACCAAATTGTTCTAAATGGGCTGAACTTTTTGTGACCCAAAGTGTTCCATGACATCATGCACGAAATTTATTTGATATTTTCATAATTTTATTTTATTTATTTTATTTATTATGATTTTTTATATTAAAAATCATTTTAAATTTAAATAAAATATCAAATATGAAAATTTAAAATATATTTTGGTTCTAGAAGGTCATTAACATGAATTGGATTTAATTGATATACAATTGATGATGATTGGCTTGAAATAGAAAGGTCTCATTCACAAATATATGAAATTTAAGTCATAATCTTTTTCAATCTCCAAAAATCAAAAAGTCCATACAATGATCCAATCTTTTGACCTAGTTTCACTCTACTATAAGTATACAAGCTATCATAATGCATAGAAAAAGAATTCACAGCCTCAAGAGTAAGTTTGCACATTCAAAAAACTCACCAAAACTCAAATTCGGATTCCATCATTCAAGCCCTTTCAAGACAAACCAAAGGTTGCAACTTGTTCCTTGGAGTTCATAGATCAATTCTGGATCATAACATTGCCTCTTCATGCCCTAATTTGAACAAACCGAATGCATCCCTTTCATATTATGAAATTTTTCGATTTGATTGATTCATGTATTAATATTGAAAACTAATCATATATTTGTGTTTGTTGTGATGTTTAGAAGCTTTTTGCATTGATAAATTGAATTATTGTGGACTGTGTTGAAGATTGCCATTGTTAGGGTTTGGAGTTTCAAAACGGGAACCATACATTTAGGACCTTAAAACCAATTCTAGGACCATGGCTGTGATGGGTGGACCTTGTACAATTGATCTGGGTTACTAATTTTGGTTGACACGATGGTTTGCATAATGTTTCGAAAAACACAGGTTTAGGGTTTGGAAAAATTCGCAGGAATTTTCGTAGCTGATTTTGCAGGTATTTTCGCAGGAAAAAGGTTGAAGACGAAGGCCTTTGGCGCCAAGATCTTCATTCAAATATTTGATATAATATTTTTTGTTTGATTGTTAATGTTATTTCACAGATGCGCGTCTGGCCCAGTGGTGAGGGATGCGTGTGTTATGCTTGAAGGCCTTGGTTCGATCCCTGGGCGCAGCAAATTTTTTCTTATTTTTCATTTAATCTTATGACTTGATATATTATTCATTGTAGTAATTATACAATCAGTTGCGCCCTCCCGGCTGGATGGTAAGTGTGTTTGTGTGTTGTGTGAGGGTCCTGGGTTCGAATCCCCCCAGGCCCTTTTTGTGATTTTATTTGTTTTGTTATGATTTTCAACAGGATTTAGAATAAAACAATATGAGGTTCTTTCCTTCTCACCTGCGCATGCATGGTCCAATGGTTAGTGTGTTGGTCTTGAGGGTTGAAAGCTTAGGGACTGGGTTCGAATCCCAGCCCAGGTAAGTTTCTATTTTCTTATTTAATTAATTTAAATTATAGTTAAATAAATTTAAATAATAGAAAAAGTAGAATGTTTATATTATTATTACAATTTAGAACTCATTTTTTTTAATTAAATCTTATTAGAAAAATTATTTATTTTTGTATATTATTAATATTGTATAATTTTGTATAGTTATTAATTAATCCTAATTTATTTTTCTTAAAAACATATAAACCCTAATTTTCTAAAACCCCAAAATATTTTTTAAAAAACCTAATTATTTTTATAAACCCTAATTGTAAATATTAATTTATTTGTTAATTATAACTTTTAATTTATTTATTTATAAACTTTAATTATGTGGATATTTTTATAATTAATTTATAATTATTCTTTAATATAATTCTTGTATGCAAATAATTTTAGATTATGCTTAAAATAATTAAAACTCTTAATTTAATTTTGTAAATATAATTTATTTTCATAATATGTTTATAATTAACCTTATTTTTATAACATGTATATAATTTAAATTTTTTTTTATAATTAGAATATAATATGAATTGTTTAGAAAATAATTATCCATTAAAAAATTGCACTTTCAAATTTATTATTATGTTAATTTCCTAATTTTGATTATTATTAATTTTTATTACTAACCCCATTTATTTATATATTATTTGTATTATTATTATTACTAACCCAAATTATTTATTATTATTTATCTTGTTTATTTATTTAATTTGTTTTAATTATTATTATCATGTAATTGTATCCCTTATGTAATATTTGTAGTATTAATTTTTATTATTTATTTTTAAATGCTATGGTTAGTAAAATAGGGAGTGAAACATGTTTGTACTTAAAATTGATTTAGATCATTAACTTAAAAGATAAATATTTAAAATTGTACACTCACACACGTAAGTCGATCCTGGATCGCCATCTCACTTCTTAAGGGTTACCTCTCATGTTGCCTAAACAAAAGGTCAAGTAGGGTGTATAAAGCAAAGTCCCTCATTTCACATCATCTAGTCCCTAAACAGATAAAAAGATCAAGTCTCTTCGAATGTTGCCTTCGTAATGATCTTGTCCCTTTCGAATAAAGATGATAAGTCCCTTCGAATTGCTTATACACCCCATAGTTGCCTAAATAGCAGATGTCCCTTCACTTGTCCCGTACATCCAAGGTAATGACTACATATTCCTTAATGATAGGGATAGTCTTACCACTTAAAGGATTCAAGAACAGAAAAGACTTAAACTTAGGGTAGGTTCCTCTTAGATACTTGCTCACTCTTCAAAACATTTCAAACACTTCATACATTTCAAACAATTTTCAAAACAAAGGTTTTATATACATCCGTACATGGATCATTATAAAATACTTAAGAAAATTTCTATTCACACACTTCACATTTCAAAAACATTTTAAAGTGAGCTAAGTAACTAAGAGCCCATGGATAATCATGGATGTAAAGGGTGCTAACACCTTCCATTTACATAACCTACCCCCCAGACCCAAAAATCTTTTAAAAGGTCTTTCCTGTTCTTTTATGCCTTTCCTTTGGATAAAATAAAAGTCGGTGGCGACTCTTGCTATCCGCAACATAACTAAAGTCAGTTCTCCCACCGTGTTACACATACAATGAGGATTTGAGCTTCCTCACTTCAATCTTGTGGGCTGAAGTTCCCTCGATATACAAAGAGTCCATGGGCACTATCCTCATAACCGCGACAACAACTTGGGAAAGGGCCGACCTCTTTCCTGGTCTGTCCATCTCCTCCAGGTGGAGAGACTCCGCCTGTTGAACCTGCAGGGCAACCTCCTCGAAGAATTTAGGCTTCAATAAACATGGGGAAACTCATACTTTTCTTTGGGAGGCTCAGCGGTCAGGTCCAAAATGACCTCATCGGTCCTCGTCCTCTTTCCCCTTTGAGACAAGGAGGAACCATGCTCGGCACGTGGGGTCGTTGAAGAGGTCCTCGACCAGGTACCCGTCATCGTCAGTAGCCTCGTTTGAGTTATCTTCCTCCCTTTCTTAAGGGAAGTGTTCTTGACCACGCGATCATGGGGTGTAGACATTGTATTTGCAAAAAGAACAAGGGAGCGCGTTAGCTGGAAATAAAACACGAACATATTATCAATAAACGGGCAAAAGCATTAAAATCTAATCTATCCAAATAATCGAAGGCCTCCTTCTTCGTCACACATGTGAGGAGCTTAGTTGAATTTATATATTGAGGCTCCACCATTTGGCCCTCATCTTGATCCAGAATAGTCATATTTTGTTTCACCCTGCCCTGCTTGTCTAGCATGATGTCCCCGTTCTCATTGACCCCATCCTCCAGGGAGTAAATAGAGTCCTTATCTCTCTCGACATAGGCTCTACGAGATAGTATCGGTCTTTAAAGGTCCTTATCGACTCCGAATAGGCTTTAAAGATTTTCTTCTTCTGTTTAAATGACACCCAACCATAGCACCCGTGCACGACCTTCCTATGAATGTAAAAGATGAAGAAAAAGAGGGGAAATGTGGCTCCTATGGCCAGGTAATCACAAGTCAGCTCGAATGCCTTGAGGAAGGCATAAAAGTTTGGATATAATTGAGGCTAGCTCCGGGTGCCCGAACACAGAAACCTGGAAATCCGAGAAGGGAAGTCTGAACTTGAGCTCCTTGAAAATATACTCATACATAGAGAAGCAAGCTCCCCGGTAATCCCAGTACACCCTTCCTTCTTCCCCATGAGAGACGACTCGCCAATCCACAGGAATCCCGATCAAAGTAGTGGCTCCTACGAGCGAGGACGAGAAGCTTGGTTTTATGGCCAAGGGTTCGTGGGCAACCCATTCTTCTAAAGGAATCAACTCCTCATCCTGGTTCCCTTCATTCAATGAAGATGTGGTTTCGCTAGCACTGCTAGCGGTCGAAGTGCTTTCACCGGTGAGTTCCTCCTCAGACATCGTCAAGTGATCAGGATCGTTGGACATTTTGCACCTAAAAAGTAGCAAAAAGAATATGAATTCAATGAGATAATCAAATCCACCCTTCCAATACTAATCAAATGAAAAGGTATGCTGAGGACCGAGGACAACGTCCTCGATCAAAGCCCTTATTCAAAATGAAAAACATCCCCGACATCAAGCATACAACTAAAACCCTCACGGGAAGAGAAATTCACGGTCGAAAAACTCTCAAACTCGTGTCGAGCAGGTCCTCCTCGACGGTAAAACCCTGAACTCCGATTGAACTTCAACTGGAGCCGTTGTGCAAAGTCAAGAACTCGCCAATCGCAGGCTCATTCTCGCCGCAACGACTTTAAAAAATAACGAAAAGTCTGACAATTTTACGCCCTACCACGACAGCACCACCACTAAAAATTGTAGCTCCGCCGTGCGTCACCAACAAACCAGCAAAAAAGGCCATATAAACCTAAGATTCACCCTAAACGACATGCAATCTACTCCGAAGAATGTCAAAAACAATCCTAAGGAAAAAGAATTGAAGAACTTACTTATTTTCAAAGGTCTGTTGATCTGCTCAGAAGATTCTCCTAAGTGGTGACGGAGGCTGGCAGCGGAAATTCAAGAATCTTGCAACGAAGATGGTGGCGAGCAAGAAGTTTGAGATGCGAAAAGTGCAGAAATGGCAAGCAACACTCTATTTATATACATTCTCAGGCACGTGCACGAGCACACACGACTTAGGGACATGCAACGACGTCATCATTGCCTATGGCAGACCTAGGGTAGCCATCATTATGCATTAAATGTGCACACGTCTCAAGGCACACACGTTAGACAACCCTTCAATCTCATCAACCATTGTTCTCCTCGTGTATCGCGTAAGCTACGACGTCCAAGATGGTTCGAACATGCATCCAGTCGAGGACACCTTAAAAGTTGTATCGACCATATGATATGTTCCGCGAGCAGCGACCCACCCTTAAGTCATCACTCCTACGACCAGAAGCAACATTTTGGGGGATTATGTTCCAGAATGGCCAAATGATTATGCATGACCCAATCCATTCCTACACAAAGGAATACCCAATAGCCCAAATCCAACCCATTGAGGTCAAAGGAGAAAATTTTCCTCTGCCCCTCAGTCGGGGAGAGGTGACCGACCAACCACGCCACGTGGTCGACCACCTCTATCCTCCTCATGACTTCTGCTCAACACCGTGGAGAAGTCACCCAGAAACAGCCCCAGATTGCTCCTGCCTGGTACCACTTCCTGCCCGTCACATCCTGATCCGAGCAGGTCTGCCCATTCTAATGGCTAGTTTCTGGTAATCATTTGTTTTCGGGGTATCTATGATTCAGACCTAAGATAGGGATCAATGGTCAACCGCTGGGGGCATTATATAAACCCCCTCACATAAGAGGGTCAGATATCCAATTTTCACTTTAAAAATACTCTCTCTTGTGCTTGCTTATTATTCTGCACGTTCTTACCTTGTAATCGGAGTGTCTTACAGGTACACCCCTCCTCTCCTCGACAATACAGCACGTCAACGCAGTATGTGACCCACTCAAGATTTTGATCAACCGAAAATAACATTAATATATTAAAATAATGAGAATAAAAAGTTACAGTTAATTATTATATATTATTCTCTTCCTTTAACAAACATAAAAAATAAGAATGAATAAATCATATTTCTAATAATAAAAACTACTAATAATCATATGTGAATTTCAATGTCATATTTATCAAAATAACATGTATTTTTGAAGCACACACCCACTAATTAGTTCAATGATATTAATGGGTTATATAATTATTTCCTCTTCCTCCGTCTCACAATAGGTATTCTCTTTAAGATTCTCACATTATTTAAGATAATGATTAATTGTGTTGATTTTAATAATAAAATGAGTATCATTTACTAAAATAATCCTATTAATAATAGATAGTTGGGTAGTTATATGAATTAAAATACAATAAATTTAAATTGGTAGAAAAAAATAATAAATATCACATTAATGATCTAAAAGAACAAATCATTTGAGACAAATAAAAATAAAAAAGAGAATGAGACAGGAGAAGTATTAGTTTATCAAATTCTTCATCTAAATAATTTAAAAGTAAAAATTTTAAATATTAAAAAAAGTATATACTATCTAGTATTAAATATGAAGACTTTTTTTTATAAAAAAAGACCTTACCTTATATTTATTATTATTTATCATTCTCTTACCTGTTCTTTCTAAAATCGTTAAAAAAAAGTAATTTTATAAACTTTATTATAATTTTTGCTTGCCATACAGAAATATTTATAAAATGACTAAGACAGTTTATAGTTGGAAACAGTGAAACTTAATCAAAAAAGATTTTTTCGGGATTGCCTCAAAGTTAGCCAATATTTGATATATTAACATTAATTAATTTGCTTATTTGATATATTATGTTAATTAATTTGCTACCGGTAACGCTAAAATATAATTTACCAAACCCTTTATTACGATATATACGTAATAATTTAAAATATTATTAATACCATAGTAATATAACACCATTATTAAACCAAATAATAAGATATTATTATATAAATTTTTTTGAATTAATTAAGTGAGCCTCTCCTTAAAGGAGAAGCTTCCAAAAATTGACGGACAGGCCTAACCAAAGTAAGGAAGGACCCACCCGTACATATTACAGGTGTGTTCGAAACTTTGTGTCGGCACAACTAGTCGTCTCTAATCGATCATTGACCAGTTGCCTTTCACCCCTGACAGGACAGGTAAATTTTCTTAATTCTATATTCTAAATATTTATAAGTGTTCCCTCATTTTATTTCATATCCCAGCCGATGTGGGACTTATACTGGCAAACAAATTAGGCTGTGAGTGTTTTGTGCAAATCCTGAAATACGGCAAAGCAGAAGTTCCGTCAAGGCCTCTTCCCATGGAGAAGACAACATAATCTTGAACTGTAGTTTCCTTATACTTTGGAGGATTCTCTTCTGATACTAATTCCTTTATAGGACCATAAAGTTTTGTTGATGGTTGAAAACTTGTGCCAAAAAAGCTTGCAATGGATACTCTTGGACCAACATGGTTTGCCAATACTCTATGCTCAACACTTTTGAATCTGTCATTTGTTATAAGCTGTTCCAACAATGTAAACAAGATCGTTAACAATGTAAATTAGTTTACACTAACACTGCATCGAAAATATTCTCTACGAAAACTACCTGTAGAAGATCCCCGATGTTGATGACGAGAGCACCTGGTATAGGTGATACATCAACCCAACTATTTTCATGAAGAACTTGTAGGCCACCGATATGATCTTGTAGAAGCACGGTGATAAAGGCATTGTCAGTATGTTTGGTTATTCCCAAGGTTAACTCTGGTTGTGGACAGGAAGGATAGTAATGGCAAACAGCTGCAAGTCCCTCATTGCATCTCATATCGTTTAAATAGTTTGGATTCAGTCCGAGTGCTTCCGATAATAACTCAAACAATACATTTCCTAGTTTCATAACTTGCTTTGAATATTCCAACATTATATCTCTGTAACCATATGCACAAAAATGTTATAATCACAGCTATAATCAAATTCTGTTATGTACTTAGATTTTTACAAAATGTATTCATAGTATGAAGCACGGACTCTAGGAGTAGGAGTGTTGCAATGTCCGACACGCAAAGAGTGTCCAACACTTGGAGTTATTAATCTCATATAGCGGGGCTGAGCGGCTGACCCAAAAATGGGATAATGGATAGCAGGAAAACTTGTTGAACTAATTATATGAATAATCTACCTATATATTTAATGTAGATTAAATATCTTTTTGGACTAATTATATGAAGAAAAAAAACAACATGAAAACGAATGGAAAATAATGAATAGAGAATAGCATGATAGAGAAAAAAATAGAAAAACAGAAGTGAAGAAGAAGAAATGAGAGAAGCTTGAAGCAGTTGAGGCGGAGGAGAACATAGGACAAGAGATTCAGCAAGCAAAAACGTGAGAAGCAACGAACTGAAGAAGCGCGATGGAGAAAAGTGAAAACACTAATGAGAGAGGAGAAAACACGAACGACTGTAATAAATTTTCCAATTTTAAAATTTTTTAAGAGAAAAAAATCTTTTCGCACTCCAAAAAACCCTCGAGCAGAAAACCACTTCAGGCCGGGAAGTGCTCCGCCACCGCAACCCGCTATCCCAGCTTTCCCGGCCTCTATTTAATATTGGGATGCGCGCTGCTCCGGGAGGGTTGCCGCACCGGGAGAGAACCCCGGGATAGCGTCTGGAGTGGCCACTATTAATAACTCTTGCCAACACTTATATGATACTTTAAAACATGTGTCAGAAAAGTAAGACAAATGTTTCAAGAAAATGATTTTTTTTTAATTCTAAACCTTTACTATTGTATGTGTGTCGGTGTCTTAAATTTTTTACTTTGTCGAGATGCCTCAGTGTCAGAGTCTGATTTGTAGATAGGTCAATAGTACAAGAGCATCATAATTTAAAGGCTAACTGTTGAATTAAGATTATATCTAACTTATACCTGCAAACTGATGGCAAATCTTCTGGTGTAGGAGACTGAGGAGCCATGAAACAGTAAAAGGTATCCCTCCAATTAGCAGCTGGTGAACTATAAAGATCAAAGTTACTATTATAAACCAAAGGTTTCACAACATCATCACGTGAGTATAGTTCTCTTTTCACCTCAGAATCTTGCTCAAAGAATCTTATAACTCCATTCTTCATCTCATCCAAAACCGTAACTTCTATTCCATGATTAACAACTTGAAAGAAACCCCATGTCTCTGATGCTTCTCTAATTTTCTCAACAACTGTGTTTCTTCTTGTTGGATCTTGATGAATATCAACTAGATCAACAGAAGGAACAAGTCTGGTGGTGCTACTTGAAGATGAAGCTGAATCTTTATCAATTTCGTGATGGAACATGCGAGGGATGTTTGTGATAGAAGCATCAACAAGTCCTTTAACACCGTCTTTTGTTTCATCAAAAGCTTTCAGCTCACTTGCTCTATCATAGTCAGGTTTTGTTCCCACTGGAATTTCACTGGTTTTAGAGATTCCCATTTTTTTCTGTCAAATTTTTTGGAGGTAAGTTTTTGAAGACTTCTCTCTATGTATATGCAAGAAGTGGGACTCTTGAAGAGACAAGATTGCATTATTTGGGTGGTGGCTAAAATGGGCCACCATAATATGTGGCACAGAGTAGACAACATGTTTGACAAATTTTCGGGGACCATCTGCATCATGATGTCTTGATAAAAGGGCATTTTGTTTGATCAATGATCTCTAAATATATCTAGCTGCTATTGGGTATGTGGTTTGAGATGAATTAGGCCTGTGGTTGCGCATACTTTGATCATTCAATTTTAGACATGATACTTTCTTTCCCTACAGCTTTTGTTAACTATCTTATGGTTCTCTATTCTTTTTCTTGCCAAGCATTATGAGCAAGCTGCCGGACTTCTACATTGCCAAGGACTTACATTTTGTCTTCATCCAACCAAGCATTACTATGATAAAACTAAGGGTGATCCTGCACTGAATTTCTCAGTCACACTGGCATCGACCGCTTCTAAGTGAGATTTTTTTTATTTACTTACCAAAACATCAATACTGTATTGCTACAACCAACAATGAAAGTTCACAATTTTTGAATCTATACATAGTTATCTTTATGTGCTAGGCTGCTGCACCATGCAATGACTGCATATGATCCATACACATCAATATTGGGCATGTTTCTAATGTGATGATCCTTGAAAAGAATGCAATCATCTATTTCTCACATATGGAAAATACACGAGGATTATCAAATTCATAAATGGAAAAGCCAATAAGTCAGAGCTTTGGCGACAAGTGTATCGACTATTGGATCTGATCAACCGCCATAACGTGTTTTTAATGATTCAGGAGGCTCTTCTTCCATGATGCTTGTGCCCTTCTCAAAGTACAGGCGTATTGTTGTTTTTCGATCAGCAATGAAGGTATGGTCCAAGAAGTTATTGTAAACTTCATCACCAAGGCTTTTTGCGGCCAGGACACTGCAATCATTCATTACCATAAGTTAATTTTACAAAATACTTGTTCAGATTATGTGAGCTCTCATAAGCTTATGCATTGAAATCATTTATCATGTACATGGTTGTCGGGGTCTCGCTTTAACTCCCGAAATCTTACGATCTTACGCTCCAGCAACCGGCCACCGATTTAAGTGGCACAAAGATTGTGGATTTGGCTGGAGCGTTAAACTCCTAGAGAAAGATCTTTAAATCGTGGGATCTTGAGATCCCCACGATCCCTTTTTTGTTTTTACCCGCTTCAGACTCGTTTCGATCAGGTCATCAAACAATTGGATTTTGCCAAAACATTGACCCATAACTAACCCTGACTGTTGTGCACACATATTTTAGGGTGTTGGGACATGAAATGTTTTAAATGAGCGTTTGAGAATTGCAAAATAAGGATTGTCGGTAAACAAAACTCGTTGGAATTCTGAGAATTCTATATCAATTAATCATATAATGGATGAATTTCTACACTTCATTTATCTCTTCTATAAATTCAAATCAGATCCTTCTATTATGTTTTTTTAGATAAAATATTTGCTATTGATAATTAAATTAATGAGAATTTTATGTTACGATCCTACGATTTACTCTTTTTCTATACCCTAACGATCTTTATCGAGATCCCGATTTTGACAACCATGGTCCATGATCATGTAAGAGATTGATGGAAAAATAACTCAAAGTTAGTATTATTAATTGAAATTTGGAAGACTCCTTACCAGTGTCGAAGATAAACACGGCATGGTAATGCGTCATCCCGCCAAATCTTCTGGATATTATACTCTCCATATTGTTGAAAGTATATCTCCCTTCCTTCTGCAAAAAGAAGAAAAAAACTTAGAGGACACATCTGTAAGGTACTGTTATAGTTTATAATCTCTTATGACAATTGATTGGGAAATGCAACAAATGTTCATATAAGTATGCTTGCAAATTTGTGTGCTTATATATTTTGACTTGTTCAATTTGTAAGCAGAGAATGATAGGAAGTAGTAGTTGTGAAAATGAAGAACGAAGATGCATTTTTTTTTACTATTTCATAAAGTAAATTGTTGGTTCATAGAAATATGGATCATACAAACTAGTAACTTAGTTGGAAAGTTACCACTGCATCTATATTTAAAGAATTCCTCATCAGTGTAAGATGCACAAAGGACCTGAATTGATGACACCACAATACCATCATCAAATGAATAAAACCATCATATCTTACAATTAATTCAAGCTAACAGAAAAAGCTCGTTACTTAAGCTGATATGAATAGGAAATAGCTAAAAGTATAAGATTTGAATTAACATAACATACTGCTGGGTTGGTAAAGGGCTTCCCATCTAGTGATTCAGGAAAAACATACAATACACAATATTAAAGTTAGAACTGTTGCAGCAGATATGTGTAGGATTAGAATTCATATTTTTGCTCATAAAGAGAAAAATAGAGAAAACTCACAGCTAAAAATCTATATTCACGCTCTCTTTGAATAAACGCTGGAATCTACCTTCATAATTAATTTGATATATAAAAAAATTATATTGATTAGTGAAAACAGTCATTATTCTTATTAACAAATGTGATTATAACTAATCATATTTCACCACGGAAATGAATCCACTGCAGTCACCGAATTCACACATTCACGCATTTAAATCATTAATGACCGTTCAAACCGATCAAGATCTGATGATTTTATAAAATATATAGTTTAATTTTAAATTTTAAATTTTAAATATCAAACTTAAATCTAAACCGTTTGATCTTGATCCGACAGTCTCTAACACTCCAAATGCGTGAACGCGTTGTTTGTTTCTCGACTGAAGGGAAACTCATGCAAAACAATTTTAGCAAAAGTTAGAAAAAAATCACCTCAGTTTTGTTAATATCAAAAACGGAAATTAAAATGGTTTCATCTTGACAAGGCTCAACAGAGAGGCCAGCAATTTCCTGCATAGAAAACAAACTTGAACAAACGTTCAGACAATTACAATTTACAAGGACTCATTTCAAACTTCATTTCTCGCCTTATCTTTTGCGATATCTTTCAATTCCATTGATGATTAAAAGAGGCCTGGGGCCTGACCTGAGTTGTAAGGTTGGCGATGCCATGAGTGAAGAAGACAGGTGGTACTGCGGAGAAGAGACGGCGGAATCCGGTTAATCTGGCAGTTCGGAAGTTAGTTAGATTGGGGAAAGTTGATCGGGCACTTTTCTCTGTGAAATTTTAAGAGTTAGTTAAGAGTTAGAATTAGTGAAAGGAAAAGAATGAGATGGGAGATTGGTTACCGGAGAGGAGGGAACCGTAACCGCAAATAGAGATGTAACCGTCAACGTCACCGGGAAGAGAGGCCAACGCCGAGGCTTCGTCGAGATCAGGGTAGACGGTCATTTCAACAGAGCACTTCTTCTCAGCTGTGCTCAGCCACCCTATCTATTTTATTGATTCATATGGAATAATTTAGGCATACATATAACGCAGTTTGATTGGAGTACTGTATTAAGACACTGGGCCCTGCCAACGCATCATTTACGTGACCGTTTTTTTCCCGTCTAAAAAGTATGGGTGTTGACGTGTTGGAAAAGATAAAGATGAACTCTGTAACAACATCTCGGAATCCATTTTTAGATTTCTATTAAGTCACGCTTAGTTTAAAGTAATTCATTTAATTTTTTATTTTAATTCTGAAGAATTCATATTGGGTCATATATTATTTATATTAAATTTTATATTAATTAAAATAATAATTTTAATTATTTAAATTAAAATTGATATAAAATAAATAAAATTCAAATTAAACTTATAATCTAAAATAATAATTAAAATTAATCTCAATTACATGATATATAATTAAAAACAATAAAAATAAATAACATCACATAATTAATTAAACTTAAATTTCATCAATTTCATGTCCAAAACGTTCACAAATATACTCGACTAGATCACTTTGAAGTTGATGATGGACTTGTTTTCCACGAATATTTGCTCTTCTTTGTAGTCTTGTTGTAAGATTTGGATGAGGACCGTTAAATGTTTCAGTTGTTGAGTTGTTGATATCCACATTATCATAAGAGTAATCAAAATTACCTCCATATGTATGTCGTTCGTCTTCCACAATCATGTTGTGCAATATGATGCAGACATATATAGTATACTTGATGGTGTTCGTGTGTCAAGCACGCGCTGGGCCACGTATAATTGCAAATCGAGATTGAAGCACTCCAAATGCCCGCTCCACATCTTTTCTAGCCGATTCTTGATGTTGAGCAAATAATTTTTTCTTTTCTCCATGTGGCATTGAATGGTCTTGACAAGTGTAGCACACTCAGGATATATACCATCTGCTAAATAATATCTCATATTATATGGTGTCCCATTGGTTGTATATTGCACATTGGGAGCATGTCCTTCCAAAATATCGTTAAACACGTTGGATTGGTTTAGCACATTAATGTCATTATTTGAACCTGCAATACCAAAGAAAGCATGTCAAATCCATAAGTCTTGTGATGCCACTGCTTCAAGCATGATTGTGGGCTTACCATGATCACCTCGACAAAACTGTCCCTTCCATGCAACAGGACAATTTTTTCATACCCAATGCATACAATCAATGGAACCCAACATACCTGGAAAGTCATGTGACTCTCCCATTTGTAAAAGATGTTCAACATCAGTGTTGTTACGTTTTCTCAAATACCCAGCCCCAAATACAACATCCACGCCCTTAATAAATATTTGTTAGCACTCAATAGAAGTGCTTTCACCGATTCGAACATATTCGTCTACAAGGTTAGCAGGAGACCCATACGCCAACATACGAATAGCAGCTGTACATTTCTGCAATGGTGAAAGATCCATTTTACGAGTTGCATCGACCCTCATTTGGAAATATTCATCATAATTGCCAAGGGCATCTACAATTCGAAGAAATACATGCCTATGCATTCTGAACCTTCTTCGAAATTGAACATCTGTGTATATTGGGTTTTCCGAGAAGTAGTCATTGAATAATCGATTGTGCCCTTCTTCACGACCTCAATCAATAGTTGTTCTTCTTTTTCGCCTAGAATAACTCCCAGAATTCTGAAGTTGTTGTTCTTCATCACTGTCGTCCATAAATTCTTCTTCAACCAACGCCTAAAATTCTTGATCGTTATTATCTAAATTGTCTGAATCCATTGTAGTTAGTAAAGAATGAGAGAAAAATGAGAGATATATGGTAAATATGAGAATGATAAAATAATGACATAAGTGTAGTATATATAATGGTTTGAATAACGACTAGTTTGAATAATGGCTAGTTTAATTTAAAGTGGTACTAATGACCATTTTACATAAGTGTTGATAAAATAAAGTGGTACTAATGACCATTTTACATAAGTGATATTAACTACATTCCATATATTTTTTTCATCTTATTACAATATTTTTCATGAATATCTCGTTGACTATCGCTCATAGTAGAAGTGTCCTTCATCATGATTTGTATTACCTTTAATTCTATCTCGTCCTCCTTATATTGTGCAAGTTTTTTCATGCATTCTGCTATTTTATTCCTTGCATCTTGCGTTGCATTTGGAATTTCTGATGCCTTACCCTTCCTTTTTGCTGCTTTTTGTCTCATTGGACGTTCCATTGGTGATGATGAGTTAAACTCATAACTTGAAGTTGTATCTGGGTTCTCCGATGATGCCCTACTAGCATAAGTATTTGTTATTTTTGAAGAACTTCCAATCGATTATCCGACGATGCACCATTTAGCTTCATCTTTTAACAATCGCCATGCGTACTCAAGATTGAATGTTGTACATTGATCCTGAGCAAAAAAAGCATGTGCATCTGACATGATATCCAACTTCGATGTCCCACTTTTCTTTCCTTTAACAATATTTTTGTAACACCCAACAAATTTTCGAACCATGCCATTTATTCGATGCCATCGACAATTTAATTGCCCCCCTGACTTTTCCCGCGATTGCCCACGATATTGGTTATAACTAGCGGCGATTCTTAACCAAAAACTCTCAGCCTTTTGATCAACCCCCACAATTGGATCCTTTGAAACATTGAGCCATGATTGGATAAGTAGTATATCCTCATCCCTTGTAAATTGCTCTCGAGATTTTTTTAACGACAACCCTTTCTTCTTTTTCGGTACCAACTTGAGTAGAAAATGGTGGAACTTTAGTAGAAAATGGTGGAACTTGAGTAGAGAATTCCATACTATTAGAATTCATTTGAGGTCTAGGAAACATATTTCGATTGTTTAGTGACGGGAGAAATATGGCGGTATTTGTTGGCACCGATGGAATTTGAGCATTTTGAGGATTAGAATTTTAATAATTTTGCATGTAATTAAAGAAAGCTTGTTGATAATGAAAATGATTAGGATCCATTTGAGAATAAATTGTTGAAAAAAATTAAAAGTTTAGGAATAAAACGATGAAATTGTGAGAGAGAAATTTCAAATTGAAGAGAAAATAAGAGTGAAAGAAAATTTGTGTTGGTGAAATTTTAGATATAAACTATATTTATAAAAAAAATTGAAAAAAAAAACAACTAGCCGTTGAACGGCTAGTTTTCATTAAAAAAAAATGCATGGTTTTCGTTGCTCTCTCTTTACTGTTTGTCATGCTGGTTGCAGCATGTGATGTGTCAGGCTGACGATCCAAGGGAAGAACAACACAAAATCGAGCGCTAAAGTTTGTCTAAAGCTTAGCCATTCGTATGGAAATACAATTAAATCAATATTCTTAAAATCATCTAATAAGAACATAGAAAATTTTTAATTTAATTTTTTTAATCAAAATCATTGCGTGATTGTTTTAATGAGAATTTTTTATTTGTATTTTTTAATTAATAAGATGGTTGATATAAAAAAAAGGTCATGCTAACATGTGTCCTTAGGATACATGTTAGCATTTTTCATAAAAAATATTATATGTTTAATTTATTGAATACACAAGATTCTTTTAAAATAATAATTAATTATGTTTTCAGTGCATTGAACACATATATTTTAAAATATATATATATATATATATATATATATATATATATATATATATATATATATATATATATATATATATATATATATATATTTATTTATTTATTTAGTCTCTTAAAAAATGTGTAATTTACCTTTTTAATCTCTAAACAAATGTTTGGGGCACTTGTTAGTAGGGATGACAATTAATAAGGTTTGGACAAGGTACTATAGTACACATCTTTATACCTACAATTTGAAAAAGAGAATTTCTTACACCACCTCTTGGGGTTCTTAGGCACTATGCGTGCTTCCAAGAATACCCTCCTGCTTCCGAAGATGTATATCCCGACACACACTTTTTTTTACTCAACATTGGTTTGTTCCGGAGATATATCATCGGAAGTTTTCCATTTATGTATATCTGGAACATATTTTGATACAATTCGCGCCAGAGTCTCTTCTCCTCCCCCATTCTTCATTTTTCATCTTTTTCTCCTTCAAATTCTCCAAACTCTCTCAAACCTAAAAAATTCCATTTCCACCAAACTTTATTTTTTTCCTCTCAAGTTCAACAAGAAGCGTCAACTTCAACGATTAACACACTCCAAATCATTCAAATCTAAATATAATCGGTAATTTTTCGAGTATCCGAGTTATTTTCGAGTATTTCCCGTAAACGAGTTAGAATATACTTTTAAGGGCAGAATCCTTAGATTGTTTTAGCAACGTAGTTTAGAGACAATGTAGGTATTATATGTTGGCTGAAACAGACCATCATGTAGAATGTTATGGAGCTTCATCTACGGAACAAGTTAACGTTAGAGTTTTTCCGTATATGCAATTCCGGAACAACCCAGACGTTGTGAATTCTGGGTACTTTTGTGTGTATACATCCGGAAGCAAAAAAAATGTTTTTTTTTTTTTTTAAATTTATTTGTATCTAATTCCAATTTATTTGTTATACCCTGCAGACTTTATGACTGACAGAGAGAGTCGACTGATACATGGACGAGTTGCACATCATGCATTTGTCCTACGTGCACGGACCCAGACAAATGCACAACTTACTGTACAACCTTCTTTATCACATGCCCAAGACATTCCATCAATCTCATGTTTCACCACATCATCCACTTCTTCATCCCGAAGGTGTTGGGATACTATTGAGGGTTCATGACAAGCCCCGTCCTCCCGCATGTCTCGTCACGTTAGTCTTGTTCCACCTCTTACAAATGATGTTGATCCAGTGACACCTCCAGAGGGTGATAACCCACCACATGAGAATATTGGTGACCATGATGACATGGTATATCTGATATGTCCTTGTTGACAGGGTACGTCGAGCATACTGTCAGACATGTTTGGGATGAAAGGTAACATTACTCAAATTATTTCTCTTTTCATTGGGAATTTATCATTTGTAACAATGTTTCTTATTAACATTGTTTTCATTGGAAATTTTCAGACTGCTCTAATACCAATTGAAATTTTGGTTATGTAGATACTCCAATGTCCTATCTTAATGTTAAGACAATGATTACAACACTTTAGGAAACAAGGATCAATATATAATTGTTGTTTTGAAGTGATGCAGCACCGTCACCAACAGATGTTAAGACATCATATTGGGATATCTCAGTCAAAAACACAATACAGAAAACTCTAAATAGCAGAATGTAAAGTAAACATAATATGTTCACCCAGTTCGGTGTTAACAAACCTACATCTAAGGGATACCAATCCAGGATGAAGACTTCATTATCTTGTAGTATTACCCTAAAGTTAAACTCTCCCATTTACAACTTTATTCTAATCACTACCTTCAATGAACATCTTTATCTAAGGCTAAAATCTAATCGTTTACAACCTTTGATATGAGACTCCTTCTCACATCCTTCATCACCACCTGTGATGACTCTGTCTTCTGTTGATCTCCAGAACCTATCACAGTTTCTTGACCTACAAGTTATCCTGGACTTGCTTCAAAGCTTCGTCCAAGAACAATACACAACAATTACCTAAAGGCTTCAGGTCACGCCCCTTGTACCTATGTCTTCCACCCTACATCACATACTGCAGAGTGGAGACTTCTAACTCCTAAGAGAGGCGATGAATCTCAAACCCTAAACCCTTATTTTATAAATCTTTAGGTTACAAAGTTACAAGTGATACAAAAGTTACAAAGGTTATTTTAACCCTAGGTTTAAGTCTCTCTATATGATTTATGTTGGGCTTCAAATCTTTCCTTGATCCATCGCTAAAGACGCCTAGAATCTTGGAACAGATTTGATACATGTTTAAATGTTGAGTAGTCAAGATGTTCGATCTTTCAACATCTTTATCTTTCGTAGAATTCTTTAGCTATGAACTTCATGTTGAACCAATTCTTTCAACATTTTGTTTTACCAAAATTTGTCAAAATTTAAAGAGCTTTCAATCTTCTTTTGTATAGAGGTATTATTCTTTCGACGATCAATTCTCATCCGGAAACTTTAAGTCACTTCCTTCGAAGTTGTTCGGTGGCAAAGTTGGTTTGGTTGGAAGTGCGTAGTGGATTGGTTTTTCTGATGTTGGTGTTAGCGATTTCAAGGAAAGCTTTTTGGATTGGTTGCAAATCCAAGCGAGTTAAGTCAGATAGATAAGGTAGCATTTGGCTCGCGGTGTGTTGGAGCTTGTGATTCTTAGGAATGATATTATCTATAGGAATTCAGGTTGGAATGTGGTTGACATTGTTTGGAAAGTGAAGTTTCTTATTTGGAGATGGTCGTTCATCGGAGAAATTACTCACCCCAATTGTAATTTGTACGAATTCAACAAAGACCGTTTATTTTATTTGTCTTAGGTTTTAATTGGTAGGTAATTCTTTTCGTTTTTGTCGAGCTTGATCTCGTTCTCTTTTGTTATCAGGATTGAATACTCTTTATACTCTTATCAATATATCTCTTGCTTAAAAAAAATTATCCATGTCATCTTGCCAATTGATTAAAAAATGATTTTTTATCCCAATCATCAATATCACGTCTGCAAAAATGAAGGGGCACTACAAAAAACCAAAGTGCATCTAACTTAAGGATCAAATTTGCAAGTTTTGTAATATGGGGACCAATTGTTTAAATTGTTCAAACTAGAGGGACCAAAAATGCATTTAAACCAAAATATTATCATGCATCGATTTTTTTTTTAAAAGTCTAATATAAATACATCGGATATTTGAAAATTTTGGTATTTCTTCATACAATTTTAAGAAAATAATGCATTTTTACCGAATTTTGTAAAAATATTTGATTATTTCTTCATAGAAACTCGTAAACTCGTATTTCTAGCAAAAGTTCAAAATAAATTAATGTAAAATCCGACAATGGAAAAATCTGATATTATATAGAATAATCCAATAATACACAAAACTTTTTACAAAAATCGAAATAATTAAACAAAAAACACAACCGTAAAAGTTCCAGAGAGTATCAGTTATGAGTGAGAGTAGGATGACAAAATCTCAAAGAGTTATCTACTCTAAGCCATTGATGCTGTGTGTAATGCTCATAATTTAGGTGAGTGTATGCTTAGAAGTCTCATTTACATTTAAAATACTAGTCTCAAAATTGTACATACCATTTTAGTTTATATAAGTTTATATATACAGAAGGGTTCTTGAATCACCCAACATTGTTTCTCAATCTACAAGTTTAGAGGGGTAAGAGTGATTAAAAAAGAGACAAATTACAGACATATCATCCATGGCAATACCACTTCTCTTTCTTTTCCATTCACGTATTGCATATTTCACAACCCTTTCACCTGCTTTTTCTTTATCTGGTGTTGCATAAACAATCTTCACTGCCTCTTCATTCGATACAACATCCCAAACCTAAACAGATAATAACAAAATATAACAATTTCTTAAAATCATATAACATTTTTAGTACATGCACAAAGATTATACACATACATACCCCATCTGTTGCTAGGATGATAAATTGATCCCTAGTGGTAACTTTTCTATGCGTCACTTCTGGCACAGAGATTAAACCATACTCTTTCATACAATAGTCACCAAATGCTCTTGATATTGCTAATCCTGGTGTTTTACCATTTGGCATCCAAACTCTGTACACTCCTGGTTCATCTTTCATACAAAATACAACCCCTTTTGATTCTTCTATCCTCTTTGCCTCCTCTGAAATCAACAAAAAAATAATTATTCTTAAAATTTAAATTTCTCAAACAGATTACTGTTGCAAATTCATGTATGAGTGTGTATAATTGAAAAAATATCTCACTTGGTAAATTTGGTTTGAAGTCAGTGGTAAGCTGAAGTGCAAGTAATGTGCCATCTTCTGAAGTGGTTGCTAATACAAGTCTTGAATCACCCAAATTTGCTATAATAAGGTCTTCACCCTGAAATTTTAATGACAAATACTTACTCAGACACAGACACGACACAGACACCAGACACGAGTTTGTTCAGAGATGTTAAATGACAAATAACACTAGATATATAATAACCTGTTTGATCATTGTCAAAGCTGTAGTGCCACTTCGAAAGGAATCAATTCCAGTGTGATGTTTCAGATCTTGGTCAACTGCAGCAAAAGTCTTTAAATAGGATTGTTCCCATAAGTTGAATCCATGAATGTTTTTGTTTTCTTCAACCTTAAAATCTAGGTCAATAGATGTTGCAGCAAGATTTTGTTGCCAATTGCATAGCAAAAGGGATGGAAGTAATTTCCTGACCCTTTTAGCTACAAAGTGTCCCCAAGGACCATGTCCATCAAAAACTCCACAAAACATCATATCTTGTTGGCAACCAAATTCCTATAATCAAGAATTAATCACAACATTACAATAATGATTAATTAATTATTCTAACTATGGTTTAATCTTAATTACATACCTCCCAAACAATAAGACGATCTTGGTTGACTCCTTTTTGGCCTCTATGTGTAAAACCAGAAACAAAACTATTGTCTTTATTGGACTTAACAACTCCAGAAGAAGTCAATAACAATTCATTCTTCCTTGCTTCTTTTGCCAATTCTTCCCCTGCTTTTCTTGCATCATCCTTTTGAACATTCTTCTCTTTCTTGATTGACATAGTTCTTGCCAATCCGTTTACAAAAGATGGGAAATTTACCATGGTGATTGCAAGTTAGTTTGATATGGTTTGAGTTTTGGAATCACCACGGAAATCCTATAACTTGAGGATTTAAGAAACTAATGGTAAGTTGTAATAGGGTACTAAATACTCTTGATAAGAAGTTGAAAAACATTTCTTTATTGTAAATCTATGTTTGTAATCTAGTGGTGTCATTCTCATCTTTTCTTTGGCCACCCGATGAATATTAAGATAAAGTAGTGGGCATGTTAGTTAGACAATGAAAGGTGATCAAACTTCATAATCACCATTTTTACTTCCCAATAATGGGTTAATTAAAACACATTCCATTTCAAAGTGAATTAAGATTTTTTTTATATTTTAAAATAAATTTTATTTATTAGAATTATAATCATTTTTAAATGGATAAAATAATTAGATAAATAAGGGTTAAATGTTATTTTTTCCCGTGACATATAAGCGAGATTCAATTTTTCCCCCTTAAGAATTTTTTTTTTGAACCCCTCCTCAACTTATTCAGATTCCATTTTGCCTCACTCCTATTTGCACATGTGGCTCACTTCTGGTGAGTTGGCACGCTGACTGTCTTTATGTAAATGCCACATTGGATTGTATTAGGGTTAACCTAGAGTTCATTTTGTTTCCTCCTCTCCCAATTCACTGTTCTATGTTCATCTTAGTTCGTCTTCTTCATTGTCTTCTTCACTGGTTCTTCAGCTTTCGTTTTCGTCCCCAAAAATGGATTCAAGTCACAGTTCTGAAAGCCACTATTCGTATGGAGCTTCAATCGTTCCGTATTGTGGATGTTGTCTCCCTATGAAGATGTTTGTTGCGAAAACCATACAAAACCGCAACCGAAAATTCTGGAAGTGTCGAAAATATGGGATAATCCTTTGAAACCGAATGTATTTTAGCGTTTTATGATTATTTTGGAGTTTACAGATTATGATTATGTTGTAACAACTGTTTGATTTTGCAGACAGTGAATAGTTGTGAACTTTTCATCTGGGATGACCTAGCTACTTAGTCCATGATGGAGTTGTCCAAGCCTGAAGTTGTTTTTAAAAACTGTGATGTGGTAATGGCGAAGATTGATGTCACAAAAAAGAAGATTGGAAAAGCAAAGATGAAGATAGTTGAGTTGAAGAGTAAAATTTTCCAATGGAAGATTGCATTTTTCTTGTCTTGTATTATGTTTCCATTAGTGTATAAGTACCTGTAATTGTGACATGAAATTGTTTCAATTAGATTAGGTTGTTTTAGTTTAAGGTAGATTTGGTTTAAGGTAGATTTTAGTTTAAGGTAGATTAGTTATTTCAGTTAGATTAAATTGTTTTAGGTTGTAACTTTTAAAGGTTTATGAAAACACATTTGATCTAATTTGTGTCTCCTTCCAATATCATTTAAATAGCATAATACAATTGACAACTGATTCAATTACATAGCATAACACAGTTGGCAATATTATATCATAACTTACAATATCAATTACATTGCATAATCCATATTGTGTCTGATCCAATTACATAGCATAACACAGTTGGCAATATTATATCATAACTGAAAATATCAATTACATAACATAATCCATTTTATTCAAACATAATTGACAATGGCATTAACCACAAAAGATAAATGACAATGGCATAAGCCACAAAACATAAAGACATAATTCTTAGCACATTGGTTTAAGTCAGAAATTAAAGACACAAAGACATAATACATAACACAAAACATTAAAGATAGAATTCTTGAACTATTTCTTCATTTTCTTCTTGGCACAAGTAGAGGTAGATCCTTGTTATGTTAAACATCCTTCATCTTCTTCTGGTAGAAGTATTGGTTGATATGTGTTTGAACCAGACCCAATTATTGGTTTTTGAAACCACTTCAGCTTGATTCTGTCACTTAACCTCTTCTTGACTGGCTTGACATCTTTTCTCTTTTTGACTGACTTCTCTTCAACTTTAGTTGTAGTGGTATCAGGCAGGATGGATATGAGTTCATTAGTAATTTCTCCAAAGTAATCAGTTGTTTGTGTTGCTTCTTCCTGTGCTTGTTCGTGTGCTTGTGTTGCTTCTTCGTGTGCTTGTTCTTGTGCTTGTGTTGCTGCTTGTTGTAGAACTTGACTTGCTTGCGTTGGTTCTTCTTGTGCTTGTTGACTTGCTTCATTTGGTGCTTTTGATG
The DNA here is from genome assembly GCA_963966055.1 of Lathyrus aphaca. NCBI lineage: Eukaryota > Viridiplantae > Streptophyta > Magnoliopsida > Fabales > Fabaceae > Lathyrus > Lathyrus aphaca. The sequence continues at coordinate 540,814,767 of OZ014522.1, read as the reverse complement.
TTTCATCAGCTGGCATAGTTGAATTGAGTTTGTGCTTTTTCTGTCATAAACCAAACAAATACATCAGTCAAGTACACTAGCTCAAACCAAACCAATATAGCAGTCAAGTAAAATAGTTCAACCCAAACCAACCAAATTATACATTTCTCTTCAAGCCATTAGGATCCTGACTTGTGCTTTTACAAGTTTGAGAATTGTGACCAAACTTGTCACACTTTGTACACCTGTAAGATACACCAGGTAGTCTTCTCCTAGCACCATCTTCACCACTCTCCCTAATCCTGAGTTTTTTAGGCCTGCCAGGTTCTTATTGTACATTGGGGGCAATATATCTTCTGTCTCAATATCAGGCCACATATTCTGACCATTAATAAGACTCACAAGAAAACCATAGCATTGTGCATATTTCTCTCTAGAAAAGCCACTCAAACTAGGTGCTTGTCTTATAGAAACAATTACATCTATTCCTTCAAAACCATCCATTAGTGTTGTTGCACGTTCATCTTCACTATCATTCAATCCTTCTACACCATCATATATCCTCACAAAAACTTCAGCTCAACATGGTCATTTACACACCTAGGTGTCCTAACAGATTCTCCTATATCAACCACACTATGCTCGAGAAACATTATCCCTTCTACTTGACTGTTATGATTTTACTGTCTATGCAAAACTGAAACTCACTTATATGTCGGGGAAATTGCATTTAACCCTAAATAATAAAACATTATTTTATTAGAAAAAATATATATATTTATAAACTTTAACTCAACTGATAAAAATAAATTTTATTTTGATATTGTTACGTGAATAAATATTATTATTTCGAAATACAATCCACAAAGTTAGTGAATTAAAAAATGAATGATAAGATATGACAATTACAATTGTGTACGAGGTCGGTGATAAACAACTACTACAATAGCAAATTGACAAGGACGTAATTAATTAAATAACTTGATTATGTGGATGGAATTTGATTGTAGTTTGTGGTTGTCTTTAATTAAAGTCATCGCCAATCTTATTTAATTTTTCTTTCTTCTGCTAAATATCTCTATTAGTTAATTAATGATTAAGAGTGTACTATTCAAACACAATCAACATTTTAATAACTAGACCTAATCTATTGGGACAATTTTTATAACACAGCCAAGTGAATATACCAAACACTAGGCTATGGCTTCGCCAGCTGGTTTTTTAGGGTCAAACACGTGGAAATGTATGAGGTTGAAAAAAATATGGACATTTGTGAGATTAGTTAGTTAATTACATACAAATATTTATGAATAATATAAGGTTGCTTTGGATGGAGGTATTACTGCAGGATAATGTTCATAAATCATAACGATATAAAGTAAAATAAGCGACACTTTATGATGGGCTAGAATATAATAAGGCATCATAATTGTTCAATTCCACCTTCTTTTTTTTTTACAAACAAAATTAAACAAGGGAGAATATTTTGAATTTTTTATCAAACTAGTTTTTCAATTAAAAAACTTTGAATAATTCATTTTTTAAATTATTTTCTAAAATATCTCACTTTCGCATGGTTTTTGAAGGAGTCGTTTGATGAGTTGGCATTTATGTATAAACTTATAGAGTAATCGTCAATTGGATTGGTGATACTATATACAGTCTCCAATCCAATTGACGACAGTATACAAAATAAGAAGAGTCTACAATTTATCTGAAGACATAGTTGTAAGTAAACTTTTGTTATAAATAGAGGTTGTGTGATCAATTATTTTCACATCTCTTCGCATATACAAGTAATATCTTTATCATGTATCAGTACGCTACGGGAAAGTGATATTTTCAAGAGAGAAGTCTCCGATCAATATACTCTTCTGGAATATCCAAAGATTGAATAAACTGCAGAGGGAGTTGAATCGGTGGTTAGAAGAAGAAATTGTTGGAGGTGAAAAAATTCGCAGTATTGAGAGATTTGATAGGATGCGTGAGTGATGTGAGTTAAGAGCGATGTGGAAGCAAGGAAATGATGTTTGGACCTAATGAAATTAAGTTGATTGTCGTAATCAGTTAGAAATCTTGTGTTTATCTGTTGTATTTGTTGTTTAGATTAAGTTTATTGATGTTTGGTGTTAACATTGTTGTAACAAAAAGTTCTTAATATATTAAAATCTAAGGTTACAACAAGTTCTTAACTATGATGCAGAGGTGGATCTGACATTTGGATATTTTTTCTTGTTGTGTCCGGGCTGACGACATATAGTACACAGTCTTATCATTTTATCAACCGTATCCATTTTTGTTTTTATATGTGTGCTGTTTGGACGACCTTATTTCTTTCTTAGCATCTCATCGTTGTGCCAAACTATGTCCCATTGGCATGGAGACCGGTATTCCTCCATTGATAACACTATGAAGCTTTCGTTGTAGACATTCATCACGTTAATGGTCTTGTAAACATCAGATAAATGGTTGTACGAGTCCTGACGAGTACGTGCGCATGCCGCAATTACATGGGAGTGAGGTACCCGAAAGGCTTGGTACTTGCCACAATCACACCAACATTTGTCTAGTTTGACAGTATATTCTAAAAATGGTTTCCCTTCATTGTGATGAATTGTTTCCTTAACACTGAAATTTTTCTCATGACGATCAAAGTTTGTGACTGAATGTGTGCTTGCCTTGATAGTTTTCTCTTTCATTACTTTCATTATGCATTCACTGTATATTTGACCCGACATTAACACTGCACTCCATCTTTCTCCTCTTGATGCAAATTGTGATACCAACCTATAATATAGGTCGATCTCACCAATGCGATTATTGGTAGGTTTCTAATTCCTTTGAAGAAGATGTTCATGCATTCCACACAGGTTGTTGTCATGTGGCCCCAACGACATCCACCGTCAAAGGCCCTTGTCCACTTGTCAAATGGAATGTTATCCAGCCACCTTCCTACATCTACATTTGGCAATCTAATTTCGTCACGCTAGTATTCAAATGATAGTTGAGTTAAAACATACCCTGCATTCACAATTTTTTTGCGAAGGTTCTTGTCTTTGATTGCACGCATGAAGTTTTGTGCGATATGTCTAATGCAATCAACATGGGTAGATGAAGGATTATGCCACCTGCTATTTGGGTTATTATAAGAACTCTCAATAGCATCATGCCTATCTGAAATCAAACAGATATTGGCTTGTGGAGCCACATGTATTTTGAGATTCTTAAGGAAGAAACTCCAAGCAATAACAGTCCCACCTTCAACCAAAGCAAAGGCAATGGGAAATACATTATTGTTGTCATCTTGTTCAACTGCCATTAGCAATGTACCCTTGTATTTTTTGTATAACCATGTTCCATCAATCTGAATAATATGTTTGTAGAATGAAAAACCTTTAATGCATGGTTGAAATGACCAAAAATGTCGCTAAAATATTACATTTCCATCAATAATAGATCCAGTTGGCCTACATGTCGGCACTGTCTGCATGATTACAACAGTCCCCGGTGAGTATGTTATAAGTGCCATAAAAAACTGTGGTAACTCTTTGTATGAATCCTCCCAATTACCAAATACATATTCAACAACCTTTGTTCTTGCAAGCCACACCTTCTTGTACGAGGGAGTATGGTTATGTTGCAAGACAATATGAGATATTATTATACTCATCTTCACTGATGGATCCATGTTAACAAGTGGAAAAATGTCTCGACATCTCAAGTCAGAACTTAATTTTCGGTGATCCTGGACAATGTTTGTGGCAGTGCAAGTATGTGGTAGATCTATAGAAACTATCTTCCAAGAATCACTTTTTCCTGTAAGAAGCAACAAGCCGAAACTTGCAAAGTTCGTTACGACAAATAATGACATACCTTCTCGAATCAGTTCGATCCACGGTGAAATCAACAAAATTATCCACGTGGTATTTTTTAATATGTCGTATGCATTCTTCCTTGGTACGGTACTGGTCTCCCTCTTTCAATTCACCCACATAGCGCTTATACGGGTTGTGAGAAATATCTGCGGAGATATCATCGTCATGCAACTCCAAGTCTGACATATGTTGAGGCAGACAGTATGCCTGATGTCAAGGTAATGACACTTGATGGGCGTCTTCTTCAATGGTGTTGTTCAACAAATGATCGATTTGTGTCTCACTTTCTTCTTCTTCGTTGTCAACGATGTCGACTTCCACTTTATCTGAGTTTTCCGTTTTAGTTTCCTCTGAATCATCACGTTATGATTGATTGATGATATGAGATTGTTGAGATAATTTTTTTTGCTGAAGTATAATGTACAACTCAATAGAGTTGAACCCTTAATGTTTGTGACTAACGAACATATTCTCAATATCTTCATCATCTTGAACCTTAAGAGAATAAAATTTAACGTGGTTGGTTTAAAAACTGGGTTTTGATATATGATTTGTGATATAGGACTAAACCCTAATTTTGATTCTAACATATCTTTAAAATGCAAAAAAAATGAATTTCTACTGAGTGTAAGTCGAACAACATCAGTGTTTTGAAACCCGAATCCATATTCATTAGAGACAAATGTCTCTCTATTGCAGTGGGCTTTAACAAAGTATCTCGATGCATATGACTTTGTTAATCGATGCAGAGACAAATTATCTCTTAACATAATTTGAATGGGTCTGCATGACACCAAGTTAAATATGCATGGAGTATTAAATGTGTTCTCCATGTTAAATGGCGACACCGTCACATTTAAGGAAGACACGCCATTCAAATTGGCAACCACTTTGTAGTTCTGCACCCTATTATATAGCATGCACCCTGTCTCCCATGCAGACTGCACCCATGCAGTCAGCCTCCCATGCATGACTACGTCCGTACCCCTACAGTCATAGATACGCGTGTACAGAGTCTCCAAATGGACTGACGACTATGTGTATTTTGAGCACATGGTCGCCAATTAGCCTGACGACATTACAATCTGCATGGATTCACGTCCAACCATATAAATGCATGAGGATATGATTATTGTTAACTCATCTCAATTATTCCAACTATTCCTTCATATACCCGATTAAATTTCATATGTCACAATGTCGCTATTGACAATGAGTGAAACACACAGAGGCACAATCGCCAACATTGTGGAATATATATGTTCATTTACAAATATTTCTATTTTTTAATGTCTCTATTTTTTCAATTTCTTTTTTCTTTCTCATTTACAAATGTTTATTTATAATAGGATGTCTCGAGATTTCGATATCGTGGACATGAATATGTTGTCCCAGATGTGTTAATTGAACCTTATATTGAGCTCGTCAGGTTCAGACATGTAAGCAAAATCATGTCTTACCATGTTGATGCAAAATTTATACTAGCTTTGCAAGAGAGGTGGCGTCCAGAGACATACACTTTCTTTTTTCCAACGGGTGAATGTATCGTCACTTTAGAGGATGTGTACATGTTACTTGGGTTTCCTATTGATGGTAAGGTAGTTAATGGACCAACAAACCTCACAAATACAATTTACGTGGAACTTTTGGGTGTCGATTTATTGGATGTCAATTCAAGAGGCCAATATATCTTACTTTCACGTCTAAAGGCATATTACCAAACTTTAATATTATATGAAAACTCTACAGAAGAAATGAAAATAATTAAATCTAGGTGTTATCTTATGATTTTATTTGGTTCATTTTTATTTCCCGTAGGAACTGGTTATTCTATGTCACTAAATGAAATGATTTATTTGTAATTCTAACCTATTTTATAATCTAATAATTTTCTCTTGTACAGTTCATTTGGCGTCCATATCTCGGATTGGAACATGAACACAAAGTCAGTGATGAAGACACATCTGTTTGGACTGCATGTGTGTCGATCATCAGATTCACCACTATGGAGATGCACCACAGTGACCGTGTGAAACTACATTTGGAATGCATCAAAACATCCCAGATCCCCCGATTGATCTTGGTAAATGGCATCTACAAAAAGTCAACGACCAATGGAACCTTAAGGATTGGAAAGACTTTGCAAAAACTGAGTGTCGTAAATGGAGGAATCATCGCCAATACGTCTTACGTGAACCGGTGATGGCAACACCGTCTATACCAATTAATACTTATATGGCTTGGTATAGATCGGTTGCAACCAGGTTTCTCTCTGAAGATATGTATCTACACGACCCACGCCATACCACTTACACACAAGAAGCTTCCACGTCTAGCCAACGAGGAAATTATCATCCTTTTTACTCACAACCACCTACCCAACTCAGTTACCGAGCGACAAACTCACAAACCCACTATCCAAACATGTAAGACACCCAACCACAATACCAATAACGCCCCTCACACCATTTCCAACAAAATGACGTTTATCTAGACACACAAAATGCATATAACCGCCTAAACCCTAAATCTTGAACCCTCTAAAACGCCTAACCATCATACCATAGCCAAAACCCTCAAACATCACACCATAGTCGACACACACAAACATCACACCACAACCGCCAAACACAACTGCCTTATGGCTTTCAAACACTACTACCATTTCAACCTTTCACCAACGAAGCATTCACACCAATGTCCCTTTTCAATCGTCCGGGTCGCACACCAATGACCCCATCATCACATCCAAACTACTCTGGCATGGGTCACGACCTTAGTTACGACATGTCGTTGTTCCATACACAAGACTTTGTAGAAATACAAGAATATCTGAGGGAGTCTAGAGATGTTTTAAAGACCTCAACTCCACAAACACCTGAAGTGAATCAACAACAAGGGCAACAAGTACAGCGAGTGAGGGTACCAGGGGATATGGAACCGGCGGTCGGTATGTCCAACCCGGTCGTGATCATTAAATTATGTACTCTTTTTTTTATAAAAAATTATGAATGTAATATTATTTTTCATCAATTATTAAAGTTTATTTTTAATTATGAGAATGCACTATCTCAAATTCATCTGGTGATACTTCATATTTTTGTACTCAGTCGTCATTTTGATTGGAGACTGCATATGGTGTCTCCAATCATATTGACGAATTCTTTAAAACCCAATACATAAACATCAACTCATTTAACGATTCCTTCAAAAATCATGCAAAAAGTCAACTCATATGACATTTCATATATAAAAGTTAGATTTTAAAATTGAAATTTCCTTATAATATAAAAGGGAAGAAATATGTTTTTAATTTTAATCTAATTTTTTATTAAAGAAAAATTTAGACATGTGGCTAGAATTAGAACACATAATTTACCATACAGATCAGATCGACCTAAGTCGTGTGATCCCGATCCTATTGCCAACCGGTTTTTTATAGGTCCCTATAAGATGTTTAAGGTAGGCATATGTAAATGTGTGGGATTAAACAAAATAAAAAGTGGACATTTGTGAGATTAGTTAATTATCGAGCAAATGTTTATGAATATAAGGTTGCTTTGGATGATAGTATTATAAATCATAATAATGTAAAATGTAAAGTAAAATAAATGGCACACTAGAAATGGTATAGAATATAATCAAATATGATACTATAGCCTTTATTTCTCTCAGTGAAGAATATTATTATATTTAAATATGAGTTGTAAATCCTACATTAATTAAGGATGAGAAATTTGAGAATATATATATATATATATATATATATATATATATATATATATATATATATATAACATGTTATTTCTCACAACACTCTATTAAACTCCCCTAAAAGTGATATCAAATTGTTTAGTTTGTTTTAGAGATATGAGCTATTAGTATCCACTATGGTCGTAAGGCATCAAGTCATAAATCATATACATATTCATTTGATAAAACTAAAACCAAGTCATATATATATATATGAAATCTTGAACAAACTTTGTATACGTGTTTTCTTATGGCCATTACTGTATTTTCCCCCAAGGTTTGGTACATAATCTTCTTATCGCCTTGTTGTTTATTTTATCATTTACAAGCTTTATGAGGTTGTTACAATTATCTTACATCTCTTTTCACACTATTCATTTTATTATCAGTTTTATCCTTGTTATTCCCCCATCTTAATACCCTAGGTAGGTGGACAATTGAGGTATTGACCAAAAACCTCTAACCTTAAGAGGACTCTTTATTTTTTGTGTAGATCAAAGTAAGATGAATTTCATACACACGCCCTTTCATACATATACAACTATTTTCCATCGTTCTGTTTTTTTTCTCAAACCTTTACTCGAAAGTGTTGAGTCCCAAAACACATGCATATTCATCAAGTAATACTCATAAAACCAATTTTCGAATTTTTAAGTATTCATATCATCCTCCTCTTCATCATAATATAATTTTTTTGCATATGTGAACACCTTTTGCCATGATCCAAAACCTCTCAATGACTAGTTCAAACTATTGTTTTGAGATAAATAAACTTTGTCACTTCTTTTGATGAAGGAATTCAAAAGGTTTATAGTGATCTATGTGGCTTGGGAATGTATTATAAGTAAACTGGATTTCTTGAACCCTGGCCAACAAAACTTCTATAAGGAGGAATGTAAGTTTTTATTGTACTAGATGTTATATGTGTTGGATTTGGCGGGAAAAACATTTATCGTCCTTGGAAGTTAGCCTCTTGAGGTGCATGTCTTTTTTTCTTCACTTCTTTTTTTTCTTTTGCTCTTCAAATGACTTGTTCTATTCAACCACTTGAAACATTGAATTGCATCTAGGCATAATAATATTTCCTGGTTAGCATTAATATTTGTTTACATAAAGTATTCCAAGGTCTCAGTTGCTTGGGGATACATTTTGTTTGAGGAATACTCCTGTTTGAGGAATACTCCTCGAACTTTTCAATAACAATATTAATGTGATAACCATACATGTTATGTATCTTACAATATTTCCATCCACATATTTGTTTTTGAGGAGGGATTATTTTCCACCATCACTTAGCAAAATATGTTTATCTTTTAGGAATATAACACACCTTGTTTTTATTAAAATTTAAAACCATATATCTTTATATACTAATTAGATTTTTCTTTCGAATTATAAGACTTAATGTTACAACATTTATATGGTGTCCTTTGTTTTAGTTTATTCATATTTATATTTACGTAATTCAATTCATTTGAGTCTTCTTTGAACTCTTCATCTTGATTGACTAATTCAAGATATTGATTTTTATCTTTTCAAATAAATCTCTCTCTCTCTCTCTCTCTCTCTCTCTCTCTCTCTCTCTCTCAAGAAGATCATATAAAAAAGGACAAAAAAATTTTGAGAGTCATATATTTTTGGACCGAGGTGGAAATAAGAACTAATGTAAGAAAAGATGATGATCAGTACACCTCATTTATTGATCACAACTCCAATGGAAACCCAAAACTTCCCTTTGCGTCGCCTGGATATTGTAATCCAAACTTACCTATATTACAAAAAATATGCTCAACAGATAGGCACCCCCATCCATGCCAAAAATATGTCCAAAATTTAATATTCAAATACACTGTCATGGAATTCATATTTCAACCTCATATAAACCCCAAGATCAATATTGCATGTTTGTATTAGTTATGTGTGTGTAAAAAGGGTGAATTCAGATTCCAAAATTTGCACAAAATACTTGACATTATTTGACGCATTCCTCGGGTTTGTGTTGCATATCAATGGGGTAAATCTAATTTTCAAAATACAGTCAAACCCCATTGTAGCGGTAAAATCATGAGTGTAAGTTATTAGTTAACTTAACTCAAAGTAAACAGAGTCGCCACCGCGCGCTTTTATTTTATTCCAAGTGAAAAAGGAAAAAAGAGCGAATAAATTGTAATGAATCTAAAAGCAAAAAGCTAAAGAAACAAGCACAGAAATGGGTAAGGGGATAAGTTACAAAATGGAAAGGTTTTACGCACCCAAAATGTCTGTGGTACTTCACGGGAGCCCTTTGAAAAATTTATTGCTTTTGGTTTGAAAATGTTTGTAAATGAGAGTGGAGGGATGAGATTTTTTTTTAATGTTTTTGTGTTTGGAGAGGTTTACCACCTCATGCCTACATACCCACAACGTGCAATGCAAGATCAAAACCCTGTAGTTTATGGTACAATAGTGAAAAGGGTTGGTTTTGATTGATTTTATTAAGTGAAGAGAATTTGTCATTTTCAAGTGGATAGTCTAACAAATCTACCTTGAGAATGAAGACATTAACTCATACATCATTATGGGGAGGGCGTCAACTCGAATAAAATCGACGAGTATGCCACTAAACCCCCATGAATGACAAGAGATTCAATTACATCAAACTACAACCATGGAGATTGAGAGACTTGCACCCGACTAAAAATAATGACTCATAGTCTACACTTGTAAAGAAAACAAACAAAGGTGCACAAAGGCACAAAACAACTTGAATGAGTTTGATTCTTTTTATTTTTGAATTAAAGTCAAGATGATTAAGTTCATTATTTTTTTTAAAGAAAATAAATAGTAAAATTCACCTGACAAAAGTCAAGTTTTTATTTATTAAAGAAGTGATGGTTTTGAAAACGAGAATCCTTTGAAAAAGAAAGAAGTTTTGAAAATTGAAGAAGGGGAAAGAGATGAAGAGGCTAACCTAGTACAAAAAATAAAAGCTAGGGAAAAGAATGATTTAAACGAAATGAAGCCACTTCAAAGTATTAATAAGAATTTCATCCTTAAGCATACTAAAAGCCAATGTCAAATAAAGACATGTCTTCAATAATTACCACTTTCATGCAAAGGGATAAAGAGTCCTAATTCTAAGTCCAAAACTTCCCATCAATACTTCAAAGTTGTCCCTAGGTAAGTCACTCCAAAAGCATAGGCTAGTAACCAATAGTCTAAGATAAGAAGAATTAAGTCTTAATGGTTTAAGCCTTTATTAATATTTTTGTGTCTAAGTGGACAAAAGAAAAATCAACACAACAATATAATAGCAAGAAAATAAACATGATAATGGATGATAAATCATAATAAAACATAATAAAAATAAAGGAGATAAAAGAGCAAGAAATTAAAATAAAGAAGATAAAGTGCAAGAGGAAATTAAAATATTAGTATATAATAATAATAATAATAATATATACATAATATTGGTATGGTGAACTTAATCATCCACGACCAAAAGAGAAGTAACCAAGACACTTAGTACCAAAATCCAAATGCAACCAGTTCCGCTTAGTATCTTACATTATAGTGATTAATCAGGGCGATTAGATCCAAATTCAATGAAGTTTGAAAGAAGATTGGAATACCCAAAGTTATTACGCATCAAACTTCAAAATTCGTAGATCTTAATGCAAAAAGATTAACCACTTTGGGATTATGTGACCAACATGAGGTCCAGTCCATGAAAGTGCAAGTATCTAATTTGATTTTTATTCCAAATTCGGGACACATTTAGGTCTATGTTAAGTAATCATCGAGTAATTTACGGAGTAATTACCCTACAAATGAGGTCGGCCAAAACCAATTAAGATTAACGATGTTAGTGCTAATACATGTGAGATAAACAATTCATAAATCACCATCCGTACGCAATGCCACACGAAAATAAAGATGAATACCAAAATGAGTTACACTTATGATATTCTTTCATCTTTAAGTTCAATCACTCATTTTGGTGGATTCAAGTGTGAAAATATCTCACTAATGCAAAGTACCTAAAGTGAATTAAATAATTCACTTAGAGGTAGATTTGGACTAATGAATATTGACCACTCTAATCTACACCTAAAGTTCATTTAAATTAAAGAGAAATCAGTCCCAAAAATGTCTCCCAAGGTAAAAATAAGAAGGAGGAAGAAGAAGAATAAGCAAAAGGAACCTAAAACAAGTCAAAAACAAGCCAAAAACAGCTTCTAGAGCTGTGTTAATCGGTTAACACAACTAAATTTTCAAATTTTGCGTAAATTTACACTGTTTAACTGGTTAACCATTTTGTACTGAAAATGGTTAATCGGTTAACACTGAACCAATAGCAAAAAATTAGCCAAAGTTCAGCATGATCCTCTTTTAAAACCACTTCCAAAAACCATATGATTACAAACTGAATTGGCACGAATTTTAAAGTGAAAAAACAGTGAAATCCCTGCAATCAAACAATAATTTATGATCCAAAGGATCAACAACCAAAGTAACCAAAGATCTGCATCTTAAATGTTGGTGATGAAGGTAGAACCATGGAAGAAAGTGAATTACCAATAACAATCTTCAAATTGATCCAATACCAAGCTTGATCTACTGAATTTGATGAATAAAATCAAAAGGATAAAGGTTTAGCTGAAAGTTAATCAATAATTCAATGTGAATTCTTTATAACTTTCAAAAGAGGGAAAAATGAGCTTTGGTGAATTTTGTGGTTTGGGAAGATAATTGGCAAGAGATCTTTTGGCTATCAAAAGCTTGAAAAATCAATGAAATGAAGCCTCTATTTAAAGAGTTTAGGTATGAGAATTTGGTGGAATGAAGTTTGCTTTGGAAATTCAAAATTAGGCTTGGAAATTCAAATTTGGAGGAAAATATAAAAGAGTGGTGATTAGTGAGGGTTTATTGTGGGAAATGATCAAAGTGATGTAGAGAATTAAGAGGAAAATGAATCTAGAATATTCCAAATAAGATCAATGGCTAAGATGTGTTTAAATTAAACAAAATATTCAAATTTTGCACTAGTTAATGGGTTAACACATTGGTTAACCGGTTAACCAAGTCAAATTTTGAATATTTTGTTTAATTTTGATTGCTTGATTGTTTCGGCCCGATTCTTTTACGCGTCGAAGAAGGCATGAAAATAAACACATGAACCTTGGAATTCCTTGAATAAATAAATTAAATCTTGGAAAATCCTTGATCAAATAAATTTGAATTAACTGCAAATCAACTTTGACTTTTATCTGTGAAATTCATTTGAGCTGCGAGACTGCTATTTTTGGAATATTTGACCTGAAAAAGATTAAACAATTTTTTTTTTAGATTTTAATTAATCGTTAGTAAACATACACAAGTAAAAATAAATAAAAGCAACGGTGATCCCCTGTGAGGCATAAACCTACAACCAAAAAGAACTGAGGAACCAATGCGATCTTGTTTGTATGCAAAAATGATGCAAATGCAAACTTAGGTACAAAAATTAAGATATTACACTCATGACAATATTTACACGCATTGGCAGTAATTTAGAAGCAATTTTCATAATAATAAACTATACATTATAATTCATATACTATTAGTCATTTATAAGCCATTTTCACAATAAACAATGCACATTAGTCATTCATTAATAAGATCAAAATTTTCAAAATAATGTTGGTAAACCATACGCGAGTCGTTCATAAAATACTACTAACCATACAAAATTTCAAAATATTAAGATCAAAATACAAATTAAAATACAATTATTGGGTATATCTAATGCCCGTGTTCCTTCTCTACATCCTCTATTGCAACATATATTGCGCCTCTACTAAGATTGCTTGTAGAGTGACCATCTGAATAGTGCCTTCCTAAATCTTTCTTGTAGTTGTGATCTTTCTCATAAAATCCACAATATGGTGATTACATACAATACATCCATGAAATGGTCCACCCCTTATGGTTTCTCTTATAGTATCTCTTTATGAGCTGGTATACGAGGGATCTCCTTCTGGATATAATGTCATGTAAGGATGGGACACTCCATAAAACCATTGGATGTAACCATATATAATACTTCATAGATAATGAAATTATATACTACTATAATTTGGCACTAGATGCTCATGTTTGTCCGTAAATATGACATCAATATCTTTATAGAGGACAGTGGCATGAGCAATAATGGTGGGATCTCTGGGTATACCTAATAGATACCCAAACTGTCGTGGTATTCAGTCAAAAAGATATGAGTGCATAAGTTAAGCCCCAGAGTCCAACCACATAGAGTACCAAGATATCACCTCCAAGGGTAGTGTTTGATGGTTCTCACTATACATTTTGAAACAAATATCATCCGGTAGGATGTAGTCAAGAAAAAAGCCTGTACAGTTTGATCTTTATATTACCCATGGGTGGGATAATCAAGCATGAACGTGGCAAATCCTTAGTGTAGTATATATTCCCAGCTGATATTACATGGAAATTTTCAGAGAATCCATGCCTAAAAATGGTTCAGGTAAAATACCAGTAAAGGTGTAAAACAAATATCATGAAATTAATATAATTAAAGGTGCAATTAATTACCGTAAATAAATAGTTCTTCCTATCATTTGTATCGTCTTCCATTGACTACTTTTATCTAACTTAGAGTAGAGAGTAGACCAAATAAGATGCCCCCCAATTATACTCGTGAATCCTCTCCAAGCTAATGACATATTTAATGTAGACAATATTGACATTGGTCACACTTTTGTCCACAAAAATACCCATGTCAACCAGAACCATGATGTATATCCTCAAAGCACATACTCTATGATAGGAAATTTGTGCATCATCACTCGCACTATCCATAACTCCATTCAGGTGGTGATCATAATTTTAACAAGGAATGGAAATATCGTATGACATCCTCTGGTGTCTTCTGTCTCCTTTTGGGCTTTACCCGGACCAACTCCTAAATTTGTCACCATATGAATTAGGAATTTTTCTAATAGGAGATCATAATGGTTTTCCTTGTAGATGGAAAATTCTTCCACCTGGTTTTATCAATTAGAAAATTCTTCCTCAATTAGTTAAAAGAATGAAATTGGTTGATATTATGACAATGCAAGGTAGCATATATATCATTATAGGAGAAGTTGATCGTTGAAATGATAATTGATACAACGGAAATCCAAGATATAAACTCCTTTTCCGGATTGGAATTTTTCAAAGAGGTCTATGGAATTATATGGATACTTGTACCAATCTTGATTCCTGTCTTTGGAATTACAATAAGTGTACTAGCAATTGTATGGTTAGAAAGAGAAATATTTGCAGGGGTACAACAACATATTTGACCTGAATATACGGTCGAATGCCTTAAGTCTATTAATCCTAGAGGGATCCAATAATATTCATGTGATCGGAAGATGTAGAAGACATGATATGTCATCAAGGATGATGGTCTTCTCACTGATCGGTAGATGAAATGATGGGTGTCTCTGCGTTCCATTTCTCCATAAATACATAAAATATGTCATGGTCAACATAACCATATCCAGTCTTACAAAAGTTAGTTAACCCATATAACTCCACGATGTCGTGAAATCATGGTTAAACTGGTTGCAACAACTTTGATACCTTCTTACCATGGTCTATGCATTCTAATGTCTCACGGTTTTGCAAATAAAAAATACACCATCGTCATACAATCAAACTAGTATAACACATATGTTTAAAAGAGAAAATAAAGATTTATGCCACCTCTCTCTCCCACACGTGTCTAGCAGCATGATGTGCATATAGAGGAAGTAGTGAAGTATCTTCGAGGCCTCCCAAAAAACTAACATGTGCGACAATATCAGGTTCAATATCACGTACATTAATATATATTAGAGCAGTGGGAAGGTGATGCTCCAATTTCAGGTCATGAGGGCCTAACTTTCTCCTTGAGTGCTGAAGACTGTTAAATCACTCTACCATGTCTCAATCTTTGTTGGTCTTTGTCCAATTTTCCTATAATCAAATAAGAAAATGCATATCATAATAAAAGAAGCATAAAAAATATATAAGCAAAAAAAAATTGAATACAAAATAAATAAATCTATATTTTGTTTATCCGGACTGCACGAACCTAGAATATAAACAAAAACAGAGCATTATGAACGCTAAGCCTCAAATGTTCAAAATTTATGCATATCTAATTAGTACAAAAAATAATATAACAACTTTATTTCATGTAACCTAATGTAATATAACTATAATCTATTTAGGAAATGCATGCATCAAATGTGAGAAATACCAAATGTAAGAAATTGAGAAGTTTATCAAATGTGAGAGATAAATGATCTTTGCTTGAATATATTTGACGTAGAAGTTAAGAGATGTGATAAGTTTTAATGTAGTGGAGTAGAAGTTGTGAGAAAGGTTGAAAAATATTGGAATATGAGTAAGAACTAGTGAGTTATGTTTTCACTTGTGTGCAACTTTGATGAAATGATTGAGAAGTTATAAGGAAAGTTATGAGCGTGAATACTTGAATGAAAGCGTCTGGATTTAATATCCATAAGTTTAATCTGAATATTGAATTACATTTTTTTTAAAACTTTGATTTTAGGTGATTTTGTGATTGGGTTTGTTGTGGAGTGTTTGGGTGCGCCCGAATTTCAATATTCGTAATGTGTGCATTCAAAATTAAAAAATAGTACCTATTTTTTACCTTTGATTTGACGTGTTTTAGAGATATTTTGTTGTCTATTTGATGCATATGGATTTCAAAATCTGAATTCTAAATATATTTTTGGAATTTCGCCAAGGTTTATGAGTAAGGCATGTAGTGTAATAAATAATGCTCATGTAAAATTTGTTTGAATTAGAAATGATAAAAGTGACCTATCAATGTTTTTCTTAGGCTGCAAGTAGAGTATTTTCCAATAAAAACAAGAAAAACACATACTAAAAGCACGACTCTCCACAAAAAGGGGGTTGTTTTTCCCACCCTTAGTGGTGAAGAGTCACCCTATAAAAAACAAAAAATTTCTGCCACAAATTCAGAAGTATATTTTTGTATGCACCACATATACACCACATCTCTTTGTAATTGAGTGACACCCTCATTTTGTCATAATTGAGTACAGAGATGCATCTCCATAGTATTTACGGAAGTATACTTTCGTAATAACTCTTAGGTAGTAAATTTTGACTTTTTTCTAAGAAATATAGTGATGTAATATGTGTACTTATGTAACAGGTCATTTATAATAAATATATTATCATAATAAGATTAAAGTGTCATTTATTGGAATAAATCTAGAATCTACAATACTATCAAAATGACAAATTACAAACTATAATACTATCCAAAATTCATAATGCTAATATTATCAAATACTAATCGGTATATGTGATCCCCAATTTCTTCTCTGTCTTTGTACCGCAATGTTGTTTGTACCTCAAATATTACCCCTTTCTCTCTCTCTCTCTCTCTCTCTCTCTATATATATATATATATATATATATATATATATATATATATATATATATATATATATATATATATATATATATATATATATATATATATATATATATATATATATATATATATATATATATATACCCGCATGTGCAATATCTATAATATGATGATATGTGATAGATAACTCACTATTTATGAGCGATTCAACCCTTAACATTTAATTTTTTTTATTAACAAGCTTTCTTAAGATAAATTAAATTCATTTTATTATTTTAAGTCATTTTGTGAAGAGCACAATATGTGCTCTTTTTGTGAGTTTTTATGTGTTTGTCACTTCTATAGGACTGTTTATGATAAGTTATGGCATGACAAACTTGAAGTGTCATTTCTACCTCAAATTTCAGCAAAGCCTTAGATGCAGAAGAGTTTATAAGGATTGAAGGTCTATGGAAATAGAGCAAACGTGGAAAATATGTAAAGGTTAGAGTTCACCTGAGTTGAAAATTTGGATCGATAAGATAAAAAAATAATAGACAATTTTTTTTTGCAAAAGATAATATGCAGAAAGTTACGTGCACAAGTGTCTGTTGCGCAGCTGACCTGCCACTGGACGTGTAATTCCATTTATGCTGCAAATTGTAATACCTATAGCTGATTTGAAGGAAAGAAGAAGGAATATGCTGTGCTAATTGGACTTCAGAAATGAGGGATTTTGTGAAATTAGAGAATCGATTTATATGTTTATAAGAAATGAGGCAGAGAGAAATTATGGCTTGTATTTGACTCAAAATTCGTTCGAAGATATTTTCTATATTTTTTACGGAGATGTATCTCTATACTAATTTTTAGACAAAATAAAAATGTGAATCACTTATAAATGAATGCGATGTGGATGGGATATCTCTGAAAATATATTTCCGTATTATAGTAACATTTTTTTTCATAAAGATCTATGACATAATGACACCACTAAAGGTATAATAAACAATCATAAGAAAATTTTACCCCATACCCCTATAATTTTACGAATATTCCAAATTTATCCTTTTAATTTTTATTTTTATTTTTACTTTTTTATTGCGCAATCAAATGAGTCCAAAATAACTTTTTAGGGGTACGCAATGTGAACCGGATATCTTTTGAAAAAGTAATCTAGGTTGTATTATTATCCAATAAGAAAACTTAAAGGTCATACATCCGATATGTATTTTTATTAAACCGGATAACTTATATACAAGTTATTCGGATTGTTATAGAAAGAACCAATAACATTACAACAACTAGTCCGATTTATAAATAAAACTAATTCGCATTGTAAATAAATGTCCCCTTCAAAATAAAATGTCATTGAACATGTCCCAAAACTCAATAAACATTTATAAAAATATTTATAAATTATTAATAAAAAATGTCCAAATAGAAATGGTTGAATATAATTTATGAATGTGTGATTCAATTATTTAATTTAATCAATAAATATATTAAAATTATATATATTTTATTTGTCGTATAAAATAAAGGTAATTTATTTGTATTTATTATCTCCAAATTATTTCTATCTCTTTACAAGTAATAATTGTAAGTAAATTTAATAAATTTATTGTTTTAATTCCTCTAATTGGAATAGTTATTGTTTTGATCCTTTAAATAAAATTGGTGAACATTTAATAAATTTATAAAAACACAATTAAGAAGAACAAGAATTTTGAAAATGTCAACATAAATTCTCTATAACTATACACAATACAAATCGGACTACTTATTGTAATGTTATCTGGTTCTTTCTATAAAAATCCATATAATTTATATATAAGTTATCAGTATAGTAAAATTAAATATCCGTTCAAGTTTTCCGGTTTGATAATAATACAATCTGGATTATTTTCTAAAAGGATATCCGAATTCTCAAAATGTTATTTTGGATTCATTACTGTACATTAAATAAAATTAAAAGGATAAAATTATAATATTCGCAAAAGCAAAATTGTAGGATATGAGAAATTTTTTTCCAAAATATTCTATAAAAACATACATATGTTAGCGCGGTCAAAAACGTACAGACGACCATAAACGCTATAAAAGTAATTAAAAAAGTAAACAAATCTCTTTGTAATTAATTGATGAATTTAATTGAAATACACAGTTTTATATTATTCATAGCAGTTAGATGTTGGAATAACTTTAACTTTTATTTTAAAAACATAAAGTAATGCAAATAAATGCTAAAAATAAATTGATAATGTAAAACTTTTTTCATTGTCAGTACATAATAATTAATCCCTTAATTAATATACACTACAATGTAAAATATTTTATATTGTCAATTCATAACCATCACCCTTTTTATATTTTATAAGTCTTTAAAATAAAAGTCTCATATCAATTAAATCCATTCTCTTTTCACAATTTCATTTCCAAACCAAACACACCATTGCTCTTTCAAAATTGAATAGGTTACATATCGCTGGTGAGTAGAAGTGGAAGTCAGAAAATGGCGCACTCCAATGCCAGGCGCACGTTAGCCTCCACTCTCTCACGAGCCCTTTCTTCATCATCATCTGGAATCGCTTCTCGCGGCCGCACACGTTTCGCTTTTGCGTTATCATCTCCCAAACAAACCCTACCCGTCCTTCACCCGTTCCCGGCTCGATTGAAATCATCGGGTTCGGGTTATTCTCCGTTGAACGATCCATCCCCAAACTGGAGCAACCGTCCTCCAAAGGAAACGATTCTTCTTGATGGCTGTGACTACGAGCACTGGCTCATTGTTATGGAGTTTCCCGATAATCCTAAACCCTCCGAAGATGAAATGGTTAATAGCTATGTCAAAACCCTAGCTCAAGTTCTCGGAAGGTTTCGTTTTTTCACTCTTTCTCATACTTTGTTTGCACTTCTTAAAAAAAAAATCTGTTTTCTTATTTTTATTGTTTGTATTTTTGTTGTTGTAGTGAGGAAGATGCTAAGAAGAAGATATACTCTGTTTCTACTACTACTTATACAGGTTTTGGTGCTCTTGTTTCGGAAGAGCTTTCTTATAAACTCAAAGGTGATTTTTTTTTTCTTTCGGTTATGAGTTTTGTAATAAGGGTTTTGTTGTGAATGCTGTTGTGCTAATGTTTGTTTGATTGAAAATTTTATATTGTGTATGGAATATAATGGAGGTTAATTTCATGGACTGTCCTTGAGATTTTCTTGTTTTTGATTTTTGTTGTGCAATCAAATTTCTCTGTTGTTTTGATTTTCGTATTGTAATGAGAATTGTTAAAACATACTATTTGGATTGACTTATTTGAATTTATCTTCTAGCATGAACGCATGTTAAACGGTTTGGGAGTGCTTGTGGAAACAACTTGTGACATGAGCAAAATCAACTTATTTCCATGAGTTGTGCAGGATGGTTAATAAATATAGCTTATAGCTTATGAGAAAACAGTTTAATTTTATTTAACTTTAGTTATAGAAATAACTTATAAGACCTTATACTACATGTGCTGAATTAAGTTGTTTTTAAATATTTGGTTCTGGATGATCGAGAATTACCTCATAGGTTTAACTTGTTATGGCCATCTTTTCTTTTTTAATAGAGTTGCCGGGAGTTCTATGGGTACTGCCAGATTCATATCTTGATGTTCCTAACAAGGACTATGGAGGTGAGTGGATTTGTTTAAATTAAGAGTTTGGTTAATTGTTGGATCATTGTTTGTTAACTTGATCAATCTTGGCAAATTTCAGGTGATTTGTTTATTGATGGTAAAGTAATCCCTAGGCCACAGTATAGGTATGCTGAAAGACAACCAAGTAGGAGTAGACCTCGTCCACGGCATGATAGGCGACGAGAAACCATGCAAGTTGAAAGGAGAGATCCTACTCAAAGACAGAACTGGAACCAAGGTCAGGGAAATTCTAATGAATAGCCAAAACTCGCCTACAGATGGTGGAGAAAGCCGTGAAATGTATATTAGGAACTCTGCTTGAGCAGTATTCTCGTGTTTATTAAAGAACCAAGTTTTTCAATTAGATGATTTTGATTTAAGGTTCTAAGGTGATATTTTACTCTCATTTTCCTTTGTTTAGAAAATGCATAGTATTTATCACCATTCAGAATTATGATGAGTTTGGGACTTGGATATGCTTTGGGCTCTACCGGTTGCTTTCCAGTATCATTGTAGTCTTTTTCATTTGTGCATTGATCTGCAATACACATCATTGATTGTTAAAATGGAAGTTCTTAACTCGTCTTCAATGCCCTGTCATTGAAGTGACTTATTCAGTTCTTTTGTTTGGAGCTGCTACTCCATCGATCTTTTGTTTGATTGCATGCATTAATAATTTATTCCAATAATCTCATCTCTTATTCTGGATAATGCTGCATTGATTTTGTTGAATCAGTCATGTCAGTGTAGTAAGTACAGTAGTTTGAATTTCCTCTAAGTAGGGGTGGACAAATTTGTTTGAATTTCCTCTTAAGAGGGTGGACAAATTTGAACCGTCCAATTGAAATCGACTGACCCGTTGTCTTATTTGTGCAAATGGATCGGGTCGGGTGTCGGGTTGATTCAAACACTTAATTTGGATTATATGGTTGTTTTGGTCGGGCTCATATGCTTATTTTTGACCCGTCGAAAACCGAAACCGATCAAATTTAATTAATATATATTTTATTTAGTTTTATTAGTATATGTCTGACTTACTATAAAAATAAGAATGAGATTCATATTACAAGATATTATAATTTTTATATTTTAATGTCAAAATTTAATGTCAAAATTTAATGGTGACATTGTGTAATCCAAAAAATTGCAAAATATGTAATATGAAGTTTTGAATATTATTTAGTTATGATTTAAAGTATGACAATGATTAAAATTAATATCAAATAATATTGAAAATATTATCATCGTAATAATAGCATTTTTTCTTTTAATGATAAAAAAATAGTTCTTTAACTATTCTATAAATTTAATATTTTTTATAAAGAATTAAAAATAAATATTTGTGGATTTTATAAAAGAATAGTCATTTTTATAGGGTTGTTCTAATAAATATTAAACTAATTAAACCAATATGAAATTTTTACAACTGTCAAGAAACCGTGTCTATTGGTGTTACAACTGTCAAGAAACCGTGTCTATTGGTGTTTCCCCTCTGCTCAAGAAATTTCTATCGATCACTAAATTTCTAGAGGAGTGCTAGTAATATATTATTCTTTTCAACATTTTCTCAAACACTCACTTTTTTATTGGTTAAAACATGTGTTGAAGATGTGAGAAAAACACAAGAAATAGGGGATTGAATTGAGGTTTTCACTCTTGACTACTTTTCGCAAATAGTAAGGTTACATTAAACTATGTTATGATTGCGTTGCGGAATCATAAACATAATGTAAAGCATTAAAGTAAGAGTAAAGAACACAAGATATTTCCTGATTCAAACTTCTCAAGCTAGTCAAGTCCATCCGCCAAGGTGATTTCGCCTTAAACAAAGACTTAGTCCAATATAACCAACATATGATTACAATCGCGCGGCTACTGGCGTGACTAACTGCGCGACCTACAACTGTGACTAACTGCACAATAATTTGTCGTGACTTCCTTGCGCAACAACCTGTCGTGACTAACTGCACAATAACGTGTCATTAATTCCTCGCACAACCTACAACTGTGAGTAAGTGCACAACAACCATTACAACTTCCTTGTGCGACCTACAACTGTGACTAACTGCACAACAACCTGTTGTGATTTCAGGTTCCAAAACACATAGTTACGAGCAACACCAGAACCTTAGCCCCAAAGCAATTCATCAGAACACCTAGTTTTGAGAATGCACCAACTACTAAGTTTTGAACCTCATAAAGTTCTGACCTTCACTCGGTCCTTTAGGGAAGTGGGTAACGTTTACAATTGTTTGCTTCTTACATAAGCATGTGTAAACTCTCAATTTAAGTACATCAGAAGAACCTAATACACACTAAGATAATACATTGTATTGTAGCACAAACGTGTGGTTTTCTTCTTCAAGTTGCTTCTTCACGGACAACAACCCTGAGCACTTGAATTGTTGAAGATTTCTTTCTTAAAAGCTTTGTCAGCTTTGTTGATCTCTGTTTGAGCGCGAGAAGACTTTTTCATCTTGATTCACTTAAGAACATTCTGGACATTAGTCCTTATTCTTCTTCAATCTAATGATCACTTAAGATACACAACATTCATGTTGCGGATTTGTAATCGGAGCTTCCCACATAGCTTTAGCTGTGGTATGATGTGAAACTCTAAAATATTCATCAACTGCCAAAGAGGGAATGATCATATCTCTATCCTTCCAATCATAACTATAGTTCTTTTCATCTTTTTCATCCTATTGTGCTTCGGGTTTAGGTACTTCAACATTATTCACGTTGGCCATAGTTATTTGTATGGGACCGTCTTGAATAATCTTCCATATAATCCTTCTAGTGACTATAGTTTTCTTCGGTGAAAACGAGTGCTCTATTATACGCCTCCGCTGGATCGTTATCCATTTTCTAAGAAGTTATATGTGAAGCACTATATGAACCGGTGCTCGTGATACCACTTGTTAGACGATGACACAGATCTAGAAGGGGGGGGGTGAATAGACCCCTTTTAAAATATTTCCACCTTTCAAAAATTAATTGAAAAATGTTTGGCGGAAGTTCTCCGGAAAAGTCACGTCTAAATTATTTCAACTCACCGGTGATCGAATATGCATTATCAAACCAAATGGGATAGTGAAAATGAATTAATCAATCAATATCAAGCAAATTTATCACTTAAATTTGATACACTTGATTAAACTACTACCAACAATGTATAGAGAGAAAAAATAAGCTCAATGACCAAGAAACACCACACCTAGTGTGTTTTGCCAACTAGTGTAGTGCAAATTTTTTCTAAAGTTGCTATCCAATTTTGAGAGCAACAATTTCACAAACACCTGGTGTACACTAAACTATGCAAAACAGAATTTTCAAAACAACACTATTTCAACTTGTCCAGAAAATTTACCGAAAGAGAAAGACAAAGAACACACGAATTTGTTTAGGCAGTTCCCCTACCATCCTCGCTAAGGGTACCTATGCCCCCAATTCATAAATCGAATTGAGACTTTTTTATTAAAATTGCAACATTTGTACAAAGAGAAATTAGAAACGACAAACCAATCCTAATTGTTGTTGTAGCTATGTTTCTCTTTGCCCTTTGATTCAAGTTGAATCAAGTTCTTCACACGTGTCGAACAAACCTCAGATTAATTGATCCCTTCTTACAAGAATCCATGATTCTCCAATCTTCGAGCAGAACCGCTTTGATTCGATACTTGTGAACCCACACCGTTCTTCGCAATCCTCCGATTACCGTGATATGGTTGAAAAATCACCTTGATCTTCAAACCTCTTCACTTGGCTAAATCTACGAATAAATGATATTTGCAAAAACCATCAAATCATAATGATCTTGGAGGACAAACCCATAATAGTTTATTCAATAAAAACCCATAAATCTCTCAACTCAAACTAAAATCGAAATTTCACCGTTTGAACGTTATCACCTTGAATCTTGCAATTTGATCAACAAAAATGATTGTGTGTAGTTGTTGATGAATGCTAGAGAAGGAGAAGATGATGAGAGCACTTGTGTATATCTTTCACTTTTCTTGTTTTTTTCTTACAAAATAAAAGTTCCAGCTATTTATATTTGTTAGCCAAAATAAAAGAAACAATCAAAATTAAATAGGAGAGAGAAAAGGGGAGAAAGGCGCCTCCTGCCAGTTTTGCGTCGACCTCTTCCCAAGTTTGTGTCGACCTGTTAAGAAGATTTGAGTCGACCTAAATCTTGTCTTCAGTCAGCCTGTTGGGACCCGTGAGTTCCAAATATTTCTTGCCTTCATTTGAGTCGACCTAAATCATTAAATGAGTCGGCTCAATTTTTTTTAACTGAATGAGTCGACATGTTCATGTTGATGAGTCGACTCATTCACTTTGAATCAACAAAAATTCACTTCTTGATGTTTTGACATGCCAACATCTTGTGATCCAATGTGCAAAGTGAATCACACTAGTTTTGACATCATTAAAACAACTAATACTCTCACAAAAACAACCATGACGCGTGTTCTTGACTTGTTCTTGGCGTCCTTTTTCAAATTTTCAAATATTTGAATTTTGTGATTTTATTTAATTCAATCCAAAATTAATTTCCCTCTGATTATTTTGAGTTTTAAAATGAATATTTTTTCATTAATTCTAAAAAATGTTTAAATATTTTATTCCATTAAAAAATCACCAAAAAATATATTTTTTAATATACTTATTATTTTCATAAAGAATTAATTTTATTTGTTTCTAAATATTTTAAAATTCATTTCTTTCACTTGATTTTTCAAACATACTAGTAAATGATATTCAATTTGTCTCATGGATAAAAAATAACTTTTCAAATATTGATCCAAGGTTTCAACTTGTTTTTCAATTGTGTTTGAAATTTATTAAAGATTTTAAATATTTTTATATTTAAAATATTAAAAAAATATCAAAAACTAGGGTTTTGATTTTTAATCACCCTCAAAATGGTTTTTATCACTCATGGACCTCTATTAGAGTGTAATACTCATCCCTTTTTGAAAATTGAACCATTAGGGTTCATCTGATCCATTTTCAAAAACTCGACGGGATCGCCTTTTTTACCGCATTAAGTTTTCATCTGTGAATCTTTTTATGTGAATATCTTTACACATAACCATTTGTTTTCTAAAATGAAATATCAAAATGTGTCACGAGGAATCCTTTGTGTTTAGGACTCATTCTTTCTATTTTAAACTTTCTCCACTCTATTCTAAAACTCCTCTAGGCTTCCATATAACTTTCTCCGATCTGTTTCTTAAATAGTTTTGAATCTCTTATACAGAGATTATGAGCATTTGTTTACAAATCTCATCCCTTTTTCTTTTTCATCTTTATAACTAAAGATCTAATACACCAACAACTAGACTGAGCTTCACTCTGATGAATTGCTTTATAGGCTGTAGGCAACTTTTCAGCACCCAAGTCCTACTTTGTGTATGAAATCATAAGATAATTAATCAACAAAACAAATTTCATATGCATCATTATGTTTAAGCCCAATTATTGGCTTATGAGCCATCTTCCCTCTTTCTAACTTCTTGTTGTTTTCTTAAACTGTTGTGCTTGCTTAGAATATAACTGTTTGCCAAAATTATCTTTCTTCACCTCATACTAAAACAAAGATAATAAAACACTTCTTAATGACAAAGAGAATACAATATAAAACACATATGTAATCTTTCTCCCTCGAAATTTTGGGCATCTGCTTCCCAATGTAACTCCCAACTTCATTCTTAATAAAACAACTTAAGAATATTCAAACCATAGCAAAGACATACTAAAAGTTGTTAAACACATTCATTGACACATTTATCTCTCTGCATGCATATTTACTGTATATATTTGCATCTCTGCTAGAATTTAAGCAATCAGGTTACTGTCACCAGACCTAACCTCTGAATAACTAGAAGCAAACTAGGGCAAAACATAGCCTCCTCATGGGCTTTATCCAAGGATCCTCAGGACTCTTAAAGGTGCCTTCTCTCAGGCTTAAATGTTAGTCAGCCTTCCCCGACCTCCTCTTGGGCTTTATCCAAGGACCCATAGGCCTCATATAGGTAAACTAACCTCCTTTTGGGCTTAAACACAAGGACCCTCCCAGGCTTCCTAAAAGCATAAGAGCATACCTTATAATAAAAAACATACATTTGTCTCCCTTTCTCCGATGGATGACCAAGCTAGCCTCCTCTTGGGCTTTATATAATTGAATTCCCCCGGACAAGAGAATGTTTGATGACCATACAATTTCCAAACAGACAAAACACTCTTCATACAGAGTCAGTCAACCAACAATTTTCAGCCTCCCATCTTAGGCTTCATAGAAGATACAGATAACTAAGAGTCACTCTCTCACAAATAAGCTTCACACATATGCTTCCAAATCAGGACACATATAAACTTTCCAACAGAGTCAATTTTCTTTGTTTAGCTTCAACCTTGGGCTTCAATCAAGGAACATATAAAAAAAATCTTCCCTCTTTAGAGATGACAAATTCTCTCCACTGAGCACCCTTTAGCTTCAACATTGGGCTTCAATCAAGGCCCATACAGTCAAAACATTTTACAATTACTCAAAATCAGTCATAGTCTTGGACTTTAACTAAGCTAATCCAACAATACAGTCATAGTCTTGGACTTTAACTAAGCTAACAACATTCAAATACAGTCATAGTCTTGGACTTTAACTAAGCTAACACTAGTCATAGTCTTGGACTTTAACTAAGCTAATTTCCCACAAATACAATCATAGTCTTGGACTCTAACTAAGCTAAACATTCATCCTTTCTTGAGCTATGCAAATCAAGATAACCCATTCAGCTGTCCAGAGCTATGCAATTCAGGTCAACCATTCAGTCATCCTTGAGCTATGCAATTCAGGGCACCCATTCAAACTTTCTTGAGTTATGCAAATCAAGATACCATTCAGTTTATGCCATGAGCTATGCAATTCAAACAATCAACCAACCAGGTACAAACAACTATTTTTCAGCTTCAATCCTGGGCTTTGATCAGGAAACAAACAAACTTTTCAGCTTCAATCTTGGGCTTTGATCAAGACACAAATAAAACTTTTGAACATCAATATCCTGTGCTTTAACCATGATACAAATCAACCTTTTTCTCCTAGATATATCCTTTTAGGAGGAACTATGATGCTCTAATCCCTCAATTCTCTTTTTGGGGGTACGTTGGCAAAAGGCCGTAAGATCTTTGTGAGCAAACCAAACAAAAAACAACAATTAGGTTTCTAAACCTAAAAAAACATCATAAAATTATGATGATACATAAACACAAAAACACCAACATCACCCTATCAATCAACACTCATCTCATACCTATACCCATATCATAGAAACCCCTATCAATATAAAAAAGAACAAATTTTGCACTAATTCAAAGGTAAAATAATATAAAGAAGAACCTAAAACCATGTGGGCATCTGTTAAATAACAGTATGCAAAGCGGGGTGAGCTTAATATATCTTTTCCCTTCCATAACTAGCTTCACCAGGGAAAAAAAAGAAATCAGAAAGTAACAAAAATGCGATAGTGATTAAAGACCACAAAAATTGAGCTACAAGAGTGCTTCAATATCAATAACAAGAGTGCTTCAATATCAATTACAACTAAATACGAAATATGTGTGTAAGTATAATTCATGTCAATACATATTAACTAGTCGTCAAGGATCATTCTTGCTACAAAAGTTCAAAACATCCACAGTTAAGACGACACTCTCGCACCAAGACTACTTCCAGCAGACAAATTCCAGCGCAGACAGATGAAACCGACTAACCAAGGAACTATAAAGCATACTTACATTACAGACGAAATTGCTCGCCCTGCCTTGATCCAGACTCAGGTATTGCCTCTAAAAGAGCAACATCTCTCGCACCCTCGACAAAAGAGAGGCGGTGCTCGGATACAAAAAATCCATACTTGCATCTGCACCGCGATTGTCAAAAAATTAATCAAATATTAGTATAAAAATAAAGATAACAAATGTATAAGAAAAACCTACCAATGGAAGCACAAGATGGAAAAATTCTCATGAAATTAACATTAACCCTTACTAGGGAAAATACTATGAAATGTTGCTTAAGACAAATCATAAATGACCGGGGAAAATATTGACATTCTTTTATTTCCATCATTCATCAAAGAACTTTGATGGATATGTTAATTGAGTAATATGCTAACAAAAATCAAAACATTCACATAAAGTTTAAGACATTAAGTGTTGTGATGTACAAATCGGTATACCTTGATGCTCTGATTGAGTTCCTCCACTTTTTCATCTAGTTCCTCAATTTTGGATTGGAGCTCCCTTTCATTCTCCAAAAGTGAAGAAGCTGATTTTTCCAAGCCAATCTCCTTTGACTTGATAAAGTCCTGCCATAAATAAACCATACAATGTGAAAGAAGATGGAAGATGGAAGATCCATCCAGAGAGAGTTTGTGTTGGAGGAATGCTTATAGTCTTCCATAACCTGTATAAGTAGATACAATAGGTTCTCCTGTTGGAGAAGAGGATATCTATGTTGTTATTTTATGTAAGCTTCATAAGATTCAGGTAACTCACATTGAAACTGGAAGAAACATTAACAACTTTAAATCAGAAAATGAATCATCCAAGATAAACAAAACAAACAATTTCTTTGTGAATCAATGTGTTGTATGAATTACCACAACATCATTAGGAAAACGAATTTCCATCCATGGAGATGAACTCGAACGACAATATCCATATTCTTCATAATCGTTCTCTCCAATCAATTACCAACTTCTTCCAAAGTTTTTATTCTCCAATCTGAAGTAGTTCCATTAATAACCATTTAATTATATCCGAATTATATGAATGGATAACCAAAACCATTAAAAACTAAACCGATTAATAATCATTCAATTATATCTGAATATTTAAAACAGATTTGGATTTGGTTATGGATTTGGGTTATACGACCAGATATTTTGCACACCCCTAACCGTCTTTTCCTGGTGCAACTTAAGCTACTTGTTCCCATCTTTGGTTAGCTTCCTTTGAAATGTATATTGAAGGATATTAAATCTCAATCCATATGGAAATAGCATGGCCAAAATGAAATTCATAAGCTATATTCCATTTCAGCAACTTCGTTTGTCACATTTATTTACATAACCAAAATTTGAGAACAAATACAATCTATTATTTTCTTCAATATCTCACTAATAAAAATTTAGAAGTAACATTCTTAAGTAACATTTCTAACTCAAATAGTATCAAAGCTCTTAATTGCAAAAGTAACAACTCGACTCAAGCAGTATTAAAAATGTCCAAATAGGTATATAACAGTTTTGAAAGAAAATTTGTAGAAATTGATTCACGTTGTTTTATTTCTCAAAATGGGTCACATTATATACAAGATGAGACATTTGTTAGCTCCTAGAATCATGCCTTCTAATTCTATTATACAACTGTACAATTACAATATTGAATAAAATCTGATCATGTTATTACTAGCAGGATGTTTACCAAATATAGCTGAACAAAATATGATTCTGTTATTACTAGTAGAATGTTTGCCATCTATAACATAAAATATCAAATATAGCTTAATACCCCCCCTCAAGTTGGATCATGAAGATTTCTAATGCCCAACTTGTCGATAAAAGAGTTAAATTCAGGCTTTCCTAATGCTTTTGTGAGTATATCCGCAAGCTGGGCAGTAGTAGGGACATAGATTGGACGAATATTATTTTCGAGAATTTCATTCCGGATGAAATGGCAATCAAGTTCAATGTGTTTGGTGTGTTCATAAAACACCGGGTTCTTGAAAATGTGTAAAGCCGTTTGACTGTCACAGTGAATGATCATAAGTTTGTTATGATAAATTCCTAGATTGGAGAGGATTCCCTTTAACCATTTTAACTCACATGTAGTAGTCGCCATTGACCGGTACTCAGCCTCAGCAGATAACCGAGAGACTGTGTGATATTTTTTCATTTTCCAAGAAATAGGATAGTCACCAAGCTGCACCAGCCAGCCAGTGACTGATCGCCTGGTTAGAGGGAAGCTAGCCCAATCTGAGTCGCACCAACCATGAAGTTGCAGGTCACATTGTTGACTGAAAAATATTCCTTGTCCTGGATTGCCTTTCAAGAGCCGAACCACTCTTAATGCAACCTCCCAATGATCCGTACGAGGTTCGTGCATGAATTGAGACAAAATATGAACACAATAAGATAGCTCAGGCCGAGTGAAACACAAATAAATCAATCGCCCAACCAAACGTCGATATTTCTCGGGATTTGAAAGCAACGGTCCCGCATCTAGTGATAAGCGATGGTTCTGCTCCAGTTGGGTGGGCGCAGGTTTAACACCAAGAAGGTTGGCTTCAGATATGATGTCATGTGCGTATTTATGATGACAAAGAAAAATACATGTAGGATTTCTAACAACTTTAATACCGTGAAAATACTTCAATACACCTAAGTCTTTCATATGAAAATAAGCGCTAAGGTAGAGTTTAAAGTGCTTAATGACATAGGAAGTATTTCCTGCAATGATTAAGTCATCAACATAAATAAGAATCACAAGGTGGGTATCTTCTTGGTGCAAAGTAAACAAAGAATAATCAAGGTATGATTGTTGGAATCCATAAGATTTGAGAGCAACCGAAAGCTTGGAAAACCAATAATAGGGAACCTGTTTTAAGCTGTAAAGATATTTATGTAGTCTGCAGACCATGTCTTGTTTCGAAGCTGAAAAACCAGGAGGCATTTTCATGAAAACCTCATCATCTAGATCCCCGTGTAAGAACACGTTGTGCACATCCATCTGATGGAGTTCCCAAGATTTTGCCGCTGCCACTGCCAAGACAGTGCACATCGTTACCATTTTTGTGATCGGTGCAAACATTTCAGTGTAATTGACCCCTTCCACTTGGTGATTGTCGAGTATGACTAATCGGGCTTTAAATCGTTCAATTGTACCATCAGAGTGGTGTTTTATGTAGTACACCCATTTACAACCAAGAGCTTTCTTCCCATGAGGTATTTTTTTGTATACTCCAAGTACGATTTCGCTCAAGGGCTTCGATTTCCGTTTGCATTGCGTCTCTCCAACGACCATCCTTCACTGCCTCATGAAAGTAGAATGGTTCTTTTTCGGCACTAATTTCTGCAAGAAAATGTCTATCCGACAATTTTTTTTCACAATTTACATAATGTGTGATATGATATGGTGCACCTGAAGCGTGTGATTGAGCGGATGAACAAGGTAAAGGACTCAACTTATGAACCGTGTTTGTGACGTAGTCTTGCAACCGAGTGTACAAATACTTGACACGACAACCACACCCCAAAGATTCATTTTCATTCTCGTCGTGACTGGTTTGAGATTGAATATGTATAGGGTCTGTTATTGCATCAGTACTTTCTTCATCATCTTGTATAGCAGGATCCCCCTATTGTCATGTATGATTTCTATTGATGACACATTTTGATAGGATGTCCCACCATTATTTTGATTTTCCATATCATCCTCTTCAGAGATTGGGAGCTCCAGCGCCGTTCTATTTGTACCAACATCATCTTTTTGTTTTTCAATTTCGTGAAATGGAAACTGATTTTTAGAGAAAATTACGTCCCGTGACATAAAGAATTCATGGCTTTCAAGATCGTAAACTCTCCATCCTTTTTGTCCATAAGGATACCCAACGAAAACACACCGACGATTGCGAGTCGCAAATTTGTCTCCATTTGTATGTTGGTTTCGTGCAAAACACAAGGAACCAAAAACACGCAAGTGAGTATAACATGGTGCATGTCCATGTAGTATTTCATATGGGCTTTTTCCTTTTAAAATGGAGCTTGGAGTTCGATTAATCAAGTATCCTGCTGTCAAGACATAGTCACCCCAAAAATCAATGAGCAAATTTCCTTGAAATCTTAAAGCTCGCGCCACATTTAGAATATGCCGATGCTTTCTTTCGACTATACCATTTTGTTGGGGTGTTCCTGTGCAAGAAGTTTGGAACATTATCCCATTTTCAAGAAAATATTTTTTCATGCAAATAAATTCTAATCCATTATCGCTTCTTACGGTTTTGACCTTCTTATTATACTGCCTTTCCACCATAGAAAAAAAATTTGTCCGTGTCCTTGACACTTCCTTTTTATCAATTAATAAAGAAATCCAAACTGCACGTGAGCAATCATCGACAATAGTAAGAAAGTATGAAGCACCACAAGAAGAGGGAGTTCTATATGCTCCCCATAGATCACAATGTATCAAATCAAATATGTCAAAAGCTTGTTTATTACTCAACGAAAATGTTTCTCTAGTTTGTTTAGCTTTTTGGCATGTATCACAAACTTTATTTTTCAACTCACTAACACTACTTCCATTACAATTAGAGACTAACTGAGTAGTTTTCCAAGATGGATGTCCCAAGCGTTTATGCCACACTTCTAGATGACTTAATCCTTCAACCTCGTTAGCCTTTACTTTCGGAACCTCCCGGAATAAGTAGAGTCCATCCCTTCGTTCACCCGCTCCAATTAGCATCTTCGAAGTGTGGTCCTGAATAGCACACAGATCAACAGTAAAATGAACATTACAATTGGATTCATCTGACAATTGTGATATAGAAATTAAATTGCAATTCAACTGAGGAACATAAAGCACATTTTTAGTATTAAATCATCAGCAAGCTTTATTTTTCCTTCTTTAGTTGACATTGTAGTTTTTCCGTTAGGAAGTCCAACGGGACAATCAATTATTTCCTTCACATCGCATAGGTGTTGTATTATTCCTGTCATATGATTAGATGCCCCACTATCGAGGATCCAAGCGTTGAGTTTAGTCTTATCAGTTATGCTTTCATTTGAAGTAATTTTTGAGGTGTTCAACATTTCTACTAGAGTTTTCCACTGCTCTTTGCTCAATCCTGTCATGACAGGATTCTCTATATCTCCACCACTAGATCCCATGTTCAGGACAGCATGCGCACGCGTCGGTCCTCTTTGAGCATGTCCACTGTTAGATGCAGTACCTCCAGCGCGATTATGGCCTCTTCCTTGTCCTACTGCTTTTTCATCATTTTTGGAACGTTCACCCCACCACTCTGGGTATCTGATTAGCTGGAAGCAGTCTGCTTCATCATGACCTGATCGGTTGCAGTGCGTACACACAAATTTGTCCTTGATCTCACGCCCTTTCATCTTTGCACTTGCTTGAACTGCAAAGACCATAACTTTTGTCCTTTCTTCTTTTCCTCGCGTGATAGATCATATTCTTTCTTCTTGCACCAAAATATAATACATCTTATTCAAAGATGGCACGGGGTCGGTGGCAAGCAAATTGGAACGCACAGTTCCATACAACCCATCATCTAAGCCCATTAAAAACATGTGACATCGTTCATCTTCTCTGAGTTTTTCAAGTTTTGTTTGAATACCATACGTGCACCCCTTGCAAGTGCAAGTCAGTGCCTGTTCATGGTTTGCTAAGTCATCCCACAGAGCCTTCAACTTTCCATAGTAGGACACCATGGACAAAACTCATTGTTTGCATTGAGTCAAATCTGATTTGAGTTGTTGAACATGCAGGCCATTCACGACAAAAAATATCTCTTTTATGTCGTCCTAAAGCTCCATAGAGGTTTTAAAATAAGACATGGTCGTTCACAGACTAGGTTCTACCGTATTCAAGATCCATGACACCAACATGGACTGAACAATCTACCAATCCTCCATTATAGAGGATTCTTCTTCAGGTTTCTTTATGGTTCCATCAATGAACCCCCATTTTCTCTTTGCTCTTAAGGATGTCTTCACAGCTCTAGCTCATTCATCATAATTTTCACCCCGTAGCTGCACTTGCATGATCACACTTCCAGGGTTGTTGTTGGAGGTGAGATCGTAGGGTGATGGATTTTTCTTCTGAGATTTATCATCTCTTGTTACATAAGATTTTGGATCTTTTTCTGTTTCCATGGCTCTGATACCATGTAGAAATTGATTCACGTTGTTTTATTTCTCAAAAGGGGTCACATTATATACAAGATGAGGCATTTGTTAGCTCCTAGAATCATGCCTTCTAATTCTATTATATAGTTGTACAATTACATTATTGAAAAAAATTTGATCCTTCTATTACTAGCAGGATGTTTACCAAATATAGCTTAACAGAATATGATTATGTTATTACTAGTAGAATGTTTGCCATCTATAGCATAAAATATCAAATATAGCTTAATAAAATTCTCAATTCATAACAAACAACTTCATGCAATAGAATTGAATATATGTGGTGAAAGAGTAACCATTTTGTAGATACTTGAATATCAAACAAACCAAGTTCATAACAGAAATTTACATTGTTAAATTACCTTTATAATCTCAGTAGCCTCATGTTTCAAATGTTGTTTGCGACAATAATCCAATAATTTAGCATGAGAGACAAATGGTAACTCCTCTTAAATAGAAAGAAAAAAACATGCTAATAACGAATTTCACACACATATATAAAAAAAATTAAAAAATTTAAAAAATGAAATAAATACATTTACCTCGTTAGACATATTTTTCCATATTTGAAACCCTAAACATCAATATAACTTTCCATCTCTTTTCATTTCCTAAAGCTTTCCCAAATAAAGAAAGTTAATACATAGAATACAATGCATATATATATAAGATGAGTATGGGATGTGAATGAATGTTAGTACACAAAAAGATGGTAAGGTGAACGTGGTTGATCCTTGAATTCAAGAGCTGGTTCTGGTTGAAAATATTTGAACATAATTTTGTTGGATTCACAAAAATGCATATCAGCCAAAGAAATAGCAATATAAACTCCACATTTTCACTACAAATAACATTGAATCAAGTATTTGTAAGAACAAAAATAAACGAAATGAATGAAAGAAATTTCAAACAGAGAGTAGAAATAAGAGTCACCAGTTGAAAAAAAACACTTCCATCATCAGCGCGAGGATCAAGTCACTACCCCGCGAGAGGCCCAAATCCATCGTCGCCGCCCCTTGAGTGAAAACCGCCGATGACCACCATCATCCACATGCGATGCACCACCCTTTTTCTCTCTCTGCCTTCGGAAACGATTAAAAGCAGAACTACCAACCTCTCGCTCTTAAAAGCTAGGGTTATGTTTCGATTTCAAAGCTGATTTTGAATTCGTAACAACTTTTTGGTTGAGGTAAAAGGTGAAGGGTTGGAGGAAGTGAGTTAAGGTTTTGGGTTCAATGTTGATGATGGAGATTCTGATAGATTTGAAAATAATATTGGATAATGATATTGGAGAGACATGCGTTTGTAATAGATTGGAGAATAAATTTGGGAGAGATTCAATGGTGATATTGAAGAGCAATCATTTGTATCAATGCAATTTCAACTTTCAATGACCAAGGTGGGTGTGCACATATATTTAGAAGATGACCTTAGGTTTTCCATTTTACCAATTTTCAGTATTTTACCGTGTGAAATTCTATAAAATTTACACATCAGCAGAAACTGTCTTAGTCTCAATGCTTTCCTCCAATAAACAACGAGATCTTGCAACACCGAAACTGTCTTCAACAATGGGTCAAAATCGCATAAACACGAAAAATGACCTCCTCCAGAGTCTCCTCCACCGGAAGATCTAAAATATGAGATATGGTGTTTGTGATTTTGTTATAGTTATTGGTTTGTTTTCTATTTTGTATATGTTGTGTGTGTTATTGTTCTTATGTTTATGTTATTTTAAGTTTGCTCTTAAGGTGTTTGATGAAATGCCTCAAAGAAGTTTGGATGAAGAAAACTTATTGGTGAGCAAAAATCCAACTGTGGTCGTTGTAAATCATACTCTCTTTTCCACTCAACACACGATTCTTTCACATATGGTGAGTTTAATCAATCTCACGAGTATGTATAATCAAATTGTGCAATCCAAAGTTAAAGAAATGACCTGTAATTGGATAGATTCCAAGATTATGACTCATAAACTCACTTCTTATGTGTTGAAGATTTTACTTAATTATTTGAATTAACGAGTTGGATTGAGAATACTTTGTTGGTTTCTAATTTCTTTATACTTATTGATATCAAAATCTTGATTGGTTTAGTTATTATTATTTTTTATTTTAGAATGCGGATGGAAAATACTCTAACACAATATTTTTTTAATAAAAAAATATAATTTCTGTTTGTTATATAATGAATGATTTGTTTATTATAAAATAAAACAAGTAATTTTATAAAAAAAATTAGTAATTATTTGAT
This sequence comes from Lathyrus aphaca, assembly GCA_963966055.1. Classification (NCBI taxonomy): domain Eukaryota; kingdom Viridiplantae; phylum Streptophyta; class Magnoliopsida; order Fabales; family Fabaceae; genus Lathyrus; species Lathyrus aphaca. Next base: position 540,777,812 of record OZ014522.1, on the reverse strand, counting down.
ATGGTGTAAAATAAATTGAAATGTACATTTAAATTGGGAACGTTATAAAATGTATTTAAATTTTAAAATTAGCTATTAATTTTAAAATGAATAATAATTATCTAAATTCAATTGTATTAAAATACAAATAGAAAAAATGACCCGTGAGATGAAAAAATTTAATATTTGATAATAATGATTTTATCTTTCAAATTAAAATAATTATTGATTAAAATAAAATATGTATTGTGATTATAGTGATCCGTGAAATATAAATAATATTTGATACAATATAAAATTATAAAATAGATTATTAGTATTTTTAGTGATAATAAATAAATAGAGAAAAAAATAAAAATGAAAAAGTGTGAGAAAAAATATGGGAGAGATTTGAAATTTAAATGAAGAGAAAGAATGATTGTATGTAATATTAAAATAAAGATTTGAAATTTGAAATTTGAAATTTAAATGAAGAAAGAGAATATGTGTATGACATGTGTCATACATAGAGATGTTTAAAGATGTTTTAATTGTAACATTTATTAATTACTATTTTGTCCATAATGTAGTGTAAAAATATTCTAGTAAAAAGACATAATGGGTAAAACATGCCGTCTATTTTTGATATGCAGAAAAGTAGAAGTCAATATGATTTCTGTTAATACATGTCTGATTATTTTAGGGGTGGAAATAGGCTGAGTTGAGTTAAGCTTTATCAAGTCTAAGTCTGGCCTGCCAAAAAAATTGAAGCCTAAACATGTAGTCTATCATAGGCTTTTTTTTTGCCTGAGTCTGACATTTTCTAAGGTCTGGTTAACCTGTTAGTCTACATAAAAGCCTATTATTGTAGACATATTTAAATAAGCAATTAAAATAATGTTTAAATAGATTAACAAACTAAAAAATCAATGAGACTAAATATTTGTTTGCATTAATTTATTTTAACTTACCTATTAACATAAGTTTTGTGAGAATATTTGTTTAAAATAACTTTTGAAAACAACTTATAATATTGTACATAAGATGTTTTTATCTTATTTTCTTAAGTTCTCCAAGATAACTAATTTTTATTTATGTACTTTAATTCAAAGTACAATACATAACATAGTGATAGTAAAAAAAATATTCATATTTATTTGAATAGATCGGTCTTAGGTTTAAAAAACTTTTTTTCATGGCCTATAAGACCTAATTTTTTAACTAAATAAATTTATAAAAATGGATCTGAACTTATATAGGTTGATCTATTTCCACCACTAGATTATTTTACTCCACTGTCCAAATCTTTACCCAACAATAATTGACTATTGGAATCTTTACCCAACAATAATCGACTATTTTGGTGCGTACTACATTTTCTCATTTTGTATAATCAATTGGTTAGTTCATTTTACCTGTTAATTGGTTTATTTAATTTCCTGTTTTTTTTGTTGTTGACAACTTTACTAGAATAAAATAGATTACACCAAACAAAGCGATCAATCATCAGGAACATCCGGAACAGATCATACAAAATTTTCCTGCAAATTTCTTCATCTTCTCCATCTTCCCTCTTTCATTTCGTCGCTGCATTTCAGAGATGAATTCCAATTACAACAAATCAAATCCCCAAAAATCATCACCTTCCGTTTCTCTCAACAACTTCAATTTCGATCTTGATCTCGGCATCGGATCCAACCGATCCAAATCCCTTAAAGATCAGAAAAACCCCAATCCTTCCTATTCTAATTCCTATTCATCCTCGCAACCCAAAAAAACCGCATGGACCCACCAACCCACTCAAACTCCGGCTGGATTACCCGGTGCACCGCCGTCCATGGTTGGAGACATCTTCGGTAAGAGCTGGGGATCTACTCAACCTTCCGGTCCTAGCATTGGAATCGTTAATAAAAACCCTAATCTATTTGGGGATTTGGTAACTTCTGCTTTGGGTCAAGGTTCTTCTTCTTCGAATGTTCCTCTGAAAAATGCTACTCCAGTGGCTAATAAATCGTCTTTTTCAATGTCAAATATGGCGAATTCTTTGCCGAAAAATTCTAATACGCCACAAAGTGGTTCTACTTGGGGATCATCATCTTCTGGGAGCTTTAATTTGAATGCTAATCAAAAACCCAATCTTGGAGGTCCTTCGATCCGTAGTGGCGTTGGTGTTGCTGCATCTGGTAGTGGAATTGGAATCGGAACTGGAACTGGAATCAGTTCTAGTAACAAAGATCCTTTTAGTTCATTGGGTGGTTTTGGATCTAAGCCATCTTCTAGTCTTAATTCAGCTGCTAAACCTCAGAAGGTTGATTCAGAAGATGATGGGTTTGGTGATTTTCAGAATGCTTCAAAACCGAGCTCTAATGTGTTTCCATCGAGTGGTGGTGGTGTTGGAATTGATGTTGATTTTACTGGATCTTCGGCTTTTTCGAATAGGAGTCCTCCTGTTCAGGCTTCTTCGGGTGGTGGTGATCCGATGGATATGTTTTTCTCATCTTCAGCTGCTTCTTCGGGAGGTGGTGGTGGTGGTGGTTCTGCTGCTGCGGCATCTTCGGAAATTGATGATTGGGGTACTGAGTTTGGAGGTGGAAACCATGATGTGGGTGGAACAACTACTGAGCTTGATGGGCTTCCACCTCCTCCGGCTGGGATATCGGGTTCTACTGCTAAAGGCAAAGGGATGGATAATTACAAACAGGGACAATTTGCTGATGCTATTAAATGGCTTTCATGGGCTCTCATCCTTCTAGAGAAAGCTGGAGACAGTGCTGGCACGGTGGAGGTTTTGTCATGCAGAGCTTCTTGTTACAAAGAAGTTGGAGAGTATAAAAAAGCAGTGGCTGATTGTACACAGGTATATTTTCCTATCTTATTAAGGGCTGTTCATAGTAGTTCTTATGTAATTGTACTTTGCTGTGCTTCATAAGGTATATTACAGAATTTTACTAGACATATAACTTATATGGCAATGTTGAGTTGTTCAATCACTACATACCAGTTGTGTTACTAAGGTTGAATTGTTGGATTAATAAAAATCTGTCTTTGCATGTTTTTTTGGGGGGCGATAATGCTAGCTGAAATATGGTATGCTAAGGATTTTGGATTTTGCTATAAGTTCTAGTTGTAAAGACTGAAGATAAAAAGCTAATCAAAATGAGATGCTATCATTTTAGGTTCTGCTGGAAAATAAAACTTGGTAGAAAATATTAGGATCAACTAGCTAGGAGATGAAAAGAAGCTTTGGATTAGCTTAATTAAGTGTGTTTTATCATGTATAACCTCTTTTTATAACTACACATAAAATATGCTTAAATTGTTTTTACATAAGTTGTCAGTTGTTTTGAATTTGATAAGCAATCATGTAGAGCTTAAAAAAAATTATGAACAAGAGTCCAGTTGTTTATGTAAGCTCTCCAAAACACTAGTAAGTGTTTTTTCCATAAGCAAGTTCAAATAAGTTGTAAATAAACTCTTCCAGACACACCCATAATGCCTTAAGGAGGTCATTTCTATTAATGGAATGAAAAACACACTTCATGATGGATAATCCTTGAATTCTTAAAGCTAGTTTCTAATAAATATATGTCATATCTTTGTCAAAAATAGTTTAACAGCTATAGTATTTATATCAGACTGTCAGATACATATGCTTTCCAATTTAGCAAAACAGCTGTTCTTGAAAAGTATGTATATAGAATACAACATATGTCTAATGTTTATAAAAGTTTCATATAACATTTTAAGTAGCCTATTGGTTTTGGATGTGTATAATTTACATTTCCTAGCGTGAAGGGAATAAAAAATCAGTGTTTCATAGTTTCATGTATCTGTAAATGCTGTTGGATTTATATTTTCCCATTAGATCATTGCCCTGTCTTGCATTTTTCTTCATTATCCAGGGTAACATGTGTAATCAATTTTGTAATTGAAGTTTGAAAAATTACTAGAGATGGCTAGTCCATGAGTTCTGTAGGCACCGTAATATGTTCCCTTCCATATTTACATTTCCTTTCTGATGAATGCAACCACAGTGTTTTCTTATCAGTAATTCACAATGTAATTTTGAGGAAGAATGTAAACCATCTGCATTATGCTGTGCAGGTTATTGGAAACAATGGAAAAAATGTAGCTGTCCTCGTTCAGCGTGCTCTCTTGTATGAAAGTATGGAAAAGTACAAACTTGGTGCTGAAGACCTGAGAACCGTGTTGAAGATTGATCCTACTAATAGGGTTGCTCGAAGTACTGTTCACCGGCTGGCTAAGATGGCTGAATAGAAGGGGGAAAAATCTCTCATTTTTTCATTTCCTTATATCAATATATACAGGGTGATATACTATGTACGCATAGCTTATTATTGCTGTCACCCTTCATGTGATTTTTGATGTATGGCCTTTTCATATTCTGCCTTGCCTTGAAACTAATATTCTTGCTTCCTTCATCCAGATTTTAACTCAATACTGATTGCCATATTCTTTTTCTGACTATGCTCTGTGATTCATTTAGATTGTTTACATATTAATATTAAGATACATATTTGTTATTCTTGAAGAATAGCTTGTACCTTTGCTATTGATAGTCCATTATGGATCAAGTTTTATAATTGTCTGATCAAGTGAGTTCATAGATGCTACCTTTCCTCATCCTTACCATATTACTTTCCATTTCTTTCTCCACAACTCACCATTTGGGTTGGCTTAGAATGATTTTTTTTAGAAAAGGGTTGAAGCTGGGCAAATTTGGAGGCAAATGTAAGAGTAAGTGTTGTTAGTATAGTGTGTTTATGCATACGATTAATCATATTACGTAGAATTTTGTATAGAATGTTTTTAGTATAGTGTGTTTGTTCTCGTGCTGGCATTGAGTTTAGACGTGCAGTTTAACTTGGTAATATCATGGTGCAAGTGAAGTTGAGTATGCAGGCTAGCCCGCCACGATAAACATTCTCTACATAAATCCGCAAATTAAACGGATTGCGTTGGTTCACCCACAAATAATAATGGGGCCAAAACAGATTGATCACAGGTGTTGCACGAACAACACCTGCCGCGATGAACATTCTCTACATAAATCCTCTGCATAAATCTGCAAATTAAACGGATTGGGTTGGTTTGCCAAAAATAATAATGAGTTAGCACAAAATTGTTGATTGTCAAAACGGTTTGTTCACGAGTGCCACGCGAACAACGACAATGCATCTGAGTCCATACAAACGACAATGCATCTGAGTCCATACAACCAAATTTTGCATCGGAGAGTCTTTTGCCTAGACATGACAAGACGTAGAGATAGGAGTTGCATACATTCAATGATGTACTAATTTCTCTAGAGTCAAAATTGTCAAACACGATGATTTCTAGTTAATATTTATAACATATTCAAGTGTTGTAATAAGCGTCACAAGTTTTCACATACATGCTTTATATAGTTATAGTTAAAGTATACAATGGCAAGAGCGAAACAATTTGTGGGAAATTATTTGAGTTTACGTCCTTTTTTATTTTTTTATTTTTGTATGAAATAATTTGTGAGAAATTATTTGAGTCTGTGTCCTTTTTTATTTTTATTTTTAAGTTTTCTCAATTGAAACATCTTTATAATTTATTTTTTTTATGATTTACTGTAATTTATTTAATGTTGTTTATTTCAATTTCCTTTTACTTCGATTCAAACTTATCATCTTTAAAGTTTATTTATGCACTGTTAGCAATAAGACATTTTTAGTTACGTCTTACAAGTATGTTATAGTAACATTTTTCACACAAAATTGATCCTGAGATTTTTCAAGCTAATCTCAAAGATTTTCAAATTCGTAATTATTCGCTAAAAATACATGCAAACACCGTACGAAGAAGATGTTCATCGTCTTTGAAAACATCAGTTTTGATGAAGGCAAAAAATTATCATAAAAGAGAGATAAAAAAATAAAAATATTAGAATCTAGTATAAAGATTGCTAAGTCAAGGATTTAAAAACTTTATCACCTTTTAAGGTACAATTGATTTATGAATATACACCAGGTGCTCAAGGCTCTTTTCATATAAATATTTCTTTAAGTGTCTTAAGCAATTGGTGTATTTTTACATTCATGACACTATTTGAAAAAGGGGAAACAATGACTTTTGTGTTGCTACAATCAAATATATGGAACTTTTTTTTGGTAAGAGATCAATCAATTGTATCATTACCATATTTGATTGTAGCAAACTAACTGACTTTTGAAAATACACTCAAAATGCTCTTGCGAATCGATTGGGCTCTTCATCACAATCGATTTAAGAAAATTTGACATTGTACCATTATATTTAACCCAATACATACATACTTTTAAAATTTTAAAATTTATCATTTTTATTTTTTATTTTTTTATTTTTATTTTTATTTTTATTTTATTTTTATTTTTTTAAAATTTTCAAAATAAAAAATATTTCAAACCGCTTGTTATTTCCGGAGTGTATTTTTTTAATTTTTTCTCAACCGAAAGTAACACCCTTATTATTTCTGCTGTGTATTTTTTTATTTTTTTTCTCAACCGGAAGTAACACCCCTGTTATTTCTGGAGTGTATTTATTTATTTATTTTCTCAACCGGAAATAACACCGTTGGTACTTCCAGAGTGTATTTTTTTTCTCAACCGGAAGTAACACTCTTGTTACTTCTGGAATGTATTTTTTTCACTCTAGTTAAGAAACATGAATGTTCCTGTGATGATATGCGACAAAGACCAAACAAATGTAGATACAACAAATATATTTTAACCTACAGAAAAATTTCCTACAAGAGAAGATGTCGACTAGGTGGATTAGGGATGTTGGACTCAGAAATATAGTAACTGTTATAATAACTCGTTCGAACACAAAGATTGTTAAGAGATGAAGAAACAAGTTATTATAACAGTGACTCTATTTTTGAGTCCAATCTCCCTAATCCACCTAGTCGGTCTCTTCTTTTGTAAGAAATTTTTCAGTAGGTTAAAATATCTCTGTTGTATCTACATTTGTCTGGTATTTGCCGCATATTATCAAAGAAACATTCATGTTTCTTAACTAAAGTGAAATAAATAAATAAATAAAATACACTCCGGAAGTAACAACGGTTGAGAAAAAATAACACTCCGGAAGTAACAAGGGTAAAAAAAAAAAAACTCCGAAAGTAACAAACGTGTTACTTCGGGTTGAGAAAAAAAATAAAAAAATACACACCGAGGTAACATGGGCGTTATTTCCAGTTGAGAAAAAAAATTTAAAAAAATACATCCCGAAAATAACAAGGTTTAAATTATTTTTTATTCCGAAAATTAAAATAAATAAATAATAATAATAATAATAATAATAATAATAATAGTAATAATAAAATTGGAAATTTTAAATATATCTAAGGATATGAGGTTAAATGTAGAGAGACAAGGTAATTTTTTTTTGATTTAATGAATATCTTTTTGCAAAGAAAATATTCCCCACAATCGATTGCACCTTTTTAAATTTTCTACAATTTTAAATATTACACTTAGTACAATCAATTATATGGATCACCTCAATTGATTGGACTCGTATTGTTTTTTAAAAATCTCATACATATATGATACCCCTTCATTACATTCTTTCATGTAAATGATTCATTCTTTCATGGAATTGTTTCATAATATTGCAACTTTTTCTAAAGGTATCATGATGCTATAAAATCTCATTTCATAAGGTTTTTCAAAATTACCTCTTTCCTGAAAATTACTATGTTTACTACAGAACCAAAGTGTAATTGTGCAAGTGTAATTGTGCAATTTTTTGTTAACTAATTACATGTAGAAGAAAATATCATGGTGATTTTGAAAAAGGTTGTGCAGTGCATCGATCAATGATATTTTAGACTCTGGAGGTTTAACGCATATGACGGGAAGGAAACATTAGTTTGTCACAATCAATTATGACATGAAGAATAAAGTAATGTTTGCGGATGATACCACTCTAGTGGCGGAAGGGATCCGTGATGTATTGATCAAGAGAAGGGATGGTTGACATTCTTTGATAAATGGTGTATTGTATATCCTCGAAATCAAGTGTCATCTTCTAAGTATTGGCCACTTGATTGAGAAGAATTATGAAATTAGTATGGAGAACAAGACATTACACGTTATAGATGCAAACAAAGTTTTGGTCTTAAAAGTTCCTATGGCTACCAATAGAACTTTCAAAGTTGAATTGAAGGTTATCATATGTTTCCCGCTACATCGGCTAGTAGAGAAGAGTGGTTATGTCATTATAGGGTTGGACATCTCAACCTTAGAGATCTCTATATCTTGAAAAAGAATAGAGTTGTGATGAGGCTGCCATTGATCAATACACCGACTGAAATTTAGGAAAAATGTGTGCAAGCGAAGCAACATAAAGAAAAATTCAGCAAGGACACATGTTTTAGAACCAAGTTTTATCTTGAGGTGGTGTATTCAGATGCATGTGGATTGACGGAAGCCGATTCTATTGGATGCAATAAATATTTTGTCACATTAATTGATGATTATAGTAGAAAATTATGTATGTATCTAATCAAGAGAGAGGATGAGATACTTGAAGTTTTTAAGAAGTTCAAGTCCATGGTTGAAAGGCAAAGTGGTCATAAACTTAAAATTCTCAAAGCGGATGGTGAAGGCGAATATATCTCAAATGATTTTGAGAGATTTTGTGATCAAGAGAGCATAATACATGAAGTAGTACCACCTTATATACTGCAAAAAAGGGTGTTGTCGAAAGGAAGAATCAATTGATCGTGAATATGGTGAAAAACATGTTTAAAGGGAAGAACTCATCCAAATAATAATGGAGGGAAGCGGTATCCACAACTGCATATTTTTTTGAATGATGTATTGCTCATATTTTCATCCTCAATTATCTCACTCTCTCATTCTCTATCCATCCCCCTCTCCCTCTCCACACTCTATTATTACACCCTAAGGGAGAATTTAAACTTTATCAATAACTAATACTAGATTATTAAAAAATTAATTTATCATCTATTTCATTATAAATACTAAACTGCCACATTTAAAAAAATCCATTATTCTTTGATTGCAACCACCCATTGAAAGCGCCTTTGAGTATCTTATGAATGATGTATTACTCATATTTTCATCCTCTATCCATCTCCCTCTCCACATCCCTCTCCCTCTTCACACTCTATTAATAAGAGAATTTAAACTTTATCAATAACTAATACTAGGTAACATTATTACAGTCTGAATTGAAAAGTATTGTGAAAAAAAACCAATTTATCATTTATTTCAATATAAATACCAAACTGTCTGAATTGAAAAGTATTATGAAAAAAAATCAATTTATCATTTATTTCGATATAAATACCAAACTGCCACACTTAAAAAAGTTCATTGTTTTTTTGATTGCAACCACCTATTGAAAGACATGTGAAAAAAATGTTAGGTGCCACCCATTGAGCGGTAGTGTATGACCTAATTTGTTTTAAGAATATTATTTTGAGAGATTCCGTCCATTGACAACTCTATAAGGATAATTGTTTTTTTGTTTGAAATGATGACGTATTGATATATCCGATAGAAATGCATGACATTATGGTTATTTATTTCTAATAGTATGGCAATGATGTAAAAATTCCTTGAAATTAAGCAAATGATGAGCTAATTAACATCAAAGTCTAGCCAGTAGTAACCCTCACGGCCATTAGCCAAACAAATTTGCGCGTTAGACGGATAGAACATTAATGTTTCTAGCATGATGCAAATGCAACACACAGACATCGTGCTTGGTGCAAGCTAGCTATTTAGCAAAGAAAGAAATAAGAAATGATAGATAGATAAACTTCCAAAACTCTTGCCAACTTATTTCACCATTATGACCAAACTTTTCTAAAATCATTAATCATATTTAGAATATTTGCATTTCTTGAGTGGTACATATCCTTTTTAAGGCGTAGAATGTTGAAGACTTGCAAGGAGATAGGAGATCTTCCTAACATAACATGGTACCCAAGAAAGATCAACCTATAGAGAACTAAGAAAAGAAGCCAAAATAGAATCCGGTACTTATTTGACAGAAGCCAGTTAGAAACATTTGTGAGCAAGCATAAACAAAATAAACCTTCAATTTTATCCATGTAAATTGTCACTGTCTCTATTATTTAGTCTCTAAACAGAAAGAAATGTAACAAATAATCCTTAAACTATTCTCAAATCTAAGATTGAGAAGGAGCTTAAAAAAAGGGTTGACAAGCAATAGTTTGAAACCAACAAAACACCAAAGGGCAGAACACCATAATGAAGGATCAAAACAAATTTGTTGAATAGTTAATATGATCTTCACTCAGATGATTGAGAATCTACTTCCAAGGAAATTCAAAAAGTCTATTTCTTCTCTTTTTTACTATCCTCTTATGACAGAAATTAGCTCATAAATGAGACTGCCTTGCCTTGCACACAATACAAATAACTGATAACCCAAATCATGCAGTAGTGATTAATAATTCACACTGAACCAGATTGCTTACTATAATTTTGTTTTTTATTTGAAAACTTAATATCCAGCTTTGAGACCAACTATCAAGGGGTCAATCCAACCGTCCACTAGCGGAAGAGCCATTTAAAGACAGGGCAAAACTCTATATAGACTAATCCGACACAAAGATTGTTAGCACCTATCAAACCTGAGCCTATGAGAAGAACACACTCTTAAGATCCAAACCATTTAAAGACAGAGCAAAACACTGTATGGACTAATCCAACACAAAGATTGTTAGCACCTATCAAACCTCAAACTCTGAAAAGAGCGCACTCCTAAGATCCAAACATTCACAGGTATATGACTTCTTAAAAACTATTAGTAGCATAAATCATGTTAGAACTCCAGATCAAACAAAGATTTTATATTATAAATTATGTATATCCAAACCATAAAAGTAATGCAACATAAAAGCAGCAACAATTTTACAGAGAAATAAGATAGCAATTCTTATTATATGATAAATTATGTACAATATTTACAGTAATTGCCAAATTTAAATAAGATAAAGTTAAACCAATCCTACAATAACCGTCACTACCCAACCATCAGCATCGATATGAGGATTCAAAGTATGAAGAACAGATCAGAAATGTACCAACCAAATCAGCAAATTGAAGTCAATCTGGTGGGAACTTTTTCCCTATCAGAATCAACAATCGATCCATCCGCAATAATTCTAACAATTTTCTTGAAAGCAAAATGCAAACAATTCGTTAGCATAATCCAAGACAACACCTGATAAACAAAATCAAACGCCGGATCCGGCAACGACGAACGTTCATCCCAATTATCTCCTTCTCCAAATCTATTAAAATTCCAATCACCACCACCTCCACCGCCGCCGCCACCAAAACCTCCACTTCCGCCTCCGAAAACACCGTCACCCCCATCACCGAAGAATAAGCCCTCCCCTCCCGAATCATCGCCCGACAACTTCCGTCTAGTTCGTCGTCTTCTCCGGGTAAGCGTCCTCCTAGATGTCCTATGTGTACCAGGTTTCACAGGCGGTGGCGCCACCGCATCGCAAGGGTGAATCATAGCGGAGATCTGTTCGGGAGATGAATCGGCGACGGAGAATTGATAGCCACGGAGGATACATATGCTTTTGGCTGCGATAACAGTGACGGTGTCGGCAATCATGATCATCGTGAATCTCACGCAAGTGAATATGCGAAGTTTGATTTCGTTTTCTATTTCAGTTGAAGATTAGAAGCAAAATATAAATTCAATTGGTTAATAGATTTGTCTGAAGAAGGTTGAGGCTACAAGTTTCACAAAAGTTGATGACGTGGCTGTTTGACCGTGAAATAATTGTTTATGTCGTTTTTTCTTGGACTATGCTGTAGCCAATTTCAAGGACGAGGTTGGGCTTATGGGCCTCAAATTTACTACATTTTTCCGAGGAAAATTTTATCTCAAACCCTTACAATTATATTCATACGCCTACAATTTTGTGAATATTCTAATTTTATCATTTTAATATTTTTAATGTACAAGTCAAATGAATCCAAAATAACATTTTGGAAATATGCGACGGGAACCGGATATCCTTTGAGAAAGTAATTCAGATTCTATTATTATCAGACCGGAAAACTTAAAGGTCATACATTTTATTTTTACTATATCGAATAACTTATATACAAGTTATCTAGATTGTTATAGAAAGAATCGGATAATATGGCAATAAGTAGTCTGATTTGTATTGTGTACTATTAATGGAAAATTTATTTTGAAATTTCCAAGGTTCTTATTCTTCTTAATTGCGATCGGTTTTATAAATTTATTAAATGTTCACCAATTTTATTTAAAGGATTCAGAACAATGACTATTCTGTTTTGAAGAATTAAAACAATAAATTAAGTTATATAATAATGTTTGCAATATAAATATTCATGAATATTCAGAAACAATATATTTTAAATCATAACTAAAACAATGTTCGTCTGATCGTTTTTCTTTAAGAGCAATGATGTATATCTCATTAAAATCTAATTAAGTTATATGTATAATGTTTGCAATATAAATATTCATGAATATTTAGAAATCTCTCTTTCTCTCTCCCTTCCTCCCTCTTTCTCTCTCCCTTATTCTCTCTTTCTCTCCGTTTCATGAGAAAAATAGAGAGAGTAAGAGAATACAAAATAAATATATCATACTTTATTCTAATTTAAACTGTCAAATAATTTAACTTAAAGCAAAAATTAATTTAAAAAAATGGTATTTTATAATTTCTTGTGTGTGCGGATTTAACAAAGCAAACAAACAAACATGAGAGTATTTATTGCAAATAGGGGTGGAAATAGGCTAGGCTAGGCTAGACTTTATGAGGCCTGAGCCAGACCTACGATAAACTTAAAAGGCCTGAGTCTGGCCTACGATAAACTTAAAAGGCCTGAGTCTGACCTATGACCTACTATAGGCTCATTTTTTTGGCCTGACCTGGCCTTTTTAAAAGCCTGACCTGGCCTAAAAACCTATTTACATGCCTTTTTCTTATTAAGGTTCTCATTTATTACATATTACTGTAGAATCTTTATAGGCTGACCTATATATGCATATATAAACCGATCTATTTATCCTTTGTTCTAATATATATATATATATATATATATATATATATATATATATATATATATATATATATATATATATATGCATATATAAGTCAACATATGCATTCTTCTTTCTAATAATTATATACATGGATATATAGGACAACCTATTTATCATATTTTTAATATATATATATATATATATATATATATATATATATATATATATATATATATATATATATATATATATATATATATATATATGCCGGTCTATAAGGTTTCATAGGCTTTTTTAATAGTCTAAGCCTGACCTATTTAATTAAATAGGCTAAGCCTGACCTTTTTATTAAAAAAGTCTGGCCTGACCTTAAGTAGGCTAGGCCATAGGCCCCTGTAGACCGGCCTGACCTATTCCCACCCCTAATTACAAAGTAAATTACAAAAAAATTTAAATTAAAATCAAAATTAAATAAAAAATATTTATTTATATTTTGACGCATGCGCGGATTAAAAAAGCGGCCAAACAAACATGAAAGTCCTCGTTAGGATGATGTTCTTAAATATACAGTTATTAATTTAATGTAAATCCAATGATTAATACTTTTGAGAAGGACATTGAACTTTGCATTTTTTTTACTAAAAAAAGTTTAACTACTTTCATTAATCAAAATTAACTCGATACAAAGAAGAGTTTCATCAGTAACATTACGCCTAGATAAAGAATTGACCACTTTAGCTAACAAATGGGCAGCCATATTCGCTTGACGTTTAGTAAACTTCACCTCAAAGTTGTTATTAGAAGAAAGAAAGTGCTTAATAGACGAAATAATGAAACTAAATTCCGAACAACATACATTATTAGAGAGAATAACATTCACTACCACTTCAGAATCACTTTCAAAGATTATGAAATCCATGTTCCTGTCGATAGTAAACTGAAAGACCTCTTTAAATGCCAAAGCTTCTGCTTCAATAATAGACATTATAACATTATCCCAAGTCATACATGCTGATATAAATCTACCCAAGTTGTCACGAACACACCAGTCCTTATTAGTTGTCTTAAGATGGTTAGTAAAACCCGTATTCATATTACATTTTCTCAATATCAATGATGACTATATCTAGAATAAGGTAAATGCTTATAATGTAAGAGGAAATCGATTGAAGCACAAATTTAATCATCACTTCCTTACCTACTCTAGATATCAACCTACCTCTCCAATAATTAATCATTTTTCATATGCGGTCTTTGATAAAGGCGAATGTCTCCTTCCTATTGCGGCCAATCATAGAGGGCTGACCCAGGTAATTACATGTACCCAACACAAAACAAACACCAATTATCTTAGCAATGTCTTCTTGAGCCGGTATGCTATCATATATTAAAGTATAATATATAGCAGCATAATATGCAGTTTATGAAGCACTTCGGGTAGAAAAGCTATTGGAAGAGTTAAAGATCAATGAAATAGTATAGATTAAACAACTGGATGATAATAACAAATCAATATTTAATTTGGCTAATCATCTAATGAGCCATGGCAAAAGCAAACATAAACATAATGAAAGAGTATCATTTTCTAAAATACTAAGTTAAAAAGGATAGGTTTGAGATTGAGTACTGCAAAACATAATTTTAACTTACAGACATCTTAACTAAGGCATTGGAAGTAAGATTTCATTGTCTAAAAAAATTGATAGGAACGAGTAAAATAGATTATATAAATTAGGAGTATTAGAAATGTAATTCATCGGGTAAGGTTTCGAGAACCCTTTGTTCTCGCTTTTAGTGAATTTCTTGCTTAAAAAAAATCTTGTAGTAATAGTTTGTTTGTGTTACAAGTGAGTGACTTGCAATATAAGCTAATTGTCACAAGTGGCCAGTATATGGTTATACAATGGACATGGACGTGGATCCTTTCGGTTACGGGAGAAGATTTGTGCTCTTTATACGAGTGCATGTCCGTTCCATTTAAGAAATTTTCCAGTTACCCAATCCTCCTTTCGGATATGTGACATGTGTCAATTATTTTTTTAAGGGTGCAAATTATAAAACTCAAATATTTTCTCACCTCATTCAAACATTAAAAACTCATATATTCTCTCACCTCACTCAAACATTAAAAACTCATATATTCTCTCACCTCACTCAAACATTAAAAACTCATATATTCTCTCACCTCAAACTCCTCAAACATGCTTAAAAAAATTCTAGATATTCTTGTTGTTCTTCTTCCTCACCTCAATATCACCTCACCCAAAAATTTAATTTTGCTGCAATATTGAGAGACCAGGAAAAATTAATTTTGCTGTAAAATTGTTGTTCTTCTGTCAAATTTCATTGTGTGTATAAAGTGAGTAAGAGAGAAAAAATATCAATTTATTATGCTGCAATATTGAGAGAAACCAAACAAAATAATTTTGTTGTATTTCTTCTTCTGTCAAATTTTATTGAGTGTGTATAAAGTGAATAAGAGAGAAAAAAATTCAATTTATTATGCTGCAATATTGAGAGAAACCAGACAAAATAATTTTGTTGTAATATTGTTCTTCTTCGGTCAAATTTTATTGAGTGTGTATAAATTGAGTAAGAGAGAAAAATATCAATTTATTTTGCTGCAATATTGAGAGAAACCAAAAAATACCAAAACCAAAATGACAAAAATCAAAATATACTAAAACAATAAAATTACAAGAAAATGTTAAAATTAGAAAAATACCAAAACCAAAAAAATGGCAAAAATAGAATATACCAAAACTAGAATATATCAAAATCAGAAAATGTTAGAATTAAAATATACCAAAATCATTGTTATAACTTAGAGAAAAAATTAGAAGCCAGTAACAATAAGTTCCAAAACTTAGCATAAAAAGTATTATCAAAAGCACTTCAAAATATGCCTAAAAGAAATTATGAAGTCCTGATGTATAAACTTGACTTGTAGTTTGATGTTGAAATTGCAATGCATCAACTTAACTTGTAGCTTGATGTTGAAATTGCAATGCATCAACTTGACTTGTAACTTGATTTTGTAACTCCAATGTGTCAACTTGACTTGCAGATTGTTACATAGTACACAAACGATAAGTTAAGTGAATGATTTCAATAAAAATGAGAGTATAAATTGATGATAATTACCTCTTGAAATTTTCCCTTTGTTTGTGAGCATCTCTTTCTAGCTAATTTCTCAACTCAAGATTTATCTCATTTTCTATTATTACGAGAACAATCTCGCTTCTTTATGCCTTTTGGACCACCAACATTGTCAATTTCATCAACTCCAATTGATATGGATACATGAACCATTCCACTTGATTCTCCATCCTCATACTTTTTGGCCAACATATCATAAATTATTTTGTCAGACTCTTCATAAACTTTGGACAAAAATGTGTAAGTTTCATGAGATTCTGAAGCTTTGTTGATCAATTTAATTATTCGAGGGCATAACTCATTGTACCGCTTCATGAAATGGGCTTTTTTTTTTTGTCTAATTCAACATGTCCCCCCTTCCCATCTTGATTACTTCCAAATCTTGCATCTCTGTCCCTCTCTTTAATATATAGTGTTCGAGAATTAATTTAATATTCATGACATCTAAAACTTTCAAAGCCCGACGACATAAGATACCATGTGTCTCAAATTTACGACAATCACAATAAACATTTTGTTCCATAGGATTTCCCATTACTATCCTCTATTTTTCATTATCATAGTTTGTAACAACATACATACCTTCATTCAAATTCTTTATGCAAGTATTTTGATATTCCTCATAATCTTCTTGAAATTCATAAAAAAATCTTGGAGTGTAAACATTTTCGGCTTGTATGAGCATACAAGCCTTCTTCATTTTCAATTTAGGTAGCTTATGTCTTGACTCATATTCTTCTTCAGACTCGTTGTTCCATTTCCCATTGACAACCCTTTTAAAGTGTGTAAAAAATTGTACCAAATTTAAACCTGACTTCAAATGATTTTTCAAATCAGCATTAAAACTCTCACTTAATTGATTAGATCTCATACCTGCAGTGAATTTTTTTCGGACATAAGTCCATGCCCATTTTTATCGCACTTGAAAAATCATATGCAACCATGAACCTTCCAAAACATTATGCTCAACAAGTAAAGAATTCCATGCATTCAAAAATTCACCTGCCTCTTCATGTATATTTATGCATGCTTCAAAATCTGAACTGAATTGTGCACTTCTTTGATATAGATGATTCACATGCTTTAAAGCATTTTGTCTAACATGCCAAGTACATAATCCATGAAATGTTTCTAGCATAACTAAAGAAATTGCCTTACCATTGCAGCATCTTGATCGGTTAGAATGGTTTTAGGTTTTTCTCACCCCGTTGCTTTGAGAAAGGTTTCAAATAACCACTGAAAAGAAGGGATTGTTTCATCATATAACAATGCTTCCCCAAAAATGACTGTTTGTCTATGATTATTAAGTCCAACAAATACTCCCAACGGTTGATAATCCTTATTTGTCTTGTATGTGGTGTCAAAAGTGATGACATCACCAAAGTACCCATAATCCTTTATCATTTGTGCATCCGCCCAAAATATATTTATGATTTGTTCTTCAACATCCATTTGAAAGTCATAAAAAACAAGGGATTTTCACTTTTTTGTTTGAAATACATCATCAATGCACCCACTTCACCATACTTTAGTGATTGACTCCTTTTGGTTCGAAGGTAATTCTTAAGATCACGTCTTATAAAACCAATAGTCTCAATTCCCCCGACTTGCTTAGACATATATTCATGTATATCCTTTGGTCTTAATCCATATTCATCTGCCAATACAATTTGTGATGCTTGTGCTTCAGAAATACGTCGATGAGAGCGAATCATATGAACATACTCTAGCGGTTGAAGAGGATGGTTATGTTAAGCTACAAAGTCAACAACTTTATATTTTCCTATCTTTCGATCAAGTGAAATACACATATGCGCTTGGCAATCATTTCTTGTTTCTGCTCTAGGTTCTTCTACCGAATGTCGTCTTTGTCAACACTTCGTATACCTTCTTTAAAGCATATGCATCTTCTTGAAGTCAAAACTCCATCTATTATACTTTTATTTGCATATTCTCTACGAATACTAAATCCAATTCTTTTACTATACTCATTATAAAATTCATAAGCCATAGCCTCAGAGTCAAACTTCATTTCCAAGTGAGGTTCATTATTGGCAATACTGTCTTGCCCATCTTGCACATTTTTTTCATGGATATTGTTCACCAATTTACCAACACAATTGATTACCGGAATTGACGACATATTCATCTAATAACATAATCATTATGTTAGTAGTTCTATAAAATTAATAATATAAATAAACATAATTTGTTACTGCACACACTATACTTCAAGAAAGTAGTAAGAAAAAAGTCACTATAATTTAAAATACCGATATAAAATTAAGTTTGTGAGATATTGGAACAAATTCTATGGTTAACATGCCGTCGAAGTCCGTTCACATGCTGTTGTTTAATTGGGCCTTGTGTTATGGATCCAATTGTTTAAGTTACCTTGTACCCTTAGTTAGCTTGTAATGGGTAATTGTTAAAAAACCCATTAGGTTAGTGTGTTAGTTTTATTATAAATAGCATATTAGTCTCTCATATTTTGTATAAGGGAAAATAGGAAGATAAAACCCTAATTCAATAGTGAGAGAGGTTATTTGTTATTCTTGTATACTTGTAATCTTGTCGAAACAGAAAGGAAAGAATAAAAGTTTATAACCAATTTTTGTTGTTATCTTTGGTAACCCTAAACCCTAACCCTTGTGGGTTTCTTGATCATAAAGAAACCTATTATACTTTGTTTCTAAGGTATCCAATTCACAACAAATTGGTGTGGTGAGCATGGAGAAGATGAATTCAACAAAGTATGAGATTGAGAAGTTCACTGGAGTGAATGATTTCGGTCTGTAGGGCTTGAAGATGAAGCCCTACTTATTCAACAAGGTTGTTTGGAAGCGTTGAAGGGAGAGATGACCATGAATGATGCATTAATGGCAGCTGAAAAGAAGTCATTGATTGAGAAAGCATACAATGCAATATTATTGAGCCTTGGTGATAAGGTACTTTGACAGGTATCAAAGGAGACGACGACGTCAGGGTTATGGTTGAAACTTGAAGGTTTTTACATGACCAAATCGTTGGTGAATCGACTCTACTTGAAGCAAGCCTTACATTCGTTCAAGATGAGTGAAGACAAAGTGTTGGATGAGTAGTTGGATATGTCCAACAAGCTGATTCTTGATCTTGAAAATATTGATGTGAAGACCGATGATGAAGATCAAACGTTGTTGTTGTTATGCGCTTTTCCTAGAACACATGCTCACTTCAAAGAAACCCTCTTGTATGGAAGAGAGTCCCTGACCTTTGAAGATGTTCAATATGCCTTGTACTATAAGGACTTGAATGAACAAAAGGAGCATAAACCTTTGACGGTTGGTGAAGGTTTGGCCGTTAAGGCGAAATTCTTGCGAAAGGATGGTAAGTTCGACAAGAAGAAGGGCAAAAGTCAGTAGAAGTCTTATAGTGGTGAAGCATATGGTGTTCGATGCTATCATTGTAAGAAGGAGGGTCACACTCGAAAGGTGTTCCCTGAACGCCCGAAATATCATGGAGGTAATGATAATGGAAATGCTGCCATTGTTCAAGATGATTTTGACTCATATGATGTTCTTATGGTTTCGAGCGGCGACTCAAGAAAATAGTGGATTATGGATTCAGGTTGCACTTGGCACATGACTCCAAATAAAGACTTGTACAAGGAATTATGTGATCAAGATGGTAGATCAGTGCTGCTGGGAAACAACAAAGCTTACAAATTTGCAGGTATTGGATCTGTGAGATTCAAGCTCCATGATGAGTCAATAAGACTATTGACTGAAGTTAGGTATGTATATGACTTGAATAGAAATTTGATTTCTTTTGGTGAATTCGACAAGAAGGGATATGTCTTTCAAGAAGAGAAAAGTATCCTAAGAGTCATGAAGGGGTCGAAGAAAGTCTTGAGAGGCGTGAATAAACAAGGCTTATATACCCCTGAGGCTGAAGTTGTAAGTGGTTCGACAAATGTTGCATCCACGAAACAGTTGTCGAAGACAAAATTATGGCACATGAGATTGGGACATGTCAGCGAGAGAGGCCTGATCGAACTGGTGAAACAAAATCTGCTAGGTGGTGACAAAGTCGAGAAGTTGTAGTTTTGTGAACCTTGTGTATTTGGTAAATACTGTAGGTGAAGTTTAACAAAGGTAAACAAAGAACACACAGATCCCTTGATTACATCCATGCTGATCATTGGGGGCCTGCAAGGAATCCTTCACATTCAGGTGCAAGATATTTTCTATCCATAATTGATGACTATTCCAGAAAGTTATGGGTATTCATTCAGAAGAGGAAGGATGAAACTTTTGAGAATTTCAAGAGTTGGAAGGTTCTGGTCGAAACTCAAACTGGCAGAAAGGTCTTGAGTTTGAGAACTGATAATGGCCTTGAATTCTGCAATGAAGCTTTCGACAATTATTGTGTCGAGTCTGAGATTACAAGGCATAAGACTGTAGTAGGTACTCCTCAACAAAATGGTCTAGCTGAGAGATTCAATCGAATAATCCTCGAAAGGGTTAGATGCATGTTTGTTAGTACTGAATTGAAGAAGGTGTTTTAGGATGAGGCTGTTTCGACAACAACGTATCTGATAAACAAATGTCATTCAACTGCGTTAGATATGAAGATATGTGAAGAATTTTGGTTGGGACATCCACTAGATCTAGACAAAGTGAGAGTATTTGATTGTGTAGCATATGCTCACATTAGGCAAGACAAGGTCAAACCTAGAGCTCTGAAATGCATGTTCAGATGAGGTATATCACCAGTCGAAATGTAGTTTTCAATGAAGCTGAGATAGCTTTCAAGAAAACTGACGATGTTGTCGAAGAGCTGGAACATGGATAAATTCCTATTGAGATAGAGCATAGTGATGCTGAATTGCATGACCCAAATGAAGTCTAAGAAGAAGCAGAAACTGTTGTCGAAGATGAGGATATTGATAATGACTACCTGCTGGCAAAAGACGGGCCGAGAAGAGTCATCAAGCCACCTCAGAGACTTGGGTATGCAGGTCTTATAACATATGCCTCAATCTCTGCTAGTGAGGTTCTAGATGAAGAACCTAGAGACAATAAGAAAATTATGAGGAGTCAAAATAAGACTGAATGGATGAAGGCCATGGATGATGAGATGAAATCTCATCATGATAACAATACTTGGGAACTGATCAAGAAACCTGCTGGAGCCAGGTTAGTCATCTGTAAATGGATTTTCAAAGTTAAGGAAGGAATCAAAGGAGTGACGTCGAAAAGATACAAGACAAGGTTGGTTGCAAATGGGTTTCACTCAGAAAGAAGGTGTCGACTTTAATGTTGTGTTCTCTCCTGTTGTGAAGCACATGTCCATTTGAATGTTGCTTGCCATGGTGGCACAATTCAACCTTGAACTGGAATAGATGAATGTAAAGACTACATTCTTGTATGGTGATCTTGATGAAATAATCCTAATGAGGCAACCTGAAGGGTATGTCGAAGAGGAGAAATAAGAGTATGTGTGAAAACTGAAGAGATCTTTATATAGGCTGAAAACAATCTCCTCGACAGTTGAATAGGAGATTCGACAAGTTCATGACACACATAAGTTTCATCAGAAGTCAGTTCGACCATTGTGTTTACTTCAGATTTCGACCTGGTAATTCATTTCTTATTTTGTTGCTTTATGTGGATGATATTCTAATAGCAAGCAACAATGTCGAAGATGTAATGAGGGTGAAGGCTGAACTCAATAAGGATTTCGATATGAAGGATCTAGGAGCTGCATCTAGGATTCTTGGGATTGACATCCAGAGAGATAGAAAGCAATCAAGATTATGCTTATCTCAAGAGACATACTTGAAAAAGATTCTTGATAAGTTTGGTATGTTAAATTCAAAGCATGTTATTACTCCGACAAACCCTCAATTCAAGCTGAGTATAGATTAGTGTCCTAGTACTGATGTCGAAAGAGCTTATATGAATAACATTCCATATACTAATACAGTAGGTTCTTTGATGTATGTTATGGTCTGTACTAGACCCGACTTGACATATACAGTAAGTCTTGTAAGTAGGTACATGTCAAATCCTGGAAAGGCTCACTGGCAAACATTGAAGTGGATTCTAAGGTACATAAATGAGTATCTAAATAGAGTCCTAATTTATGGTGGAGCCTTGGATGAAGATAGTAAAGAAGAAATCAAAGGATATGTTGTCTGATTATGCAGGTTGTATGGATTCCAGAAAATCTATTTCTGGATATATTTTCACTATGTTTGGCACATCAATTAGTTGTAAAGCAACACTTCAGAAGGTTATTGCCTTATCAACCACTGAAGCGGAATATATCGCCCTAACTGAAGCTATAAAGGAAACATTGTGGCTTGAAGGTTTCACAAAGGAGCTGAAACTTCAAGGTCGAAGTATCACTATTAAATGTGATAGTCAAAATGCAATACACTTGTCGAAGAACTCAGCCTACCATGAGCGAACCAAGCACATTGATGTGAGTCTGTATTTTGTTAGAGGGGTAGTCGAGCGTGGAGAAGTCCAAGTGCTGAAGGTTTCGACAGATTATAATGCTGCTGATATGATCACTAAGACGTTGTCCAGTTGCAAGTTTCTCCACTGTATGCAGTTGATAAAGCTGCATGAAGAAAGCTAGTTTGTTTCTTGTTGATATAAAGTTTGTTCCAAGGTGGAGATTTGTGAGATATTGGAACAAATTCTAGGGTTAGCATGCCGTCGAAGTTCGTTCACATGTTGTTGTTTAATTGGGCCTTGTGTTATAGATCCAATTGTTTAAGTTAGCTTGTACCCTAAGTTAGGAAGATAAAACCCTAATTCAATAGTGTGAGAGGTTATTTGTTATTCTTGTATACTTGTAATCTTGTTGAAAGAGAAATGAAAGAATAGTAGTTTATAACCAATCCTTGTTGTTATCTTTGGTAACCCTAAACCCTAATCCTTGTGGATTTTTTGATCATAAAGAAACATATTATACTTTGTTTCTAAGGTATTCAATTTACAACAAAATTTTATATGAAAAATTAATAAAATAAAAACATACATATATATTGTTGTGTACTTCAAAACATAGATGCGTATATACATGTCACTAACTTAAGAAAATAGAGTTTTTATACTTAAAATCCTGCTATAGATTTATCTTTAATATGAAATTGAATTTAATTATGTTTATTAATTATATAAAGTAGTAAGAAATTTTGCATAATAAAAATGAATGAAATTTGAATAACAGTATTACCTATTAATTCTTGAAACAATGAGATGAACAAAATCAACACAAAGACGACAATTTACACGGCGGTGCAGTGGTCAATCCAAGTATTTAGCTGTGAGTAACACAACGGAGGTTAAATGAAAATTTAAAAAGAATATGAATTGGGTTCTTTGAATTTTGTAGAAGATGAATGAGAAAAAGTTTTTGCAAGAGAGAAAAATTAAGTGAGAGAAGATGGATAGTAAAAGAGAAGATGAATAATGCATTTAATTTTATTTTAAAAAATTAATATTCCAATTAAATCACAGCCATTAATATTTAATTTGCCACGTGTCACCATTGATTTAAGAAACAGCACCAAAATTGGAGTTCAAATACTGGAGCACCAAACTCCCTTTATACATTGCTGGTTTTTAAGTAAGTTTATCATTGCTGTTTTTTTTTGTCTTCACATTATTAAATTTTGAAGAAAAAGAAGGCTTATAACATTTAAGTTGAGAAAGAGTTTTAGAAATAATTGAGATGAAGTGGTTCTTGTTAAGAGAAATTGTTAAAACCAATCGTAATTTTTATGACTTTTGTAAAAATTCGGTATTTTTTATTTCATAGATTCATATGGTTAGCAATTTTCTTCTTTCCTTTTAAGTGGGTGTAATTGGGATTGATCTTTTTAGTGGGTGTAATTTATTTGAATTGATCTTCTTGTTTTAATGATATCTCTTGTTTATTAAAAAAAAAAAATTTGAGATGCAAACAACTGATTATTTGGATTCAAAAACTATTCTTCAAAAATAAAGAATCATTTCCCCATTTCTTAATTATTATACAGCTTACACATATTACAAAATGCATAATCTGCTGTGACAGTACTCCTAGCATAAACATAAAAGCTGTCATCATGATTTTCCTCCATAGATAATTGACAATCACTGATAAAACAACAAATTTAAGGGCATGCTGGCGGGTTCAACAAGCCATTATACACTGGCTTAACATTGACACATCTAGCAGTTGAAGGAGCATTTCCAAACTTTAGGTCAATGTCGCGAATCGTAACACCCATGCATGGAAACTGCTTGCTGCATCTCAAATCCACTGAAATTGGTGTAGCAGTAGTTCCCCTCACATTTGCAAAATGAATATCTGCTATCCTCACCAATGATGGCTGCAAATATATAAATATCACAATTATTAATATATCTTTCATTTGTATATTTACATATACATACATACGCGACACTGACACTAACACAGACACTACCTTTCTTTGGCAGTCTGGATGACATTCATACTCCTGATCAATGATGATGGGATTCTGAACATTGGTCATGTTAATGTTACTGAAACTTATCTCTGATGCTCCGCCTCCATATCTCTCAGGCCATGTTTTTATTCTCAAACCATTGGTTGTACCTATCAATGCGCTGTTCTTGATACTAATACCTTTCACCTCTCTCTCATCTGGATACTTTCCAAGACTACCAATACTGCCACGCATAAAATCACACGTTAAAGACGATTATGATTGTCGAGTATCATATATGTAAAAGTTAGTTATATTAGTTCATTGTCGTTCTACCTGATACCGTGTCCAGGTCCACACTTGAGTCTGTTGATGAAAATATTTTCGGAACCTTGAATCATAGAGATACAATCATCACCAGTTGCAATGGTGTTTCTAGAAATAATCACATTGATGGAGTTACTAATATGAATGCCGTCGGTGTTAGGGCTGGTTTCAGGTGCAATGATCTTAAGTTTGCGCAACCTAATGTTTGAACATTTAGTCACGAAATAGTGAAAGCCTTTGGGATTCAATGATTTAATGTTGGCTATAATTGCATTTTGCACGTCCATGAAAAACAAACTCTGCATTAAAAAATTATTAATAATATTGTATTAGTAAAGAAGAAGAATAAGAAGAACATATATCAATGCAAGCTCGGTATTCAACCCTAGGACCGACTAATCTGAGGTAGACCGATATCACCGCCCATTGCTAGGGTCTCATTTAAAGCCAGAGAAAAACTCAGAGACCTTAACAAAAGCATACTCTTAGGACACAAGCTTTCACCAACAGGTTAACCCGAGTTTGGTGATAAGTTAATTAGTTAAGGTTAAACTTACGCTGGGATTCCTCACACATTGTGAATTACTCTTCTCACAATTCTCAGTGTATTCCCATGATTTTTGACCTTGTCCATCAAAAGTACCTCCACCAATGATTTTTATGCCATTGATATGTTGAAACATGAGCCAATCACCATTGGTATACTCAGAAATATCAGTAGTTGCCAAAACTGTCCCAATCACTTGAATTGTTATTGGATTTGGGGCCATACATGGTCCTGAAAAAATCATTGAAGAAACCAAAAAATTGCCAGCAGGAATATAAAGTCGGTTTTGTCCTTGAGTTTTGCACACTGCTTGCCATGCCGACATGAAAGCCTGCATTAATAAGA
The DNA here is from genome assembly GCA_963966055.1 of Lathyrus aphaca. Lineage (NCBI taxonomy): Eukaryota > Viridiplantae > Streptophyta > Magnoliopsida > Fabales > Fabaceae > Lathyrus > Lathyrus aphaca. The sequence continues at coordinate 540,751,950 of OZ014522.1, read as the reverse complement.
TATAAAGTTTGAAAAACTCTCGAAAAAGTTATAATCACGAAAACTAACGTAACTTCCATGACAAGAAAGATAATTTTACTTGAGTGCAATCAAACACGCCATCGCCTTTGGCCCCAAAACTCTCGACATTAACTAGTTTCTCCCCGGGGAGGAGGACATCCTTAGCATGATTACTATCTCCGAAAACATCATGACCAACGGTCGTCCTTGCTCTAACAGCAGCATCTGCATAATGGGCCAATGCAAAGAATATAATAACAATAGAAGCACTCTTTGCAATGGCCATTCTGCTTATATGCTTTTTATTAAGTATTTACAATTTTGAGTTTAGGGGCCTCCAAGGAGGCTTAGGTTACAGGGAAAATGATAATCTCTATCTTAACTTATCAGTTATATAACATGTTTTTTAAACAAAATAAATAAATTGTTCATCTACATTAAAGGAGAGTCATAGGTTTTGTGGCTTATTTAGTTTAGCTAAATTTAGTGATGCTTTCAATTCCTCCAATTTCTTAACTGCCATATTCTAAAAGAAGGAAAAGAAAAACAACTTTTTCTTTTCTTTGGTTGTAATGTGTTCTTTGATGTCCATAAAATATATCGTTGAGATTTGTTGGTCTCTGGCTTTCAGCCTCTAATTAAACACACATAGCATAATTGGATAGTTCATTTGTTTTAATTTATAACAATTTTGATGAAATTGGATTTTTTATTTTTCAAATTAATTTAGTGCTGAATATTTCCTTAGTGAACTAAAATGATGTAGAAACATTCACCACTATTGAGAGATTGATGACTTGAGCATATAAATAGGCAATTTGTACTTTATAATGGATCGTCCAAGAAATCAATGACATAGTCTTCTTTCTAAACAATTCTCTATAACTATCTCTTATTAACTATTAATTAATCAACTACTAACAGTGGTATGGTTCGGTCATATATTGGACGTAGTTACATTACCTACCTAACATTCTAAAATCCTCTAATCTACTACAAAAATTTCCTTTGTACTACTATCCCACTCCAAAAAATATTTCTAAGCTATGGATAACACCACTAAATCATCATCTATTTCTGTCCATATTTTCAATGGTGAAAATTATGATTTCTGGCGTGTTAAAATAGAAACGTTTTTTTCATCTCAAGATTTAGGGGACATAGTAGAAGAAGGCTTCACCGTTCCCGCGAATACTACAACTCTTAATGCAACTCAAGAAAAAGAGTTGAAGAAAAATAAACAGAAAAATTCAAAGACATTGTTCACCTTGCAACAAGCGGTGATTGATGCAACTTTCCAAGAATTATGGGAGCTAAGACTGCCAAAGAAGCGTGGAACACGTTGCAGGAGGAGTTTCAAGGAATCGATAAGGTATGTGTCTTTAAACTTCAATCTCTAAGAATAGATTTGAATTATTGAAGATGAAGGAGTCTGTGACAGTTAAAGATTACTATTCTAAAGTTAAAGAAATAGTTAATCAAATGAGAGCTTTCAGGGAGGCTATTATTGACATGAAAATCGTTGAAAAATTCTTATTACTATGTTCCCAAAGTTTGACCCTATTGTGACAACGATTGAAGAAACCAAAAGTTCTGTCCACCCTATCAATGACAAAACTTGTGGGCTTTCTTGAAGCATATGAGCAAGGACTGTATATGCATAAAGAAGATACACTTGAAAATGCCTTCCAGTCAAAGATAAAATTTCATCCCCAAAATAAAGAAAATGGAGGAAAGAAAAATTATGGCGAAACTTCCAGAAGAAGAGAAGTTTCTAGAAATTTCCTTAAGAACAAGCTAGATAAAAAATACTCCATGCAATATATGCAAAAGACTAGGCCACACAAAGAAAACTTGTTGGTACCGTAATATGCCACAATGCAACCATTGCAAGAAGTTCGGGCGCATAGAGAAAATTTGTCGCAACAAAAATAGGCATCAAGCTAATATCACAGAGGAGCATGATCAAGAACAATGTATGTTCTATGCCACTCAAGACTCAATCAAAGAAAAAGGAGGAAATTGGTACTTAGATAATGGATGTAGCAATCACATGGCCAAGGATAAGACTATTTTCAAAAGCATTGACGAGTTTGTCAAAGTCAAAGTTCGACTGGGAAATGGAAGTGTAGTTGAATCAAAAGGAAAAGGCACTTTCATGGTGGAGACAAATAAAGGTACACGGCTCATCCATGATGTCTTACTAGTTCTCAGCCTAAAAGAAAATCTTCTAAGCATTGACCAAATGGTAAAGAGAGGCTACACACTTCACTTTGAAGGAGGTGTATGCAAAATCTTAGACAACAAAAAAAAGGTTTGAGATAGCCCAAATTGTCGTTCCCGGGATTTTCATCCTGGTACAAATGCAAAAGTGAGGCGGAAAAAGAAAAAGAGTTGTCAACCAGACATTTTTATCTCAAGGAAAGGGAAAGGTAATGTTACACAAACCGAGGGAAAGGAAAGAACGAGGTCTTGCGAACCAGAGAGGATGGGTTTAGGAGTCGGTTATGTGAAGGAAATGTATTATCACCCCTTCACGTCCTTCGTACTCGACGGGATCCACAATTACTTGTACTATTTCAAAGGATATAAACATCTTCTTCTAACAAGAAAGAAAAAGAACGAGAAAAATGTAGGGAAAAGAAATAATGGTGATCGAATGGGCCCTACCCCACTGCCTACGTATCTCATCGGGAATGAGAATCAGAGTCAACGTAGTTCCCCTAACTAGGGAGGAAATTTGTTTGTTTATCTTTTTTATGATTGAACTGCTTGTGCATATGTTCAGGTGTTGCAGGCTCGTCTAGAACGAGTGCATTTACCGTCTTGCAAAAGACAAGTCAAAGCGAGTTCTTTCGTTTAGAGTGAAGAAGATGAGAAGAGAATTCCCGTAGGAAAGATGCTTGTCGTTGGTTTGTATCTTTTTAGAAGCTTTTTATTTGAGTTTGTATAAGAGAGTGTATTCAAGTCTCATTCAATGGAGTGTGTGCTTCTTACATCACTCCAAGATGGAATGAGGAAGAAGCACACCTAAGTAAGGAGAAGATCCCCAAGACTTAGTTCCAAGGATTGAGGCCCAAACACACTAGCCTACTTTTGCTTATTAAGTGCTTTTGTTGTTTTTGATGCACTACGCCAAAAATGGCTTTTTGCAGCACACAAAAGACAGCGCTTTTAATGAAAAACGCTGCTATAGGTCACTTGAAAATTCACTAAAAAAAACGCTCTCTAAATGGCACATTAGACAACGCTTTCTAAGGTGACCACTTTAGAGAGCGCTTTCATCTAAAGCGCTTTCTAAGGTATAATTTAAGAAAACACTTTATTTTAAATTATTTTACAAAAGACCTATAACAGCGCTTTACAACAAAAGCGCTGTCTTTTTTGCTTGGCACAATTTTACTGGACCATATAAAGAATCACAAAATATGACAAAATGGGGGATCGAACCCACGCCCTTTAGGCAGGGAAGGAATTTTAAATTATATTGATATATCAAATTATATTTAATATATTTAAATCATATTAAATTAAATTTTTATTTATTTTAAATTATATTTATAATTATTCAAATATATGTTTTAAATTCAAACATTTTAATTTACTAAAATTATATTTAATATATTAAAATTATGTTAATATGTAATTTAAAATATATTGATTTAAAATATATTTGAAATTATATTAATATATCAAAATATAATTAATATATTAAATAATATATTTATATTAATAGGAAAGCAAAGGGTATTAAAGCGCGAGCAAATCCTCTGGTCAGGCTTCAGCGGTAATGCCCGCCAGTTTATGGGACCCCCTTTCTTCCTCTTCTCAATTTTATTCCACACATCTGAAGCATTTACGGCGAACTGAGATGTCGTCTCGAGCGACTCATCCATAATCCACAGTATGTCAGCAGTAGGGATGTCCACAACTCTAGCAGCGTCACCTGAAGGGTTATCCTCGACTCCTTGCGCATGTTTCTGACTCCCTTCACCTGAAAAGAAAAGGAAACATATTGAATTCAACGATCTCAAATCCACTCTTCCACTGCAAATCAAGTGAAATGGATTCAGTAAGGACCTGGGACGTGCCCCAGATTAGCCCCTTGACCTAGGAAAACAATACTGGGATAAAGTCGACATGATTGACTCATCTTCGCTAAGAGTGAAATTGTCCTCACGCTAAAGTCTATCGGGGATAAGCCCATACCTTAACCACCAGCTACGACGACCCAATGCCCAGTCAACTAACACTAAATCATCCTAACCAGAATCTAGCATGGATCTAACACTTGCCTATTTGTCTTCTGAAAACCAACCCTAGTTCTTCATGAGATTTATACGCATTTAATGAACATTCATCAAAATTTCCAGAAATTCATAAAAATGTTTAAGATCCTATGAACTTCATGAGAAATTGATGAATGTTCATCCATCAAAACTGCAAAATGAAAGGAAGAAGATGAAGATTACCTTGATCCATGGCAGAATTATGGGAAGATGACGATGACGACGATGGAATTCCGACGAGAGGTTGCAGAGAGAAAGTTTCACAGAGAGAGGAAGATTTCGTGCGAAATAATCAAATGAATTTCTTCCCCTTTTTATAATGTCATAAGCTCGCGTGGGGAATCGCAAAGGCCAATTAATTATTACCTAGGTCTAGCCCCTATGTGTCATAAATAAATTACGATGCTTTCCAACACGTGTCACTAAAGCCACAAGCGTTTTATCTTCTCAAAACAGAATCTTTTTCCAATGTTTGTATGCCTCTCTCCTGCGGACAGCTTCCCGACACAGTAACTAAAGCCAAAGGAAACATGTGCTCGTAACACTTACAGGAAGGTTACGTCGACCAGGATCCTTGACACCTTAAGTCACTATCCTCGCTCGAACACCGCGACTTGGGGGGCTCCTGTTATGGATTGGCCTAATTAGTGCTCTACGCCAAATTGAGGCCCAATCCAATATTCGTCTGGGCATAAGCCCAATAAGAGACTAAGAAGAGATATGATCGTTGGAAAAGAGGGATGTTGGCATATAGTCGTTAGGGATCTCCCTTCACGCGTCATAATGCCTTCCACGCGGCCAACTGTCCTCTGAATCTATTGGAGGCAGTCATTCCTAGTCAAAGGCTACGCGCCCATAATCCACGGGTATGTGCCCTTATAAATACCCTCCATCTTTGGAGGGCCAGGTATTCAATTCTAATCACTCTCAATCTTCCTCACGCTTTAGTTTGTCTTACACTAAAACTTACTTGAGCATCGGAGTACCTTGCAGGTACACCATTAATTCTCCTACAAGCACCATCACAATCCCAGTTGAAGACCATAAGGACCTGTCTAAATCATTTTTGTACACATAACAATGGTCGGTCACACGTAATGGTATCCATTTCCAACCGTTATTATATATGATTTCCGTAGTAGTGTATACACATCATATTATCCTACAAACACTATGAAACATGCTATTGAAATGAAAAAAATGATACATAAATAACGTGCTCACTTCTTAGGTTATACATTCACTCATGTTAAGTTAACTTCTAAACAAATTTTGAAACATAAACTATTGTGAAAACGAACCTGTAACATAGTCATTTCCTAAGATTTCATGCAACAAAGGTAACCTTTCAAAGAAGACAAGCTCACTGTATAAGTTTGGGGTTTCTATTTTGCATACATGTAAAGAAATGTTGTTGAAACGTTAATGAAGATTAGGATATATGAGAGAGATGCGTGAGTGAGATGTCAAGGTTTTATTTTGAAAGAGATAGTTGTTATATATTGAAGCGAGAGATAATTTTGAAAGAGATAGTTGTTATATATTGAAAGAGATAGTTTTTATAAATATGTAAAACCTTTCACCACGGTTAATAATAAGAACCGTGATACACTACTACAAAACATGCATTTAACGACGCCAGGTTCACAACAAATTTGTTTCCCACCATTGTAATAGGTTAAATTTTTTGCAGCTGATTTATAACTCCATATTCAATGGCAGTTAAATTTAAAACCGTTGTAATATATGTTGTGACAAACATCGATTCCCAGCAAGTACATTTTTTCCATTTTTTTAAATTTTAAACATATATTTTATTTTATTTTATTTTATAGTACTGTTATGGTGACTTTAACCTCAAAACACAACATTCATCTTTGTTTTTCTATTTTTAAGTGAAAGACAATATTTTGATCAAAAGTTTAAAATTCATCTTTGTTTTTCTATTTTCAATTAATTCATTTTTTAGTGTTAACCTCTAAACTTCATTTAAAAAAAGAGTGAAAGAGACATGTATATATCAAAGAAAACTTCATTATAGTTCCAAAAAAGAAGAGTACATATTATCAATCGTCATAGCCCATAGCAACAAAAGCCTCTTCCCAATCAGGGACTCTCTCCTCACTTCCCTCATCAGAATTATAAAAAAATTTCTCCTTTTCTTCTTCTTCTTCTTCTTCTTGGCCTTCCTTACCCTTAATATCGTATCCCTGACAACCAAGGACCCAAATGGTGGTCCTTCCTCATGTTGCCTAAGACGTTGTTCATTTGCGACCTCATTTGTGATGTTTGTGTTAGCATTGTCATTTGTTGAAATCATTTTTATGAATAATGTATAGTTAAGAAATGTAAAACCGTCTATTTATAAATGAGGTTGAAAATGAAAAGTCTGATATTTAGGTGCTTACAATGATGATAAATTGCAATGGTTGATATTCTCGAACGATATTTTTTGAAAAACAAAGAAAATCATAAATCATTATTATACTTGGGATGAGCGTTTCTCTCTTCCGGGAATAGCAAAGGTTGTGATATTAAATTGAGTATCGCTACAGTTCTTATATTTAACCGTTGTGATATATTATGTAAAATTGATTAAAAAAAATGTTATCAGGAATCAAACCTTGTACCATATAAAAGGGGTATCGCTACGGTTCTTATATTTAACCATTGTGATATATTTATAATAAAAATAATGTATTATTACGGTTGTTAGTGTTAACTGTTGTGAAATATTTACCCATATAAGCGAATTAAGTGACCCATTGTCACCATTTCATTCAGAGTGAAACCCTAGCACCCATTATCCCTCTTGCGCTTCAGAGTGAAACCCTAGCACCCATTGTCACCGTTCCATTAATATATTTACATATTTCCCATTAAGATATTGCTCATTATATGTTTTGTTGCAAGTTTTTTATTAATCTTCTTCTTCCATCTTAGGCAGCAAACTTCGTATAGTTTTAGAAATAATGAAAAAAAAGTATGAAGCTCTTATGTCTTCCTCTTTGTATTTATTTTTCATTGTTTCACAAACTAGATGAACATGGTCATGATGTACATATTGTTTGTGTAGCTATGGAAAATAAGGTATTCTTCTACTTAGGGTTACAATCCCACTTCTTAGGGTTTAATTTGTTTCAACTTTTGCGAGTTATGTTTTGAATACTAACTAATTTCCTTGTTTGAAATAGTTGAAGTTGTATAGTAAAGATGATGCATGGTTATGATGATGGTGGTAGCAAGAATGTATGAGTTGATAAGAAGTATGGAGCTTCATCTTTTTTTAGAATCTACAATAGGAATACAAGTATGAAACTTTTTATTTAGGCTTCTTCATCCTGTATGCCTTCTTGTATAGTCTAAAACTAAATGAACATGGTGGATGATGATAGTGGTAGCAACTTATAATATAAGTTATTGAGGTACACACACACACACACACACACACACACACACACACACATATATATATATATATATATATATATATATATATATATATATATATATATATATATATATATATATATATATATATATATATATATATATATATATATATATATATATATATGAAAATAAGGTATTCTTCTACTTCAATCTTTTTTTAATAGTTCCCATTTTCTCATTTTTTGCATGTTGTTTTTGTTGATTATTCTCATTTTTTCGGATTCGTCTTCTCGTTTGTGCAACTATGTGTAGTAAACAAGGAAACAACCGTGGCTGAAAATCTTACCTAGTTTTAAAAACAATAAAAAGAAGTATAAGAAGTATGAAGTCATTGTGGTTAAGAGGTATGTTCTCTTGTAACAGTTTAATATAGTCTGTGTAAAATTATAGTATCTGGTTTTAGTGTATGATGTTTTTTGAGTTTATTATATTGTATATATATTATTTGTTTCACTAAAGCCTCAGTTAAAATACATTCATTAAATTGAGGTAGATACTTATAATCTGTAAACTAAGTTATATTTGAAAACTAAGTTAAACAAACCATTGTTGTTTTTGTATTGGCAAGCTTCTCGTCATTCAACTCACGTTCTTTACATTTAATATGGTATAATGATCAAACACCTCTGATGCATCGCTGAATTCATTTATAGTTTGATATCTATAAGAAAATTTGATCGAATAGTCCTTCTCCTCCTCATTGATAATCGTAAAAAATTTAGTATAAAAATTACGATAATAAGTGAGGTTGAGAAGATAGACTATTCGATCAAATTTTCTTATGAAAATTTAACTATAATTGAATTCAGCGATGCATTTAAGAAGGCAGATCATTATATCGCGATATATGTAAACAACATGAGATGAATGACGAGACATATGCAATTCAAAAAACAATGATTTTATTAAATTGGTTTTCAAGAATAGTTTAATTTTCCAGAATATATACTTCTTTGTCAATTTGAATGCCTATATATCTTTAATGAGGGGTATAGAAAACAAAGTAATTTATATAAAATATAATAAACCATGGGCCTTTCACAACAGTCATATATTCTAACCGAGGCTAAAAGAAATTTTTGTTTTTGTATAAATTTGTTGCTGATGAGTTTCGAATCCAGTATCTAAGAGTATATATCACAACGGTTCGTAAGCATAACCGTTAAGATATGTGGCGCGCGTCATGGATTACAACAACGGTTTTCAGACCGTCATTGTAAGTACAATATATACAACAACACTCTACATAACAACGCATGTGCATGCGTCATTATATATATTTCCCAACCATTGTTAAATGCGTTTTCCGTAGTAGTATTAAAATAATAACACCTTACACCATAGTTGATAATATGCATTGTGATGATATACAAGGAAAAACACATTTTGTAATGAAAAAAATAAAAAAATTGTTGGTGTTGGAGATTCAAACCCTTACGCTCCAGGTACATTTCACCACGTTTGTTAACTATGATCGTAGTCAAATGTCCTTTAGTAAACAATAACAAAAAAATCCTCAAAAAGAGTTATTACCATGGTTAATAGGAAGACTGTTGTAATATAGTGTTACAAAGACCTATTTCATAGTAGTGTTTGAAGAAGATTCTTCTATGGTTCTCCTTAAGGTTGACACTTATTCATTTGTGCATACTTTGTTTTCTCTTCTTCTTTCGAAGATTCCACTGGAAGATGTTTTTTCTTCACATTCTCTCAAAGATGAAGTTCCTTCATTTGATGTTGAACTTTTCGAAGATCGTTCAACTATTGAGTATGTTATTTCTAAGGAAACTATGAGAGTAGTTTAATAGGAGTTTGATGAAGTTGTTGAGGATTATTTAGTTTGAAAACTTATGCATTCATCTCTAAGTAATTGAACTACCTTGTTCAAATTTTCTTTGATTTCATCCTTATTTGATTTTCCCTGAAATTCATAAGCCTTTCCATCTCTTGATTTAAGGATTAGATTGAATTTCCAATTCTTAACTCTTAAATATTTTTTTAGTAACAACCGTTCAAATATAATTTTTAACATTTCTAAATTTGGAGAAACATTTATGAACAAAAAATTCACCTTCTTCGTCTCATATGTTCATTTCCTCTCTTTCGATACTCGAAGAAACTCTATATATCATTTCAAGAGTATCCTATATTTTCTTAACGATTTTGAAATTATAAACATAAGGAGTTTACTATCATCTAAAGACATTATTAATAAACTCTTTATTTTGAAATCAATTTACGAATTTTCTCTTTTCCTCTAGTGTAAAAAAAAATCAGATTTATCTAGTACTTCTTTCGTAAGACATACTATGTAAACCACCAATAACAGTTGGAAAAAGAAAAGGTCGTGTCGGATAAATAACTAAAAATAAAATCTTTTTTATTTGATGAACTAGATGTTGTAATGATTACTAAGATATAACTTAGATGTTATCTTGATGATTAAAGATGTAATTTACTTTTTTGAATGGATAAATAAAACATTTAATAAGTTAAGTATATATGAAAAATGAAGTAAAACCATGAGATCAAAGCCTAATACTTTATAAGCTTCCAAAATCTTTTCTTAGGATCTTCCATAACTGATCAAACATGAAACATTACAAATACTTGTTTCATTGTATTACAAGAAGAGTATTAACCATTTGCAAGAGGATAAAGACCATGCCTCCAAAAGTTTCATTAGAAAGAAAATAACAATATTTATTACTCTCTGCTAAAGATTTATCCATCAAGAACCTCATCCTATTTACCCAACCAAGCTTTTCTGTTACAACTTTGTTGTTTTTTCTATTATGAATCTTGAAACAACTTCATTGCATTTGACATCTTCAACCTTCATCTGGATCACCTCAGCATTCAAATAGGTTGGATAAAATTTGTATTGACAGAGAATTTGAGGCTGTGAATGAGAACTCCACTTCTGCAACTCATTGGACTTGTCAATTTTCTGTTGGCCAATCTTTGGAACTGAAAAATCTACTAGATGTTTCATTTCCTATATGCTTAAGAAGTCAAAAGAAAGTGTCTGTTATTTTGTGAGTATAAATCTGAAAACCACAGCCATATTTTATAGGTCTACATAATTTATGAGCCATGCATACGTTTAACTAAGCATGAAAATTGAAAAGGATGAAAATAATAATATTCTCATTTTGTCAAAATCCTTATCCATATTTTTTATAGATCAATTCTTATCCTACTATATGAACACTATACGTTCCACGTCTTTCCATAAGCAATGAGGTTTAAATTCTTTATCATCACCATATATCAGTTTTGCTTAATGAATATAGAATACATGATGAATCATTTCTTTCGGTGTGGTATATATTACATACTCCATCATCAACAGTGCGATGATTTGATTTTGAGCATATTAGTATATTTGATTCTTACGGAAGTATCCCTGGTTTCAACTTTCAAGTATATTGTATCGAGCTTGTCAAATAAGCATGATATTGATTATTTGATCTTCATAGTTAAGTTATTCTTTTCAATCTTTTGGCAGAAAGGACATGCTCAATTGGGTCTACTGAGCTAGTAAGAAGAATAGGGTTTTATTCTTTCTTACTCCTTCCTTTGTCTCACAAAAATATTTCATTGTGCTGAGTTCTTAAGGAAATTAAATTGTAAATGTATTTGGTCAAGTATATTGATTATTTAATTAATTTAAAAAATATCTTTTTTATAAATAAAATATGACTTTAATTGATATGCACCGATCGTGTAAAGAAGTTTTACATTATCAGTGAATCATAGCCGTCGGATGTTATAAAAAATTTGACTTTTATTTTAAAAACTTATAAAGTATAATAAATGAGTGATGTTGATAAATTAACAATGTAAAATATTTTAGTATTAGTGCATATCAATTAATATATTGTATATCCAAATATTATTAGTAATTATAGTTAATAAAGTGATATTCAATACATAAGTATTTATTAATTAAAAATATTAATAGATTTTATATTGATAATCTAAAATGACTATTACTTTAAGAGAGAAAAAGTACAAATGTAACATGTTTTAATAAGATAGAGAAAGTATAAAACAAAACTAAGTAATTTAATTGAATTAATACGTAGGTTTTTGAAATATTTGAGAAATTTTAACTAATAGTAATATGCCTTGTGGGCGGTTAGTGGCGTCAGAGTGGCGATGTTGTGGTAGGAGGTGCCAATTCCGCGAGGTGGTGGTCCAACAATTAGTCATGACGTAGTCAGCAGCGTCGAGTGACGAAGATGACAACGTTGGAACCACATTCACGGTCTAGTGGCAAGCGACAAATGGTGGTGGTCTGAGGTTCCACAGGGTGGTTCAAGATGTCAGAGTTTGACCTGTGGCAACGGAGGAAACTCTGGTAGTCCACGACAGGGTTGGTTTAAGAGGCATCCAGAGTTGGATGATGATAGGTGGATGATTGTCGGCAGGAAACCACGATCGGGTCTGACAGAGAGTCTAGTTCAGAAGATTGATTGGTTTTGGTCGTTTCGGTTTACGAATCTGCTCATTAATATGTTGTGTTTTTGTGTGTCTTTATAAATTATTTGGATTTCAATAGTTATAAATATGTAATTTTATCATTCTTGTTATAACAACCTTTAGAGCAAAAATACGAATAACAAAGGAAATATGTGGTTATTCTTGTAACAAAACTTATAGAGATAAAAGTAGAAATCCCTACGATTTTATTCTTGAAATTTGTGAGACCTTTGGAGGTATCTAAGGGGATTAATAAACACTTATAAACATTTAAGATTTGTTTTATTCATCTATAGAGAGGTTGAGAAATTGAAAAATACTTAGGTAGAAAATAAGGATTGTTCTTAGAAAATTTGGGTGATTATTTTCTTGTAATAATTCTTTGAAGTACAATGAATCGTAGAGTTGTTATATCCCTTTAGAGTAGTTCAGTTTGATAAAATTGGATAAATAAGTTGTTTGTTTTCTTGTCTATTATCTTTCTTTTACTTGTTGTGGATTTACTTACATTGATTGTAGGTTATTTTGGTGTTTGTGTGATTATTTATTTTAGTTTTCATTAGTATTTATCTCATATTTAATCAATTAATGAAATTAACGTACTGTTAGTGTACGAAAATGATCCGGATAGGTCTTCGTGACCTTCAACTGGGACTGTGATGGTGCTGGTAGGAGAGGGGGTGATGTACCTGCAAGATACTCCGACGCTCAAGTAAGTTTTAGTGTAAGACGAACTAAAGCGTACGAAATTGGGTGATTAGAATTGAATACTTGGCCCTCCAATGATGGAGGGTATTTATAAGGGGACATGCCTGTGGAATGTGGGCGCGTAGCCTTTGACTGAGCATAAATGCCTCCTGTAAATTTGGAGGGAAGTTGGCCACGTGAAAGGCGTTATGTCGCGTGTGGGGAAGTCCCCAACAACTATATGCCAACGACTCTATCTTACAATAGTCATATCTTCGTTAGTCTCTTATTGGGCTTATGCCCAGACAAAGACTGGACTGGGCCTTAGTTTGACGTAGGGCACTTGCTAGGCCAGTCCAGAACAGGAGCCCCCAAGTCGCTGTGCTCGAGCGAGGATAGTGACTTTAGGTGTCAAGGATCCAAGTCGACGTAACCTTTTTGTAAATGTTGCGAGCACGTGTCCCCTTTAGGTTCTGGTTACTGCAGCGGGAAATAGTCCGTAGGAGGAAGCCATACAGACATTGGAAAAAGATTATTTTTTGAGAAAATAAAACGTTTGTAGCTTTTAGTGACACGTGTTGTAAACTGTCCGTAGGGGGAGAATGAACTCATTTGTTCATTTCACATGAACTCTTCCTCTCACCGTGAAACTTCCGCTCTACAACTTCTCGCCGGACCTTCATCGTCACCACCATCAAATTCCCAGAATTCTGCCATGGATCAAGGTAATCTTAATCCTCTTCCTTCTATTCTGCAGTTTTGAATGAGGAACATTCATAAGTTTCTCACGAAGTACTTAGGATTTTCAACATTTCTGGGGATTCCTATGAATTTCTGGAAATTTTGATGAATGTTCATCAAATGCGTATGAATCTCATGAAGAACTAGGGTTAGTTTCAGAAGATAAAATAGACTCTTGTTAGATCCATGCTAGATTCTGGTTAGGATAGCTTAGTGTGTTAGTCTATCGGGCTTTGGGTCGTCGCAACTGGTGGTTAATGTAGGGGGCTTATCCCTGGTAGACTTTAGTTAGATCAATTTTACTCTTAGCGAGGATGAGTTCGCCCTGTCAATTTTATCCATGTAGTGCTTTCCAAGGTCAAGGGGCTGACCCGGGGTGCCCTCAGTCTTTATCGAAGCCCTTTCACTTGATTTGCAGTGGAAGGGTGGATTTGAGATCGTCAAATTTACTATGTTTCTTCTGCTTTTCAGGTGAAAGGAGTCAGAAACCCGCACAAGGAGTCGAGGATAACTCTTTGAGTGACGCTGCTGGAATCGTGAATGTCCCCACTGCTGACAAACTGTGGATTATGGACGAGCTGCTCGAGACGGTGTCTCAGTTCGCCGTAAACGCCTCAGATGCGTGGGGTAAAATTGAGAAGAAGAAGAAAGGGGGGTCGTGTAAATTGGTGGGCATTGCCTCCGAAGCCTGACTAGAGGATATGCTCGCGCTTCCCTGCCCTTCATTTCCCTATGTACGAGTTTGCGTTTTGCGAGGCTGAGTACCGCTTACCCTTCACGTACTTCCATGAAGCAATTTTTACTCACCTCGAGATCACGCCCTCTCAGCTTCATCCAAATGCATTGGCGTTCATAAAGGCCTTCGAATTGGTGTGCCTTTACCTGGAGATAAAAGCGACTGTTAGTTTGTTCTGTAGGATCTTCCATCTTTAGAGGAAGTCCCAGGATGGCCGACACAGTTGGGGATTGTTGAAGAATGCGAGCAGGCTTTTTAAAGCATATGTGGATTCTGTTCACGATTTCAAGTACCATTTCTACATCATTCAGTCAAGCTTGCAGACGACCAAAGATTCACTATATGATAGGGAGGTAGTTGACGACAAAGAGAGGGTGGTGGCCCAATTCCTGTTGGAGTGGGTGGATGTCCATTTTTGGCATCCCAACGAGCATTATATAACGAAGCCCGATGATCTCAATGCCAATAACACGACGTCATATAACGTGTTGTTTAACTTTGTTTCTAGCTTACACCCTTCAGAACTCGTAGATTCAGACAGACATATCCTCCTTAGGCATGACGGAATACCGGCCACCCAGGCTAGATTAATAAATGTAAAGGCGTTGCTCAGCTTCCTGAATAAGGAAACGGCGATGCGACTCTTAGGTGGATTTTTAGCCTTTTCAGTTTTGTACCCGAGGATTTATCCGGTAACTGACTTTTTTATCTCTTGTTTTTGCAACTCAAATGGTAGAAATGCATGAATGTCTAGTAAAGACTAATAAGGGCAAACTCAAGAAAGGCCCTAAGAACAGGGTTGAAGCTATTAAAGATCAGGATACCCTTGAAGCATTTGTTGTTACTGGCAGTTCTACTCCGGGGAGCACTCCGCTGGGCGGCTCTCCGCTAGGAAAGAGGCCTAAGGTCGAGGAACCACCTTCTCCTCCGAAAACTGATACGACACCTTCGGGCACATTTGTTCTTCCCTAGTGTGCTACCGAAAGGTCATTATTTGCTGAAGGATCATCTGTCCGGGTCCCCGATCTAGATGCGGTGGCCATTCTATCCATTGATCACAAAGCTCTGAGAACTGATATGTGTCAGGACATGGCAGTGATAACACATATCTTAGAGGTTTCCCTTGCTTTCAATGATGATGACCTGGTGTCCCGCACAGACCTCCAAGTTTCTAAAGACAAAGTTGTCGAGGTGGAGCTCGAGAATGCTAAGCTTGAGAATTATCTGCTTCGGGCTAAGGGGAATTACGAGAGTAAGCCCGGGCTGATGAGGGAGGTCACCGAAATCAGGGAGAAGATGGCAGGCCTCACCGAAGATAATGAACACTTGAAGAAGTGGAAAGTAGAAGCGGCGAGCAAATTGTCCGCTAGAGAGGATGAGACGGAGGAGGAGGCTGCTATGATGACCAGGGATGACTTGATTGCTCAGATCCGTCTATTGGCACAGGAAAACCTGGAAATGGTTTCTTTCGGCTTCTATAATGAAGTCGAGCAGCTCAAGGTGCAGAACCCTAGTGTGGAGTTGGTCGTGGAAGGCACTGGTCCTCTCCATCATGTGAAAAATGGTGTGGTTGTCCCTCTTGAAGAATGAATGGTCTGCACGCCGTATTTAACTTGGCCTGCATGCCCTTTTTTGATATTTCTTGTTGTACGGGGCTTAGGCCCTTTTTAATTTAAATTATGACAATGTCCGACCTTGTGGTCGATATCTTTTGGATAATATAATTATTTCCCTTCTTTACCTTAACTACACATTGTTATTTATGTATACTTTCAATTTTAAGTTATAGAATTAGGTGGATGCTCGACGTGATAATGTTAAACTCAATAGTGTATGGAACTTATCGAGGGGTGAGATCTGCTCTCGCTAAAGGGGATCGAGGACGCGGTTGTGTCCTTTTTTCGCTAAGGCTTAGACCTTTCCCATCGCGAGCTGGAGGTCTGCCATGTTTGTATGACAATGGCAGAGCTCCTTTGAGGTGTTCCCGTTGGGCGATCCGTTTACCCAACAATCGGGAAAATGTTCGCACACATTTATGGTGATGGTTGTATCTATACCATGATATATCCCTGTGGCCGGGCACTTCTTACCTCGTTAGCATGGTTGATTAGCCGACAGCTATTTCGCGCTTAGGCTGGATTTAGCTGTAATATTGCTTTAGCTTTTCAGTGTTCCATGGCCGAGCAAATGGTTCTCCATTCAGTTCTTCAAGGTAGTATGCTCTTGTGCCCGTTTTTGACTTAACGCGATATGGGCCATCCCGGTTGGCTGCAAGCTTGACTTTTTGCGAATCATTCTGGTTTCTGCGTAGGACAAGGCTACCTACTTGGAATTCTCGTTTCATGATCCGTCTGTCATAGTGCAACATGATCTTTTGTTTTAGGGACTCTTCGCAGAGAGCTGCCCTATAACGGATTTCCTCGACCAAGTCGAGTTCCTCTCTTAGTGCCTCGTCGTTGAGTTCTTCCTCTAGGGGGGATTCTGGGCATTGAGATGGCTCTCTGATCTCTACGAGGATGACTACTTCCGTACTATATGTCATCTGAAATGGAGTCTCCCCGATGGTTGAATGTGGAGTGGTCCGGTAGGCCCAGAGTACATTGTGGAACTCTTTGACCCATATTTTCTTTGCCTCACCAAGTCTTCGCCTCAGGCCTAGTAAAATGACCATGTTAGCAGCTTTGGCATGCCTGTTAATCTGGGGGTGCTCGAATGACGCGAAGTGTTGCTTGGTGCCTGTCTTGGCGATAAAGTCTTGAAAATTCTTGTCTGTGAACTGGGTACCGTTGTCCGTGATAAGGGATTAAGGTACACCGAATATGACCAGGATTTTCCTCTTGTAGAATCGCAAAATGTTGAACACAGTGATGCTGGCCAGGGCCTCGACTTTTATTCATTTGGGGAAATAATCCACGGCCACGATCAAATATTTGTTTTGGAAAGAACCCATTGTGAAGGGTCTGAGGATGTTCATGCCCCATTGCACAAATGGCCACGGTGATGACATTATTTTGAACTCGTCGGGGGGGGGGATCGAGGTGCATATCCCCGTGATGCTGGCACTTTTCGCACCTCTTTACATGCTCTCTAGCGTCGTTCTGCATGGTTGGCCAGTATTAACTTGCCCTTAAGGCCTTTCAGGCCAGGGACCTGTCGCCCAAGTGTTGTGCGTTTATCCCTCTGTGTATTTCTTGCAAGATGTATGATACTCTTTATTCCCCGACGCAATTGAGGAGTGGGATGGAGAATCCTCGGCGGTACAGCTTACCGTCTACAAAGACGTAGGAGGATGCACGACGTTTGGTGGCACATGCTTCCTTTTTGTGTTCATACAACTCACCAGTTCTCAAGTAGTGCAATATAAGAGTCATCCAACAATTGTTGTTACCTATGACGTTGATGTCGACGATATCGTAGGGTTTTTCAATGCTAGGGTAAGGAAGTGTTTCCTGGATAACTGACTTGTTTCCGCCTTTCCTTCGCGTACTTGCCAATTTCGACAAGACACCTGCCCGTGAATTAAGCTCTAATGGGATATGTCGGACATCCTAAGACTTGAAGTGTGCCGGCATTTGTTGTACCAACGCCAGATATTCGACCAAATGGTCGTTTTCTCTTGGTATTCCCCTTTGACTTGTGATGCGACCAGTTGAGAATCGATGTAGATCCTAATTTTTTGGGCACTCACGTCCTTGGCTAGGAGGATTCCTGCTAGGAAGGCTTTGTACTCAGCTTGGTTGTTAGACATTAGGAAAGAAAGGACTAGAGATAACTCGATTACGAGGCCTCATTTGTTCTCGAGGATGATCCCCGCACCACTCCTAGACGGACTAGATGCTCCATCGACGTAGATGACCACTTGTGAGCGCTTTCAGGTTCAGCTTCTGCTAGGGTCATCTTGGCCACAAAATCGGCCAGGCTTGAGCTTTCCTGCTTTCGTAGTGTATGTCAAATTCAGAGAGTTCTAGGGACTATGGACCATCTCAGCATTCTTCTGGCCATTCCTGGTCGGGCTAACAGCTGCTTGATAGGTTGGTCAGTTCGCATGACCATGGTGTGTGCCAGGAAATAGTCTCGCAGTCTCCTGGCAGCGTTTATGAGTGTGATGGAGACCTTTTCTATCTGCTGGTACCTAAGCTCTGGCCCTTGTAAGGATTTACTCGTGAAATACACAGATTTCTGCCCGTCTGGATCCTTTATTATGAGAGTTGTGCTGATGGTTTCGGTGTTGAAGGACAGATATATGTAGAGGATCTTCCCGGTTGTTGGCTTAGACAAAATCGGGGGCTCTGACAACGCTCGTTTGAGGTGCTACAAAGCCTCCTCGCATTCTTCTGTCCATTCGAACGTTGTCTCCTTGCGAAGTATCTTGAAGAAGGGTGGGGTATGCTTAGGAGATTTTGCCACAAAGCGAGATAAAGAGGTGAGCACACCGTTTAAGGATTGGATCGAATTCTTCGATTCAGGCATAGGAAATTCTAAGAAAGCGCGACACTTGTCGGGGTTAGCCTCGATTCCTCTTTCTGTAAGATAGAAACCGAGGAATTTTCCCGCCCTTACAATAAAGGTACATCTGTCAGGATTAAAGCGCATCCTGCACTTCCTTGCCTAGTCGAGCACATTTGGGAAATGCAAAGTGTGATCAGTTTTTTCGGTGGACTTGACGATCATATCGTCCATGTATACTTTGAGCATGTCCCCAATTTATGATTGAAACACCTTGTTCATCATGCATTGATATGTGGCTCAGGCGTTCTTCAACCTGAAGGGCATTATGTTGTAGTAATAGTTTCTCATCGGGGTCATGAACGCAATATTCCTTTTATCTTTATCATCCATGGGTATTTGATTGTACCTAGAATACACGTCCATGAAGCAGTTGGTTTGGGGAAATGAACACCTCCCTATTTGAACTCGGTGTTGATGCATTCATTAAGAATTTTCTCACGGGGAGAAGTGAGAATGGTAATTTCCTCGTTGCCGTCTTTCTGCTTATGAGATCTCACATTCTCTTGATTCCTAGAATCTCGTGTCTTGTATGCGGCCTCATTTTCCTCATATTGGATATAGGCTTGAGCCTTGTGGAGTATCTCGGTGAGGGATTGAGGAGGCTTGATACCCACAGCTCTTCGGAACTCGATGTTAGGAGTAAGCCCTTCTCCAGGATATACCGCTTCATGCGGTCAATAGTGTGCACTTCCACGACTTCTTTGTTGAATATGTCGATGTAGTCCCGTAAAGACTCTTCTTTGCCCTGTATGATCCCTTCGAGGGTGAGCTCAAACTTTGAATGACGTATGGAAACAATGAAATTCATGGTGAACTAGTTCTTCAAGACTCTCCACGATGTGATAGATCCCGAGGGGAGGTGTTTGTACGACGACATCGTGCCTTTTTGTAAGGTGATAGGGATAAGTCTGCCTTTGATGGGCCCTTCCACATTGTGATAGTGGAGCATGGTGTTGCACCCCAAAATTTGCCCTCTATTTTTAACTCTAACCGACTTTTTGTTTCACATTCATTTGCATCATCTTCATAGCATAACATTTTTTTCCGTCTTAATATTAGCCGGAATAATTTCTCGGAATTTACAAACATACTGGTCAAATTAACTTTTTAACTGTGTCTAAAATTAGTCAACGAAAAAATATCGCATTTAAATTTGCAAACGTCAGTAATATTAATCTACGATTCATGTAGATTAACCTGACATGCTAAAAATATTTTTACGACTATTTTTGGTCATATGTGGATCAGTTTGAGCAGTTTAAACGGTCATAATTTTTATCCGGCCAAACGCTGTATTTTTCCGAGTCATTTATTTCGCGCTGATTATTTTGACGTGTTCTTTTTATTTTTTCGAGCACTTTGGCGCCCGACTTTTATTTTTTGAGTCTATTTATTTTTATATAGGGTCTAGAATAAATAAATAGGATTATTTGTTATTATTTTTATTTTAACTATTTTAATTATTAAACTTTATTTAGTTTTAAATTAACATTTTATAGGGTCTAGAATAAATAAATAGGATTATTAGTTATTATTTTTATTTTAACTATATTAATTATTAAACTTTATTTAGTTTTAAATTAACATTTCATTGGGTTTAGAGTAAATAAATAGGTTAATTAGTTTTTATTTTAATTTTAACTATTTTTATTAAACTTTATTTAATTATTTATATTAATATTTTTATTGGGTTCCAAAATAAATAATTAAGCCCATTATTATTAACCCTAAACTAGTCCTATATATACTTACTAGTAGAGAGACCAAGGGGAGGAGACCGGAAAAAAGGGAGAAACAAAATTTAAAAAAAAGCTATCCCCATCATCATCATTATCAAGTTCATACAAAAATGCATGAACTGAATTGAAATTTTGAAGCTGTCTTTAGTTTTTTTAATTCCATTTATTCTTGATATTTTAATCAATTTTGTTTATCTAACGTTGTTTGTCTCATGTTATAGAAGCTTTCTCGGTTGATTATTCGAAGCTTCATGACCAAAATCGAATCCTACCATAGTTAGGGTTTCAAGCTCAAATTTGGGGCTTTTACAAATTTCGTAGGAAATTTCAGAGGTCAAGAGGTTTATTCATGAGGAATGCGCATAACCTAGTGGCTAAGGTTGGAAACTGGAAGGTCAATGGCGTGAGTTCAATTCCCACTCACAACATTTTGGGCAAAAACTTGCTTTTCTTTCATATTTTCCTTTAGTTTCTCTAATTAACACATTTTCTAATTGATTTATCCTTTTAACCATGATTAACATATATTTTTTTCTCTAAAGTAAATATTTTCCTATTTTCACTCGTTTTTATGTTATTCTTTATCCGCCCTATCATATAATATATGTTTTCCATGTTTAGTAACACAGGCACGCATGACCCAATGATAAAGGTTCTCCAGAGGTTGGAATTAAAAGGGCTTTTTTTATTAGTGTTATTACTTTTATATTTAGGTTTATTAAAACCTCAAACTTTTTTTTTATAAAAACCTTAATCAACCTTTAAATATTTTTTAATTTAATTAATTCTCATAATTCATTTTTCTTCGATTTATTTAATTATTAGACTATTTTAATATAAACGGATTATATATTTTCTCTTGTAAAACTCAACCTTGGGACATTTTGTTTTACTTACATGTTTTTTTTTCATTTTTATTATATAATAGGTATTTGTTACACTTATTCATATGCAGGCCCACAACCTAGTGGCAAGGAACTGAGGTTTGAAGCATTTTGATGAAGAAACATGAGCGTCCCAGTGGCAAAGAACTCAATGAAGCAAAAAGGGCAAACCCCCAATATTTTGGATATCTCTAATTTTATTTTTCCCTTTTTTCATCAAATTATGTATTTTCTTTGAATTTCCTTATTATTATTATTAAACTAATTTTTAAAAGATAAAACATAATCCTTTTTTTATTTTATTTTTAAAACTTATATTTTTATTATAAACCTTAATTTTTTTCATAAACCTTAATTTTTTCCCTAAACCTTAATTTTAAACCTAAGTCTTAATTTTTTTTCATAAACTTTAAACCCTAAATAATTTATTAACCCTATTTTTTTTATTAACTTTAACATTTAATTTCGTTAATTTTTATTTTTAAATCTTAATTAAATAATTAATCATTCTTTGTAAATAATTATTATTTTGTTTATTATTATTATAATTATTCTATTTTCTTCTAAATTTTTTCTAAAATTGTTTATTTAACTTTAAAATAATATTTTCTCTTAAATTTTTATTTTCTTTATATTTTTACTAACCCCTTTTTATTATCATTATTATCTCATTATCACTAACCTTTAAATTATTGTTTATTCATTATATTTATCATTATTGTTTCTATTATTATGTAGTTGCAAAAGCCATGTAATAGTCGTAGATTTATTTTTTGTCTCTATTTTATTTTTGTGAATATTTTTATTGCCATGGTTAGTAACTTTAGGGTGTGTATAACTATGTGTAATTAAAATGACTTAGATAATTAATCTTAAATAAGATAAATACCTGAATATAAACACTCACACACGTAAGTCGATCTTTGATCGCCATCTTGCACTTCCTAAGTTATCCCTCTCAGTTGCCTTAAACTTGGTCAAGTCCCTCGAATATAAGGGTGTCTTAAGCAAAGTCCCTTCACTTATAAAATCATCAAGTCCCTATAAATTTAAAAGATCAAGTCCCTTCGAGGTTGCCTACGGAGTAATGATCTTGTCCCTTCGAATAAATGATGATAGTCCCTACGAATTGCTAAAGACATCCCTTAAGTTGCCTTCATTGACCATACGGTGACCCTACGTTTGTCCCTTAATACATCCAAGGTAATGACTACCTATTCCTTAATAATAGGGATAGTCTTACCATTGAAAGAACATACGAGAACATGAAAGACTTAATTTAGGGTAGGTACATCTTAGTTACTTGCTCACATTTCAAAATACTTTTCACACCTCACAATATTTTCAAAACATTTTCAAAACAAGGATTTGTATACATCCATACGAGGATCATTACAAAGTACTTAGAAAATTTCTAATCACACACTACACTCTTCAAAAACAATTTAAGTGAGCTAAGTAACTAAGAGCCCATGGATAACCATGGATATAAAGGGTGCTAACACCTTCCCTTTATATAACCTACCCCCCGAACTCAAAATATTTTTAAGGTCTTTCCTGTTCTTTTATGTCCTTTCCTTTTGGATAAAATAAAAGTCGGTGGCGACTTTTGCTATCCGCAACATTTATAGAAAAGTCAGTTCTCCCACCGTGTTACACATGACTTTGAAGTTCTCTATGTGATCATCGAGATCGGTGGTCCCATCTTAGGTGGCTAGTGGAGGAGGTTTCTCAAGACCACGAGGGATGCGTGTCTCCATTATTCCGCGATTGAGTGTCCTAGGATGGTCTTTGTCGTTGCTGCTTCCGGATGAGAGTGTCATACCCTAAATTTTGACCAGACTTTTTCTAATATTTTTCTTCATCTGACGCATTTTATCGAATTATCAAAAATCAATCATTTTTACATTTTTTAGGTAAACGTCTCATTAATCATTTCATTTTCTATTCATCTTTATCATTCCATGTTATTTGCATTTTATTCTTAATTTCAGATTTTTGTTTCAAGTGTTTGTCTTCTTCTTTTAAATCATTTTATTTTTGTTGTTTTATTAAATAATTAACTTAATTTATTTAGAACCTAATTAAGTTAATTTTTTTTAATTTAAGTTTAATTTTGGTTTGAATTTGCATTTTAATTTAACTTAATTTTAAGTTTAATCTTAATATTAGTTTAATCTTCAATTAGTCATAATTTAATTTTAAATTAGTTTAATCTTGCATTAGTCATATTGTAATTAAAAGAAATAGTTTAATTAGTTTAAATTATAATTAGTTTAATTTTTATTTATGTTTATATTTAGAATTAGTTAAGTAAAATCCTAATTTAGTTTAATTATTATTTATTTAGTCATTAATTAATTTGATTTCTTTATATATATATATATATATATATATATATATATATATATATATATATATATATATATATATATATATATATATATATATATCTTTTCTTTTTTCTGTTTTCCTTCATTTAAAAAAGAGAAGTTACATTTTGTTTTAAAACACATGCACTCTAAACAGTGATTCGTACACATCACAAAGACCAACACAGCTACACACTTTACACAAAAATAACATAGTCGGCTATTACCCTGGTACAAGACCATCTACCTCAAGCCTACACGTTCTACAACTTCACACACTAAACTGTAACACCTAAGGCTATAACCAAAAACCTGTTGGACTAAAAACTACATAGAACTCCCTCCTACACACAATCTGCTCCAAGACTCTGCACATAACTTTCACAAATAAGTAACACAAAATCATCAAAAATAAAGCCCACAAGCTAACACGCCAATACATACCAGCCTGTTACAATTCGAAATTTCACCAAAATGGACAAAAAAAATTTGATACACTAAAGAAGTCTCAGAACATAACAAAGGAGAAAAGAGGGAAGAATGGAAATTCATAATAAGAGGGGAAAAACAAAAAGGGAGAAGGGGGGGGGGAGTAATTTGAAAAGGGCCTATACACTCTCACAACAAGACCTTCAGTTTATAAACTTCTAAAACCTTCATCTCTTCCACCGTGGTAGTGGCCGCTGCCGAATCTACATTTTCACAACAACTGAATACTCTCTTTCAGACCTCTTTTCCTCTATTTTTTCCTCGGCTCTAACCTCAACAAATCCTTCAGTAATTCTTTTCAATTCAACAATACCATATACTCTCAGCTCTCACTCTTCATCAATCCTCGCCATTGACGTACCTTTTCTGCATTCTCGCAAACTCAACTTACATAAAAAAGAACAAAAAAAACCTCTTCAATTCTTCGGCAGAAAATCACACCAAAACACAAAACTGTTCAACACCATCCACAACTCTGAAATCAAAAGAAAACCAAAAAATGAGATGAAAGAAAAACCATAACAAATCGTAGATCCAAAAACTGAGAAACAAACCAAAAACCTTAAAATTGCAAGAACACCACCACCTCCACTAAATCTGAGGCGAAATCCACGAACATAGACCAGTCCGCGAGTGATAAGAGATCGAAGAGGGTGAGCGCAAGCGAATCACTGTGCCCTTTTTCCGCCGTCGTTTTCAGAGTAAGAGAGACCGAGAGATCGCGAGTGAGGGTGAGAGAATACAAAATTGAGATGAGGGAGACATGATTCATCTCCATAGGAGAGATATTTCTTCTATCCTCACAAACATAAATCAAATCTTTTAAACAATTATTCTCAAAGGAAGAATGTGACATTGCTTGTCGATCCTTATATCCACGTTTAAATCTTCTTCCGATTTTATTTTTTCCTCAAATATGGAAGAATGTGGCATTTCTTGTCGATCCTTATATCCAAGTTTAAAGCTTCTTCCGATTTTATTTTCTTCCTCAAATGTTTGTGGTGGAATAAGCTTCTTTAAAATACAACTTAAAATCTCTCCAACAAATACAAAAATCATTTTCATAATTAATTAACGAAAGAACTGAGTTCTGGAGTCTTGCATTCCTTGAATTCTTGGATGATCGCTCTTGAGGCTAGACCTTGGGTTGTGATTCATCCAACCCTTTCGCCTCAAAACACCTTAATTAAGATCAAACATTTTTCTCAAAAGAACTTTGTTTAGATCATTGCTAACGTGCATATAAAATAATGCTTAAGCCTCCTCGAGAGCAGACCAACCAATGTTTAGCAGTTAGCACGTGAACTAAGTACTTGTTCGTTAAAAGACACAAACTAAACAATCATAGTTGCATAAACTACGAAGCTCTGACTTTCCTATTGCACAAGGGAATACATAGGCACAAAGATTTCAACCCTTGGCGAGTACACTAATAAAAAACTAACCATTTCTCCATAACGAATAATAATAATAATAAAACACTCATTTTCCCTTTAACAAGCGTTTTAGCATACCTTTACCATTATAAGAAAACAAAGACATAAGTTAACATTCAAGCGCATATTAGAATAAGAGGTTCCCGTTGAGTACAACGGACACAAGGGGTGCTAATAACCTCCTCTTGCGTAACCGACTCCTGAACTTAGAATAGTGGTTCCGATGACCAATTTCTTATCCTTATTAGGTTGTGTCTATATCTTCCTTTTCTCTCGTTAGAATAAATAGAATTAGGTGGCGACTTTATTGTTTTTTTTTCCGCGTCAATCGCGAGGATCATTTTTTGAGGTACGACAGAGAGATACAGGGATCTGCTTCGGCGGGGACTTCTGCTGTGTTGATGAGAACGACGCTCTTCGTCGTAACGAGACTTCTTGCTCTGGTCCCTATCGTATGATGAACGTCTTGTTCTTCGGGGAGGGGACCGGGTGCGTTTACTGGCTCTTTCTAGGCGTGATCCTTCGGGCCTATCCTAATCTCTTAGGGGTGAGAGGTGCCCGATATCCTTCCTCTTGAGATTCCGCGAGGGGATCGTGAATGATGTGGATTGGTTCAAAGACGTGGTCTCCATGAGCGACAGACGGTTGTTTCAGATTGTTGGAAGCTGGGGAATGAGGATGCCCTTCATGGTGGTTGGAATTGAGTTGAGTAATCCCATGGTTGTCTGTGTTATCTCCGTTGCTGATGACGATGGTTGGAGGATCTTTCACAATCTTGTTGATTTGGGAAGCCATGAAGACGAAAAGAAGATGAGCTTTGATCTCGTTGTGAAAAGGAAAAGATCTTGTTCACAAAAGATGGGGGAACTGCTAGTTTCCCATAGACGACGCCACTGTATGAAAATGATTCGGACAGGTCCTCGTGGCCTTCAACTGGGACTATGATAATGCTGGTAGGAGAGGGGTGGTGTACCTGCAAGGTACTCCGACGCTCAAGTAAGTTTCAGTGTAAGACGAACTAAAGCGTAAGAAATTGGGTGATTAGAATTGAATACCTGGCCCTCCAAGGATGGAGAGTATTTATAAGAGCACATCCTCGTGGATTTTGGGCATGTGCCTTTGACTGAGCATAAATGCCTTCTGTAAATCCGGAGGGCAATTGGCCGCGTGAAAGGCGTTATGACGCGTGTAGGGAGGTCCCCAACGACTCTATCTTACAATGGTCATATCTTCGCTAGTCTCTTATTGGGCTTATGCCCATACAAATACTGAATTGAGCCTTAGTTTGGCGTAGGGAACTTGTTAGGCCAGTCCAGAACAGTTAGATTTCAACTATACATTCGTGTGGTTTAACCTTTCAACCTCATAACAAGTGGTGCATACCATGGAACAAAAGGATTCTTTTATATGTGAGCACAATGGATGGGACATCAAGAATTTTTCGAAGACAACGACTTTGCGTTGTGAAAATTAGTGATACAACATTGAAGGATGAGTCATCGATGTCTGCATGCCTAACTGAAGAACAAAAGATTGGGATGATGTATATAGAGTTTTCAAAATGGGTTATCTGACCCTAAATAGACGGTCCTGGCGGGCCTCAAGCTTTTTAGGGGCAGGCTAAAAAAGTCTTGTTGTAATAAAAATTACTACCCGAGTCCGGTCCTCTACAGGTTTTGGGCTACCCGACCCTAAACATGTTTTTATTTTATTTTATTTTTTATATAAAAGTTAAAAGAAAAACTCTATAATATTTATTATAAATACAATAAAAATTATTAGATTAATGTATAAGAGAAACTAATAGAATATGAGAAAATAGTGAGGAAAAAAAACAATTTAGTACTAATTTGATTATATTAATGTATAATATTTGTTCCGGGCAAGCCCAACTTCCAGAGTTGGGCCAGACAAATTGACAACCTGGCACGCTCATCGTCGAGCACCATGCTAAAGAGAACGGTCCTTGTCGACCAAGGTTGTGTCGACCAAAATGAAATCCCCCAACGACTAGTTTTGACCGTTGCCTATTCGTGTGGATTCCACGATCCGCGCCAAACGGTTTGAACCAATAACCATCCACTAACGACAGTATATAAACCCTCTCAGAGGAGAGGGCCAGGTATTCAATTATCTCACCTTAATTCTCATACTTGCACGCTCTTTGCTCAGTCTCTTACTTTAGCATCGGAGTGCCTTGCAGGTACACCCCCTCCCCTCCTTATCAACCGTCCTTCAACAACGCTCGACACCAGCCATTTCGGATCCTGATCTCAAGGTAAGATCAGGTGGTGTCGTCTGTGGGAACCCCAATTTCCCCGTTCTTCTCCCTCAAGATCTTCAAGAACCAAAATATTTTACCAAGATCCATGGCTGGTCGAGACAACAATCCAGATAATCGGTCAAACGACGGTATGCTCCTCACGCAACGTGAGAGCAACACTAATAATCCTCCGCACGAAGAAACCGTGCAGGACCGCCCAGATGGGAAGACAACTTCACCTTCCCCCGATCGCGACCATCCTATAGAAAGTCGCCCGGAGGTCCCCCTTCCTCCAACACCTTCAGGATCTGACTTTGCAGCGCTGGCTGAGATTCTGAACCAGACAAATTTGCTACTCCTCGCCCACGGTGAGAAAATTGCCCGCCTCGAGGACAATAACTGTCGACCGTCCCGATCTCCCACGAGACATCAAAGAAGACATAGTCCCTCCCCTCCTAAGAGGAAGAGGAAAGGACGCAATGATGAATCCACTGGTAATAAACGGTCCCGCCCATCTCCTCCTCGGTCTTCCCCTCCAAGAAGGCGATCTCGATCACCAAGAAAGTCAAGAAAGAGCAGATCAAGATCCGCGTCACCCCGGCGAACCAAGAAGCACGTGCCCAGGTCTCCTTCATTCAATTCCAGCGATGATGAAGACACCAGGGGCCCCCTCTCGTCGGAAATCATGGCTGCTAAACTCCCACGTGGATTAGAGAAACCTCCACCCTTAGGCTCGTATGATGGGACCACCGATCCTGACGAGCACGTCGAGAATATTGATGTTTTGCTCTTCTACCGGGGGGTGCGAGGGGCAATCAAATGTCGCCTCTTTCCTACAACTCTAAGGAAAGGTGCGATGACGTGGTACAAAAGCCTCGAGGCAGAGTCCATGACTTCCTGGAAACAACTCGGACGCACGTTTTCCAGGCACTTCACCGCTTCTAGATGCCATCCGAAGAAAGAAGCATCGCTCGAAGCAATCATCCAGGGGAAAAACAAGCCTCTGCGAACCTATATCGAGAGGTTCAACAAAGAAGCAGTCCAGGTATCCACCACAGACGACATGAAGAAATACTTGATGGATCGAGGTCTGCGCCCGTCGACCGATTTCCACCGTGCGGTTGGCATCGAGACCCCGGTCACCCTTGATGCTTTCTTGTTAAAAGCCCAAGCTTACATCCAATACGAGGAAAAACAGGAAGCTAGCTCCGTCCGAGACGCCCGACGTCGTGAGGACGCAAAGCCCCCCAGGGTCGATGAACCCTTGACATCTCGTCGGGGAGGAGACAAAAGAAAGGAGGATCGCCCCCGTGAACCGCGGGAGCACAGAGGACTCGTCGGTCGGTTTCATGAATATACCCCTCTCCTGGTCTCTAAAGAAAAGATCCTGTCAGAATGTGCCAACTCGGAGTTCAGGCAAGCAGGAGTACGCTTCCCGAAGTAGCTGCCTAGTCAACCGGGCACGGACAAGACGAAGTACTGTAGATTCCACAAGATTCACGGCCATAATACCGAAGACTACATCCATCTCAAAGATGCAATCGAGATACTTATTAAAGACGGGCACCTCAAGCAGTTTACTAAATCAAGAGACACCCCTCGCCAAGAGGCGCGAGAGGCTCAAAAGATCGAAGAGGCTGTACCCATACCATCAGATGCGAACATGCAAGTTTCCCTAAGCATCTACTGCCCGAAAGACTTCTTCCTGCCCGACCACACGGAGGGCCCATGATATTTTTCCTCCCACATCCCGTGGGAGACCTTTCCCTTTGCAATGGTCATCTCAGGGGGAGGATTTAACAAAATCACGGTCGGATCCGTAAAGAGGAAATTTGACCAATTGATCGCGAAAGGCCCTGCTCAGAACACAACCCTGGACCCCCTGAGAGAGGGCTCGGTACCCCTTGCTTTTTACTGAGAGGAACTCTTGAGAGGAGCACCGAATGCTAGCATCCCATTACTCACCCGTGCACAGATGGAAATTTTTTATGTCAGAAGAATCCTGGTGGACCAGGGTAGCTCATGCGACATCATGTACTCCCAATTATTTTCAACACTCTAGTTGAATGAAACACACCTGACTCCATACGTTGGATCAGACTTACAGGGCTTCAACGGAGCAGTCTCCCGACCGTGGGGTTACGTCGATCTCTTCGTCACCTTCGGGGCGTCCGAAACCGCCAGATCTGTTCGCGTCCAATTCCTGGTCGTGGATTGTCCTTCGTTGTACCAATGCATTTTGGGACGACCAACAAATGCCGAGCTGATCGCTGTTCCATCCACCGTTCACCTAAAAATGAAGTATTATACTACTTCAGGAAAAGTCGCTACACTACACGGTGACGTCGAAGCTGCTCGCCGATGCTTTGAAGCAGCGTCCAGGGGTCTCAGCTCGATATCTTACCAACCAAACCCATCAGCCCTAACATCTTCAGATACTCCGCAAACATCCAAGGCTTTTCCTCAGGTCGACTCAATCGATCTAGATTGCAGGTTCTCAGATGAAGACGAGGGCGTTCGGAGGCTGACCGATCCACTTTCCCGGACAATTCCTGACGGAGAGTTCGAGCTAATTCCTTTGGGGGATGATCCGGCTCGGTGCGTTAAGATCGGAGCCCATCTGCCCGACTTGGCAAAACGACAATTGGAGGCATGCCTCAAGGGAAACGCCGATCTGTTTGCTTGGAGCGCCGCAGGAATGCCATGGCTCGACCCCGAGACGGCCTGTCATCACCTTTCCATCGACCCAACGCACAAAACGGTTGCCCAACGTAGGAGGAAGCAGTCGGCCGAGAAAACCAAAGCGGACGAGTCAGTTGTTAAAGACCTCCTAGAGGCAAATTTTGTAACTGAGGCTAGGTATACAACCTGGCTCTCAAATGTTGTACTTGTTGAAAAGTCTAATGGAAAATGGAGAATGTGTGTTGACTATACCGATCTTAACCGGGCTTGCCCGAAAGACGCATATCCTTTGCCCAACATTGAGAAATTGGTCGACAATTCGGCCGGTTTCAAACTGTTGTCCTTTATGGATGCCTACTCAGGGTACAATCAAATCCCTATGGCCGTGTCCGACAAAAAATACACGACCTTCATGACCGAATCGGGCAACTATTATTATAACGTTATGCCCTTTGGTTTAAAAAACGCAGGCGCGACCTATCAGCGCATGATGAACAAGGTATTTCGAACAGAAATCGGGGACATGCTTGAAGTATACATGGACGAAATGATCGTCAAATCTCAGCATGATACTGACCACGCGTCCCACTTACGAAAAGTATTCGATCAAGTCCGGAAATGCAAAATGCATTTCAATCCCGAGAAGTGCATGTTTGGGGTCCGAGCAGGGAAGTTCCTCGGATTCTATTTAACCGAACGAGGTATTGAAGCCAACCCTGAAAAATGTCGGGGATTTACGGAACTTCCTACCCCTGATTCTAAAAAGTCCATACAATCGTTAAACGGGGTCCTCGCTTCCCTCGCCCGGTTTGTGGCAAAATCCGCTCAGCACGCCCTCCCCTTTTACAAACTCCTCCGCAAAGAGGCTACCTTTGAATGGACGGAGGAGTGCGAGCAGACCTTGTCCCACTTGAAAAAGGCATTATCTGAGCCCCCAGTCTTGTCCAGGCCCAACGAAGGGGAGACGCTTTACCTCTATCTCGCCGTAGCGAACGAGGCCGTAAGCGCAACCCTCGTACGCGACCTACCCGAGGGACAAAAACCTATTTACTTTACAAGCAAGGCGCTCCACGGCCCCAAGCTTCGGTACCTCCAGGTAGAAAAGGTAGCCCTGGCCCTCCTTTTTGCATCTAGAAGACTACGACATTATTTATTAGCCCACACCATTATCGTGAGAACAGACCAACCCATAAGACAATTACTCGGAAGACCAGACATGGCCGGGCGAATGTTAAAATGGTCATTGGAACTGTCCGAGTTCGATATCAAATTCGAAGGGAGACAAGCTCTCAAGGCTCAAGCACTAGCCGACTTTGTGGCAGAACTCACTTTCACCGAGCAGGAGCCGAAATCTCCGTCCAAATGGACCATCTTCGTAGACGGAGCATCTGGCCCGGCGGGTAGTGGAGCTGAAATTATCCTGGAAAATGAAGAGGGAAACATAATCGAAGTATCTTTAACTTTGTCCTTCCCCACATCCAACAACCAGGCGGAGTATGAGGCCTTCCTGGCCGGCCTACGGCTCACGACCGACCTGGAGGCGGAAGAAATCACAATATGCACGGATTCCCAACTGGTCGCCAACCAAGTCCGAGGAGACTTCCAGGCCAAAAACGACAATATGGCCGAATATCTGACAAGAGCCATATTGTCGAGTCTGGGATCATCATTTTCATCAGTATCTACACCCAGGAAACTCAGCACTCTCACGGCTTCCTCGCTCGCCGGCTTTACCAGGAAGTAATCGGTCTTAAAAGCCCAGATAGATTCCGAGTGAGCCTTGAATATCTTGGTCCGCTGCTTGAAGGAAATAAAACCCTTTCGGTCGGTTCCCCGTCCTACCTGGTGCTGCAGTGAGAACAGTCGGAAGAACAGAGGAAGCGTGGCCCCAACTCCCAGATGAGCGCATGTCACCTCGAACGCTCTCAGGAACGCGTAAGAATTGGGGTGCAGCTGAGACGGTGCTACACCCAAATGCCTGAGCACGGCACAAACCAGATCACTAAAGGGCAATGTTACCCCTAGAGTCGATGTTGCATACTTGTACATTGAGAACTTTCGGCCGCCAAAATCTCACAATATCCGATCATCATCCCCCGGGCAGGTGACAACCCAATCCTCAGGAACACCAACATTGGGCAAAGGTTCCGCACGGGGTCTCAAAAAGGACGACACCTTGTCGAGCAGGTCTTCCACTACCCATTCCTCAGGCGCGATTAGTTTTTCCTCACCCCGAGGAGTATCAGCCATTTCTCCAGAATCAGGGGCCACATCCTCCGTCGTGGTCGCGTCTGATTCATCCGACGAGCTTCCGGAGTCAGGAAGGATTGATGCGGTAGAGCCGGAATCTTCCGAGGATACCTCCTCTGAGGAAATCTCGAGCGGGTCAATAAGCGCTGTCTCACCTGAAAAGCAGAGGAAAGGCGTCAGTGAATTCGATCAGAATATCAAATCCACCCTTCCACCGCTCAACAAGTGAAAGGGCGCGTACCGACCCAGGGGTAGGATCCCAAGCCATAGCCCTCGGTTAACCATCACTCAAGGCGATGGCCAACGCCCGACGACAGCAAGGGTATGATCAAATCCTAGCTGCTTATCAGGTCCCGGATCAAGGTCGACCGGGACCATTGCCGACCACGAATTAGGGTTCACAGTCGACGAGCAACGATAACAGAAGGTCTATAATCTACTTATTCTAGTCTAAACTACCGGAAAATCTATCCTAAACCACATGCATTGCTAAGATATCAAATCTATGACTAAGAAAGACGCAAAAAGAGCCGTACCTTGAGCTTGAGAGGCCATTAAAAAAGAGGCTGTCTTGAAAATGTGGTGGTCGACAGGTAAATGCGATGGTCGGCGACTGAGCTACGAGCAATACGGCAGAGAGGAAGACGAAGTGAAAAAGCTTACATAATACCTTGGGTTCCTATTTATAGGGAAAAGAGCATGTGCAGAAACGCGTGACCCCTATCCCTAGGTAATGATTACCTACGCTCTAGCCCCTAGGCTAGCCGTCAGAACATTGAATGGGTGCGAATTCCCAAACACGCCAACTTTTCGTTTCATCTCTCTCCTTCGTCGAGCAACCAAATAACTGCCCGCCTGTCGTGGGTCATCGAACGATCATTCCCTGGTCCACGCACGAAAAAAACCGGACGTAATGCGTACACCTTAGACAGAAAACCATCACTAATTCATCGCTCCTCCCCAGAACCAACGACTTGGGGGGCTCCTGTTCCGGGCAAGCCCAACTTCCAGAGTTGAGCCAGACAAATTGACAACCTGGCACGCTCATCGTCGAGCATCACGCTAAGGAGAACGATCCTTGTCGACCAAGGTTATGTCGACCAGAATGAAATCCCCCAACGACTAGTTTTGACCGTTGCCTATTCGTGCGGATTCCACGATCCACGCCAAACGGTTTGAACCAATAACCATCCACTAACGACAATATATAAACCCTCTCAGAGGAGAGGGCCAAGTATTCAATTCTCTCACCTTAATTCTCGTACTTGCACGCTCTTTGATCAGTCTCTTGCTTTAGCATCAGAGTGCCTTGCAGGTACACCCCCTCCCCTCCTTATCAACCGTCCTTCAACAACACTCGACACCAGGCATTTCAGATCCTGATCTCCAGGTAAGATCAATAATTATTATAAATTTATAGTTATGTCGACCTAATAAACTACTTGCGACCCATACGGGTTAGCCTTAATGGTAGCGGGCTTTTTAGGGTGGGGTTAAAAAAGCCCTGAAAAATATGGGTCTAATTTTTAAGGCTCGGGCCCCGTGATTTTTCGGGCTTAGTGGGCTAGTCTATATGGGCTAACCCATTTCGATGGCTCTAGCTTGATATCACCGATTCTTTTGCTCATAAGGCGTGTTTGAAACGATAATTATATTCATCAATAATGATAGAGAACAAATTCATAGTGGGACACTTGACAACATTTCACAAGATCATTGATGATCTAGAGAATATTAAGGTGAATATTGGTGATGAGAACATGTCTCTAATCTTGTTAAGCACAATGCCCAAATCTTTTGATAACTTAAAGGATGGTCTTATTTATGGTAATGAATACTTTGGATAAAGTCCTGGAGGTTTTGAGATACAAAGAATTTTTAAAGGTGAAAGATATAAATATTAACGATATTAGCAACAACTTGAGTGTCTCGAGAGAAGAAAGTGAGCCTAGAGGGATGTCCAAATCCAAGAGGTTTATTAGGATTTAAATGTTTTTTCTCCATAAAACTAGTTACTTCAAGAATAATTGATCAAATAAATGGGGTATAATGATGATTTTTTCCATATTGTAGTTGCCTCATATGAGGATATGAATGAGAGTGTTGATGCGGTAATGCTTTCGAGTTTGAAAAAAAAAGTTCGGTTTTGGACTCGCGATGCTCTTATCACATGTGTCCAAGAAAATAATACTTTGAGACTTTGAAGCTGGAGGAAGACGGGTCCGTTAAAATAAATTGTAAACTCATATACCATTTGAATTATGTTTTCACACTGATCACAGATATGTAATTAATTTTGCGTTTGATTGTGTATTTTTGTCGGATCGACAATTTTTCATTATGTATTTCGTCCTTTTTTACCTGATTCCCATGAACCGTAACTTGTTCGATAAATTTGATTGCATATTCGTGATCAGCGTGAAAAATCTGTTCCAATGGTATATGATTTTGTAACAGAGATTTAAAAAAAAAGGACCAAATCGTTACAAAACAAACTTAAGGGACTAGCTTGTTAATTTATAAAAAACTTAAAGAAATTGATCGTTACAAAAAAAACTTAAAGGTCCTAAGTGGTACTATTAAATAACTTAAAGGACTAAAACATGTATTTTTCCTAAAATATTTTATGACCATTAGTTCCTTCTATA
The DNA here is from genome assembly GCA_963966055.1 of Lathyrus aphaca. NCBI lineage: Eukaryota > Viridiplantae > Streptophyta > Magnoliopsida > Fabales > Fabaceae > Lathyrus > Lathyrus aphaca. Next base: position 540,716,284 of record OZ014522.1, on the reverse strand, counting down.
TAATGTGAGGCATGTTCTAGAGCTCGAACAAATTTCTTTTCCATTTAATGATATAGGATGTTCCATTAGAATTGAATATGGGATGATGATTTTAGATGGTGGAGTGATCATGGCTAAAGGTTCTAAAACACGTGGTTTATATATTTCAGAAGGTTATAATGTTGTTGTTCATCCATCATCATCTAGTGAAGATTTTTATGACAAAAACACACTATGTGATTTAAGATCAAGACATGGTATATGCTTGGAGGTTGTTTCACATTAGTTTAATGAGGTTTGCATGATACAAGGGATAAAAATGTATTTATAAGTGTATAGTGGCCATGAAGTTTTTAGGGTAAGGCTGGTTCTAAAGCAACTTACATGATTGGAAGATGCCCATTCATAAGAATATTCTTTCAGATACCATTGGAGTTTTGGACTAGAAAACCTGTAAAGTAATATGATTTGAAGTTTGTCAAAACTTTTTTTAATGCGCATATCAAGCTATTCCATTTTTATGGTAAATTTATGAAGTGTGTCTTAAAGGTATGTCTACAAAGTGTAAAGGGTTACGAGTAATGGAGAGTGAAATCTAAAGGATCATAGTTCATTATCCACATATCTATTACTTTGATCTGTTAGATATGAAATGGGAGGAAGAGTAAATACCTGAAGATGAAGGTATCATGAACTATGGAAGAGAATATGCATTTTGAGGTGGTGCTTCCTACTATGGATACTAGTAGTAGTGAGGGGATGTTTACATAGGTATCTGATTGTCTTTTGACTCTTAATAAGATAAGGAAGAAGGTCACACCATCTCAAGGATACACTTATATTTGCATTGGCAGTTATGTTTTCAATATGGTTGAATGGTTGCAAACCTAAAAACAAGGACCTTGAAGGTGGCATTCGAAAGAAATGGGAGTTAAAGATGGTGAAGAACTAAACTTATGGGCTTGAGACTACTGAAGCAGAAAAATATAATTGGAACCAAGTGAATGCATGTGGCAAGGTCAAAGTTTACGCATGGTTTGAACTTTATCAAAGTTGTTGAATTATTATTTGAATTGGTAAGGTGGTTTGTAGGCCAATTTAGATCACCATCATTTTAAAGTTAAGAAGAATTGTAGAACTAGGCCTTAAAACTTCAAAATTTTTCAAGATATCCAAAAAATAGAACACCACAAAAACAACAAAGAGGGAGACAAAGGAAACTAGGGACCTAAGGCGGTGGTGTGGTAGCTGGTAGGGCCAAAGTTGGTGGGAAGTGGAGGATATGTAGGGGTTGGAGCTACAATGGAGATTTGGTGGTCACCGACTGATACCAGCAATGGGTGGTGGTGGTGGCTGGCGGCCTGCATGGTAGTTCTGAAGGCAAAAGAATGTGTTGATTGTGTCAGATGAAACATGGAAGTTTGTTACAGAGTATAGTCGGGAAATGGAAGAAAACATTGTCTGAGCAGGCGACAACTAGATTTGGATGGTAGCAAGCGACAATAGTCGAGTTCGACTGTGAATTTGGTCCGGGAGGTTCATAGGCATGAGGCTTGGTCATTTCATTTCGTGGATATGTTGGTTAATGTGTCGTGTTTTGGATTCGTTATGAGTCTATTGTATTTTATAATTATAAATATGTATCTTTATCATTCTTGTTAGAACAATATTCAGAACATAAGTTTGAAAGAAAGAGGGAAAACAAGGTAATGGTAGAAGGTAAACTTAGAGATACAAAGGTAGAAATCTCTAGTATTTTTTCTTGGAATTCAGAATACCTTTGGAGATATTAGAGGATTAAAACACATTTTAAATACTTTGGATTTGTGTGATTCATATAGATAGAAAGTTTGAGAGATTGAGAAACGCTTAAATAACTATATTTTTATAACTCTCTTGTTATAAATAAAGTATAATAAATCATAAAACTACTCTTTCTTTTTGAGTTTTTGAGTAGATTTATTTGATCGAAATGGATAAACGAATTTTATATATTTTCGTCTTTACACTTTTTCTCTAACCTGATTTGAATTTGCTTACTTTGATTATAATATCATAGAAATGAATATTATTATTTAATTTCAATGATAATTTAGGTGGTTAAACTTTTAAATTTTATAACAAATTAAATTAATTCACATTTCAATGTGGCATCAATCCTCCTTTAATCTATTTGATATTCCTAATCCTAATCGACAAATGGCATGTTATGATAAGATAGGCATTAGGCCATTCCTCCAAAACAGTGCTTATTAGGTTGAAAAAGTACTTGAGAAAAAGAGAATTCTTAATCACGTCATAAACATTCACATGCAACACATACGTATACATAAGCAGGTGTGGAATAATACTAAAGAATATGTAAGAATTTTCTACGAATTTAATTCCTTTATCAAGCAATTTATTATATTTCAACTATTCTCTAATGGGTAGAATGATTCTCAAGCCGTTAAAGGATTATTTGATAATTTTTTAATGGAAAGAAAAGAAAAAGAAAGAACAATATAGACGAGATGGGAGGAAGAGTTATAGCAAGAGTCATCAAGGTAGAAAAATATTGATTGAGGATTATGTATAGTTAAATAAATAATTTAGACATTAAATTAGTAATAGAATTAGTTTATGTTAGTTATTATTTTATTTTAAATGTTGTTGAGTTGATTTTTTTTTTAGATACAATGTTAGATATCATCTAATTAATGAAAATGTTATTTTTTATAATAATATATGATTCGTCTCTTAAATAACTTCATTCCTTATTTATAATTATTTGTATTTATTAACACTAATCGCAGAATTTTAAAGATGTTATGTGATAAATTATATTGTTGTAGAATTTAGAGTAAAAGAAATATTTTTGCAGTTGAATATTCTTGTATTTTCTCTTCTTAAAAATGCATCTCATACACAAAATATCCATTTTTAAGGCGGCAGATCGACCAAACATTTCGGTGGCAGAAGTTGGAACGTGGTTGAACGGAATATGGCAGCAAATACTTTTCATAGTGGAACCCATGATGCTTTGGAGGAATCTTTAAAGGGGATTTGCAATATTATTTATCATCACATGCCCCTCACCAGGACTGTTGGGACGAATTCTTTTGGTTGGATAAGGAGGGCGCTGTACACTAGGTTAGCTGGAAAGAGGTTTGCAAACCGAAGAGTTTGGGCAGTTTAAGGGTAAAAGACGTCGATATCCTTAATATATGAATGCTTCTTAAGTGGAAATCGCGGATATTGACAGAGAAAGAGGCTTGCTGGTAGAAACTTTTGAAGCATTGATATGGCAATACATGCTTAAAGATTCAAATTGGTGATTGTTCCGTGTTTGGGGAGGAACGATTATGTTTGGTGGAAAGATTTGGTCCTTACGGACTTAATTTCTCCATCAAATTCTTGTTTCACTAATTGTTTTTCTTGCAGGATCACCGACGGAAATCACACTTCCTTTTGGCATGTTTTATGGTTGGAGAACTAATATTTGAAAGAAACGTTTCCTTCCATTTGAGGCGGCGGATCGACCAAATATTTTGGTGACATAAGCTGGATCGTGGTTGAACGAAATATGACAGTGGAATACTTTTCAAAGTGGAACCCATGATGATTTGGAGGAATCTTTAAGGGAGGATTTGCAATATTATTTATCATCACATGCCCCTCATTAGGACTGTCAGGACAAATTCTTTTGGTTGGATAAGGAGGAAGTCGACTATAAGGTCAGAACTTGCATTTCGAATTATTTGAATGACTCGATTTCTGCCAGACTGGATAACTTTGTTCTGTCAGCTTTATCTAAGTTGTGGAGCTTTACGGTTCCTTCGAAAGTGAATGTCTTTGGTTGGATATTGCTCATTAATTGCCTTCCAACGAAAAACCAACTTTCTCAGAGGGGTATTTTACTTAATCCTAGAGATCGGGTCAGCGTTTTCTGTTTTAATGTCGGAGAATCGGTTCAGTACCTTTACATGGACTGTACCATTACTCAAAGCATCTAGAAAAAATATTTATTCATGGATGGACTGTGACTCTTTTGCTTCTTTGCTTGACCTTGTAGATTATCCTATGAAAGATCTTCATCTTACAGAGGCGAAAATTATAAATTTGTTGGGAATTATTTGGTTGGCCACGACGTGGAGTTTATGGATTAGTAGAAATGGTATCCAATTCAATAGGGAGGTTTTTAGTTTCAACGAAAGTATGTCGACAACTATCCATAGATCTTGGGTTTAGGCGAGACTTTATTGTAAATTTTTGCATTTCATATCATTTTATGACTGACACACCTCTCCTCTAAAGTGTTGTAGAGCTAGGGGTGTTTAATATCTTATATTTTTGGAACATTTCTTTTTCTCTCATTAATATATCTCGCTTATTAAAAAATAGAATCTATATAGGATGAGTAGTGATGGTTACAACTATCAAAGAGTCACCTCTACAAGGTGCTTAATTCATAATCAAACACTTCATTAAACATTAAGTGCTTTCACTAACAACAATGACAATTTACTTATGTAACTCTTCACTTACACTAAATAATTTCCACTATCTTAACATATTCAACTAACATGAAATCAACACATTAATTAACATACTCTCCCTTAATATGCTGCTCTTGAACCAAAGTGATTGTTATGTAGCCTAACCAACTGCTAAATTCAGCTTCAGCTGAAGATTGCGCCATAATACCTTGCTTCTTTGAGCACCAAGAGATCACACTTGAACCAAGATTGAATACATAACCTAAAGTTCTATTCATATCATCAACACTTCCGGCCTAATCACTATCACAATAGTCTTTACCTTCAAGTTTAGAATTTTTCCCAAATTTGATTCCATGTTCCATGGTTTTCACACTACCACAAATAATGCTTTTCATGATGAGGCTTTCACCTTGAATAATAGAAAAATGAGTTATAAAGCCAAGACACGCTATTTTTTATTATTAAAAATAAAAAAATAAAAAAATTCCCTCAGTTTTAAAATAACTGAGGTGAAAAAACAACTCAGTACAAGCTTCGATTCCCAACTATCGTAGTTTATAATTTTATTTGTTTATAAGTGCAAATAAAATGTTCTAACTCTTACTTTTCTTTTTTAACTGAGGTATAAAATAATAAGATTTACTATAAAAGCACTTGCTAAACAAATTTTACCCCAATCCTTACTTATATGAAGTTCTCTCAAACTCGCAAACATAATTCTTTGGGATGGATTGCAAGGCAGAAAAAATCTTCAATGATCTTCTATCTTGAACAAAAAAAATTCTGCCTTTGCAATCTATCTCACATAATGGTGTTGATGTTGTCGTTGTTGTATTTTTTGGAATAACCCTCAGTTAAAGAAGGGTACTCAGTTGATACATTACAAGTGCAGAAAAGCATTCTTGCTTCAAGTTACCCAAAGAAAGGAGATTAACCAACAATGAAGGGAACTCAACCTTTGAATAAGATCTCAGTTAAAAGATTGCAAGTTCAAAAAATAATTCTTGCTTCAAGTTAAACAAAGAATTGAGCTTAACCAACAAAGAAGGGAACTATTTCAATCTTTGAAGAGTACTCAGTTGATAGATTACAAGTGCAAAAATTCATTCTTGTTTCAAAATTATTTGTTTTAATGGGTATCCAATAAAATTTGGATATCACCAAAGATTTGTTGTAAACAATGTTTTTTGATGTTTTCTGTAAACAATGTATTTTAAAAATAAATAAAAAAATAGTTTCTTCCTTTCAAAAATAAATAAAAAAATAGTTTTTTGTAAACAAGATCACCCTTATATTCTCAAAATCTAACACATTCATTACATATTTTTCAAAGTCAAAATTCTTTTTTTTTTTACTTACACAATACCCATAAACATTCACCATCTTCACCACAACAACAACCTCCATCAAAACACATTCACTTTCTTCTATACAACAAGCTCAACATTTGCTAGCCTTGAAGTTTGTGAGTATCATTCATCATTTTCTTTTTATATTTTAGTTTTTTATCTATTTAAATTATTAAAAAATTCCTTATTAGTTTAAGTTATTAGATTGACTTAGTTTCTTCCTTTCAAAATATAGTTTTGTTTAATTTATTTATTAATGTTAGAAGTAAAGTATATATGTGATTAACACTTAAAAATATAAAAAATATTATTGTGTAGTAAGTTATTTAAATTTAGTTTTTAAGTTTAGTCGTAATTTTGTTTAGTTGTTGATAAACTAAAAATTAAAAAAGATGTGTCTTTGCTTTTCAATTCCGTTTTGATTTTTATTTGGGCCGATGATATAACAAAGCCACGATAAATCAACCATGACCGATATGAGGCCATTTGTTTATTTTTATTTTCATTCTATTTAATTTATTCTATTTTTATTTTCGTTCTATTTAATTTATTCTATTTTTTATTTCACTCTATTTAGTCTATTTATTTATTTTATTTATTTCTCAAACTTTTATACAATATTTAATACTAACGGTTCCGATTAATTCGTACACTACACACACGCTTTCTCTTAGGAAAATTACAACGAGACCCTTTATTTCATCGCATTCCCGTGTAAACTTATTATTGTATCCCTCTCCCATTTTTGTACGTAATTTATTTCTTCCGCCTTTATTTTACCGGTTTCGTTTTCACTAGGAATACCTTTAGGAATAAGGAATCGAATCCACTTCATTTAATCAATTCATACGCATGCATTTTTGCACACACGTAAGTCGGTCACTATGTGATCGCCATCTGCACGACTTTTACGCGTCTTAATTAATTTAACAAGGAACGGAGCTTCGGAGTTTAGCATTCCGCACGTTCTGGAACGAACCACACCTGGGCTAGCCCCATGTGTAGTGTTTCGTTCACTCCTTCGTTATTAAAATTACGTTAAATCCAAAAACGTCTAAAAACAAATTATCCAACCTATTTTATAAATTTAATACGAAAACAGGGCTCCGGAGTCTAGCACTCCGCACGTTCTGGAATGGACCGCTACTGGGCTAGCCCCACTCAACGTGGTCCATTCGCCTTCCGTATTTCAAAATATCTAATCGCGCAATTTAACTCGTGAAAGAATAGAGCTCCGGAGTCTAGCATTCCGCACGTTCTAGAATGAATCGCTCCTGGGCTAGCCCCACGCGACGTAGTTCATTCGCTCTTTCATACTTAAACAACTTAAAACTTACCAACCAATTTAAATCACTTTCATAATCAATCAGCGAAAGACGGAACTCCGGAGTCTAGCACTTCGCACGTTTTGGAATGCAATCACTCCTGGGCTAGCCCCCACGCGACGTGGTTCATTCGCCCTTTCGTTTAAAACACCTTAACAAAAGTCAAACACTTTTCTCTAAAACGAACATTGTTTAAATCATTCTATCTCGCAAACAAGCTAGCGCTTCAACCTCCACCGCGAGTATAAGCCAACGCTTAGTAGTAGAATGCATTTTGAAAAATCGTTCGATTAAAAACCACAAACCGTAGTAGCACGAACTACGAAGCTCTGGCTTTCCCATTGCACAAGGGAATACGTAGGCACGAGGATTTTAATCCTTCGCGAGCACAATAATAAAAAAACTTTAATCCTTTCTCCGTCTTAATATTAATTTAAAACTTTTCTTTAAGAACAAACATATTAACAATCATTTAGAAGACAAAGACTTAAGATCAAACATTTAATCGCATAATTAGCTAAGAGGTTCTCGTTGAGTACAACGGACATGAGGGGTGCTAATACCTTCCCCTTGCGTAACCAACTCCCGAACTTAGAATTTGGTTTCGTAAACCATTTCTTATCCTTTATTAGGTTGTATCTATATCTCCCTTTTCATTAAATAGAATAAATAGAATTAGGTGGCGACTCTGTTGTTTGTTTTAGGATCGTATTTTTCGAGGTACGACAGTTGGCGACTCTGCTGTGGACTTAGCTCCATGCTAGAGAGAGTCAAGCCTAACTTAGCTTTGTGCGTTTATTTGTTTGATCTTGTCTCTTATTGTATTCTCTATTGTTTATTATTTATGTTTGTTTATTCTTTTATCGCTTTCCTTTTATTGCTCATTATATTACTTGTCTGTGGAATATTGGGGTCACTTTGCAAGTAGATTCGAGTGGTGGAAAAAGCAGAGGGAACACCTAAGTTTAGAATTGGATGTTATTAGTGTTAGTCTCCAAGGACTCGCTCCTTGCACGCCTAGCATGAAAGCTCCCCCAGATAGTTAGACTTTTCGTAGATCTTGTCGCAACACAGCTAGCCTGTCACGTGACCTGATTTAAGAAAGGGTTGTGATTCTAGGATCCCCTAGGACCTGTTTCAATTTTGGTAGTTGTGTAATGTTAGGCTCCGAGGGCTTGCCCCTTTATCAGCCTAGCATGAGAACTCCACTCAAGGTAGACCTTATCGTTATTATCGTCACAATGCAGCTAGCATGCGGTGGGGCGTTAGTACGATAAACGTCTGTGACTTTGAGTTTCCTTAAACCGTCGCCGTAGAAACCATCTTGTGAGTGGGATTTATGGGTACAGACTGTAGAACCAATCTCTTACAGCCTACCATTTAGGAAGTTTTGAGCTTTTCCAGCTTCCAAGTCTGTTTGTGCCTGTGACCCTAAACATATCTGCATTGCATAGTGTCGCATACCATTTGCATCATTTGCATTTTTTGAACACACCCGGGTTGTTCGTCAATTCATTCAAGTTGTCTCTGTATTCCAGTTATCTGTCAACCGTCAAACTGAAGCTTCGTAGCCAATACAGAACCCGAGCTTACCGCAGACGCAGGATGTCAGAACAAGAGGTTCATAATGCTGAGGTCCGAATGGAAATTGAGGAGATGAAGACAAGTGTGACGAAGCTGAATGAAATGCTTCAAGTTTTGATTGCCAGAGGAGAGCCACCTCAGTGGACAGTGATCCAAGAGGTTGAAAACGCTATTGTCGAACCTCAGTCTACCCAGTTGCCACCTTCAACTTCGCCGGAGTTTGGTTTGCCACACAACTACTCTCCACCTCATGTTACTACTTCTATGATCGGTCAGGCGTCTAGACCCGCTTTTCAAGTTCCTATTTTCACTGAATCCAGACCTGTGATTCATACTGGCCAAATTCCCTATGAACACCATGCTGCTAGCGCTCAGGGTGATGATCTTGAAGATTATGTTGAACCTGAAGTTGGTCGTGAGCAATATCGAGCTATTGACAAACGATTAAGGGTTGTAGAGGGTAATGACTTCTTCAATGTTGATGCAAGTGATATGTGTTTGGTTTCCGATCTCATCGTGCCTTCCAAGTTCAAGATTCCAGAATTTGAGAAGTACAAGGGGCACACCTGTCCAAAGCTCCACTTAAAGATGTACTGTCGCAAGATGGCTGCTTACGCCAAGAACGACAAGATACTTATTCATTGTTTTCAAGACAGTTTGAGCGGTGCCTCTATGAAGTGGTACATGGGGCTTGAGAAAGATCGTATCCATAGCTGGACGGATTTGGGTGATGCTTTCGTGAAACAATACAAGTACAACTTGGACATGGCACCTGATCGCCGTCAACTGCAGAATATGTCTCAGGAAGAGAGAGAATCCTTCAAGGAATATGCTCAACGCTGGAGATAGTTGGCATCTCAGGTTGAACCTCCCCTAGCTAAGAAAGAAATGACTAGTATGTTCATGGATACTTTGGCTCCTTTCTATTGGGAAAAAATGATCGGAAGTGTCTCTTCCAATTTCACTGATCTGGTTACCATTGGGCAGAGGCTCGAAGAAGGAATTAAGAATGGAAAAGTGTCCAAGGTTATTGAGTCTTCCAATGTTGCTAAGAAACCTTTTGGGAATTTCCAAAGGAAGAGGGAAGATCAGACCAATGCTATTTTCGATGTGGGTAGAAGACCTAAATACAGGGCCCAACATGATAATCAAGCTTATGTTGTTGTTGTTGCTCATGTGATTGTTGCTCAACTAGCTAGAGCTCCTCAACGTCCGACTTTTGGACAAACTCAGAATCGTGATAGGGTTCACTTTGACCCTATCCCCATGACGTACACTAAGTTATATCCTGGTTTGGTTCAGAAAGGTTTGATAACCACTAGACCTATGCCTCCTCCTCCAGATCCTCTCCCACCAAGCTATAGGGCAGATCTTCGTTGCGAATTTCATCAGGGTGGAGCGGGCCATGATTTGGAACATTGTTTTGCTTTGAAGACAAGAGTGAAAGAGTTGATCAGAGACAAGGTCCTTTCCTTCAGTGATCCTAATCCAAGTGTCAAGGACAATCCTTTACCAGGGCATGCCACTTGAAGCTTCAATCAACTTCAACCAGTTCTCCCTAAAAGCCAGTGTTTCAAGACAGGATAACTCATCCTTGTAACTGATTAGTCACTAGGCCTTGTTTCTTTTCTGTTTGCATTTTCCTTTAATTGTATCGACTGTTTTCCTATCAATTATGTTTGTACTTCTTTGATTAATGAAATGAGCATTTACAATCTTTCGAATTCAGTTCATCTGTTTATTTATGTCTTTACATTTTCTATTTCAAAAAAATACATATATACCTTTTGTTCAAAACTTTTGATTATGCAAATGTTTGAAGGAGGATGATGAAAAAACACCCATAGCTATTGGTTTGCTTTCAGATAAAATCTTGTCGATGATGTACAGGCATTGTTTCAATTCCCAAACACTGGAGAGATAAGGAGTTAATCCCTAGTTCACCACTTCGAGCCTAGAAGTAGGAGTTTCTTTCGGATTTAAACCCTTATGTTTAACCTGGGGTAGGGTAGTTGTTCAATTATTTTGATTACACATTCAAATTACAAGATGATCCATTATGACCAATGGTTTGGCAATCATAATTTTCAGAATTTTAAAAGTACAAAAAATATAAATCCCGCTAAGTCAAAAAAGGACTTAGGCAAAAGATAGGGATCAGTTCAAAAAGAAAATCAAGCAAAAGAGGCCCTCAAACCCTCAACATCAAACAAGTAAGATTTAGTGACCACCATGTCCAAAATCGTTGGGTCACTACAAACATCCATCAAAGCCAAATAAAATGATTATCATTTCCAGTAAACCTCAAATCATCATTTTTTACCCTTACGTTGTCAAGATAAATGTGTGTAGATTTAATTGAATGTAGGATTGGAGATTCATCACGAAGAAGGTTGGGTACAAACACAATTTTGAGCCTTTATCCTTTGTTTCATAAACCGTGAACCAAGCCATAATACAACCCTTAAAAGACCTAATTGAGGCAAAATTTATTCTGAAAGCTTACTACAGTAAGGTTGTGTAAACTGACTCAAAAAAAAAAAGATCTTTGCAAGTCATTTTGTTTTGTACATATTTTCACTTTACCTTTCACCTTGAACGTTATAAACCATCGTGTTTTGACTAGTGATTCATTTTCTTTTCTTCCAACAATAATTTAGATTTCAAAAGTTGCATTTGCTTTTAATTACCATGGTTGTATAAATGTTTGTTTGCAAACTATCTTTTCTAGCAATGAATTTTCAAACAGTTAAGAACTGGTCTAGTGATCCTATAAGGGGCAAGTTCCTTCCATACCATGTTGAGAATTAGGGCAAGGTTGTTGATCGGTGAAAGTACATCTCAGAATTGGTTTGTACAAAAGAATTTACAAAACTTATACTGAAGCAGGCTTCCAAGCGCATCATAAGGCAATCATTTTCAGAGTCAGTCAAGCTGAAGCAACGATCAGCTCATCTACAACAATCAGCTTATCGGGGGCAATTCATTGGAAGAATCCCTAAAAGAATTTTTTCATCTCCAAGGATCGTCAACTTGTTACAATTTATTAATGTGGCAAATGTCTGTTCAACATCAACATCTTTAGTCCCCGAGAGGAATAACATTGATCTCGCAGTGTTGAAAAATTAGCCTTCCCATCTTGTCATATCCAAAAGAGTCAGGCCCTGTTGTCATCATCTGCATTACATGTATTTGATGATGCGTCATAACAAGTTCATATAATATGCATAACAAGAGTGTTTTATCCTCATTTGCATTTACCGTGGGTCATGTTGTGGTCAAACATTTACCTCACTTTGAAAATCCAACTTCTTGGCACCTACCAAAAACTTACCTTTATTTCACTCCAGTGCCATTCCTGGATATTTTATTCACTCCAGTGCCATTCCTGAATATTTTTGTTCCTCCAGTGTTATTCCTGGGTCTATATTTTGTTTCTTCAGTGTCATTCCTGAAATTTTTATCTGTATATCCAGTGCCATTCCTGGATATATTCTGCCACTCCAGTGCCATTCCTGGATATATTCTTCCACTCCAGTGCCATTCCTGGATATATTCTTCCACTCCAGTGCCATTCCTGGATATACTCTTCCACTCCAGTGCCATTCCTGGATATATTCTTCCACTCCAGTGCCATTCCTGGATATATTCTTCCACTCCAGTGCCATTCCTAGATATACTCTTCCACTCCAGTGCCATTCCTGGATATACTCTTCCTCCAATGCCATTCCTGGATATTTTGTTCCTTCAATACCATTCCTGAAAGTTTTATCTATATATTCAGTGCCATTCCTGAATATAGTGATTTGCATTTACCTTCAGTGTCATTCCTGAAATCTTCATCTGCGTATCCAATGTTATTCCTGGATACAATGATTTGTCTTTACCTTCAATACCATTCCTGAAAATTTTGTTTGTATATTCAGTGCCATTCCTGAATATAGTGATGTTCATTTACCCTTAGTGTCATCCCTGAATAGTGATATTTATCCAATACAATCTACAGACGTTACTTCTTCTTTGTTATCATTCTTAGTGTCAGTCGGTCACATCGTGCCACTGCTCATTCGCTTTGAACATTCTCTTGTCATCCTAAGTGTCAACTAGACGTTACCTGTGTTAGTTGAACCAACGCTTTGAATTTGCTTTTGTTTCCGTCTTTTGTTATTCTTAGTGTCAGCAGTTACACATGAACCTGTTGATTCATCACTTCGAATACTTCTCGTCTCCGTTTCTTCATCCTCAGTATTCTCAAGTCTTTTCCCCAGTGGGATTCTCTCTTGTTAGCTTGTCTCATATAGCATCATTCCCCGCATAACTCAATCATTCATTGCATTTCATCTGCATTCGGTCAAAATTTTAGGTATTTTAATATTTAATCCTCTTCTACCTCGAATGTCAAAAAAAACTTTTTTATTCACACATTCAGGTTCAAGATGATTAAATAGGGGCAACTGTCATACCCTAATTTTTGACCGTTCGCTTGTTTTTTTTTTTGATCATTTTTTTCTCTTCTGGCGCATTTTTATCGAATTATTTGATAGTCAGTCATTTTTGCATTATAATCAATTAATCATCTATCATGCAGTTCTATTTATTTTACTTTTAATGTCATATTTTATTCTTGATGTTTTTAGAATTACTTATTTCGCTTTAAGAATAAGAGTTTAGATTATATTAGATATTTTAGAATTAGTTTTAATTTAAATTTTATTTTGGTTCAATTTTAATTTAGAATTTTTTTTATATAAGTTAATTTAGATTTTAGTTTAATTTCAATTTCAATTTATTTAGTTTAACTTCAATTTATTTAATTCAATATAATTTATTTTTTGATAATCATTTTCAATTTTTTTTCTTTATTATTATTATTATTAGTTTTATTATTATTATTTATTTTTATTATTACTACTTTTCTTTTGTTTTTCTTCATATTCAAAAAAGGAAAAATAGCAAGTAGGGTCCACTACAATGTAGTACACACTTCACATGGATTGCCAACTTGAAATTATCAATGGCCAAAAATCATTCTCATAAAGTCACATGGATTGCCAACTTGGACTTATCAATGACCAATAATCATTCTCACACATTACATGGATTGCCAACTTGGACTTATCAATGACCAAAAATCATTCTCATAAAGTCACATGGATTGCCACATCAACACTCCTATCTCATTCACATTATAAATAAGATCTATCTTTCTCTCATTTGAGACTAACAAGATCACCCTTATATTCTCAAAATCTAGCACATTCATTACATATTTTTCAAAGTCAAATATTTTTTTTTTACTTACACAATACCCATAAACATTCACCATCTTCACCACAACAACAACCTCCATCAAAACACATTCATTTTCTTCTACACAACAAGCTCAACATTTGCTAGCCTTGAAGTTTGTGAGTATCATTCATCATTTTCTTTTTATATTTTAGTTTGTTATCTATTTAAATTATTAAAAAATTCCTTATTAGTTTAAGTTATTAGATTGACTTAGTTTCTTCCTTTCAAAATATAGTTTTGTTTAATTTATTTATTAATGTTAGAAGTAAAGTATATATGTGATTAACACTTAAAAATATAAAAAATATTATTGTGTAGTAAGTTATTTAAATTTAGTTTTTAAGTTTAGTCGTAATTTTGTTTAGTTGTTGAAAAACTAAAAATTCAAAAAGATGTGTCTTTGCTTTTCAATTCCGTTTTGATTTTTATTTGGGTCGATGATATAACAAAGCCACGATAAATCAACCATGACCGATATGAGGCCATTTGTTTATTTTTATTTTCATTCTATTTAATTTATTCTATTTTTATTTTTGTTCTATTTAATTTATTCTATTTTTTATTTCACTCTATTTAGTCTATTTATTTATTTTATTTATTTCTCACACTTTTATACAATATTTAATACTAACGGTTCCGATTAATTCGTACACTACACACACGCTTTCTCTTGGGCAAATTACAACGAGACCCTTTATTTCATCGCATTCTCGTGTAAAATTATTATTGTATCCCTCTCCCGTTTTTATACGTAATTTATTTCTTCCGCCTTTATTTTACCGGTTTCGTTTTCACTAGGAATACCTTTAGGAATTAGGAATCGAATCCACTTCATTTAATCAATTCATACGCCTGCATTTTTGCACACACGTAAGTCGGTCACTATGTGATCACCATCTGCACGACTTTTACGCGTCTTAATTAATTTAACAAGGAATGGAGCTACGGAGTCTAGCATTCCGCACGTTCTGGAACGAACCACACCTGTGCTAGCCCCACGCGTAGTGTTTCGTTCACTCCTTCGTTATTAAAATTATGTTAAATCCAAAAACGTCTAAAAACAAATTATCCAACCTATTTTATAAATTTAATACGAAAACAGGGCTCCGGAGTCTAGCACGCCGCACGTTTTGGAATGGACCACTACTGGGCTAGCCCCACTCAACGTGGTCCATTCGCCTTCCGTATTTCAAAATATCTAATCGCGCAATTTAACTCGTGAAAGAATAGAGCTCCGGAGTCTAGCATTTCGCATGTTCTAGAATGAATCGCTCCTGGGCTAGCCCCACGCGACGTAGTTCATTCGCTCTTTCATACTTAAACAACTTAAAACTTACCAACCAATTTAAATCACTTTCATAATCAATCAGCGAAAGACGGAACTCCGGAGTCTAGCACTCCGCACGTTTTGGAATGCAATCACTCCTGGGCTAGCCCCACGCGACGTGGTTCATTCTCCCTTTCGTTTAAAACACCTTAACAAAAGTCAAATACTTTTCTCTAAAACGAACATTGTTTAAATCATTCTATCTCGCAAACAAGCTAGCGCTTCAACCTCCACCGCGAGTATAAGCCAACGCTTAGTAGTAGAATGCGTTTTGAACAATCATTCGATTAAAAACCACAAATCGTAGTAGCACGAACTACGAAGCTTTGACTTTCCCATTGCACAAGGGAATACGTAGGCACGAGGATTTTAATCCTTCGCGAGCACAATTATAAAAAAACTTTAATCCTTTCTCCGTCTTAATATTAATTTAAAACTTTTCTTTAATAACAAACATATTAACAATCATTTAGAAGACAAAGATTTAAGATCAAACATTTAATCGCATAATTAGCTAAGAGGTTCCCGTTGAGTACAACGGACGTGAGGGGTGCTAATACCTTCCCCTTGCGTAACCGACTCCCAAACTTAGAATTTGGTTTCGTAAACCATTTCTTATCCTTTATTAGGTTGTATCTATATCTCCCTTTTCTTTAAATAGAATAATTAGAATTAGGTGGCGACTCTGTTGTTTGTTTTAGGATCGTATTTTTCGAGGTACGACACTAGGGTTCGAACTCATGTGCATTTAACTTTACCTCTCGGTTTTAAAAACACCAAGGTGATAAGTTGTGAGTTATTATGTCGCCCTTAATTACACCGCTTCTATATATAGCCGGTGTATTATGCATTTCACGTCCGAGGTAACAAGTGTTTTTTATAGTAGTGTCGTGACATACCTTAAAACTTCTTTTGTTGCCCCTAGATGTAAATGACTTGGTTTACTCATGAATCTTGAGAGTAAACTATTAACAAACATTAAATCGGGCCATGAAGCTTTAAGATAAAACAAGCTTCCAACCAAACTTCAATACATGCTTGAATATCAACAAGTTTGCAGCCATACATGCTAAAAAATTTCAATATATTTTTATTATATCTCTTTTGACAAATAAAAACTCCAGTATATCATCCTGGTAAACCTCAATACCAATAAAATGATGCAACAAGCCAAGATCACTCATCTCATATTTTTTCATCATTTCAATTTTAAAATCTTCAACCATTTTCTTGTTGTTACCCGTATACACCAAATCATCAAAATAAAGGGCAACAAGAAGGATATCATTTTTACCTTGATGATTCATATACAAGGTAGGATCACTTTGACTTCTTTGAAATCCTTGCTGAATGAAGTAACTTTCAATTTCAATATACCATGCTCTAGGGGCTTGTTTCAATCCATAGAGAAATTTCTTCAACTTGTAAACTCTTTCTTCTTAGTCTTTAGTCACAAAGCCTTGAGGTTGCTACACACACACACACACCTCTTATTTTAATTCGCTATTAAAGAAAGTTGACGTCACATTAAGTTGGTACAAGTTCCAACCATTTTGAGCTTTTAACGCAATGATTGTTCTCACGGTGTCGAAACTTGCATTCAGAGCAAAAGTCCTGATCAGTGTTATTTAGTTGTAGTTTTCAAGCCGGTTTTCATTGTCCTTTGAGTTTAATTTCGTTCGTTTGAAGTATTTCGTTCATGTTTCGTCGTAGTTTTCTTAATGTAGCATGCAAGTTTAGTTTTAATCGTTTTATTCTGTTTTTATCCTTGGTATGGGTTATGTGGTTGTTTTTTATGTGTTTTCAGGTCAATATTTAATCGGTTGTTCGAAAGCATTCGAAAAGATGATCCGAGCGTGAAAAATGATAGCAAAATAGGATGTCAGAAGCACAACACGGGTGCCAGTGTTGTACAACACGGCCCGTGTTATGATGATCAGCTGAAGAGGAGATTTGTTAAAGAAAAGGAGAAAATCAGTGCTGTGACACGGGTGCCCGTGTTGTACAACACGGCCCGTGTCATAGCATCTGAAGAAGAGGCTGAATTGAGAAGAACCATAGGCACAACACGGGTGCCCGTGTTGCACAACACGGCCCGTGTTGTGAAGACCAGAAGAAAACCTGATATTTTGTTGCTGCAAGGGCATTCTGGACTTTTCGCGGTGTTTTGGAAGACTGATTTATATTAGATGATTATTATTGTAAAGAACGAACTTTTTTTGATTTGGGGATTTTGGGATTTGAACGATAACGGGAGAAGAAGGATTGATCAAGAGCGGAAGCGATTGACGATCCAACGAATCCTACGTTAATTGTAATGTCTCTATATTCTTGCTCTGTTTTTATTTCCGTTATGAACATGAGTGGCTAAACCCCCCAATGCCAGGGGGTGTCCCTGATTTGCTTTATGTAATGACAATTTGAATTCTTAATTTTGAGATTATGCGATTAAATCCGTTTCTTTATTTTATGCAACGTTCTTAATGCTTTGTCTTTGTTGGAAAATTGGATAATTGATCGTGGTTAGGATTTGGTCTGACCAACCATCCTAACCTTGTTGCATAAATTTTATCACGGTAAATATTACTGAGGAATTGGAATATTTTGTGAAAACCATTTTATGTCAGAATTATTGCTTGATATTCTTCTTTGACCGTTGAGGAATCAAGGTCGAGGAAGAATACCAATGGTTTTTCTCTAAAGCAATTTTGGAAAAACATTATTGACATAGGAAAGACACTTTTTATAGCATGTCTCTGTAAAATTGAGAAATTATTAAGTCATTGCATTGCGGATCATACACCGTCCCTGACATTATTCTCATATAAGTAAAAACTCTCTGTTTTAGTTTACTTTCTAATAACTTTATTTTATTTAATCTAAAATCAAACTTTTGACCATAATTTTTGTCCAATTGAAATCAATCCATTATAACTTATTTTGTTAAGCAGTCCTTGAGATCGATATTTGGGGTTACTCCCTTCTATTACTACATCGGTAAAAATAGTACACTTGCTATTTTCCGATTAAGTTTTTGGCGCTGTTGCCGGGGAGAAGACGGCGTTTACATGTCCCTATGGCATTTTTGCATATAGAAGGATGCCATTTGGGCTATGTAATGCCCCCGCTACATTCCAAAGATGCATGACATCCATTTTTGCGGATATGTTAGAAAAGCACATGGAAGTGTTCATGGACGATTTCTTCGTGTTCGGATCCTTATTTGATCACTGTTTGTCTAACCTTTCACTTGTTTTGCAGCGATGTCAAGAAAGCAATTTAATATTGAACTGGGAAAAATGTCATTTCATGGTGCGAGAAGGCATTGTTCTTGGTCACAAGATCTCACAAAAAGGGATCGAAGTTGATCAAGCCAAAGTGGAAGTGATCTCGAAGTTGCCACCGCCGATTAATGAGAAAGGTATAAGAAGCTTTTTGGGACATGCGGGTTTTTACCGCAGGTTCATAAGAGACTTCTCGAAAATAGCCAAACCTTTAACTACCCTGTTGGTTAAAGATAAGGCTTTTGTTTTCAATAAGGAGTGCATCGATGCTTTTGAAACACTTAAAAAGGAATTAGTGTCTGCACCTATTGTTATCGCTCCTGATTGGTCCCTACCCTTTGAAATTATGTGTGATGCTAGTGACATTGCGGTAGGGGCTGTTCTTGGACAACAAAGAGGGAAATTGCTTCATGTGATTTATTATGCTAGTCACGTTTTGAACCCCGCACAGATAAACTATGCAACTACCGAGAAGGAGTTGCTAGCTGTTGTGTATGCCTTCGATAAATTCAGGCAATATCTGTTGGGTTCAAAAGTGATTGTTTACACTGACCATGCTGCTTTGAAATATCTTTTTGCTAAGCAGGATTCAAAGCCCAGGCTTTTGAGGTGGGTTTTACTTCTCCAGGAATTCGATGTCGAGATCCGCGACAAGAAAGGGTGTGAAAACACTGTTGCAGATCATCTTTCTTGGATGTCACCAATTGAGGAGACTGAAGAGCAGCGCCCAATACATGATGAGTTTGCTGACGAACACATCCTAGCTGTTATTGGGGTGCCTTGGTTTGAAGATTATGCAAACTACCTCGTTGGCGGTATTATACCCGACAATTTTGATTCTAACAAAAGGAAAAAGTTTGTTCATGACTGCAGGTTTTACTTATGGGATGATCCGTTTCTCTACAAAAGAGGGGTGGATGGCCTTGTAAGAAGATGTGTACCCGACGAAGAACAAAAAGATGTGCTGAAAGCATGTCACGACTCTGAGTATGGTGGACATTTCAGTGGTGATCGGACAACAGCTAAAGTCCTTCAATCCAGACTATACTGGCCATCTTTATTTAAGGATGCTCAAGAATTAGTGAAAGAGTGTGACAGATGTCAGAGGACTGGGAATATATCAAAAAGAAACCAGATGCCCCAAAACTCTATGCTAGAGGTTGAGTTATTCGATGTATGGGGGATAGACTTCATGGGGCCGTTTCCACCGTCGTTCGGAAAAAACTATATTTTGGTTGCAGTGGATTACGTGTACAAATGGGTAGAGGCTGTTGCATTGCCCACCAATGATGCTAAGGTTGTGGTGAGATTCCTGAAAGAGAACATTTTTGCAAGGTTTGGTGTCCCGAGAGCATTGATAAGCGACGAAGGAACACATTTCCTGAATCACCTCATGGAGAAGCTTCTGCAAAAGTACAATGTTAAACATCGGATAGCTACTCCATACCACCCCCAAACAAGCGGCCAAGTTGAGGTGTCAAATAGACAACTGAAACAAATCCTGGAAAAAACAGTGAATTCATCTAGAAAGGATTGGTCAATTAAGTTGGATGACGCTTTATGGGCATACCGAACGGCTTTCAAAATGCCTATCGGTATGTCACCATATCAACTGGTATACGGAAAGGCATGTCACCTACCATTGGAACTTGAACACAAAGCGTTTTGGGCGTCTAAGTATCTTAATATGGATTTGTCAAAAGCTGGAAGTTCGAGGATTCTTCAACTTCATGAGCTAGAAGAATTCAGGAATCGGGCGTATGAGAATGCTAAAGTTTACAAAGAGCAAACGAAAAAATGGCATGACAAGAGGATTCAAAGAAAAGAGTTTTGGGAAGGACAAATGGTCCTTCTGTACAATTCAAGGTTGAAGCTATTTCCAGGAAAACTAAGGTCTAAATGGTCGGGACCTTTTGTAGTTCACAAGGTATTTCCTCACGGAGCTGTCGAAATTAAAAATCAGACCAATGGAGATATTTTCAAGGTGAACGGGCAGAGATTAAAGCCTTACTTCAAAGGCCAAACTACTGGTGATGTGAATGTCACTCGTCTTACTTAGTAGGATGACGGACCGTCGAGCCATGCGACGTTAAACGCAGCGCTAAGTAGGAGGCAACCCACGATTTTATCTTTCTTACTTTTGTTTGTTTCAGTTTTTGTAGGTTGTGTGTTTTTGTGTATCACTGGTTCTGTTAAGGAAAGAAAGAGGTTGGATGTTCGGGCAAAGAAAAATCAGTAAAATCAAGAAAAAGTGAAAAATCAGGGGTGCAACACGGGTGCCCGTGTTGTGCAACACGGCCCGCGTTGCAATGTCTGAAGAAGATGGGTTTTTGATGAGAATTTGAAGAGATCCAGGGGTGCAACACGGGTGCCCGTGTTGTGCAACACGGCCCGTGTTGCAATGTCTGAAGAAGATGGGTTTTTGATGAGAATTTGAAGAGATCCAGGGGTGTAACATGGGTGCCCGTGTTGTGCAACACGGCCCGTGTTGCAAGGTCTGAACAGGCCATTGTTTGATGCAAATTGATCTCCATTACAGGGGCCTGACACGGGTGCCCGTGTTGTGCAACACGGCCCGTGTCAGGCATGCGGGCACCCAAATTTTGAATTTTTTTTAACTTCCCAATTTTAATACAGTGGGGCCCACGTGGTTATTATCATAATTTTTCATTAGTGGCTCATTTACCACTCATTTATCCTAAACTTTCATCTTCTTCAACCTCCATTCTCTTACAAAAAACCCTAACCCCATTTTTCTTCTTCATAAAAGCTTCATTTTCTCCATTACCCACTCACTAAAACACACTACCCCGTTCACAAAAAGTGTTCCCCTTGCCTCCATCGCCACTTCTACGGTGACGAATTTCACTAATCCTTCTATCAAAGTGTGTGTTTAATTTGTGCAGGTGATAACAATGCCTCCTCGCAAGGATACACTTGCTATTTTCCGATCAAGTCCCACTATAGGCAATTCCAGGCTGTTGTGCATAGCCTTTGACTACTAATCTAGCTTTGGCTCTTTTGATTGAACCATCTGGATTATGTTTCAATTTGTACACCCACTTTACTCCAATAGCTTATTTTTCATTTGGCTTTTCAAGTAGCTGCCATGTTTTGTTCTTCTCAGGTGCATTTATTTCTTCTTGCATCACATTCATCCAAACATCTTCTTTGATTACTTCATAACACAATAGTCACACCTTGCATAAATATCACTCAAGTCCTTCAGTTTTATTGGATTTGAGCTGGGAGATAATGAACTTGAAATTAGTGAACTTGGAGAGGATGAAGAGCTTGGTGTACATGGGGTTGCTTATTCATTTCCAACTACTGAATTTTATTGTAATAACATTGCAGGGGCTGTCTTCTCCTTCATTTTGTCTTCTTCCCAATTCCAAGAAGGCTTCTCATCAAATACAACATCCCGGCTAATGATTACCTTTTTGTCTTCAAGTTGAAAACTCTATAGCCTTTTGACATGGAACTATAGCCAATAAAGGCACATCTTTCACTTGTTTCTTCCAACTTTGTTATCTTTTATCTAGTAATTTGAGCATAGTAAAGACACCCAAAAAATTTAAGGGGGTTAACTAAAAAAACAACTCAGTACAAGCTTCGATTCCCAACTATCGTAGTTTATAATTTTATTTGTTTATAAGTGCAAATATAATGTTCTAACTCTTACTTTTCTTTTTTAACTGAGGTATAAAATAATAAGATTTACTATAAAATCACTTGCTAAACAAATTTTACCCCAATCCTTACTTATATGAAGTTCTCTCAAACTCGCAAACATCATTCTTTGGGATGGATTGCAAGGCAGAAAAAATCTTCAATGATCTTCTATCTTGAACAAAAAAAAAATTATGCCTTTGCAGTCTATCTCACATAATGGTGTTGATGTTGTCGTTGTTGTATTTTTTGGAATAACCCTCAGTTAAAGAAGGGTACTCAGTTGATACATTACAAGTGTAGAAAAGCATTCTTGCTTCAAGTTACCCAAAGAAAGGAGATTAACCAACAATGAAGTGAACTCAACCTTTGAATAAGATCTCAGTTAAAAGATTGTAAGTTCAGAAAATAATTCTTGCTTCAAGTTAAACAAAGAATTGAGCTTAACCAACAAAGAAGGGAACTATTTCAATCTTTGAAGAGTACCCAGTTGATAGATTACAAGTGCAAAAATTCATTCTTGTTTCAAAATTATTTGTTTTAATGGGTATCCAATAAAATTTGGATATCACCAAAGATTTGTTGTAAACAATGTTTTTTGATGTTTTCTGTAAACAATGTATTTTAAAAATAAATAAAAAAATAGTCACTTCGGTTTTCTTTAAAACCAAGGTGATAGTTAAAACAAGATTTTACAATCAATTTGTAATATTTTGTATTAATAATGTAATTTAAAAAACATAACTTATTCATCTCGATTTTCTTCTTGGCCGAGAGGATAGTGAAGCATTTTTCTTACTATTCGTCCTTAAACAAATCTTTGTCGTCCATTTAATGTTTTTCAACGCTCAAGAATTTGTCATTAGTCATCCGCGTAAAACCTAAGGGACATCTAAAAGCATGCTGGATATTGAAAATCTAACCTAAATGAAACATGAAGCACTTGAAACATAAAGACATTTGAAAAAGTCATCTAAGATGGATTGCAAGAGCAGAAAATTACTTGAGTTTAAGGTTTTTTTTAAAACATTTATTTGAGTATAAAATCATATATTTGAATATTGATTTTATTTATCTAACCCTTATTTTGGTTTGCTTCAGAATCAAATGCATGCAAGATCCGAAGAGACAAACATTGCACCCAACATTTGATCTTCTCCAAGATTCAATAATTCAAAGATCTAAAGTCTAGATCTTCAGGGAAATTGATTTTTACGCTGTTCTCTAGGAAATTTGACTTTTATTTAAACAATGCAATATTTTTGGTAAACAATGTAATATTTTTGGTAACAATGTAACAATTAAAAAAAAATCTAACCCCTTAGTTTTCAAGATAAATCAAGATGAACTACACACTAGTTTGGAAAATAATAAAAGTGTTGTTGCTAGGATTCGAACTCATGTGCATTTAACTTTACCTCTCGGTTTTAAAAACACCAAGGTGATAAGTTGTGAGTTATTATATCGCCCTTAATTACACCGCTTCTATATATAGCCGGTGTATTATGCATTTCACGTCCGAGGTAACAAGTGTTTTTTATAGTAATGCCATGACATACCTTAAAACTCCTTTTGTTGCCCCTAGATGTAAATGACTTGGTTTACTCATGAATCTTGAGAGTAAACTATTAACAAACATTAAATCGGGCCATGAAGCTTTAAGATAAAACAAGCTTCCAACCAAACTTCAATACATGCTTGAATATCAACAAGTTTGCAGCCATACATGCTAAAAAATTTCAATATATTTTTATTATATCTCTTTTGACAAATAAAAACTCCAGTATATCATCCTGGTAAACCTCAATACCAATAAAAGGATGCAACAAGCCAAGATCACTCATCTCATATTTTTTCATCATTTCAATTTTAAAATCTTCAACCATTTTCTTGTTGTTACCTGTATACACCAAATCATCAAAATAAAGGGCAACAAGAAGGATATCATTTTTACCTTGATGATTCATATACAAGGTAGGATCACTTTGACTTCTTTGAAATCCTTGCTGAATGAAGTAACTTTCAATTTCAATATACCATGCTCTAGGGGCTTGTTTCAATCCATAGAGAAATTTCTTCAACTTGTAAACTCTTTCTTCCTAGTCTTTAGTCACAAATCCTTGAGGTTGCTACACACACACCTCTTATTTTAATTCTCTATTAAAGAAAGTTGACTTCACATTAAGTTGGTACAAGTTCCAACCATTTTGAGCTTTTAATGAAATGATTGTTCTCACGGTGTCGAAACTTGCATTCAGAGCAAAAGTCCCACTATAGTCAATTCCAGGTTGTTGTGCATAGCCTTTGACTTTTAATCTAGCTTTAGCTCTTTTGATTGAACCATCTGGATTATGTTTCAATTTGTACACCCACTTTACTCCAATAGCTTATTTTTCATTTGGCTTTTCAAGTAGCTGCCATGTTTTGTTCTTCTCAAGTGCATTTATTTCTTCTTGCATCACATTCATCCAAACATCTTCTTTGATTACTTCATAACACAATAGTCACACCTTGCATAAATATCACTCAAGTCCTTCAGTTTTATTGGATTTGAGCTGGGAGATAATGAACTTGAAATTAGTGAACTTGGAGAGGATGAAGAGCTTGGTGTACATGGGGTTGCTTGTTCCTTTTCAACTACTGAATTTTGTTGTAATAAAATTGAAGGGGCTGTCTTCTCCTTCATTTTGTCTTCTTACCAATTCCAAGAAGGCTTCTCATCAAATACAACATCCCGACTAATGATTACCTTGTTTGTCTTCAAGTTGAAAACTCTATAGCCTTTTGACATGGAACTATAGCCAATAAAGGCACATCTTTCACTTGTTTCTTCCAACTTTGTTATCTTTTATCTAGTAATTTGAGCATAGCAAAGACACCCAAAAAATTTAAGGGGGTTAACTGAATGTGTTCTTCCACTCCAAGATTTAAATGGAGTCTTATTCCATACAGTCTTTGTTGGACATCTATTCAGTAAATACGCAACAAAGATTAACAACCTCAGGCTAAATGATTTTAGGCAAACCTTTCTCAAATAACATAAACTTCGCCATCTCCATCACAGTTTGATTATTTCTTTCATATACGCCATTTTACTGAGGTGTATAGGTAACATTAAGATGTCCTTCAACACCTTCATCTTCACAAAATTTATGAAATTCATTTGAGGTGTACTCCTTCCCCTTGTCACTTCTCAAAAAAATTATATACCTACCACTTTGTTTCTCAACAAAAGTTTTAAACTTCTAAAAAATTACAAAAACTTCATATTTTTGTCTCATAAAATATACTCATGTCATGCGGGTAAAATCATCAATAAACAAGATAAAGTACCTATTTTTTTCTATGAGACAAAGTATTCATATGGCCACATACATCTGTATGTACAAGTTCCAACACTTGTTTGGCTCTCCATGCTCCTCCCTTTAGAAATGGTTGGCGGTGGTGTTTGCCAAGCATACATCCTTCATACACACACACACACACACACACACACACACACACACACACACCATATTTTTCTTTAATTATTGGAAACCCATAGACCAACTTCTTTTGATAAAGAAAATTGAGGATATTGTAGTTCAAGTGCCCAAGTCTCTTGTGCCACAAACAAGAGTCATTATCTTCCCTAGCCATCATGCTAAATTTTTCTCATAATTAAGAGAAAGTGGAAAGCTTTTATTGATGGTCATTTTTACAACAACAATATTTCTTCTCTTTGAATAAATAATTATGCACTCTCGATTCTCAAAGTTTAGAGAATAACCATACTCCAAAAGTTGCCCAATGCTTAGCAAG
The DNA here is from genome assembly GCA_963966055.1 of Lathyrus aphaca. NCBI lineage: Eukaryota > Viridiplantae > Streptophyta > Magnoliopsida > Fabales > Fabaceae > Lathyrus > Lathyrus aphaca. The sequence goes on along the minus strand of OZ014522.1, from coordinate 540,690,190 downwards.
GTCTCATATAACTCTGGAACATAAAGAGTGTCATGAATGACTTTGCTTAATTTCTTTGTTGTAACTCTAATGCTGCCTTTTCCTTTTACTTCATCATGTTCTCCATTTCCCAATTTAACTTTTGATCCAAATGAAGATTCAATGTTGGTAAACAGTTATTTCTTTCCGATCATATGATTACTGCAAACGCTATACAAATACCACACATTTTTATCTTCTTGAAATGATTTTTCTCAAATAAAGAACAAATTACCTTTATTATTTTCTCCTTTTGCAAAGGAAGCATGTTGTTGATTTCCAAAATGAAAATCTTTTTGAATGTGCCTGAATCTCTTGCAACTGTGACATTATGGTTTTCTCTTGTTCCAACAATCTTTCTCGTCATGAGTATTACTCTTAAAAAATTTGCACCATTTATTTGATACTCATTCATGCCATATTTCGCCATTCATGCATCTTCCTCTTCCTCGTGAGTTTTTTCCTCTGCCTCTTCCAGATTTGTCATCTTTAGAAGACTTACCTATATTTTGTATTGAGGGCTTATTTTTACCATTGTTGGTTTGAATGTTAAGTTTAGATTGAAAAGAACTCTCAACTGATTTTTCAGAGCGTCGTAACAACCTTTTCTTGTAGGTTCTCAAAGACCCCAACAACCCATGAACAAACATAGTTGATAAGTCTTTCGTTTCTTCTATATTAGCCACCATAGGATCAAATTCTTCTGTCAAACTAATCAGAATTCTAACAAGAATTTTGCGATCATTTATTGTGTCTCCATGTGACTTCATTTGATTCACCAAATCGACATAAATAATGATTTTTTTGAATGGTTCCCCACTAGAGGAAGTCAACATGATCCAACCTTTTGGTTTTGAACAAGAAGGGTCTTCCCATGTATGAAATTTTCACAAAGCCCTATATTGCATGAAACAAGAGCCAAAGCCCTGGTATGACAAACTCACCAAATATCTTATTCACTTTGGCTTTGTTTATAGGAAATATGACAACTCACTTTTGATTTATTCCCATCAAAGAGTCACCTTATATGCCCTAGCGTATGTTGATGATATACTTATCATTGGATCATCATCCACACTTGTTCATATGTTGATCAACTCCCTGCATGCCACATTTTCACTCAAAATATGAGATCTCCTGAATATATTTGTGACCTACTCTATAGAACAAATATGTGGAATGCAAATGGTACTTCAACTCTTATGTTCACTAACTATAAACTTAGTAAGCATGGAACAAATACTTTATCAGATACTCATCTATATCAATCTATTTTTGGGGATCTTCGGTATGTGTCCCTTACATGTTCTAACATTGCTTTTAGCATGAACAAAGCTTACAATTTCATGGAACCTCCTATAAACCCGCACTAGGAAGTTGTGAAAAAAATATTTTGTTATCTTAGTGGAATCATCACTTATGGTCTTACACTCTCTCATACTACTGTTTCTAAAAAAACCGTTATGTGCATATAACGACTCTGATTAAGCCAGTGACCCTGATGATCGTCGTTCCACATCTAGTTCTTACATTTTCTTTGATCTGAATCTCGTTGATGGAGAAATAATAAACAACCTTTTTTATAATGTTCTACCACTAAAGATGAGTATCATGTGCTTGCCCATACTACGTTTGAACTTCTATGGTTGGAATTATTGCTCAAAGAACTGAAAGTGTCATACTTTCCTCCTAATATGTTGTGTAATAATCTGAGTGTCATCTTGTTATCTCATAATCCTATTATCACGCGTGTAGTAAGCATATTGAATTATACATTCACTCTATTCGAGAAACTATCATTGCAAGGGAGATACAGATTCACCATTTTCCTAGATTGTTGTAGCTTGTGGATACACTCACAAAGCCACTTGGTACTGCTGCATTTCAGGACCTTAGAACCAAGCTCAAGGTTGTCACCTTCTTTCCTCCTTGCTTTTTTTGGGAGTATTATGAGAAGTATTTAATGCTGCATGTAATACATGTTCATAAAGATGATGAAAGCATGAAGTATTGTAAAGTTGTTCATGTTGTAAGTACATGTAGTGCATGGCATAATTGAACATGCACGAGTTCATAAGCCATGCAACCCTATATATACTTGTCTCATTGCTCATGTAAAACTAAGTCATTTTAACACAAAATGTAAATGATGTTCATAATCAATATTTCAAGCAATTGAGAGTACAATGTGATATTAATAAAAAAATCAAAATCACCCTTTAAAAAAACTTATTGTTTTTAAGTCTATACATGATTCCATGATTACATATAGATGGTAAAATTTTATAGAAAGAATGAAGGTGAGGGAGAAGCAATTTTCTAAGAAAAAAGCGTGAAAATTGAAATATATCAAGGTAACATGAAATGAGGATATGACTGTTGTAAGATATATTCATTGGCATATAGTTGTTGGGGGCCTCCCTACACGCACCATAATGTCTTTCACGCGACCAACAGCCCTCCAGATTTACAGGAGGCAATTATGCTCAATCAAAGGCTATGCTCCAACAATCCATGGGCATGTGCCCTTATAAATACCCTCCACCCTTGGAGGGCCAAGTATTCAATTCTGATAACCCAATTTCTTACGCTTTAGTTCGTCTTATAATGAAACTTACTTGAGCGTCGGAGTACCTTGCAGGTACACCACCCCTCTTCTACAAGCACCATCACAGTCCCAGTTGAAGGCCACGAGGACCTGTCCGGATCATTTCTGTACAATGGCGCCATCTGTGGGAAACTAGAAGATCCCCCATATTTCGAGACCAAGATCCTTTCTTTTTCACCACGAGATCAAAGCTTATCTTCTTTTTGTCTTCATGGCTTCCTAGTTAACGAGATTGTGAAAGATCCTCCTACCATCATAATCAGCGACGGAGATAACATAGGCAACCATGGGACTACCCAACTCAATGCCAACCACCACAAAGGGAATCCTCCTTCCCCTGCTTCTAACAATCTAAAACAACCATCCGCCGCTCAAGGGGAACACGTCTTTGAACTAATCCTCGTCCCGTTGAATGCGGATCCTAGAACACAAGCTCTCATTGCCGCCCTCAATAAGGAAAACCTCGCTATCTTCCAGCAGAGACGTCGCTATAGAGATTCCCACAGAAACTCTCGCACGCCTCCACATTGTTCATGATCCCCTTCACTGAATCACAACAGGAAGGATATCGGGAACCTCTCTCCCCCAAGAGATCAGAATAGGCATGAAAGATAATGCCCAGAAAGAGCCAGGAGACACACCTGGTCCCCTCCCCGAAGAAAAAGACATTCACCAGACGATAGTGACCATAGCAAGAAGTTTCGTTACGAAGAAGACCGTCGTTCGCGTTAACACAACAAAAGTCCCCACCAGAGAAGGTCCATGTATCCCTCGTCTAGAAGCAGCGACGACAAAGATCATCGTGGACCACTCAGTCGCGAAATTATGGAGACCTGCATCCCTCGCGGCCTTAAGAAACCTCATCCACTGGCCACCTACGATGGGACCAGCGAGCACGATGATCACATAGAGAACCTCGAAGCCATGCTCCACTATCACAACATGGAAGGGGCCATCAAATGCAGGCTTTTCCCTATCACCTAAAAAAAGGCGCGATGTCATGGTACAAACACCTCCCCGCAGGATCTATCACCTCGTGGAGACTCTTGAAGAAACAGTTCACCAGGCATTTCACTGCGTCCAGACGTCATCCAAATTCTGAGGCCACCCTCGAATGGATCATACAGGGCAAAGAAGAACCACTGCGGGACTATATCGACATATTCAACAAAGAATTCGTGGAAGTGCACACTACTGACCGCATGAAACGGTATATCCTAGAGAAGGGCTTGCGTCCTAATAACGAGTTTTGAAGAGTTGTGGGCATTGAGCCTCCTCAATCCCTCACTGAGTTTCTCCACATGCCTCAAACTTATATCCGGTATGAGGAAAAGGAGGCCGCGTACAAGACACATGATTCAATGAATCAAGAGAATGCAAGATCTCATAAGCATAAAGACGACAACGAGGTTCCTCAGCGTGAAAAACGAAAGGACGATCGTCCTCGCGAGAGCAGAGGGCCAACATGTCGCTTTTCAGAATATACCCTTCTCACTGCTCCCCACTTGAAAATTCTTAATGAATGTATCAACACTGAGTTCAAACAGGGAGGCTTTCGTTTCCCCAAACAACTGCTTCTAAGGCCAATACCGATAAAAGTAAATACTCATCAAGGAGGGGAACCTCAAGAAGTACGTCAAGAACGAAGCTCCTCAACAGACAGAGGCGAAGAGAGACGACAAAGTTTCCAAAGAAGCTGCTCTCATGCAAGTCACCCTGTAAGTCACTAGGCCCAAGGATTTCTTCCTTCCTCGACACCTCAGAGGGACAGGATACTTCGCGACACACAACCTGTGGGAAGTATTCCCGTAGGCCATGCTCATCTCGGGTGGAGGCTACGATGAAATGACTGTCGGGTCCGTTAGAAGAAGGCTCGAGCATTTGGTTGATTCAACGCCAAATCAACTCTCGTCTCTCGAGAAAGTCAGGGGGAAGTCCAAACAAATTACTTTTTACATGGAGGAACTCCTCGGTGGTTCTTCGAACTCTCATATCCCTTTGATGATTTGCACCAAGATGGAGAAGACGGATGTTTGCAGGGTACTCATCGACCAGGGAAGCTCAGTCGATATCATGTACACCTTGCTCTTTCGAGCATTGCAGCTCGACCAGAAAAACCTATCCCCGTATGTAGGTTATGACATGTAGGGATTCAATGACGCTACTGCCAAACCCTGGGGTTACATTAAGCTAATGGTCACATTCGGAGAGGGAGATTCCTCCAAGGAAATCAAGACACATTTCCTGGTGAGCGATTGTCCCTCCCTTTACCAATGTATCTTGGGGAGATCAACATTATCTGAACTCATCGTTGTCCTGTCTATGGTCCATCACGAAATGAACACAGAGAAGGGCCATATAGCCATTATCCACGGATACATCGAGGCAGCGCGAAGGTGCTTTGAAGCAGCGACCAGAGGCCAGACCATGATTGAGATTGCACCAAAGAGCAACAAGTGCGTAAGAGACGAGGGCACTCCATATGAAGAAGTTCAACCCAAGAAGAAACCAACCCCTCATATTAATGTGATCAATCTCGATTCTCGCGTTCCAACAGATTCCAAGGATGACGTCGCTGCAAACAAAGTAGCCATTATGTGCCCTTTGCCCGCAGGAGAGTTCGAGGTCATAAGCTTTGGAGATAACCCCGACAAGGGAGTTCGCATCAGTACAAGTCTCCTCGACGATGTAAAGGAACAACTGAAGCAATGTCTGCGCAGCAACACGAACCTCTTTGTCTGGAGTGCCACCGATATGCCTGACATTTCTCCTGATATTGCATGTCAAGAGCTCGCCATCAAGCCATCGGCACGCGTAATTTCCCAGCATAGACGAAATCAGTCTGAAGAAAAAACTTTAGCTACTGAAAAACTAGTTTAGGACCTCTTAGAAGCCAATTTTATAACTGAGTCCAGGTATACAACCTGGCTCTCGAATATTGTACTCATGAAAAAATCTAATGGGAAATGGAGCTCTATATTGACTACACTGATCTTAATCGGGCTTACCCAAAAGACTCTTACCCTCTGCCTAACATAGATAGGTTGGTAGACAACTCAGCAGGTTTTAAATTATTGTCCTTCATGGACGAGTATTTTGGGTACAATCAGATACCCATGGAGAATAAAGATAAAAGGCATACCGCGTTCATGACCCAAACGGGAAATTATTACTACAACGTAATTCCCTTTGGATTGATGAACTTCAAAGCCACATATCAACGCATGATGAACAAGGTCTTCTAATCACAGATTAGGGACATGCTTGAAGTGTACATGGACGATATGATTGTCAAGTCCACCCAAGAGTCCGATCACACTTCTCATCTCCAGAATGTGTTCGACCAGGAAAGGAATTGCAGGATGCACTTTAATCCTGACAAATGCACCTTTGGTGTGAGGGCGTGCAAATTCCTCGGTTTCTATCTATAACACGGTGGGAGAACTGACTTAGGCGTTTTTGTTTTCACAAAAACTATGTTGCAGATAGTAAGAGTCGCCACCGACTTTTATTTTATCCAATAAAGAAATGCATAAAAGAACAGGAAAAACCTTTGAAAAAGATTTGAGTTCGGGGGGTAAGTTATACAAAGGGAAGGTGTTAGCTTCCTTTGTATCCATGGTTATCCATTGGCTCTTAACTGCTTAGCTCACTTTACTTTGTTTGAAAAAATAGTGTAGTGTGTAATTAGAAAATGTCCACCTTTGTAATGATTCTCGTATGAATGTATACAAAGGGGTTTTCTTGGAAAGTTTTTGAAAATGTGAGGTGTAAAGAGTAATTTTTTCTTTTGAAATGGTGAGCAAGCAGTTAAGAGCTTCCTACCTACTCAAGATCGTTCATGTTATTTTTCGTTCCTTAGAGATAAAATTGTCCTTACTACTAGTTAGTAAGTAATCTTATCTTTGGATGTAAGGGACAAGCGTAGGGTCGTCGTATGGTCATAGAAGGCAACATATAAGGGTATCTTAGCAATTCGAAGGGACTATCATCATTTTTCCGCAGGGTCATCGAGGGACGAGATCATTTATTTGTAGGCAACTCGAAGGGATAACGAGGGACTATGATCTTTATATCGAAGGGACTTGATGATTTTTATTTGTAGTCAACCTTGCTAAGATACCCCTATATTCGAGGGACTTGACCATTTTGTAAGGCAACAAGAGGAGAAACCCTAGGGGTGTATGTGTGAGAAGTGTGTTGTATTCAATTATACCAGTCTTAGAAATTAGTGGGCTAAGTCCAATTTTATTCACATACAAGTATTTTCACACCCTAATATTACTAACCATGCAATTAATAACTTAAGAAATTAAAAAAATAGAAAGTAAACCCTAGGCTATTACATCATGGGGAGGAGGATACATGATTGAAATTAGGGGAGTGCGGAAAGTAAAAGTGTGAATTTAAATCATAATTAAGCTATTACAAACCAGGAGCAGGTACATAATCGAAGAAAATGCGAGGAAATAAATCTACGTTATTACATAAGTCACATATCCTATAAAATTTTCTAAGGAATTTTAAATAACAAAATAAAATAAAGAAAAGATTATGAAAATGTTTTCCCCATTTTTAAGTTCTAAAATCCTAATTAATTAAAATAAGTTAATTAGCATTTAATTAAGAATGGATTAATTAAATTGTTTTTGTAAAAAAAATTCTATGATTTTCTTAATTTAAAAACTATTAATTTAATTTAAAAAAAGTTTAGTATAAAATAATAAATATTGATTTTTTAAGTTAATGATTAGTTTAAGAAAATGTTTAATTATTAATTTAATTAAAATGATTAACATATTAATCTAACTAATTAATTAAAAGAAAATAAAAGAAAATTAGAAAGAAGAATAAAAGAATCAAGAAACAGCCAAAAAATAGAAAGGCGAAGACCCTGGGATCGAACCCAGGTCTTTAGGCCCCCCAAACGCGCGCTTCAACCACTGGGCTATGCATGTATGCATTGCAAATAAATGACAGACAAATATTATATAATAAAACAAATATTTAAAAATCAGAAACGCGCCAACAACCTTCTTCTTCCTCATCCGTCCATAGAGTTTTACCTACGACTCTTGTGTCGTAGCAAAAACATATAGTGACGGCTTTGTCCGTCACTATAGCACCTGTATTTTTCAAAAATGTCAAACAAACACGATTAATATGGTTTAAAGGCATAAATCAACTATAAATCATCCCATGAGTCCAATGGAACCATTAATTTGGCTTGAAACTGTCTCTAAACGGAATTCCCAAAAATCTAAATCGCAAACCCTGCCAATGGCATATCCTTATTCCTACAATTAAACTTCAATCAAATGATCCAGAAACATTCTAAACATCCATACAAACAATAATATGTGATCAAATTCAATTTATAATGCATATATAGTAAAAAATCGAAAATTGGAAAAAATAAGTGAAAATGTGAATTCAGTTTGGGTGAATTATGATGTTTTTGATGATGATGATGATGATGATGATGGATACACGTTCAACAAGTCCCTGGGAATGTAATGCAGCCTTTGAAACTCCTTGAAAGTGGTTGTGAATAGGAAATCAAAATTGACCTTTTCTTGAATTTTTTGAAGTTTGATAAGGGTTATTTTTTATCAATTTCCGTCCCTTGTGCATGTAGAATGATTGTGTACTTATAGAAGAGCAAATTAGGTTTAAAATTTTGGGCTTGGGTGTTGGTTTTGAGGTTGCTTGGGAATGAAGTCTCCACCTTCCTATTTTTGGTGTAAATTTGATTTTAAGACATTCTCTTTTGGTTTACACGAAATTGGGATCCAAATTATGATCATAAACATCAAAATCTAATCCCAAAATAATCCTAAGATCAAATATTTGATTTTTCAATATTTATTTTAATTAAAATTGATTTTAAATAAATTAAATCCAATATAATATAAAATAAATATAAAAAATCAGATATTATGACTTATGGGCCGTGAATTACCTTGTGATTAAGTTTGGGTTAGAAAAATATGGGCCCATTTGGAAAAAACTTGAGTTTTGGTCATTACTTGCTTTATACACCTCCTTAAATTCACCCAACTTCAACAATGTATAACTCTCTCAATGTTTATCCCATGTATGTGTTCTTGGACTTTTTAGAAATCTTAGAATGTCCTCTAACTACTCATTTTGGTCCCATGTCCAATTGATCTTCCATTTTCAAGTTATGAGCTTTTGAAAAAGTTGACGTTTTGTTGACTTTTAAAAGGACCTGTAATGTCTTGGCTCATATCTCTCAAATGAAGCATTTCTGGCATTGTCTTATGAGACACAAAGTTGTAGGAAATTGAATTTCCTTCAAAATGAGCTTTGGATGGAATTGTTTTGATGAGCATGTGAAAGTTATGGCTGGTCAAAGTATAGTTGACTTTTCCTACAAAAACCCTAATTTAGTAACTTCTGATCCTTGATGAATTTGAGGTCTCCTTGATGAATCATGATCAACCCTTGATCAAATGATGAATTTCACCTCATAATCTTGACGTTGACCAAAAATCTTGAAGTTTGACTGTATGTTGACCACAATTGACCTTTTGACCAGGTTAACTGATTTTTTATTATCTGAGCATCTGACTGACTTAACTTGTAGGGCAAGTCTTGAAAATTGACATGAGGATTCTCTGAAGTATGTGGGACACCATGAAGTCCACTTGAGGTTTTGGAAGTCCTATTTTCTTTGATAAACTCAAAACCCTAATTTAAGATCCATTGCTTAGGAAGAGACTTTGTCTGATGAAACCTTGAATCCCTTTGAGCAATTGAGAATCTTGTGACCATTAGGAGGCCTCTTGAGACATATTGTCTTGAATATGTGAGGGCAAATTTTGGGGTACAACATTATCTTACATAAAGAGGAATCGAGGCTAACCCTAATAAGTGTCGCGCTTTCTCAGAATTTCCTACGTCTGACTTGAAGAAGTCGATCCAATCCTTAAACGGTATGCTCACATCTTTATATCGCTTTGTAGAAAAATCTGCTCAACATGCCTCACCCTTATTCAAGCTAATTCACAAGGAAGCAATGTTTGAATGGACAGAAGAATACGAGCAGACCTTGCAACACCTCAAACGAGCACTATCGTAGCCCCCAGTTTTGTCCAGGCCAACAACCGGGGAGATCCTCTGCCTATATATGTCTGTCAATACCGAAGCCATCAGCGCAACTCTCATAAGAAAAGATCCATATGGGAAGAAACCCGTGTATTTCACGAGTAAATCCTTGCAAGGGCCAGAGCTTAGGTTCCAGCAAATTGTAAAGGTCACCCTCGCGCTCATAAATGCTACCAGGAGACTGCGACACTATTTCCTGGCACACACCGTGGTCGTGCAAACTGACCAACCTATTAAGCAGCTGTTAGCACGACCAGACATGGCAGGAAGAATAATGAGATGGTCCTTAGAACTCTCTGAATTTGACACACACTACGAACACAGGAAAGCTCTAAAAGCTCAAGCCTTGAACGACTTTGTGGCCGAGATGACCCCAACAGAAGTTGTACCAGAAAGCACCCATAAATGGGTCATCTATGTCGATGGAGCATTTAGTTCATCTGGGAGTGGCGCGAGGATCATCCTCGAGAACAAATAAGGCCTCATGATCGAGGTATCTCTAGTTATTTCTTTCCCGATGTCTAACAACCAAGCTGAGTACAAAGCTTTCCTAGAAGGAATCCGCCTAGCCAAGGACATGGGTGCCCAAGAAATCAGGACCTACACCGATTCTCAGCTGGTCACATCACAAGTCAAAGGGGAATACCAAGCTAATAATGACCATTTGGTCGAATACCTGGAGCTGGTACAACAAATGCTGGCACACTTCAAGTCTTGGGATGTCCAACACATCCCACGCGAGCGTAATTCACGAGCAGATGTCTTGTTGAAATTGGCAAGTACGCGAAGGAAAGACAGAAACAAGTTCATTATCCAGGAAACACTTCCTCACCCTAGCATTGAAAAACCATGTGTTATCGTCGATGTCAACATCATAGGTAAGAGCAGTTACTGGATGACTCATGTATTCCATTACTTGACAACTGGCGAGCTGCCCGAAGACATGAAGGAAGTCAGTGCCACCAAACTACGTGCATCCTCCTATGTCCTTGTAGACGGTAAGTTGTACCACCGAGGATTCTCTATCCCGCTCCTCAGATGCGTCAGGGAAGAAAGCGTGTCAGACGTCTTGCATGAAATACACGAAGGAATAAACGTGCAGTACTTGGGCGGCAGGTCTCTGGCCCGAAAGGCCTTAAGGGCAGGTTACTACTGGCCAACCATGCAGAACGACGCCAAAAAGCATGTAAAGAGGTGCGAGAAGTGCCAGCGTCACAGGGATATGCACATCGCGCCCCCCGACGCGCTCAAAATAATGTCATCACCGTGGGCATTTGCGCAATGGAGCATGGACATCCTCGGACCATTCACGATGGGTTCTTTCCAAAACAAATATCTGATCATGGTCGTGGACTATTTCACCAAATGGATAGAAGCTAAGGCCCTGGCCCGAATCATTGCATTCAACATTTTACGGTTCTACACGAGGAACATCATGTCCAGATTCGGTGTACCCCAATCCCTTATCACGGATAACGGTACCCAGTTCACAGACAAGAATTTTCAAGAATTCGTTGCCAAGACAGGAACCAAGAAACACTTCGCGTCAAAGAAAAGATTGGCCGAAGAGCTCCACAATGTACGAGGTCTAAGGTGAGGTGAAGACTTGGTGAGGCAAAGAAAAGATGGGTTGAAGAGCTCCAAAGTGTACTTTAGGCCTACCGAACCACTCTATATTCAACCACCAGGGAGACTCCATTTCAGATGATATATGGTACGGAAGCAGTCATCCCTGTGGAGATCAGAGAGTTATCTCGACGCACTGAATCTCCTTTAGAGGAAGAACTCAACGGCGAGGAACTAAAAGAGGAACTCGACTTGGTCAAGGAAATATGTTCAGAGGCAGCTCTCCACAAAGAGTCCCTAAAACAAAAGATCGCATTGCGCTATGACAGCTGGATCGTCATATTAGAATTCCAAGTAGGCAGCCCTGTCCTGCACAGAAAACAGAAAGATTCACGCGAAGGCAAGCTTGCGGCCAACTGGGAAGGCCCGTATCACGTTAAGTAAAAAACGGACACATGAGCATACTACCTCGAAGAACTGAATGGATAACCATTTTCTCGACCATGGAACACTGAAAAGCTAAAGCAATATTACAGTTAAATCTATCCTGAGGGCGAAATAGCTACCGACTAATCAACCCTGCTAACGAGGTAAGGAGTGCCCCACCACAAGGATGTATCATGGTATATATATAACCCTCAATATAAATGTGCGCAGACATTTTCTTGATTGTCAGGCAAACGAATTGCCCAACGGGGACTGTCGCGACCGACTTAAAATCTAGAGTCGCCATCTTATTTTTTAAGGGAAATAAGGATAAAGCTAAATCCTATGGTCCGAGAATCAGTTAAGTGGGAGGAAGGTGTTAGGCACCACTCACTTCTATTATACTTAATATGATCCCTTCTAATATTTCTAGGGTATGTCTTGTTTGTTTTTATAAATCCTGTGATTATAAATTCCAAATAAATTCTAATTTAATAAATCCAAAAATCTTAATTTTATCCCATATTGTACTCGCTAGTGTTTTACAACTATATGCCTACGTACCCTCAAAATTGAAGGATCAGAGCTCCGTAGTTCGTATCCCCCTATCTCTAATTGGTTGGTATTTTTTATCCCTTAATATTTAAGTTGTAATTACCCCTATCCATTAATCCTAATCCTTTATTTATACTCTTAGACTCATAAGAGTTTTATCCCATAATATTATTCCTAATTAAATCCCCTAATATCCATTAATCCCCTTATTATCCTTTATTATTATTTTTATTCCAAAATAGAAATTCCCTTAAATATTTATAAATCCCATAAGAACTTATTTCAATCTCATTATTTCTTAAAAATAAATTTAAATAAATGATAGTAATAATAATTTTCCCAAAGTAAATAGATTCCCATTTAAAATAATCATGTCAAAAATTAAAACTCAATGTTAAAGTTATAACCCTTTATTTCCCAAAAACCCACATTTTAATTATATAAAAAAAAATTAAATAAGTTAAATAACTCAAATTTATAAAATATCCCAAAATATAAATTAAACTGAAGTTTATATAAATCTCAATTTGTTATAGTACTTCAAAATATAAATTAAACTCCAAAATTATTTAAATAAAACTCTACTTTATAATAACCCCAAAATATATTAAATCCAAGGTTATATAAATCACAATTTATTATAATACTCTCAAAATATAAATTAAACCCCAAAATTATTATTATAATAAATTAAAAATCCATATTTATTAATTATAAAAATTTATAATAACGGAAATTAATTCATTATTAAAATAAATAAATTTGTAATAAATCCCAAATTATGATTTATAAATTAAATCCCAATGTATTATGAATACACCCCAAACAAATAAACTCTATTTATAAACTCACTCTATAAAATAAATAAATAATCCCAAAAATTATGAATAACCAAAAATTAATGATTATAAAATAGAGAAAGTCCTAAATTCCCTAAACAAGAAAATACTTGGTTAACTCTTCTAATCCGTAAGTTTTAAATATGTTCATTCCTAAATTAATTAAAGTTACATAATCATCCTATATATTAATCCTTTAATCCCATGTATTATTAATTCCTTATATTAATCCCTTCATTCCATATATTAATTATTAATTCTCTATTAAAAATTAATTTAATAATGTAATCCCTAATCCTTACCGTCATAAATTCTAATTATTTGTTATTGTATTAAAAATTGATTACTATTATCCCTTTTTTTAAGGATGATTTATGTTATTAACTTAGTTTGGTTATATAAGTACTATTGCTATTTTTTATTTAAAAATTGGTCTTCCCATTTTCATTTTCAAAGATTTTTCTTAGTTGTCATGCTATCTAAAAAAAACAAGGATTAATCTAAATTAATTCATCGCTATTTTTTTTGTAATTTTTGAAAGAAAAATTGATTTAAAAAAATAGTAACCCCTAATTGAAATTGATTATTTTAAAGTTCAATTTAAAATATGGTTGCTTACAAATAATCAATCGACAAATAATGTACGAAAATAGAAATCAAATGCGTATATATATAAATAAAAAATTAGTTAGTTATTTATATACGAAATTTAATCCCACACAAACACAAATCATTCAAACAAACACAAATAAGTCATACATGTAAATATCAGATTGAGTCTTTGAGATTTAGTTTACCAACCTGACCTGCCATGATCGATTTAAGTTGCTTCCACTCCCTTCTTTTCTTTACGTTTTTCCACTCCCTTCTTTTCTTTACATTCTCCCATTCCCTTCTCGTGTTCTTCGTCGATGATGGAGGTTAGGGTTTGGTTATTGTTGTTCTTCAATGTGAAGAACAACAATTTTAGGGGTTTTATTTGTAAAGAGTGGGTGAGAAAATAGGAGAGATTGATATTCTATTTATAGGTAAAATTAGGGTTAAGAGTTTGGGTTAACTAAAATTTATCTGATCCAAAAATATTAAAAATAAAATCATAATAATATTAATATAAATATTAATAATAAGATTTGACAATATATAAAAAAATCATTTTCCAACTTTATAAAATTAAAACCCAAAATATAATTTTACTCCTCTTTTAAATATTTTAAATGAAAAAATATAAAAAATGAAAATTCCTTTTCACAAACTTAAACAAAAAAAAAAAAGACAAAGAAGTTTTATTTTAAAAATCTAATTAGATTTAAAATAATTTTCTAGAATAAATATACCCCTTTTTTAATTTTAAAACAAAGATTGCTTTATTTTAATAATTTAATGACTAATTATTAGATTTTAAAACAAATACACATTTTTTTAATAAATTCAAATATTGTATTACTAACAATGAATAAATAAAAAATTATAAAAACCATTTATAATATCCCAATTAAAAACCCTTCATAATATTATTTCTAAAACTAAAAAAAATAAAAAGAAATAAACTAATCCCCTTCCCTTATATAAAAATATAATTGTTATAAAACCCCCAAAAACTAAAAAACATGTCAAAAAAGTCAAAAGAGTCCCTCTATGACTTTTTTAGATCACGAAAAAAAATTCGGGTCAAAATTTAGTATACGACGGCTGGCCCTATTTAATCGGCTTCGAATCGGATGGATGATGTCGGCGATCCCTCTTTCTTCCGAGGAGGAGACGATTAAATACAAGAGAACCCCTAATTTTGACAAAAGAACCCCATGACCCTAGAGCAGATCGAACTTTGGTGCTCCAATTACTCTCATATCCCTATGTATGATGTTCTTGATTACTGAAGTTGGATAGAACTTTTGCAAACCCGATTCTATCTATGTAAAATCCCTGTGGAACCCCATATGACAATTTCAAATTAGACTGCTTTGATAAATAAACCCGATAGAACCCCTTGCGACAATTCTTAACTGAATTGTTTGATAAAACCTCAATGGAACCCCCTTGATGTTAATTTTTGACTGGATACAACCCCGATGGAAACCCTTATCAATCTCTGGTAGATCCCTTTATCAATCCCTTATAGAACCCCATAATCCCTTTCAACCATTCTGGGTGAACATTGTCTATAATTCCTATGATCCTCTGATCATACTACTGGAATAGAATGTGATTTTGAGTGATACCTTAATCACTTTGGATACAAAATCCCTGGATGGAACCCCTAACTCCCGATTATAACCCCATACTCAACCCCTTGTATAAAACATTCGATAGAACCCCTTTTGTAGAACCCCCATAAATCTTTTTCATATAACCCTTTTGGATGAACATCCGATATAACCCCATATAACCCCTCGGATGATAAATCTGATAAAAATCTTCTTGAACCCTTGATACAACCCTTGATATAACCCCTTTTGAGTAATATTATAGTACAACTCTTTTTGATAAAAACAAACCCTTAGTAAAATTCTTTTGATATATCTCTTTGATAAAACCTTCTTGATGAAATCCCTTGATAATGTTCCTTAGTCGAATTACTTGATAAAACCCTTGATAAAACCCTTAATGAAACCCCATTTGACAAATCCCATTGGTAAACTTCCTTTGGTAAAATTTCTCGATAAAATCCATTTTGATGAAATCTATTGATGAAACTCCATTTGATAAAATCCATTGATGAAATATGGTGAAACCCCTTGATAGAATCCTTTAATGACAATCTCGATAAACCCTTTTGATAAATTTCCAATAGAGCCTTTGTCGATGAAAATCCCTTAAAATCCTTTGACGAAACTTGATAAACCCTGGATAGATATTTGATCAAACCCTTGATGAAAACCCTTTGGGTAAATCCCTTGTTAAACTCCTTATAAAACCCTTTTGACAAATTCTGCTGGTGGAATCCGATGTAACTCTTAAATAACATCCTTAGCTAAAGATCCCTTGATATAATTCTGACATGAGCTCCCAAATAACATCCTTGACAATATCCTTGTAAATAGAACCCTTGATAACCCAATCGGTTGATGACGACCTTTTATAACCATGTATTGAATTAATTTTCAAACCTTTATACATGAATGCATGTGTAATAACTCAAAATTCGCCCTCATTCATTTTACCTTAATTGGCTTATGCTTCACATTCATCTGCATTTCTCATTAGGTCATAACATTCGTAATCACCCATTCGCATAGATTTCCTCAGGCATGGGGTCAATGCTCTGAAGAACCAGGTTATTCCCCTGTTTTGTGGTTTATACTTCACTGGAGTTTGTGTAATGGATTTGGAATTAGAGCTTCGCACCCTATGTATGGTTATCCGATGAATTCAAAGTTTTGGTTATGAGGCTATTAACAACATCATATTCTTGTGTGTTTGCTACTCGATTAGGGTTTATTTCCCTGGTCAAGTGATCATTGAAAAACTCATTTGTAAGGACGATTCATTGGCGCATCAGGCTCATCATCAACGGATTAGGGTTCTCGTGCCAGAGTATTCAGGTCATGCGTCCTTCCATATTTCAAGACTTATCATCATACATCATTGAAGTTAAAGCTTTTTGGGTCGCTTACAAATTGATTCGAGTAATGTGGCTCAAATCAAAGGTGGAAAATCGGGAAAGCATCATTCAAGCTCAAATCCAAGTTCATTAAAAAATACCCGATATCTATTCCAAATAATTCATTACCATTTTCCACATCCATTTTCCGCTTCGATCTATTTCACATTAAACCATTTTTAATTCGTTTTTACCGTCCAATTCACCCTTTTATTTTCCCATAAGCCGTATCCTATTTTATTAACCAAATTCATTCACTTATCCATATCAAACCATAACCATTTTTCTTTCTTCAATTTAAATCATTCATGAAAGGCCCATTACCATAATCAAATTTCTATTCAAATCCACATATGATTCATTCAAAAATATCCATTTGAAAATCCAACTAATCCATATACATTAGGTCATTCCATTATCCAAGAGCCCATTGGTCGCTTATTGTTTTCTTTCTCTCATTGTCCAATTGGTAGAAGATCATTAAACCAAAATTTCTTGTGAGTTTAGTCCATTTTAATTAAAAGTCCTATCTTGGTTTTCATAACATTTAAACCAATATTATTTTCAAGCCATTTCTAATAACTTTAATTTTATCCCCCATTCAATCTCAATGTCTCAATGTATTAGTTTGGCAGAAGAAAAAAAAACAGAAAAAGCTCTTGCTAATTTTTTATCAGAAATTCAGTTACAAGAACTGATACACCACGACTCAGTTACATGAAATCAAAAGGGGACTGATAATAGAAAATCAGTTACAAAAAGTCAGTTACAATAAGAAAAACAATTACAAATTATAACAGAAAAAAGGGAGAAAATCGGTTAAAAATCTACTGATACAAAGACAGAAAGGGGATATATGATAGGAGGGACAGAAAATCACTGAAAAGAGCTCGAAGGGATAACAGAAATCTTCAACCAAAAAGAAAGCCTCTGAATCCCTCTTCTTAAAACCGCAAAACCTCTCTCAAACTTCGGTGGATTCAGCCACCAAGAACCTTGAATCTTCACTTTCCAAACTCTTCAATCATCCTTCATAACTCACCCTAATTATCTTCAATCATCTCCAATCTCCCTCTATAAAGCTTGACCTGCAAAATATCACCAAGACTCAGAAAAAAAGTATATAACAACTGCATCAATCTCTAACAAATATTCAACAAACTCTCTCACCAATCTTGCTTCAACTCTGCAAAAACTCTCTCACCACTCTTTATCAATCTCCGATCAATATGCAGAATCTTCCAACCTCTATCATCATCTTCATCATCTTCATCCTTTACAACAAACTCTAACCTCTCTTCACTCTATCTCACCAACCTTTAACCTTTCAGGATCCATTCCTCATCAACCTCATCAGAATAGGAATAACCTTCAACCACATAAGAAATCATCACCACCATTGCATCAACGTCGATGTTCATCCTCAACGATATCTGCAACAAACACCATTCTACAAGTGCAGAAAGAATCATTGTTCAGCAAGGAATTCCAATCCAGATCGCATAGCGAGAAAAGATGGAAGATTCGGCGATTCACCGATTCACAACAGCAACAAAAAATCGAACCGAGAAAGATTGAAAGAAGACAAACCAAGAACATTGGAAGTGATTCGAAATCGCGAGGAAGACTTTCTGAGGATGAAGATGACGTCGCGACGGAGATTGTGTTCACGACGGCGTTTTCTCGTGTTGAACAAGGATTCGCCACGACTGAGCGGCGAGAGAGCCATAACATTTGATGTTTGGCGAAGAGTTGACGATTTCTGGTGGTGAGTTTCTTTTATGGAAGAAGAAAAGGTGATCTGAATCGTACCAGAGAGGAGATGACGAAGAAGTATAATTGTTGACGAAGAGGAGGTCAAACGAAATGGGATGGGGGATGGCGGTGTTCGGCGGTGTTCGGATGCGCACAGTGAGGAATGGCATCCTTGTAGAGATGAGATGTAGAAAACGGCGTATTTGTGTGCTTCGGCCATTGTTAGGTTAAATTGATAAGGTAAATTGGTTTGGGCTCAATAATACAAGACCATGGATCTCTTATCAGCACACTCCCGTTTTCAATCTCACCTCTCACGGTGTTATACAATGGAGTGTGGGTCTTGGGCCGTTTGATGGCTATTTACACCCACTTTTTGCTTCAACTCCCCCCTTTACGCTCATGTATTGGAGATTGGGCTCAAGCACCATTGTTTTAGCTATTTGCAACACTCAAAGCTACTAATGCACCCTCCCCGCGGATTAGCAATTTGAATTGGGCCTAAGGCCATGGTTCGCTCTCTGCACCACCTGTTTCACTTATCATACCCCTCTGCGGGTTTATCAAATGGAATTGGGCCTTGAGCCAGTTTATTTTTCTAATCATTGTCACTAAATTTCTGAATCACCCCTTGTTCTCCATTTTTTTTATAGATTTTGTGAATTGTTTTGTTTGTGAAAAATTGTTGATTAATTTCTTGTTATATCATTTTTTTTGTGGATTAGTATCTTAATCCATTTTTTTAATATTTTCTAATCATATATTTTGTCTCATTAATTTTAATTATAATTGTGAACTAATTTTGGATTAAATGGTTCATGAGTCTTTTTGATCGATTTGAATCGATTTCGATTATCGCAAAGCTTCACAAAGCGAATATGGATGATAAGCATTTATTTTGCTTATGGGAGACTACAAGACCTTGGATGAAGTTTTTTTTGGATTTCTTTTGTGTGAAGAATTGGCACTTCGACCAAGTAAGTAATCTCGATTCGCCACTTTAATGCACCCTTTTCCTTTTTAATTTTTTTGTTTAGTATAGGTTAGAAATAAATCCATAAAAAATAGGAAAAATCATGAGAAAATTCTATAAAAATTCCAGTAGCTTAATAACTCATTTTAGAAATTTGTGACATTTTTATTTTCTGAATTTTTGGTTATTTTCGATTTAATTCTGATTTTTCTTTTAATTAGCATTCTATTGAATTTCTTTAACTGCACATGATTTTGTTCATTTTATTTTTTAAACTTCCAGTAGGATTTTTGACCCATTCTTTTTGTCATAGTTAGAGGACTCATAATAGGACCTAGAATAATTTTGGTAGAATTTTTAGGCCATTTTATCCCCTGTTTTGGTAGCTTAATCCATAGAAAATCATAGTTAATCCATAAGTAGAATTAAGTGATTTTTAGACATAGTTAACTTCTTAATTTTTAGGATACTTTTTAGCACAATATTATAGGTAGTTTTAGGACCCTATAGGATTAATTCCATAATTGTTCCAGGACCTTTACTATTTTTAGTGCATTAAATTTTAGGCCTTCATACATGTAAAATTCAACTAGTATAGTTTAGAATATTAGGATTCATTAAGAACTAGTTTAATTAGATTTAATCTTAGGATTTTAAAATGACTTAGCCTAGTTTAATTTCTGATTTTTAGGATGATAATATTGGATAGTTCCCTTAGTTTTAGGACTTAGGCTTAGGATTCATAATAAATGAACTTAGAATAAGTTTAGGCGTACTTTTTAGTTTTATATCTTTAAAGGTTTTGTTTAGAATATTATTTCTTTATTTCCATTTTAATGCTTGCCATATTGTTTGAATATTTCACTTGTATAGGCATCCCCTTTGCTTTAGAATCAACTTAACTTCCTTAGGAAGTAAGTTGAATTCTAGTAGTTTCTAGTTCCTTCCTTCATTAGGTTTAGAATACCTCATTAACCATAGGACCACACTTGTACATAATAAGATAACATAGGATTGTGTCTTAGTCCCCCATTAGCTTTGACCTTTTTCCACTTGAGTCTTTCTTTCTCATCTTCAAACAAAATCCAAAAACACTTAACAAATAAATGAAAGGATCCCTTGTGTATAGCCTTATTCCATGAGACACTTGCACTCATTCCATCTTGGAGTGGTGTAAGTTTGTCTAGCATGATGTATAAGTCTCATCAAGGGGTTGTTTCACAAAGAAAACATAAAAGATACTTCTTCACAAAAGCAACAAAAACACTTAATAAAGTTCAACAAGCTAGTGAACTTAAACCCTAATCCTAGGAAACTAGTCTTGGATAAATTCTCCTTACTGGGTGTGCTTGTTCTATTATTCCATCTTGGAATGTAGTAGCAAGTACACATTCCATAGAAAAGAGTTTGAATTCACTTCCTTGTTCCAAATTCATGCAAAAACTCTTAAAAGACAAAAACAAATAACAAGCGACTATCCTGCGGGAACTTCTCTTCTCATTTCATTCACTCACAACGCGAACTCGCGACGACTTGTCTCATTTGCAAGACGGTAAACGCACTCATACCAGACGAGCCTGCAACACCTGAGCATAGACATACACAGTTCCAGCTATAAAAAACACAAACAAAGTTCCCTCCTTAGTTAGGCGAACTACGTCGACTCTGATCCTCATTTTCCCGATGAGGTACGTAGGCAGCAGGGTAGGGCCCGTTCGAGCACCTTCTTTATTTTCCCTACATTTCCCTCTTTCTTTCCATTCTCTTTTCCAATTCTCATTTCAATTCCAGTTCCAGTAGCAGTTTTATCCAGCAACAGTTATATTATTTCTCACCCTTTGAAACAAACAAACAAGCGTGGATCTCGTCGGGTACGGCGGACGATCTGGGTGCTAATACCTTCCCAGGTCGTAACCGACTCCCGAACCCAGATCTTTGGTTCGCAGGACCTTGTCCTTTCCTTCTTCCTCAGGTTTGTGCAGCATTACCTTTCCCATTCCTCTAGAATAAAAATGCATGGTTGGCGACTCTACCTTTTCCGCGCCACTTTCGCGTTTGTACTAGGATGAAAATCCTGGGAGTGACAGCATGTTCATGTTTATGAATGCATGTATGCATGTATGATGCATTAATTATGTACGATGCAATATTTGAGCTAGCGCCTCTTTTATGTATATCCCAGTTTTTATAAGTTTTTTTTGTAACATTCTGACTCCATAACCTTTAACTCTTTGATAATGATCACTGACATCCTTAATCCCTGTGATAATCAATAATTCCTTAATCCCCGAGGATGTGACAACCCATAATTCCTCAATCCCTGATTCACAATAATCCTTGATTCCTGAGAATATTTAATGAAACTCATGTGTTGGTCATTGTCGTGACTGCTTATTTTGTAAACCCTGTTTTTTTAATTTGGAAACGTATGATCCCTTCAACGATTTCGAAACCAAAGTAAACTCCTTTTCCTTTTATTTTTTTTAAATTTAAAACCCAATGTTTCAATGTCTTATTTCACAATTAATTAACACTTTGTAATCAAGCGGAAAGTTATTAAGAAACAAAGAAGATAATTTGAATTTTTTTGTTAATGATAAGCCCGAAAATGGGCGAAAGTACATATAGGGTAATTCCCATAAGGAGAGATTACTACAAATATAGAAAGATGTAAAAATGGAAATAAAATGAAAATTTATTAATATTCTTATTAAATTAAACACCGGTTCCAATCCCTAAGTCTTCAAGATTCCTACACCTCGCTTCTGAATATGATAGTTGGAATTATCACCCCCTTCCGAGTTCATGTTATGGGTAACTTGAGTGCTTTCAGTCATATGCATTTTGGATATCCCTAATTTTTGCATGGACCGCTCTTTTAGAGTCTTAGTCCACCAGGATTATATACCATTTTTTTGCATAAGCCGCCCTTTCGGGTTTTTCGACTTACCGAATATTATTTTTGTACAAGTCCCTAATTTTTGCCTGGAATGCTCTTTAGAGTTTTCAATCCACCGGGACGCCCTAATTTTTTCCTAAGTCACCCTTTAAGGTTTTCGACTTAGCGGGATTTTTAATCCTTTTTTTTCTAGGCATAGTATTTTTTGACTGAATCGGAATTCACCGGTCATGGTAAATCCGCTCTATCCATAGTTGTTAATATTAGTGCTCCGCTAGAGAAGGCAATCTTCACGACATATGGCCTTCATAGTTTGGGGTCCATTTTCATCGTGGATCTTTATGGATGAGTAATATCTTTCTTAACACCAAGTCTCCCTCTTCAAATAGGCGTGGACGAACTTCCTTGTTGAATGCCCTTTTAATCTCCCTTTGATACAGTTGACTGTGACATATGGTAGCCATGTGTTTCTCTCTTATGAGGTTCAGCTGGTCATATCTGGTTTGAACACACTCCGCTTCATCCAGTTTTGCTTCTATTATAACCTTTAGTGACATAATTTCCACTTCAATCAGAAGTACTGCTTCCGTGCTATATACCAACGAGAAAGGTGTAACTCTAGTTGATGTACGAACTGAGGTTCTATAACCATATAGTGTGAACGAGAGCATCTTGTGTCAATCCTTGTAAGTCTTCACCATTTTCTGGATGATTTTCTTGATATCACAAAGTAGTATGGTACCCCATGTATTTTCTTAATCGTCGGGAGGCACATACAAGTGCACAACATGTCTTCTCCAAAAGGGAGTATCTTGATTCACAATCAGTGAACTTCTTGCTCAAGTAATAGATTGCATGTTCTTTTATCCTCGTCTTATCATGTTCCCCCAGTATACATCCCATATAATTGTCAAGCACCATGAAATACATTATAAGTGGTCTTTTTATAACTGGTGGAACCAAGATAGGTGGCTTTTGTAAATATTCCTTAATCCGATCGAAGGCCTTTTGGAAATCCCCATTCCACTCGATAGTTTAATCTTTTCCGAGTAGTTTGAAAATTGGCTCACAAGTAGCGGTAAGATGTGAGATGAAACTTGCAATGTAATTTAGTCTCCCTAAGAAACCAAGAACCTTCTTTTCCGTCTTCGGAGCTGGCATTTCCTGGATGGCCTTTACTTTGTCTGGGTCAACTTCTATTCCTCTTTGGCTGATCATGAACCGCACTAATATTCTCGATCTGACTCTAAACGTACATTTTGATGGATTGAGCCATAGTTTGAACTTCCTTAGACGCTAGAACAATTTCTATAAGTTTACCAGATGATCCTTCTCATTTTGCGACCGCGATCATATCATCCACATAAACCTTTATTTCCTTGTGCATCATATCATAGAATAGAGTCACCATACCCCTTTGATAAGTTTCCC
Organism: Lathyrus aphaca; assembly: GCA_963966055.1. Taxonomy (NCBI): domain Eukaryota; kingdom Viridiplantae; phylum Streptophyta; class Magnoliopsida; order Fabales; family Fabaceae; genus Lathyrus; species Lathyrus aphaca. The sequence continues at coordinate 540,666,388 of OZ014522.1, read as the reverse complement.
CAGCATGCTTTAATCCAAATGGCATCAACTTATAGCAGACAGTACCCCACTGAGTGATAAATGTAGTCTTCTCCATATCGGAAGCAAACATCTTGATTTGATTATACCCGGAGACCCATCCATAAATGAAAAGACCGAGAACTGAGCAGTGTTGTTCACTAGTATGTCTATGTGAGGTAGTGGAAAGTCGTCTTTAAGACTTGCTTTATTAAGGTCTTGGTAGTCTACACACATCCTTACTTTCTCATCTTTCTTCGGCACCGATACAATGTTAGCTACCCATTCTGGATACTTCACGATAGCTAAGAATCCTGCATCAAACTACTTTTTGACTTCCTCCCTGATTTTGAGAATCATGTCAGGTCTAGTTCTCCTTAAATTTTTGTTTCATCGGAGGGCATTCTGGCCTGAGTGACAACTTGTGTTCAACAATGTTGTTATCGAGCCTAGGCATGTCTTGGTAGGACCAAGCAAACACATCAGTATACTCTTGCAAAAGATTGATTAGTTTCTCCTTTATATCCTTTTTAAAGAAGTGCCGACTTTGACCTCTTTCTTTTCTTCTTCAGTCCCCAGATTGATCACATCCAATGGTTCCTGGTGAGATTATATTTCCTTGTCCTCTTGCCTTAACAGTCTGGCTAATTCTTCCGAAAGATCACACTCTTCCCCATCAATCTCTTCTGCTTGGTAAATTGGTAACTCGAAGTAAACAAGTATTATACCGGTGTTATTTTTAACAGGTTTATTTTTAAATCCGCATGCAAAAAGATTTTTATTATTCCCGATTTAGACTAGGTAGTATTTAAAATGAGACTATTGAAAAAAAAGTCTTTCCATTTTTTGAAATAATTACAAATGAAAGAAATAAGATCTTGATTGAAAATAAAATGTAATTTTATCGTTAAAATAACCTAAAGAAACAAAGGGTAGCCCTTGTTTGAAAAAGAAAATAACTTTGAAATAAAAATCATCTCAAGAATCTCAATCGTTTTCCAATTGTCGAGGATCGTGTCCGATTAGCAAAGACACACTAAGTTGGATATCCCTTTATCATCCTCTTCTATTGCAGTCACTTGAATTTCGACCCCAGTACTATGGAAAGTTTCGTTGATAGGAGGAACTTCATTTTCTTGTGAACCCTCTGAATCCCTTGATTAGATGGTTTGTAACCCAGCCCAAACCGATTCTTCTTCTCAAGTATCTCCCACAAATTTCCCCAGTATGTTATGGCTCCCCTTGATTAGGAAATTATCTTCTATCCCTTCAATGTCATTGACAATTTCCCCATCGTGCCCTAGTAACGGTTTATTTCCCATATTATACTGGTATTGAAGATCCTACTCATCCTGGTTGGCCAGAGGACCATAAGTGTAAGGAGGTCTAGGTTCCCTACTATGGACATGTTGTGGGATTACTCCTTCAGTAGATAGATCATTAACCCTCTGTTTACCCGCCTGAGCTTCTTCATTCTCCAAGTTATAACCATACAATGGGTTATCATTCCTATTTTCTTTGATAGTGTTTGCATCTCCCTTAAGGATTGCTTGATTCTTCTTCAATTGATCTATGGCTTACTTCTAGTAAGCTCGTGTTATGAGGTCGGGAAGTCAGGTTGCCAAGCTCGATGATTCCGAGATGAGATATTTTTTTATAAAAAAAAATTATTCCCGTTTTAACCCTTTTTGAAAAGACATGTTCTTATGATGAATGTTATATGCATGCAAATGTATGTATGAATATGTAAAGAAAAGATACTTTCTTCGGGATCTTGAAACATTCATTAATGGCAAAGCAAACCCAAGAGTAAATAGAAATTCAAAATATTTTATTAGAATAGAAATTGTTAAGGGTCTTAGCCCAACTTATTACATGAAAGTAGAAATTACAATTAGGGTCGTAGCCCTTAATTCATGAAAGCAAACTAAAAGAAACCATCATGCCCCTAGAAACGTTTTTTAATCCTCTCCCTGAATTCTTCTACCACATGACGGCATAAACCAAGAAACTCCATGATTTTCTCCTTTGGATTGAAGATGATTGATATCTCTTCCGCTTCCTTTAGCCTTTGGGGTATTTCAAGAATAAGACCGTTGGACAAATATGACCAACTTGAAGTATCGCTCCTTGTAGTATCGTTCATCCCTAGCATGCCACTTTATAATCCATTTTCCTTTTTTAGAAGAAGCATCCAATTGTTGTAGGTATAAGTACTCCAAGATTCTAAATCATCATAGGACCCACAAAGATCTCCCATATCCCTTTCAAGTATTTCCACTTTCCTTTCTTCCCTTCATTTTAGCATGATGACATCTAAAGTTTGGCTCCTAGCCTTCTGAAGTGAATCACCCAACCCTTGAACTTCAACTTCCAAAGCTTGAATATTACTTTCAAATCCTTCATTTGTTTCTCTTTGAGTTATACTTATATAGGTAGAGACGTCCATCAATTTCCTTTAGCGGAGGATAAAACCCTATAGTTTTGAAGACACATTTATTACATATAAAACAATCCAAAACCTTGTAGAACTCTTCAAGGGTAGGAACGATTTTGAAGTCTTGAAATTGAAAGACCTTAACCCATGATCATAGTATTGGGACAAAGCTGTTAACTCGGGAGAATAATTATAATATCCAAAATATTCCCATGCTTATGAATTAAGGGTCTCCTTCTGTCTTTGGGTATCTTTGCAGAATATTCCTTCAGCCATCCCATATAAGAGCTTCTCACCCTAACTGTAATCCTTCTTTTCTTATCAATTTTCATTGCCCCTGACTTTACTTTTGCCGTAGAAAAGAATGTTTTAAAACCTAGAAAAGAATGTTTTAAGACACCTTAATGCAAAATATGAAAATAAAATTTCCATGCATGAATGACGGGATGATAATGATAATGAAACAATCTTTTTTTTAATAATTTTTTGTTTGGTAGGGTAACCTGCAAGCATGACCTAACTTGGGTGGGCTTCCTACAACATATTAGTTCTATTGTTTATCTACCCAATCCCCTCACATGTAAGACATAAGATTTTGATAAGCCCTTAAGTCTAGGACCATACCCTTGTATTACCATGAGAAGAAGCAAGTTTTCCTATAGTAATCCTTTGAGATAAGTCCAACTTAGGCAGGAACCTTGTAACAACCTCTTTGGGGATAGGTACACAAGGTTGCCATGAGTTGGCGGGGGTTCTAAAGGTCACTAGAGTCATGGACTAAAGTCAAAGTCCTTACCATGAAGTGGAGCTAGCCCACTCATGATCGGCTCTTTGAATTGATCTACTCTAGTCGGGTATCGTCATCAAAGACCTCACAGATGAAAATCCATGCCGACCAAGACAAGACGATCCCCTACTTAGTATTTTTTTTTTTTTCTCGAGCCTTGGTTTTGGCTTTCCCTCCAAAAATATCCCTTCAAAACAATGCATGAGCAAAACAATAAAAATAATCCAACAAAAATAATTCAGGCAAACAAAATATTCCATTAAAATAATCAAATAAAAATAAGAATAAAAAATAAAAAATGAAAAAATGAAAGAAAAAAAAACCACAAAGAATCCCAAAATACCCCTCACAAACAAAACCCTAAAAATCCTAGAAGTAAAATTGACTATCCTATCCCCAGCAGAGTCGCCAACTGTCGCGGCCGACTTAAAATCTAGAGTCGACATCCTATTTTTTTAAGGGAAATAAGGATAAAACTAAATCCTATGGTCCGAGAGTCAGTTAAATGGGATGAAGGTGTTAAACATTCATCACTTCTATTATACTTAATAGGATCCCTTATAATATTTTTAGGATATATCTTGTTTGTTTTTATAAATCCCATGATTATAAATTCCAATTTAATAAATCCAAAAATCCTAATTTTATCCCAGATTGTATTCGCTAGTGTTTTACAACTATATGCTTACATACCCTCAAAATTGAAGGATCAGAGTTCCGAAGTTCGTATTCCCGCTATCTCTAATTGATTGGTATTTCTTATCCCTTAATGTTTAAGTTGTAATTACCCTTATCTCTTAATCCTAATACTTTATTTATACTCTCATATTTTTAAGAGTTTTATCCCATAATTTTATTCCTAATTAAATTCCCTAATATCCCCTAATCCCCGTATTATCCTTTATTATTATTTTTATTCCAAAATAGAAATTTCCTAAAATATTTATAAATCCCAAAAGAACTTATTTCAATCGCATTATTTCTTAAAAGTAAATTTAAATAAATGATAGTAATAATAATTTTCCCAAAATAAATAGATTCTCATTTAAAGTAATCATGTCAAAAATTAAAACTCAATGTTAAAGTTATAATCCTTTATTTTCCAAAAACTCACATTTTAATTATATAAAAATATTAAATAAGTTAAATAACTCAAATTTATAAAATATCCCAAAATATAAATTAAACTCAAGTTTATATAAATCTGAATTTGTTATAGTACTTCAAAATATAAATTAAACCCCAAAATTATTTAAATAAAACTCTACTTTATAATAACCCAAAATATATTAAACCCAAGGTTTTATAAACCTCAATTTATTATAATACTCCTAAAAAATATAAATTAAACCCCAAAATTATTATTATAATAAATTAAAAATCCAAATTTATTAATTATAAAAATTTATAATAACGGCAAATTAATTCATTATTAAAATAAATAAATTTGTAATAAATCCCAAATTATGATTTATAAATTAAATCCAAATGTATTATGAATACACCCCAAACAAATAAATCCCATTTATAAACTCACTCTATAAAATAAATAAATAATCCCCAAAATTATGAATAACCAAAAATAAATTATTATAAAATTGATAAAGTCCTAAATTCCCTAAACAAGAAAATACTTAGTTAACTCTTCTAATCCGTAAGTTTTAAATATGTTCGTTCCTAAATTAATTAAAATTCTCACGTAATCATCCTATATATTAATCATTTAATCCCATATATTATTAATTCCTTATATTAATCATTTCATTCCATATATTAATTATTATTCTCTATTACAAATTAATTTTAATAATGTAATCCCTAATCCTTACCGTCATAAATTCTAATTATTTGTTATTGTATTAAAAATTGATTACTATTATCCCTTTTTTTTTAAGGATGATTTATGTTATTAACTTAGTTTGGTTATATAAGTACTATTGCTATTTTTTATTTAAAAATTGGTCTTCCCATTTTCATTTTCAAAGATTTTTCTTAGTTGTCATGTTATATAAAAAACAAGGATTAATCTAAATTAATTCATCGCTATTATTTTTTTGTATTTTTTAAAAAGAAAATTTGATTTAAAAAATAGTAACCCCCTAATTGAAATTGATTATTTTAAAGTTCAATTTAAAATTTGGTTGTTTACAAATAATCAATCGACAAATAATGTGCAAAAATAGAAATCAAATGCGTATATAGATAAAAAAAATTAGTTAGTTATTTTTATACGAAATTTAAGACCACGCAAACACAAATCATTCAAACAAACACAGATAAGTCATACATGTAAATATCAGATTGAGTCTTTGAAATTTAGTTTACCAACCTGACCTGTCGTGACCGATTTAAGTAGCTCTCACTCCCTTCTTTTCTTTACGTTTTCCCACTCCCTTCTTTTCTTTAAATTCTCTCATTCTCTTATCGTGTTCTTCGTCGATGATGGAGGTTAGGGTTTGGTTATTGTTGTTCTTCAATGTGAAGAACAATAATTTTAAAGGTTTTGTTTGTAAAGAGTGGGTGAGAAAATAAGAGAGACTAATATTCTATTTATAGGTAAAATTAGGGTTAAGAGTTTGTGTTAACTAAAATTTATCTTGCCCAAAAGTATTAAAAGTAAAATCATAATATTATTAATATAAATATTAATAATAAGATTTGACAATATAAAAAAAATCCTTTTCCAACTTTAAAAAATTAAATCCCAAAATATAATTCTACTCCTTTTTTAAATATTTTAAATGAAAAAATATAAAAAATGAAAATTCCTTTTCACAAACTTAAACAAAAAAAAAAGACAAAGAATTTTTATTTTAAAAATCTAATTAGATTTAAAATAATTTTCTAGAATAAATATACACAATTTTTAATTTTAAAACAAAGATTGCTTTATTTTAATAATCTAATAAGTAATTATTAGATTTTAAAACAAATACACATTTTTTTAATAAATCCAAATATTGTAGTACTAACAATGAATAAATAAAAAATTATAAAAACGCTTTATAATATCCTAATTAAAACTAGGGGTGGCAAAACGGGCCGCCCGCCCCGCCCCGCCTAAAGCCCGCCAAAAAATAGCGGGACGGACATGCCCGCCAAGTTGAAATGGACATAAAAGTCTAGCCCGCCCCGCCAAGGTGGCGGGTTGGCGGGCGGCGGGCTTGCCCGCCTTCTTTTTTAATTATTTTTTCTATTTTTTTAAATAAATTAAAAGATTCTTCTTTCTACATTTCAATAAAAATACATCAAACCAACATTTAAAAAGCATAATTTTTATTAGCCTAAAACATCAACTTTTAGTGAAATAATACTCTTATCATATATAATATCACATTTAGTATTTTATATGATCTAAATTCAAATTTCGATCACACTTTTGTCATTTTTCATTAGAAAAATTCAAATACTTGTCCAACAATAAAGAAAGAGAAAGTAGATTAGTCCTAATAATCTAATAACAACTTATGTACATATCACAAACTATTTTCATAGGCTCTTCCAAATACTTAAATAATGTTATTATATAGGTGTGGCGGGCTTTGGCGGGCGGCAGGTTTTGGCGGGGCGGGCTTTGGCGGGTGGCGGGATTTAGCGGGGCGGGTTTTAGTGGGCGGCGGGTCTAAAATCCCAACCCAACCCGCCACTTTTTGGCGGGTGTGCGGGCCGGCCCGGCGGGCCACGACCCGTTTTGCCACCCCTAATTAAAACCCCTTCATAATATTATTTCTAAAACTAAAAAGAAATAAAAAGAAATAAACTAATCCCCTTCCCTTATATAAGAATATAATTTTTATAAAACCCCCAAAAACTAAAAAAATATGTCAAAAAAGTCAAAAGAGTCTCTCTTTGACTTTTTTAGATCACAGAAAAAAAATCCGGATCAAAATTTAGGGTACGATAGAGACACCTCAAACGAGCTTCACCATTGTCATACCAACGTGGCCGAGACCCCCAGCTCGCGATGGGAAATGTCTAAGCCTTAGGGAAAAAAGGACACAACCGCGTCCTCGGTCCCCTTTAGAGAGAGCAAATCTCGCCCCTCGACAAGTTCCATACTCTGTCGAGTTCAACATTATCACGTCGAGCATTCACCCAGTTCTATAACTTAAAACTGAAAGTATACATAAATAACAATGCGTAGACAAGGTAAAGAAGGACAATACTTATATTATCCAAAAGATACTGACCACAAGATCAGATATTGTCATAATTTACATAAAAAAAGGGCCTAAGCCCTTACAACACGAAATATCAAAAAATGGCACGCATGCCAAGTTAAATATGACGTGCATGCCATTCATTCTTCAGGAGGGACAACCACGCTTTTCCACATTGTGAAGAGGACCAGTGCCTTCTACGACCAACTCACCCCATGGTTCTGCACCTTGAGTTGCTCTACAACATTATAGAAGCCTAAAGAAGTCATTTCCATGTTATCTTATGCCAACAGACGAATCCGAGAAATCAGGTCATCCCTGGTCGTCATAGTAGCCTCCCCCTCCGTCTCATCCTCCCCAGCGGCCAAGTTGTTCACTGCTTCTGCTGCCTGCTTCTTCAGGCGCTTGTTGTCATTGGGAAGACCTGTCATCTTCTCCCTGATTTCGGTGACCTCCCTCATCAGCTCGAGCTTACTCTTATAATGCCACTTAGGCTGAAGTAGATCATTATCAAGCTTAGTGTTCTCGAGCTCCACCTCGGTAACTTTGTCTTTAGCAGCTTGGAGGTCTTTGTGGGACACTAAGTCAGCATCATTGAAAGAAAGGGAAACATCTAGGATCCATATCATCCCCTTCAGGTCCTGACACAGCTCAGTTCTCAAAGCTTTGTGACCAGTGGATAGAATGGCCGCCGCATCTAGATCGGGGACCCGAACACATGACACTTTAGCAAATTACAACCTTTGGGTCACAAACTGGGGTAAAACAAACGTGCCCGAAGGTGCCGTATCAGTTTTTGGAGGAGAAGGCGGTTCCTCGACCCTATGCCTCTTTCCTAGCAGAGAGCCGCCCAACGGAGTGCTCCCCGGAGTATAACTGCCAGTAACAACAAACCCTTCAAGGGTACCCTTGTTGGTCTTCACTGGACGTTCACGCCTCTCGGCCATTTGAGCTGCAAAAACAAGAAATAAGCAAGTCAGTTACCGGATAAGTCCTCGAGCATAAAATTGAAAAAGCTAAAAAAAAATCTACCTAAGAGTCGCATTTCCGCTTCCTCATTCGGGAAGTTGAGAAATGCCTTTACATTTATTAATCTAGCCTGAATGGTCGGCCTTCCGTCGGGCCTAAGGAGGGTATGCCCGTCTGAATCTACGAGTTCTGAAGGGCGGAAACTAGAAATGAAGTTGAACAACACGTTATATGACGTCGTGTCGTCGGTACTGAGATCCTCGGGATTCGTTATATAATGCTCACTAGGATGTCGAAAATGGACATCCACTCACTCCAATGGGAAATGGGCCACCAACCTCTCTTTTTCGTTGACTACCTCCTTATCATACAACGAATCCTTGGTCGTCTGCGAGCTTGGCTGAATGATGTAGAAATGATACTTGAAATCACGAACAAAATCCATATACGCTTTAAAAAGCCTGCTCGCCTGCTTCAACGACACCCAGCTGTGTCAGACATCCTGGGACTTCCTCTGAAGATGGAAGATTCTGAAGAACAAACTAACAGTCGCTCCTATCTCCAGGTAATGACACACCAGCTCGAAGGCCCTTATGAACGCCAGGGAATTTGGATGCAACTGAGAGGGTGTAACACCCATTTATCCCAAGTAAATAAAATGACTAATTTATTAAGAAAAATAAGAGTTTTATCAAAAGTGGAATGCTACTTTTTCAACAAAAATTCAGGTTCACATTTCTTTATTAAAACAACGGAAATATATATATTTTTATTCATCATATGGCAATTCTCCAAACATCCATAATCATTCATCAATTCTCTTGATTTATCATCAAATACACATCATACATCATACAATTAATCAATATCTCAAATAGTTCATCAACACATATCATACATCATTAATTCAATCAATGCAAAGTGACTCCATGACACAATGCAAATGTGGTACCGACTTCATCAAATGTCCATTGATTCAGACCGGATGCATCGCTTACGCTCCTACTGAGACACGATCATCCTTGCACCAATGATTCACAATGAATCCGAATAATCACTTACGCTCCATCCGAGACATGATTATTCCACCAACATGTATGTGTATGCAAGACTCGATTACACATACAATATCACAAACACGCATGAATACGATCATGCCAACACGATCCTCATGATCTTCATCAATTATCACACATCCCATCACATGGGTCACATAAACAATCAGACAATATTCACACATGTTATCAACACAATTCATATGGTTCATCATCAAGAGTCATATAAATCAACATAAGCACATATATTCCTTCACACTAATTACCAATTATCATATCCTATGAACTCCTCATTAATTCCACTCTCAATTATTTCCTATACATATTTTCTAATACAACACGATCCTTTCGATCCTCACCTCGACCATTCCTTCATACAATTGTGTAAGACTTATAATAAACATTTCCATCATCAACACCTTCTAATCGACATATTAATAAAGTTATACCATCCACAATAATCATATAACATACACACACTAATTATCGGTCGTCGGGTCCTATAGTTACACATGGATATCATCATCAAGGCCCTAGACTAATGGTATAAGTATCGAACAAGAACTCGGGATTAAACCACTTAAAATACAGAAAAAATCCTTAAAACAGAGGCCTGACACGGCCCCCCGTGTCAAGTGGCCTGAACGTGCCCCTCAAAATCACACTTATATCCAGCACAAAAGACTGACACGGCTGCCCGTGTCATGCGACACGGCCCGTGTCAGGCCCTCTGAAGCTCCCCTTCCCAAAACTCCTCCAAACCCCCCTTTCTTGTAGTCTGACACGACCACCCGTGTCAGGGCGCCTGCGTCCAAAATCAGTTTTTTCTCAAAAATCACTTTTTCTTTCCTCTTTGATACCAGTTCGGATTCTATTGCTTATATCTCACTTCTATCACTCAAAATAGTCCAAATGTTGTTCTTATACTTACTTTATACCTCTAATTCTTTATGATCTCCACAACCTAATATTACTAATTAAATTAAGAAGGATTCTAGTTTTGTTTCCAATTCTCCATTAACATCATCATCCATATAACCACTTCCATACCAATCTTATCATATAACTCAAATCGACATCATTCCAACTACAACACTCAAGCATATAATTCAACATCAATTTCACACAACCACAATCAATCATCAATATATATACATCATATCACAATTTCATCAAAATCATCAATATTAGAAAATCCCTAAGGGAGTAAGGAACTCCCAATTACCCTTTCATGTTAGATCACCAATAAAGAACCCTTTCTCCCCCTTACCTCGAATTCGATGAATTCCTTGCAAAGTCTTGATCTTGGGGCTTTACGATCCTTGATCTCCCTTCTCTTTTCCCTTTTCTCCAGAGCCCTTTTTCTTTGTCAAAAAGACGATAATGAGAAAATGTATCGTGTTCTCCCTTTTCATAACATAACCAAATTACAAGCTTGCCCCTCAAACCTCCAACTTACTATTTTATTTTATTTATTAAATAACAATATTATAATAATAACACACCTCATTATATTATCATTATTTAAATAAAATACTTCATCCACTTATTATATCCAACACACCATCATACTCTTAATAATTATTTTATAAAAAATAATTTATAAATTCGGGGCGTTACAGAGGGCACCATCTCGAGGTGGGTAAAAACTGCTTCCTGGAAGTCCGTGAAGGGCAAGCGGTACCCAGCCTCGCGAAACACGTACTCGTACATAGGAAAACAAAGGGCACGGAAGCGTGAGCATATCCTCTGGTCAGGCTACAGAGGAAATGCTCGCCAGTTTACAGGACCTCCTTTCTTTATCTTCTTAATCTTACTCCATGCATCTAAAGTGTTTACGGAGAACTGAGACGTCGTCTCAAGCGGCTCGTCCATAATCCGTAGTTTGTTAGTAACGGGGACGTCCGTGATTCCAGCAGCGTCACCCGAAGAGTTATCCTCGACTCCTTTTGCGTGTTTTCGACTCCTTTAACCTAAAAAGTAGAGGAAACATAATGAATTCGACGATCTCAAATCCACCCTTCCACTGCAAATCAAGTGAAAGGGATTTGATAAGGGTCGGGGACGTACCCCGGGTCAGCCCTTTGACCTTGGAAAGCACTACGGGGATAAAATCGACAGGACGAACTCATCCTCGTTAAGAGTAAAATTGCTTTAACTAAAGTCTACCGGGGATAAGCCCCTACATTAACCACAAACTGCAACGACCCAATGCCCGGTCGACTAACACTAAGCTATCATAAACAGAATCTATCATGGATCTAACATTATTTTATTTATCTTCTGAAACTAACCCTTGTTCTTCATGAGATTCATACGCATATTATGAACATTCATAAAAAATTTCCAGAAATTCATAGGAATCCCCAGAAATGTTTAAGATACTATGAACTTCATGAGAAACTTATGAATGTTCATCATTCAAAACTGCAAAATAGAAGGAAGGGGATGAAGATTACCTTGATCCATGGCAGAATTCTGGGAATTTGACAGTGGCGACGATGAAGGTCCAACGAGAAGTTGCAGAGAGAAAGTTTCACGGTGAGAGGAAGAGTTCGTGCGAAATGAACAAATGAGTTCCTTCTCCCCCTTTTATAATGTCATTAGCTCGCGTGGGGAAACGCAAAAGCTAAGTAATTACTACATAGGGCTAGCCCCTAGGTGTCATAAATAAATTACGGCACTTTCTAACACGTGTCACTAAAATCCACAAACGTTTTATCTTCCCAAAAAATAATATTTTTCCAATGTTTGTATGTCTCCCTCCTACGAACAGCTGCCCGTTGCAGTAACCAGAACCTAAAGGAGGCACGTGCTTGCAACATTTACGAAAAGGTTACGACGATCTGGATCCTCGACACCTTAAGTCACTATCCTCGCTCGAGCACAACAACTTAGGGGGCTCCTGTTCTGGACTGGCCTAGCAAGTGCCCTACGCCAAATTGTGGCCCAATCTAGTATTCGTTTGGGCAGAAGCCCAATAAAAGACTAGCGAAGATATGACCATTTTAATATAGAGCCGTTGGCATATAACCGTTGGGGGCCTCCCCACACACGCGATAATTATTTCATGCGACCAAATGCCCTCCGGATTTACAAGAGGTCGTTATGCTCAGTCAAAGGCTACGTGCCCATAATCCACATGCATGTGCCATTATAAATACCTTCCACCCTTGGAGGGCCAGGTATTCAATTCTGATAACCCAATTTCTTACGCTTTTGTTCGTCTTACACTGAAACTTACTTGAACGTCGGAGTACCTTGCAGGTACACCACCCCTCTCCTACAAGCAGCATCACTGTCCCAATTGAATGCCACAAGGACCTATCCAGATCATTTCTATACAATGTTCATAATCAATATTTCAAGCAATTGAGAGTACAATGTGATATTAATAAAAAATCAAAAAACCCTTTAAAAAAACTTATTGTTTTTAAGTCTATACATGATTCCATGATTACATATAGATGGTAAAATTTTATAGAAAAAATGAAGGCGGGGGAGAAGAAATTTTATAAAAAAAACATGAAAATGGAAATATATCAAGGTAACATGAAGTGAGGAAATGTCTAGGTGCTTTCATATTTTTTTTTATATCAAAAGTAAGCCATAGATAATATCCAATGTTATAATTTGAGATATCATCGATGACAGACTTAATTGAGCCCTCACTCTATACATTATCATAATAATAATAAAATAATAATAATAATAATAATAACAATAATAATAATATCTAACATCTCTCCTGAAATTACGATGCATTAGCAAAGAGCGTCGAGAATTTTTAATCAAGAAACGATAAATATTTAATAGAATGTGTCTTCGTAAACAAATCGGTAACATGTAAAGTAGAGAGACAAATGGTAGAGAAATTTTTCCATGTTGAAGATGATGACGAGTGAAGTGACAATCAATTTCAATGTATCTGAAACATTCATGAAAGACTGAAATGTGGGGAAATTGAGTGGCACTCTTATCATCACAAGACATTGAAGTCAATTTAAAACGAATGACAACTATGTCATAAAGTAACGAACGCAAAACGAATGACAACTATGTCATAAAGTAACAACTATGTCATAGAGAGTAAAAACCCTTCTAGGCTTGGTCAAACCAGACCTCAAGATTCAAGGCTAACAGCTACATGGCAAAAAAAAAGGTAAGTTATGATACATGCCATATTAAACTAGATGTGCATGCAACCCCAATAGACCACATTGTCTTTTTAATGTTTGATACCATATTAAATTTCTTTATTTCCCCTAAAGACATCAATTTCATCCATCTTTTGAAGAAAACTAAGGGTTTCTTAGTCAAAATCCTCCATAGTTACTAGGTTGAGCAACACTAAATATTTTGTACTTAAGAGATTTTTTCATGAAGTCTTATAGAATCAAAACATTTAAACCTCTATATCACATACTAAGGAAGTTTATACCATTTAGATGATCTTCACTTCCCAAGGAGAACAAGATACTTGCAAATTCATCCATTTAGATGTCCCTAACTTTGTGACAAGACCTTCATAAAATTTACCTAGTTAGAACCCGCAAAAGAGCTTAATTGTATTCAATACCACAAAAGGAGGACTCATACTTTAGATGAAACTTCACTATGAGTACACCTAATAAAAAATGACTAGTACTTGTAAACTGTGAGGTTTTACTTTACGATACCTTCTAACATTTGTCCCTTGAGACAATTGTGACTAGCAAACGGTTTGAGGGCCTAAAAACTCTAGAACCTCAATATAAAAGACATACTTCAAATTATTCTCAACTATAGACTATTTAAAACCTAAACCTCAACCTTATGATCGTCACTGACTTTATTTTATGAGTGTTTTCAAGTACACCCTCTACCTTCAAATAAATCTCAAAGTTTGTTACTATAGTTTGTCATCAGATTCGCTGCTACCAAAAACACTTGAAGCAAAATGTCTCGTAGAAAGAATAGGCTTATAGTTAAGTACTTCCTTGGAAGGGGATAATATGGAGTTTCTTTAGGGGTATTATTTAGTTATTTAGATTTTTTTGGAGTACACGTTAAGTATATTTGGGTTTAATAGTAGGTTATTTGCTTGGATATGTGTTTGTGTGTTCTCTTGGAAGTCTTTTGAACTTGGCTAATGGATGTTTGACTAAATATGTGAGTATTTATGGGCTTAACCAATGGGCCTATTGCCCTAATTACTTTTCTTATTGGTGGTAGAGGATCTTATAAGGTTATTAAGGAGGGTGGGAAACATGGGATGTTTTATAGTGTTTAAGGTTGGAACTTTAGGCATTCCCTTCACTATGTCCTTATTACAAGAGTGTTTAGTCATTTGAAGCTTAAATGACCATATTTTCAGTGCCACACATAAATATTGTTTGTTGAAAGTTATAGTGGCAATTCAAGTGTTGTAATTGATTAACACAAGAGTGTAATTGATTACAGCAAAGCCACAAACACTTCTGATGTAACAAAAAAGTGAATATTTAAAAGTTGTAACCAGTTAACCATAATGGTTAACTGGTTACCACTAAAGCTAGTTTAATTTCATTGTAATTTGTAACTAGTTAACTAAATGGTGTAAGCAGTTACATATATGTGTTTTGAAATTTTTCTGGTATGTACCTGTTTGTTTTAGATCTCAATCATAATGTAACATTTGTATAAATATGTTGGATGCATTCTCATCCAAAGTTAATTCCCATATCATTCTCTATTTATCTTTTTTCATTCTATCTCTCTCTCTCTCTCTTTATCTCTCTCTCTCTCTCTCTCTCTCTCCCTCTCTCTTTCTCTCTTTCTCTTTCCCTCCCTCTCTCAATTTTTCTCTTTCACTCTCCATATTCAAATTTTCTCCACCATTGTTCACTAATCTTGTGGTTCAAAGTTTCAACATTTGGCATCAAGAGTCTGGTCCTGATCCACCAATACCAAGTGTGCAACATGAATTTTGTTTCTAATGAAATGGTCCTTGTAAACCTACTTATCCTTGATGCGGAGTATTATGATAAATGATGAAAGAAAATGAAGGTGTTGTTTGGCTACCAAGATGTTCTTAAAGTGATTAAGAATGGGGTTACACCTTTTGTCCAAGGTGCAATAGATGCATAGCAAGCAACACATGAGGAAGAGAAGAAGAAAGATTTCTAGTCGTTGTTTTTTATCAATGTGTGGATGATGACAACTTTGAGAAAGTCGGTGATTGTGAATCGTCAAAGAAAGCATGGGAGATCTTAGAGAAGGCCTATGCAGGGTATGACAAGGGAAAGGTGGTGAAGTTTTAAACTCACAAACGTCAACTCAAATTGATTCAAATGGAAGAAAAAGAGACGATAAATAATTTTACAACAAGAATCACCCAATTAGTTAATCAAGTAAAGGCATGCGGAGAAACTATCATGAAATAGTAAGTTGTTGCAAAAATATTGAGTTCTTTAACACCAAGATTTTACAATGTAGTTGTGGAGATTGAGGAATCGAAGGCCTTGTGTTGATGAGCAAAGAGGAGCTACAAAACTCTATTGATTCTCATGAGTAAAGGATGGAGGAGAGAAATAATGGTAATGCGAATTTGGTGATCTCTTTGTAAGCTCTCTTCAATGAGAAGGACAATAGATCAAAAGGAAAATGACCCATGAAGAGTAAAGGGAATTTTAATAATTTTAGTGAAAGATTGTCCCAAAATTCCAAGAACTCGACTTGTCAAAGGGGTGAAAGCAGTTACCACAAAAATGATGGTCAAGGAAACTTTAGAGGTGAAAAAAAGAGGTTTGACAAAAGCAAAAAACAATGCTTTAAGTGTCAAAGATTCGGTCATTTTACAAGAGAATGAAATGAAAAAATAAAGAACCTCAAGGAGATGAATCTAAGGTTACAAGACAAGAGTTTTATGAAGATAATACACTCTTGGTCATTATCACAGAAAGAGAATGCAATAGCAGCAGGCTGTGGGATAACAATATTAGCAATTTAAGGAATTCTGCAAAGTTGAGTTGTAACCGATTACATGATGTGGTTAACCGGTTACATGCGGATGAAAATGCCATGATGAGTACAAAATGAGTTCAATGAAGCTAGGAATGGTACTTAGACTCAGGTTTTTCTACTCATATGACAGGGAGGAAGGATCTGTTTGTTAAAATCAATTGTGTCGTGAAGATCAAAGAAAAGTTTGTGGATGACACTACTCTAGTGGACGATGGGATCAATGAGGTTTTGATAATGAGAAGGGATGGTGGATATTCCTTGATCAAAGATGTCTTGTACATTCCGGGAATCAAATGTAACCTTCTAACTATTGGCCAATTGCTTGAGAAGGAGTACAAGTTCACATGGAAAATAAGGGGTTGCATGTTATGGATGCAAAGAGAGTTTTGGTCCTTAAAGGGCCTATGTATGTTAATAGAACCTTCAAGGTTGAGCCGAAGGTATCATATATGTCTTGCCAGAACCGAAAGTCGAGAAGAATGGATATGGAACTATGATATTGGGCATCTCAACTTTAGAGATCTCAAAGACTTGCAAAAGAATGAAATGGTAACGAAACTGCCATCGATCAACATAGCGGCTGAAATTTGTGAAGAGTGTGTGCAAGCAAATCAACATAAGAGTAAATTCAGCAAGGATCATATCGTAGAACCAAGAATCACCTTGATATGGTGTATTTGGATGTGTGTGGACCTGTGCAATTAGATTTCATTGGTGGGAATATGCACCATGTCACATTTATCGATGATCATAGTAGAAAGCTAGGTGCATATCTAATCAAGAGAAATGATGAGGTATTTTAAGTGTTTAAGAGGTTCAAGTCCTCGGTTGATTGGCAGAGTGGTCACAAACTAAAAGTGCTCAAAACGGATGGTGAAAGCGAATATGTCTCAAATGACTTTGAAAGGTTTTTTTATTCAAAAAGTATTTTACATGAGATAGTACCACCCTACACACCACACAAAAAATGGACTTGACGAAAGGAATAATTGATCGATCTTAAACATGATAAGAATCATGTTAAAGGGGAAGAACTTTCCGAAATAGTTATGGGGAGAAGCGGTATCCATAGCTACTTATTTCTTTAATAGGTGTCATATAAAGAAGCTTGAGAAAGTAACATCAGAGGAAGCATGGTTGGGATTCAAGCCGAATCTGAAACATTTGAGATTTTTCGGTTTCGTAATGTATTGACATGTTCCAAGACATTTTAGAATGAAGTTGGATGATAAGGGATAAGTGATGATATGTGTAGGGTATCACTCTACTGGTGGTTACAAACTGTTTAATGTTGCAAACAAGAAGATTGTGATCACTCGGGATGTTGTGGTCGAGGAATTGAAGAAAGTTCAGAAGTTGTTAACTAGTTACATGCAGTCGTTAACCAGTTACATACAATCATTAACTGGTTACCAGAATGCAGTAACCACTTACTGCTTTGAAATTCCAGATTCTGTAGAAACGGGAACTGCAAAATATCCTGTCGTTGAAGCCTGAAAAGAGGAAAATATTAGAACATCAACAAGGAAAAACACTTTTCCTTAAAAACTCCAAGATTGTGATCTGTTATGAGACAACAAATTTGATGATAATGGTGATTTTGTCCATTTTGCCCTTATGACCAAATTTGTACATGTTAAAACGGAAGACACTTTAAATGATCCAAAGTGGATTTGTGCTATGAAGGAGGAGCTGGAATTCATTGAGAAGAACAATACTTAGGAGTAGGTTGATTTAATGGATGAAAATAAGCCAATTAGTGTGAAATGGGTGTTCAAAGTGAAGGAAAATCCTAAGGGTGAAATAATCAAGAAAAAGGCTCGATTGGTTGTTAAGAGATTTTTGCAAAAATAAGGTATAGACTTTGACGAGGTATTTGCGTCGGTCGCTGGATTGAAATCGTTAGGATTGTTGTTGGTATTTCTAATATCCACAATTGGCTCATCTACCAAATGGATTTCGAATCTATGTTTTTGAATGGAACCCTTGAAGAGGATGCATATGTAGTACAACCCCCTGGTTTTGTTGTGAGAAACCAAAATATGAAATTCTAAAAGTTGAAAAAAAACATTATATGGTTTAAAACAAGCTCCGAGAGCTTGGAATAAAAGAACAAATGGTTTCCTAAAGGAGGTTGGATTCAAGAAATATGTATCCGAGCATGGAATGTATGTGAAGACGGATTCGAGTGAAGAAGTGATTATCCTTTATCTATATGTAGATGACTTGTTCATAACGGGAAGCAACAAAAAGTGAATTTCTATGTTCAAGGGTGAACTTATGACTGAATTTGAGATGACTGATCTTGGTCTCATGAATACTTCCTTGACATTGAGTTCCACAAGTCCAAAATGGGACTACTCATGCACCAAAGGATGTATGCACTTGAAATATTGAAGAAGTTTGAAATGGTGCATTGTAATGTTGCCATTACTCCAGCTGAACCAAGGTTGTAGTTGTCTAAGAATGAGGATGGGAAAGATGTTGATCCAACTTAATATAGGATTTTGATTGGATACTTGCGTTATTTGTGCAACATGCTACTAAAATTGGCGTTTAGTGTCAGTATTGTGAGTAGATTCATGGGGAGACCGAAGGTGTCTCACTTGGAAGTTGTCAAGAGGATCCTAAGATATTTCAAAGGTTTTGTTGGCTGCGAAACTCTCTTTCTCGCATCGGATACAAGCAGAAAATGTAATTTTTCTCGGTTTTACTGATTCCAACTGGTGCGGAGATAAAGATGATCAAAAGTCTACAGCTGGATACATCTTTATGTTTGGTGTAACATCAATATCATGGTGTTCAAATAAGGAACCAATAGTTGTATTCTCATCTTGTGAGGTCGAGTACATTGTCACTTTGTTATGTGCGTGTCAAGTCGTGCGGCTTATGAATTTATTGGAGGAGTTGGGCAGCAATGAGGGTGGGGCTATTACACTTCAGGTTAACAATGTTTTCACGCTTATTGATATGAAGTTTCACTACTTGAGGGAACTTGTTTGGGAAGGAAGGTTATGATTGGGATATTGCAAAAGTGAAGACTAAGTGGCTAATTTGTTGACTAAAGGAGTTACAAATGATGTGTTCAAGAGGTTGAAGATGAACATTAGCATGAAAGACTTGGAACACTTGAATGAAGGTGGCGAGTTGAAAGTTATAATGGTAATTCAAGTCTAGTAATTGGTTAACACGAGAGTGTAACCGATTACAACAAAGCCAAAAGCACTTCTGATGTAACATAAAAGTGAAGATTTTGAAGTTGTAACCGGTTAACCATAGTCGTTAATAGGTTACCATTGAAGCTAATTTAATTTCATTGGCACATATAACTAGTCAACCGAATGGTGTAATCGGTTACATGCCCGTGTTTTGCATTTTTTTCTGTTATGTAACTGTTTTTTAGATCCCAATCATATTGTAACACTTGTATAAATATGTTGGATACATTCTCATCCAAGGTTAATGCAATTATCATTATCACCATCTCTCTCTCTCTCTCTCTCTCTCTCTTAGAGAGAGAGAGAGAGAACACTATTTATGTGGACATGACTAAGCCATTATCTTCATGAAACATTTTGTAGGTATCATTGTAGAGAAAAATGGTCATCTTCTTTTGCAACAACTGACCTAAGCTCAAAAGATTGTTTCATGGGCATTGATATGTAATATACATCAGTGGTGACATGAATCTTTATTCCAATTAGGGGTGGAAATAGGCTGGGTCGGGTTAGGCTTTGTCAAGCCTAAGTCTGGCCTGCCAGAAAAACTAAAGCCTAAGCCTGACCTGTAGTTGTCATAAGTTTTTTTTAAAACCTGAGTCTGACCTTTTCTAAGGTCTGATTAGTCTGTTAGCCTACATAAAAACCTATTATTTTAGACATATTTAAATAAGTAATTAAAATAATTTTTAAATAGACTAACAAACTAAAAATCTAATGAAACTAAATATTTGTTTGCATTAAATTATTTTAACTTACCTATTATCATAAGTTTTGTGAGACTATTTGTTTAAGATAACTTATGAAAACAACTTATAACATTGTTCATAAGGTGTTTTCATCTTATTTTCTCAAGTTTTCCAAGATAACCAATTTTTTTTGTGTATTTTAATTTAAAGTACTATACATAACATAATGATAATAAAAAAATATTCATATTTATTTAAATAGGTCGACCTGTTAGGCTTAAGAGGTTTTTTTTTCATGGTTTATGACCTAACATTTTAACTAAATAGACTTATAAAAAAACCTAAGTTTTTTCTATTAATTGAAAAATCTTGATCTGACCTAAGTCTATATAGATTAACATATAAATACCTGTTATCAATATGACCTATTTCCACCCCTAATTCCAATGCACAACTTCAAAATTCCTCTTCCAATGTCTAGAATCTTGGAATCATCTTCAAATTTTACTTACTCTCTAAAATTGTCATCAAAATCAATCATTCATTCCATAATTTCTATCATGTGGTTGTTACATCCAGAATGAAGGATACCAACTTTTTTATTTGGCATTGGTGCTCACATGATCTTCCGCCATGAGCAAAAATTCATCACTATCATCAAATTAACAACTTCCTTCTAATTAGGACACTCATTCTAGTGGGTTCCCAACTTGTGGCACTTGGTCCATTCCAAAATCTCTTCTGCTTATCTACCTCCGCCATGATCTTTTGATCCTACAAGACCTCTACTACATTCCAAAATCTCTTCTCCTTGTCTGTCATTATGTGCCTTAATTATTTGTTCATGTACAAGAAGACTTCTCTATAACTCATCAATAGATATGGTAGTGGCATCATGGAATTCTTCTATGAAGCACACATCATGCTCAAGTCTTGCAATCATAAACCTCAAGATTTAGTCAACAACTAATATTTCAGCCATTTTCTCCCCATGAGCATTCATCTTGTTGACAATTTTAAACGTCCTTACAAAATAATCAATTCATTCCAAGAACCTCACATTATCTGCAAAGAGCCTATAGTTTGGCATGTTTCACCTTAGTATAGTCTTGATATTTGTTACATATGGAGTCCTAAATGTTAGTATTTGGTATGTTTCACACCAAGACTGTCTCTAGGTTAAATCGACCAATGGATTGAAGCATATTGTTCTTCACCTTCATGTATCTGAGTTTGCTTTCATCATGAGGTTTTTCATTCACTTGCTCAAATGTGACATTCGATGGACCCACTATGACACCATCTTTAATTAAACTCCAATACTTTTTTATCGCAACAAATTCTCCATCAACTTTCTCAAAGATCCTAAAAGTCATCAAAAAAATTTATGGCATTGCAAAATTCGAATTTGTGTTTATTACAAAGAAGCAAATTTAAGAGGAGAGAGAGGATCTTATGAAATATATTGATGAATACTAACTAACTCAAACAATTTCTCATTGTTTTAAAAATCGGACCGGACCGACCGACCGAACCGATCGAACCAGAAACCGATCTAATTCAAATGTTTGATCGTTTATATCATCGAATCGGTGTGAAACGATAAAAATTGGTATAAATCAGAAAAATCAATGGTTTTCATAAATCGTAATTTAATTATATTTTTTTAAATTTTTATTATTATTATTTTAATTAAAAACTTAATTTTTTTATTATTTTAATTAAAAAATTAAAATAAAAAATAAAATTAAAAGTAAAAAATAAAACAAAATAATAATATCATTAACGGGAAAACTGTTGCAGATGCGATTGATTTCACGATAGATGATTTTAATATCGAAGAAGGGGATCCCAACATTGAAATAATTTTCTCTCATTTGAACTAAATGTGATACACATTGGAGTTATTTTGTTATAAATTATTTAATTGAATTATGTTACGGTTAGACTTTATTTGCAATTAAACTTTGTAATTTTATACTATTTTTTTATGTGTGATATATTTGTTTAAAATTTGAATTTAGATTATGAAATTGTGAATTTATGATATGATATTTTAAAAAAATTTAAGTGTTTATATTTTGTAGAAACTGAATCATCGGGTACAATCAATTTTATATCTATATAGTTTTATTATAAAGACTGATCTATCGAGTTATCCGATTTAATCCGGTTTGATCGTGCAGTTCGATCAATAATCCAGTTATTCGATCAATAAACCAATAAATAAATAAATAGAGTCGGGTGGACCAATTGTGGAGTAAATGATACATGTAACTTATATAAGATGTCCTGGCAAGACGCAACTTATATTTAGTTTGCAACATAAGAAGGTAGTTACTTAACAAACAAATAATTAACTAACTAACCACTTTAAACATGACAAAATTAAACATCTATTCAACTAAATTAATCATAATATCATAGATGTAAGCAATATAGATGTATTGTATATCATTACTCAATTTTTTATCCACTAGATTAAGAGTTAAATATAGATAATTAAACACATCATTTTCAATTATCGCAATCCTAAAACGGTTCATTATTAATAAATGGTATCAACTACACCAAAATCACAACCTCCAGTTTTTCCATTTTGATATCAACCATTCATTTACATGTCCATGATTGAAGGATCTCCTCTAATTATAAACGATTAAACCCTGGTTTTCTCAAATTTAAATGGATCAAAATAGTCAACAACTATATTCTTGTGAATGCCAAGTTTAGTAATTGTGTTATCACCTTTCATTTTCAACAACACTCATAATTTTTTTAGAACTCTTGTCAATATAAATAGCATCACATACCTCAACATAATTCAAATCAAAATCATAGTTCGCCCAGGGCATTTAGTAAACACTGCCCAAGGGCTATAATAAAGTTTTGATCAATTTAAAAAAAAAAAAAAAAAAAAAATCATATCATAGAGATGACAGGAGCAATTGAAAACAAACAACATAACCAGAAGAAGAAATTTGCTGTTCTCGGCGTGTCTTCGATCTTACTTATCGCGATGGTAGCCGCTGTGGCAGTCGGTGTTTCCAATGGCGGAGAGGCGGCTGATTTATTAGGAGGTGGTGATGGTAACCAGATTGCAAAATCACAAAAGAATGTTCAAGTCCTTTGTGAAGCAGCTGAGTACAAACATACCTGCCAAAACAGTCTCGCAAAACCTTCAACAGAAACCTCAGATATGAAGGAACTGATCAAAGCAGCATTGAATGCCACAGCTGAAGAGTTTCTCAAACAAATTGATAACTCAACACTTTACAAGGAGTTAGCTACCAATGACATGACAAAACAAGCTATGGAAATTTGCAAAGAAGTCCTTGGTTACGCCGTTGATGATGTTCATCAATCTATCCACACATTGGACAAATTTGAGCTGACCAAGATGAATGAGTATGCTTATGATCTCAAGGTTTGGCTTGCAGGTACACTTTCTCATCAACAAACATGTTTAGATGGATTCGAGAACACAACAACCGAAGCCGGACAAACCATGGCTAGGGTTCTTAACGCCTCATTGGAGCTAAGTCACAATGCGTTGGATATCATTAACGGAGTTTCGACATTCATGAAAAGTCTTAACTTGACCTCTTTAACAAGTGCTGTTAATAGGAAGCTTTTGTCTGAAGATGGCTTCCCAACATGGGTTGGTCAGAATCAAAGGAAGCTTCTTGTGGCTCCTGAGAGTATTAAACCTAATGTTATTGTTGCTCAAGATGGTTCTGGACAGTTTAAGACTTTGACTGAGGCACTTGCACTTGTTCCTAATAAGAACAAAATTCCTTTTGTTATTCATGTTAAAGCTGGTGTTTATAGTGAGTATGTTTCTTTGGATAAACATAAGACTCATGTTATTATCATTGGTGATGGTCCTACAAAGACCAAATTCACTGGCAACAAAAACTATGTTGATGGTGTTCTGGCCTACAACAGTGCAACATTCGGTAAGTTCGAATATTTCGTTATAAACATTATATTTCTTTGAATTTAAGGTTTTTGTTTAA
The DNA here is from genome assembly GCA_963966055.1 of Lathyrus aphaca. Taxonomy (NCBI): domain Eukaryota; kingdom Viridiplantae; phylum Streptophyta; class Magnoliopsida; order Fabales; family Fabaceae; genus Lathyrus; species Lathyrus aphaca. The sequence continues at coordinate 540,642,073 of OZ014522.1, read as the reverse complement.
CCTATTGTACTTGTTTTTTTGTTTGATAGCTGTGAATGCTGCTCATTTTATGGCTATCAACGTCGGTTTCGAGAACACAGCTGGAGCAGAGAAGTATCAAGCAGTTGCCCTCCGTATCACCGCCGATCAAGCCGTGTTCTACAACTGTCAAATGGACGGTTTCCAAGCCACTCTCTACTCACAATCCAAAAGACAATTCTACCGCGACTGCACGATCTCTGGAACCATCGACTTCATCTTCGGAGATGCTGTCGGAGTTTACCAAAACTGCAAACTCATTGTCCGGAAGCCAATTGATGATCAAAATTGCATGGTAACAGCCGGAGCAAGAACCAAAATCGACAGTCCATCAGGCCTTGTTTTCCAAAGCTGTCACTTCACCGGCGAACCCGATGTTCTTACCTTGGACCCCAAGGTAGCTTATTTGGGAAGACCAGCGAGAAATTTCTCTAAGGTTGTTATCATGGATTCTACCATTGATGATATCTTTCTACCAGAGGGTTACATGGCATGGATGGGAAGTGCTTTCAAGGACACATGCACTTATTATGAATACAACAACAAGGGTCCTGGTGCTAAAACTGAGCAAAGAGTGAAATGGCCCGGTGTTAAAGTCATAGACGCAAATGTTGCTGCTGATTTTTATCCAGGAAAGTTTTTCGAACTCGCAAACTCAACTCTGCGCGATGCTTGGATCGTTCATTCTGGAATTCCTTATTCAGTTGGACCACTTGCAACTACTGCATAAGTTACGCGTCACAAGTCACAGCAACTTCTATTATATATATGACTATACCTATATAGTGTACGTATAGCCATCCCTGCATGCATGCATGCTCAATTCCCTAAGCATATTTTGGCATTTTATAATGTAATGTCTCTGATCAAGGAAAGTGATCATGCAGTATTGGTGTTTGTTAATCATTGAGCTTCTCCTTCAATTTTGTTTTATGCTTCAAATTATTTAGAGAATTCTAAATGACCAATTGTGATTTTGAATTCTCCTTTTATTTTGACTCTTATGAATATTGCTTTTTCCACATATGGAATTGAATCTGGTTATGCAAAATGAATCACAAGAGTATATAATTTGAACCAAACAATAATAAAACAATATATGCATATCTTTCAACAAAAAAACAAACTGAAGAACAGCTTGTAAAATAACATAACTAACCCAACCAACTTGTTGCTTATAAAGCAAGTAACAAAATGAAATCACTTATTTGAATTATATTTCAACATTCTCTCTTAATTCAAAGTATTTAAGCTAAGTACATTAAACATCTTGCTCACTTCCTAGATTTTATTAATCTCCAAAGACTTGATTATAATATTTTCTACTTGATCATCTGTCTTGCAGTATGCCAAGATGATCTTGCATTTTTTATTATATCTCTATATAAATGGAACTTACATTTTCTTATGCAAATTCAAGACCAAATATAAACCGGTTCTCCTAAATCCATAATCTCAAAATCAATAATCATTTGAAGTTAGAGGAATATCACTATGATTACTCCTAGTTACAAGTAAATGATAATGAGAAATTGAGGATTCTTAAAGGTAGTCTTAAAAATTAAAGGCAGTCTTAAAAAGTGAAACACAGAGGATTTTAGCATACATGACTTGGAGATTGAGGATGGTGCGAGAAGGATAAATGAGGGGGATGAAGAAGCGGTTTTGGCTAACGGTGTGATCTCGAATGATCTTTTATATAATCGAAAAGCGACTTCGAGTCGATTTTGGTTAAATTTAAGGATTAAAGAGAATATGTTAATTCAAAAGTCTAGGGTGAAGTAGCTTAATGAAGGGGATAATAGTCGTTAATTTCATGGCATTATGAAGGGGAGGATGAGGCGCAATTTTATTGGTGCTATTAATTCGGGGAGAGGAGTGATTGTAAAGGTGGAAGAAGTGAAAGAGGAGGTTAGATCACATTTTGCTAGAAAAATTGTAGAACCTATTCCTTCTAGACCGATATTGGAGGGGTTGGAGTTTAATTCGATTAGTGAGGAGGATAGGTCTCATATTGAGAGGCCTTTTTCGGAGGAAGAAATTAAAGAAGCGGTGTGGGGTTGTGATGGCTCGAAGAGTCCGGGGTCAGATGGTTACTCCTTTGTGTTCATCAAGAGATGTTGGTATTTTGTCAAAGACGATTTCATTTGTTCTTTAATGATTTTCATGAAGGGGTTATTTAATGATTTTCAAAGACGAGTAGTGGTCAGTGAAGTCAGTGTACTTCACATCTTTAGGGTGTTGGCTTTGATACGTTTCTTTGGGAGTTGGGACGACGTTGCTTTTATTGTTATTTATTTTGAAAACATTTTCTTGGAATTGAAATTGTTGGATGTTTATTTAAAAATAATTCCCCTGCATGTTGAACATTTATTTTTGAAAACGTATCACAGAGCTATTTATGGTGTTTTGAAGTTGATTGTGACACTCGAATAAAATGTTGAAAATTTTACTCTGATTTTTATTAATATTTCTGTGGGGTAAATTTGGGTGTTGTAGCGGAGATCAAAGTATTTTTTTTCAAGCCGAAAAGGCTTCAAAACACTCATTATCAAAATTAAATTCAACATCTTTCATTAATAGCCATGTCAAGGGCTTGGTGATCTTTGAGAAGTCCTTAATGAAGCGGCGATAGAAATCGACGTGACCTAGGAAACTCCTAACCTCCCTTACAGTGGTAGGAGGGTTTAACTTCTCTATTATCTCAATCTTGGCCCTATCTACCTCGATCTCTCTTTCGGACACTAAATGCCCGAGAACAATACCTTTTTTTTTACCATGAAATGATATTTTTCCCAATTAAGAACGAGGTTCACCTTAACACACCTTTCCAATAATTTTTCTTGGTTTTTCAGACTACTATCAAAATAAGACCCATACACATATAAGTCACCCATGAAGACTTCCACGATGTCTTACAAGAAGTCAGAGAAATTGACATCATGCAATGCTGAAAATTAGCAGGCACATTGCAAAGCCCAAAAGACATTCGCCGATAGGCAAACGTGCCATAGAGGGAAGTGAATGCCATTTTCTCTTGGTCACTAGGATGAATGGGGATTTAGAAAAAACCCGAGTAACCATCAAGATAGCAAAAATGGGAGTGCCTAGCTAGATTCTCAAGCATTTTATCAATGAAAGGTAGCAGGAATTGGTCTTTTCGAGAAGCTTTATTAAGCTTCTTATAGTCAATGGACATTCTCCACCCCATAATTGTTCTAGTGACAACGTGATTATCTCAGCCTCCAAGAGTTAAAACACCTCCCTTTTAACTAACTCTTTCATGATGGGATTTAGCCGCCTATGATGTTCTCTAGAGAGATTATAATCATCCTCTAGAATTATTTTATGCATACAAATAGAGGGGTTAATACCTTTTAGGCCATCTATGGTGTACCACATGGCTTTTGGGTACTTCCTAAGGACAATGAGAGGCTTTTCAATTTCGGCCACCCCCAAACTAGCATTCACTATTACGGGTCAGTTTCTCTCTATGTCCAAAAATTCGTACCTAAGGGTCTTTGGGAGAGGTTTCAATTCCATTTGGAATTTTTGTTGCCCGGGCTCGTCACCTTATATCACAAGCACTTCGAAACTTTGTTGAGAGGAAATGGTTCTTTCATCCAATATCTCCCATAAGTGGTCACTTCGATGTTTGCTTTATTGTTTTGGGCACTATCAATCAAATACACTTCCAACTTATCAGTCAGAGGAGGTTCTGATGCGCTCTCTTGAACACAAGCACTGATAAAATTGACTAAGCAGCAAGAATCCCTCAATGAAGGGTTTTTCATGAGTTTTGCTAAAATAACTCACTCTTTTCCTCTCCTGCCTCAAAAGTGAGCTTTCCTCTCTTGACATATATGATGGTCCCCGCCGTGGCTAAGAAAGACATACCTAAAATTAATGGGATTTTAAGATCCTCACCAATATCCATTATTATTTTTCTTGCTAAAGACAATTTGGAAAAATGTCCCTGAAGCTATTCAGGAGAGACCGCAATCGTCCTATGTGATTGTGAGGTTTTAGTGGTCCTTTTTCTTCATGGGAAAATTTTCCTTTTATAGTGCTTTACTCATCAATGATCCTTAAAGGTATCATTCTTTCTATCCTTTATTAAAGTGACTCTGGTTAACGTCTGCCACCCTCTGTAATTATTAGATAACGCTTTTACCTTAATTTATGTAACTCCCATGCAATCATTGGGGAATTTCATAACCGTCCATTGTAACTGTCCATATGGTTTTATAGCATAGATGTCGGTTTCAACTTGTTCTTTTGTCAGTGTTACCACGAGATCGATTCTGAGCCACATTCTGAGGGCTATTCACGAGGGCTCCTCCAGAAGTCGCATCTAAGGTCATCCTTGTAGTTTAAAGGAGGCCATTAGAAAAAGTATGAATAATAATCCACTTTTCAAGCTCGTGGAATGGGCACAATCTCAATAAGTTCTTATAACGCTCTCATGCGTCAAACAATATATCCCTCTCTTTATTGCTAAAATTATTAATCTCATTCCTAACTTGAGTCATTTTGCTGGGCGGAAAATATCGCGCAAGGAAGGTCGCTCTCAACTGAGTCAAGGAAGTTATCGAATTGGCGGACAAGGATTGAAGTCAGGTCTACACACGATCTCTCAAAGAGAAAGGAAATAACCTAGGGCTGATGGAATTTTGGTCAATTTCATTAGCTTTTACTGTAGAACAATTATCAACAATGATAGATGAGTGAAATTTTGGGTTCTCAGAAGGTAACCCAAAAAATTGGTTTTGTTACACCATACATATTAAAGATGGGATGAGTTAAAAAATAGGTGGGTGTGTAATATTGTAGTGTGGTTCGTCTTCAGTAGGAATCGCATAGTCCTTAAGAGGCTTAGTGTCAACTATTTCATCAATCATCTCTTGTTGTATTACAATTTAGCGTCTCTCATGTAAGAAACGCTCGATTTTGTTCACATGTGAGACTAAGTTCTCAGCAAAACGAGTTCTTTGCATGCAAGGGTAGCGAGAACTACAACAAAATAAAAGAAAAAATAAATTTTTAGTCTATATGATGATTAAACGGTAATTGAATATCAAGCACAATTGGTCTCCGACATGGTTGTGTTAAGTAGTATAGAATTATCGCACCACAAGGACCAATGAATTGAATACCAAACTCCATTCTATCGATGTATATCTATAGAAACCAAAATTTAAGGTTTTATAAAACAACTTATTTAAAATCACTTTTTAGAAAAATATCTTAAATATAAATTGCTTAAATTATGATGAAACAAACATGAATTAGGGTCAAAATACTTACTTTGGCATCTCCGTATGATTCAATTCCCTTCTACTACGAGTGTCCCGACACGATTTATAGAAAATAGGTAAATGTGAACAACACCTGCTTTCGCCAGTGTGTTTCCCTATCGGTAACGAATAATTTGTCTGCTTTCGCACAACCGAATTATTCATCAAATATTTTTTACTTTTACACAACAATAAAAATGATATGTTTCTCAATATCATCCAAGCACTTTTGTTGTATTGGACTCGATTGTTTAAAAACTTACACTCGGGTACCGATACATATCCTTTCAGAGTACGACCGGTACTTGAGAACTCTTTACTTTCATACAAGGGTTGGAATTATATAATTCAGGTATTTAAATAAACATGAACAAAGAGTCTCGTAATCATCTTGTGACGTATCATACTAATAGTCATAAGATAAGCCCCATAACCCATAGTTCCTAATGGACTAGTCACTTTTGGTGAGGAATAGCACAATCAGAGCAATATTCGAGATCAAAATCATGATAAACAACTGAAATAGTATAAAAATTGAAATAAAAGTGATAAAATGAACCTAACTAACAAGAAATTATTTTTAATTAAACTTGATCCAGTGCTCCAATGGAGACTTGAGTACAAAGCTTGGAAAAGTAACATACGTGAAAATAGAATAAAAATTGGATTCCTAAACTCAAGACAAACTATGAGTTTTATGAAAAAAATCTAATAGTGTATTAAATCTCAATGATCAATGGCAATTACTGTAACGTCCATATAATATATATCTAGAATAATATCATATAAGTGTTAATTTTTTGGTACTGACACCATCATAAGATGCCTACAAGCATAATTCACATTCTTGACCAATTCTAAAACAATACAAAAATGGTACAAGACATGGAAATTATACTAAAAAAATACTAAGATCAATACAATATCCATTATTGTACGAGGATACATAAATACACAGCGGAAGACTAAAACTATGTTTCACTTGAAACATCCCGAGCATAGCTCCACTTGTAAATCAAACCTTCAAAAGAAACCTGAAAAGCAACAACAATAATGGGGTGAGATAACAACATCTTAGTGGGTTCCCTATCTTAGAGTCCTCTCGGTTCTACAAGGTTCTATCAAACCTAACTCAAGTCTTCGGTACGAGATGGAACAAACGATCCAAACAAAGCTCACACCATTAAACAAATGAAACATCTACCTCAAGCCTTTACAGATGCTTCCCGTGGGACTAAAGATAACTCACCTCAAGGCTTACTCAAGACTTTATGGAGGATTGACATATCACTCACGACACTAACACAAGTATGACATCTACCTCAAGCCTTTACGGATGCTTCCCGTGGGACCAAGATCTACCCACCTAAAGACTTACACTAGACTTTACGGAGGACTCGATGCGATACTCACCAATAGTCTTCACGGATGCTTCCCGTGGGACTCAGAATAAGCCAACTCAAGACTTACGCAAGACCTTACGGAGGATCTAGTGTGATGCATAACTCAAACCACTACCCATTCATCACCAACGGTACCTCAAGCCTTTACGGATGCTTCCCGTGGGACTAAAGGTAACCCACCTCAAGACTTACTCAAGACTCTACGGAGAACACCGTGTAATACACACCTCTAGCCTTTACGGATGCTTCCCGTGGGACTCAGGATAACCCACCTCAAGACTTACACAAGACTATTTTGGAGGCCTAGTGCATGGCATGCTAACGGTTCGTAACAACCTAGGTAAAACTAGGCATCTCACAATTTATATCATCTAACAATTCTAGTCACAATACTAGGCCACACTATTGGTTTATGGTAAGATTTCCTCACTCTTTCTCCATTCTTGATACTTTTAAGTTATATAGTTCGTAAACAAATAATCCTAACATTTTAGTTTAATTATCACCATTATCTCATTGTCTCTACTTTCGATCAATTCTCACAATTAACGCATACTCCATAATTTGCTCGATACTACAATTCCTTAACTAACATAACTATGGAAAAGTCGGGTAAAATTCGGGTGAAAAATAATATATTTTAGTGCCATCAATTAATAAATATTCTCAGCTTCGAATCGATATGTGGAACACTAAAATCGGATACGCGGATCACAAGATACGATTTAAAAACACAAAACAGAACTCCCAGGTCTCGCTGAGCGAGGAACTTCCTGCATTTCTCGCTGAGCGAGCTCCTGTTCGCTGAGCGAGCTTTGTGATTCCATAAATTTCAGGTTTACGGGAAACATCATTTCCATACCAAAATCAACCCAAACACCACCAAAACAGGAGAATCAAACACTAAACATGAATATTATCATATATTAGTCATTATACTTCCATTTAACCGATTTTTAACCGTTTAATCTATCAATTTCTAAGATTTTCTACCAAACCCCTAAAAACTATAAACTCAACCAAAACTCAATAAAAAAATTTCTAACAAAAAATCCACCTTTCCAATGAAGAGGAGTTTGGTGAAGATGAAGATTTGGTGGAGAAATGGTGAAGATCCAAGCATTTCCTCTCTTAGGGTTTTCTTCCTCTTATTCTCTTCTCCCTTTCTTTCTCTTTTCTATTTCTTACCAACTTTCTTTCTTTTCTTTTCCTTTTATAATACATAACTTGTTTTTCTTATTAACCAAACAAATCATATCTATCGGTTAGTAATATTAACGGGTCAAATTCAAGAGTATCCAAAAATGTCTCTGATCTGAATATATTTAATAAAGCCTCTGAGTCAGATAATACTAATTAATCCTAATTAATATTATCCATGGTGTTTAATTAAATACGGGGTATTACATTCTCCCCTCCTTAAATTGAAATTCGTCCTCGAATTTCCTTTACTCATCCTCACGACAGTTTACAACACTATCTTAGATCCATACTTATCCTTAACGCCGTTACATATCCTGACATGCTCAAAATCCAATATGAATGTGTGGCTCAAAGTCCTCATTTCATAACGAATCAAACTTTGCGTCCATGTTCACACGCTTGTTTCCAACATCGGGTTAACTTCCAACTTACTACTTTCGCAATCTATTTGTTGCTTCATACATAATCGCTTAGTCTCATCTTTCCGTCAAAGAAACATACCACGTTAAAACTTTCCATTAATTCTCAACACGAGACAAAATACTCTGGCTTACTTCGACAAGGTTCCACATGGCATCTTGGTGATATCCCTTCCTTGTACAATTTCCCAACAAAAGCATCCTATTAAGATCCTCCAATCACTAACGCTATAACAAAAGTTGTCAAAATACTTTTCTACCAATTCCATTTGATCTCACAACAAAACTATGACCATTTGCATCGGGCGCGTCATTTATTCGGTATCTTGCCATAGACAACCCACTTAGAATAAGATCCTCTTACTTCGACATTTATAATTAAATCTCTTCAAATTCTCATACAAAACCAAGTAGCTATAAGTCTACAGAGAACACACTTGTTCATAGGAGTTCCCACCAACCAATGGAATAAGAACTTGCTAGCATACAACGATAGAACAATTCACTTGTCAACTACAAGATCATAACATCGGTCCCCACTCTTCAACAACAGAGATATCGGGATCGTACTGGTGCAAACATAATTCGTACAATTTCCAATTTCCATTCTAAACTCGGAACAACTTATCCAACTTAGCTTAACCAATCTGACCATGATTACAATGCTCCATATTAATTCTCTTCACAAAATTCCATTCACTCAAGGTTTCTGTTGACACAAGGTCTCCATTAGTAACAACGCAATAACACCACAGAACTTACAACAACCAGTGATTCACCAATACCAAACTCAAGTTATTCTTAATACACTTGCGGGTTTCCATAACACTTGCCTTTTGCATACAATATACCACTTACTCACCTTTTAGAACCACGCAAAACTCATCATTCAAATTTGCTTCTCTCGGGGGTCTTGTTCCTTAAACGATCCAATTTACATGCTTAACTTCGGGACATTCATCTCTCACTCTTACCTAGAAGGTAACTAAAAATCCATCTCTTTGAGTGCGGCTCAACAACACACATCTGATATTACTCTTACGGGTTCCATAACTTGATGTTAAGAATTAATGATACTAAAACTGACCAATTGTTTATCTCTTATCCACACAATAATTCCAATACCAAAACATTTCCGGAAAGATCAACACTTCATGATCCTTGTATAGCTTCGCAACTTAATTCCTCAATGGTTGCAACGAAGATACACCCAATATCCAGATCATTTACCGTCTACCAAAACATGCTCAAAGGAAAAACCAACATTTCATTCTCTGACACTCCAAACGGGAGCCAAAACAAACTTGTAATTCAGAAAGTACGATTCTCTAATATTCTCCACAAAAGTCAGGTGTCAATCGATTACGCATATAAGGCTAAACGGTCGAACATAAATGAACTCGTTCCTCTTGTTAACAAGCAATACAGTTCTCCTCCGCGGCTTCTAAACATGCACAAAAAAATCACCCGTCGTTCACAACTCAAGATAACACAGAACGGGAATAACATGCAGATCACAAACTCCGACAAGCGACGAAGTAGAACTACCATTCTGTTACGGTTACAACACGAAAACTCAACGGAATGGCTCGATTCCACTCGTACAACGATGCTAGCAGGAAATGACAAAGACAACATCAAAGGGTTTTAGCTACAACTTAAAACGTTGGTTCGTCCATAAGCAAAACCAGCACATAATCTTTATCGAGAAGAAAAACAAAATAATAGACACCTCATGTCTAGTATACAACTTTTTCCTCTCTCATAAATTTCTTGGCGAGAATTAAAACAACACTAACATTCTTAATCTCACTAGAGATAAATTCCAAACACTCCGACTACTCCCTACACTTAAAAACTGAGGTAATGCACTCCTATGAAGAACCTTCGATACCTTTACTTACATATTAACCGGATCCCCTTACCCACTACTAATCATTCCATAGAATGTTTCCACAACTTCCATCGATATCAAGAACGATTCAATCAGCACCCAAGTCCGAGTGTATGCATCTTAGAAAAAATCCAATTTTCAAAACTTAACAACGATAATCATTCACCACCAGGAGAGTAACCGATTACTCAACACAAAAGCAACTTCTGATCTTCATTGTTACCTAAGCCTATCAACTCATTCCAATCGCAACCAAAAGTTACAACCATCACCAACAGATGATTCCAACCGACCAAAGCTGAAAGAAAACAGCGGACGAGTTACGGTTAAAGGACTCGTCCTCATCAATCCAAGCAATAGGTTGATGCAAACCAGATTACAAAATCATCTGATACATGAGCAAAAGTCCAGTGCAAGGTGATGGCCATTTAACTCGACCTCCACAACTTTTTTCTTTACATCAAAATATTTCTTAACCAAGTCGGCAATATCCCTAGAAAATTCCTTCCATCCACCATTCTCGTAGACCAACAAACATTCAGGATGTTCACTTCTTCTTAAAATTCATATAATACCGAATTAATAACTATTCATAACAAGTCTCTGAATTCGTAGGCTTGGTTTATACTTATTCAATCTCATTTGTTGACAATCATGTCCTTGGCGATACGAGTGATATCCATGGAGGTAACACTGATCGTAGAATTCCATTTGGACATGTAGCATATCCAGAAGCACGCTTTCGCTTCAGTTGAACTCATACCCCATCCAATGACTTCTCATACCGTATTAACTTCACGCTCTGTGGTAATCCTTTCACACCCAAACACAAACCATCTTACTAGAAATTCCTCCAAGTCCAATGTGTTTACTCTAACATTTAACACAATTTCATCAAGTCCATACTTCATATATCTCATATCACTAAATAGAGCTTCTTTTATCCTTCGTCCGGGGTGTACTTGTCTCACTTGAAACCTGTAGTCACATCCTTGTGTTCCTCTTCACGTTTCGCCATAATTTTAGGTTCCAAAAAGAAAATGAACATTCTTAACTGGTAACTTCAATCCATCTGGGAGGTATTATCCGAATACATTCCTTGAGGTGCTCTCGCTCATCCACGATGCCATCGCGTCCTTAGAATTGAAACACTTACAAGAATTACTCATTCCTGAACTTAGGCCACACATTCCACAAGCACTCACTCTCTCTTCACGGAATGAGGATTCTCAACACTCTTGATTATGCCAGTGACCGATACTGATCCACCAGTGACTTTGTGTATTCCTAGATACACTGACCATTCATCTTGTAGACATATTTACCCTTAAGACTTTTATCCATTCCAAAGGATTTCTTGAATAACACACCACTCTGCAACTCCATGTTACAGGAAGTAAAACTCTCACGAAGACTCCAACTGAGTTGACCAAAGCTCTTTCTGCTAACTCTTGGCTTGAGCTCACTCTCACAGAACAAGTTGCAACAACACTACGGAATCCTCAAGGTCTCATAACCATGATCTTACCTACCACATGCATAGCACTAGGTTGATCAGACCCATTACTACATAGTATGATATTAAGAATCATGCCGGCCAGACACACTTAAGAGGCAGGAAAGATTTACTTATGATGTTTCAAGGCTAGGTCGAGGATACGACCAGCTCTGATACCAACTGTAACGCCCATATAATATATATCTAGAATAATATCATACAAGTGTTAATTTTTTGGTACTGACACCATCATAAGATGCCTAAAAGCATAATTCACATTCTTGACCAATTCTAAAACAATACAAAAATGGTACAAGACATGGAAATTATACTAAAACAAAATACTAAGATCAATACAATATCCATTATTGTACGAGGATACATAAATACACAACAGAAGGCTAAAACTATGCTTCACTTGAAACATCCTGAGCATAGCTCCACTTGTAAATCAAACTTGTAAAAGAAACCTGAAAAGCAACAACAATAGTGGGGTGAGATAACAACATCTCAGTGGGTTCCCTATCTTAGAGTCCTCTCAATTCGACAAGGTTCTATCAAACCTAACTCAAGTCTTTGGTTACTTCTCAAAAGGATCAGGTACGAGATGAAACAAACGATCCAAACAAAGCTCACACCATTAAACAAATGAAACATCTACCTCAAGCCTTTACGGATGCTTCCCGTGGGACTAAAGATAACCCACCTCAAGTCTTACTCAAGACTTACGGAGGATTAACATATCACTCACGATGCTAATACAAGTATGACATTTACCTCAAGCCTTTATAGATGCTTCCCGTGGGACCAAGATCTACCCACCTACTTACACTAGACTTTACGGAGGACTCGATGCGATACTCACCAATAGTCTTTACGGGTGCTTCCCGTAGGACTCAGAATAACCCACCTCAAGACTTACTCAAGACCTTACGGATGATCTAGTGTGATGCATAACTCAAACCATTACCCATTCATCACCAACGGTACCTCAAGCCTTTACGGATGCTTCCCATGGGACTAAAGGTAACCCACCTCAAGACTTACTCAAGACTCTACGGAGAACACCGTGTAATACACACCTCTAGCCTTTATGGATGCTTCCCGTGGGACTCATGATAACCCACCTCAAGACTTACACAAGACTATTTCGGAGGCCTAGTGCATGGCATGCTAACGGTTTGCAACAACCTAGGTAAAATTAGGCATCTCACAATTTATACCATCTAACAATTCTAGTCACAATACTAGGCCACACTATTGGTTTATGGTAAGATTTCCTCACTCTTTCTCCATTCTTGATAATTTTAATTTATATAGTTCGTAAACATATAATCCTAACATTTTAGTTTAATTATCACCATTATCTCATTGTCTTTACTTTCGATCAATTCTCACAATTAACGCATACTCCATAACTTGCTCGATACTACAATTCCTTAACTAACATAATTACGGTTAATCGGAAAAGTCGGGTGAAAAATAATATCTTTTAGTGCCATCAATTAGTAAATATTCTCAGCTTCGAATCGATATGCGGAACACTAAAATCGAATACCCGGATCACAAGATACAATTTAAAAACACAAAGCAGAACTCTCAGGTCTCGTTGAGCGAGGGTTCAGCTCACTGAGCAAGGAACTTCCTGCATTTCTTGTTGAGAGAGCTCTGCGATTCCAGAAATTTTAAGCTTACGGGAAACATCATTTCCATACCAAAATTAACCCAAACACCACCAAAACAGGAGAATCAAACACTAAACATGAATACTATCATATATTACTCATTATACTTCCATTTAACCGAGTTTTAACCGTTTAATTTATCAATTTCTAAGATTTTCTACCAAAACCCTAAAAACTATGAACTCAACCAAAACTCAAAAGAAAAGTTTCTAACTAAGAACCCACCTTGCCAATGGAGAGGAGTTTGGTGAAGATGAAGATTTGGTGAAGAAATGCTGATGATCCAAGCATTTCCTCTCTTAGGGTTTTCTTCCTCTTATTCTCTTATCTTCTCCCTCTCTATCTCTTTTCTATTTCTTACCAACTTTTTTTCTTTTCTTTTCCTTTTATAATGCATAACTTGTTTTTCTTATTAACCAAACAAATCATATCTATCAGTTAGTAATATTAATGGGTCCAATTCGAGAGTATCCAAAAATGTCTCTAAGTTGAATATATTTAATAAAGCCTCTGGGTCAGATAATACTAATTAATCCTAATTAATATTATCCAGGGCGTTTAATTAAATACGGGGTATTACAATTACATCAGAAAATATTCAGATTAAAACATGCAAATATCCCAAAACAACAACAATTAAGCTGAAAAAGGAAATAAATCGGGAGAAAACACGTCTCTCTGCTACGGCCCGTAGCAGTTGCTACGAGTGGTCGTAGCATGCCTATGGAAAGCTGTATTGGGAGCAACAAATAAGAGGAGCTCATATTGGCTTCTATGGCCTGTAGCAGGTGCTACAACCACATGTATCAGCCCTTTGGAAATTGTACCGAGAATTTCAAACTTTTGACTTTTTCTCACGTTTTACTCATTTTTGTTCCTCTTATGTCCCGGATACTTATTAAAGCCCGAAAACAACAAAAACACACTACCAAAGCATAAAACATGATAAACTAAAGTAAATAAGGCATACAATAGGAGAATAACGTAGTAAAACAACTAATAAAAACGATGCAAAAACAACCTATCAACAATCCTTAGTGTGGTACCTATTCATACCCAAATGTATTATGCGTCGGACTGTGTAGTGGGATTCATGAAGCATGAACTAAGTTATTAAAAATGGAGAAAGTTGAGCTAAACATCATAACCCGGATCAGTACCATACCCGGAAAAAGTCTCCTACTAAGCATGTCTTCCACGAGGCCAGGTATCAATCATCCATGGATGTCTGCATCAAGTAATCAAAGGGAGTAACGGTCCCGAAACATCAATGCAAGTCGTTACCAAGCTTTTAAGGCAAGCAATGATGAAGGAGGGTTACATATTAAAGACTCTGCAATGGTAGAAGGTGAATGGACTTCTCACAATGGACTCTCTTCATGAAGACAACTATAAATGGGGCTACCACCAGAGGGATAAGAAAGACACACTTACCTTGAGATTTACTGCTCCAGTACAGCTCTATAGTCTCCCATAATATTATACAATACAGACGACGTAACTCTCCTTGTCAGAAGGAGGGGAGATAGCATCTTTTTGTGTTCTAACCAAATTTGGCTAGAACAGTACCCATTGATCTTGTGAAACTTGCACCACTTTCTAGGCTCAGGCCTCATGACATATGAATTGGATGTTGGGCCAGTAGAATGCCATGAATATGGGGGACTTAACACCATATCTTCTCATGGCAAGTGTTCAAGATCGTGAAACTTTCCAGAGGTTTTGCGCTTCGTTTGAACATCGCCATGTTTCTGATGGGTGAGTTATAGTGGTTCTTCAGTGAATGTTATGAGCTATCTGGGTTGTTAGATGTAAAATTATACATGTGTCACCACCTATTTGACATCTTTGGCCTTCTTTTCAACGTTACTTCCCTTGTTATTTATATAAAATTATACACGTGTCACCACCTATGCTAAAAAGGATGCATGCCTCTAGGCGAGAGATTTGTTAAAATTCCTCTCTCTTAATATAAATAACTTTAATAGTCACCTCATTGAAGCGAGCGAGATGTTCTATCAAAGATTCAACAAAGTCCTAGTGAATGTTGAAGAGGGCATTTCTACCATGGTATTCTCATCGTCACCATACTCATGATTGGCTGGAGTTGCTACCATCTTATTCACTATGCTGGGTAGAGTAGTTAGAGACGTCGGTAGCAGTCTAGCATAATGTTGTGGTGGTGACCCATGTCAGTTTTACTGAGTCACATAGTGAACGCCAATTGTACTTGCTAAAAGTATAATACGTGAGACCTCCTAATGGAGTAGACTTGTTAGAGGTTTTTAGGATTGTTATTGAGTCGGAGCAAGCTCACACGAGGTAGAGATAAGTTATGTATAAAAGTGTTTTACGTGTGAAATTGAGCATCTCTCTCAACCTCAAGTTTGAGGTATTTATAAAAAATTCTTAGGATTGAATCTTAGACTCCAAGAAAATAATAGTTGTATTTATCACCTTCGAGAGTGTGGGAATGAGCTAGTTGTTTTTCATATGTGTTTGGAGAACGAACCTCCTTCTTTTGACTCTCTCTCCCATACCATTATGGATAGGGACTCATTACCTCCATGTATTCGTTAGAGAGTGGGTGATAGAGAAAATGAGCAACATAACCAAATGATAGACACTCATTCTTATAAATGAGTCATTAAAAAGCTTACAGAGGCGATATATTATATCACCTCCTCTTAGATCCTCTTAGTGACCTTCATACGCCCTCTTGTATGACTTATACTAATTTCCTAATACTGGTGGAAGCTTGGATCTTGAGAGTGTGCTCCTCTCAAAATTTCGGTTTGAATCCTGTTGGATGCAATCAATCTTTGTGATGAGGCAGTCCATATGAAATTTTACTTTGATTTTAAACGAGACTCTCACTAATAGATGGAAGGATTGATTCCCTTAGATTAATTGGTCGCAAAATCGAATATCAAGATTAAGAAAAATATATATTTCCTGATACAAAACCACATTCAAAAGTTTCTTGCAGCATCCAACTTCCAAGATTTAACCATGAAATTTAGTTGATAAACTTCTAGAAGAAGAAAAAACATCAAGAGTACTACCCGAGTAGCAATACCTAAGTATTTTTCCAGCATTTATTCATCAAATACATTATCCTTAAATTAAATTAAATTCTGTCAAAAAAAATGTGATTGAAAAAATATATTTGTTCTGTCACCTTCAAGGCCAACTAGAATCATCCTCATCATTGCCATGTGACGCCACTTCGAGTCATATCCTAGCACCGTTACACAATCAACTCAGCGAGTCACACCTCCCTTCCGCCTCGTTCTGCATCTAACTCCACTACACAGTCCGACGTAGCAGAAACGCTCGGTTTCCTCTCTTTGCTAAGAACTCTCGTGAAAGACAACACACGACTCATCGGAGACCGAAGAGACGTCGACGACGAAGGCTCACACTCGCTCGTTCCCGGAACTTCAACTGTCACGCCAACTAACGAAGATTGCTTCTCAGTAGAGCCCGAAGAAGTAAACTCCGGTTCATCCCGATTAGATTCTTCCCCAAAACTCGAACCCAGAACCAGTTCCGGTTCACCCACATCAATAGTCACTTCCGGTTCAGATACTTGAACCGGTTGAACCGGAAGAAGCTCCACTGATTTTCTACAAAGCGGACACGTAGAATGAGAATGAAACCACATATCAATACACTCAACATGAAAACTATGATTACACTTGGGCAAAACCCGACCCGTTTCCCCTTCTTCAAACTCCGACAAACAAACAGCGCAATCCACCGGCGGTTCCTCAGAAGAATACTTAAACACCGGGAGAGACGAGATGACAGAGGGATCGAGGCCGCGAGAGAGATCAAGCCTCAGTGAGGCAGGAATGTCATGCTCAAAGTAGAAAACAAATGACCGACGTCGAATGTGGCGTGTCCGGCTGAGGATTTGTTGACGGTCGCGGTTACGGAGAAGGTACCATCGGATAAGGAGGTGGAGAGAGATGAGTGTGATGGTGATGATGAAGAAAGTGAGGACGGTGGATAGCATTATCTTGCCGCCTTGTGCGTAGTAATATTCTCTATCGTCTTCCATGCCCGAATCCATTTGAAATGCATTGGTTTGCTTGGTGGTAGTTGAAGTTGAAGTGAGTTGATTTTATATTTGAAGCTGTTATTTGTTATTGTAGTACTTCATCAGTTCCTTAATCCTTTCTCGCAAGGTTTTGGGAACAGATTTAAAATTTTCTGTTCACGTTGGGTAATTTACTTTGATTTTGCGGTTACTTCGCTTGATGACTCCACCTACTGTTTTCAATTTGGATAAAGATTAATGTGATCATTGAATATATCCTTGGTTTGTACATTGGATAATTGACTCTTTTAACTTAAGGCATTCTCTAGAATTCTATGTTAAATAAATTGTTGTTTTCCATAAAATTTATTTTACTCTAGTCTCTATTCAATGTTTTTAAAGTTTATTTACATATTTATTTATTTTTTCATTTTAAAGTTTTACTTATGATTTTGAACATAAGACAAAAATGGTCAAAATAAGTTAATACGTCAGTTATAATTATATGAAATTAATTTTAATATATATCACAATCATCAATTTCTATTAGAAATAAGTGGTTGTAATAAATTGACACGTAAAATAATTTTATACTATCAATGGATTACTATGTATCCCATAAAATCAGATTTTTTTTTATAAACCGTAAAATCAAATTTTGATTCTTAAGTTAATGATTTTACTTGACTAAGTAATAAATTTTATTAAATGATAGTGTAAAATTATTTTGATAAACATAAAAAATATTTATTGATGATACAAATATTTTCATAAACAGAAATTTTTTTATTTTTTTATTATTGATATAAATATTTTCATAAATAGAAAAAATGTATTTTGATATAAATATTTTTATAAATAGAAAAATATTTATTGTTGACACAAATATATTTATAAACGGATATATTTTGAGACAATTATTTTTAAAAACGTGAAAAAAGTCTAATGTATATGAAAATATTTTTATAAAAGTGAAAAATTATGTTGTTCATACAAATATCACTATAAGAAAAAAAAAGTTTGTTTTAGCTAAAATGTTAAACCACTTTTTTTTTTACAGAAAAAGTTAAATCGTTTATTAATGCAAAAAGAGCAATTCTATTTAGTGCGAATGAATTTGAAGAAGAAACGTAAGAATGCACACATGTCACTATTTTAGAGGTTAATTTTAAATTGATTTTAAATTTAACTTCCTTTTTAATAGAGATCATGGGATAGTGGTGATAATGAATGGTTGAGATTTATTCTTACATTTCTTATATTCACCTTTTCTTACTATTAAGCATTTTTCATGCGAAAATCCCTCCACACAAATTTTTTAGAGGGGACTAGTCCTCTAGATAACCAGGGCATCACAAAATATTTATTAGGGGACAGACACGTCGCTATTTTGTTAGGGGTTAATCCTCTGGAAAATGCATATATATATTTTGGTATTTGTATCTTCTAACCACTATCACAAATGATTGGTTTAATTTAACCTTCTCAAGTATGTGTGTGAAGTTTTCTTAATTCCATCTATGATTTTTTCAGATGTTTATTTTTTAGAAGTAGTTATGGATGATAGTTGGATGAAAGTTAATTGTTTGAGTGTACAGTACAATAAAGAAATGAAAGAGTGTTTTCAATATACTCGTGAAAAACTTCCTAATAATAATATGTTTTATTGTCCTCGTATTAATTGTTTGAATAGAGAGACAACACTTTTAATAGATGAAATACAAAATCATCTTGTTTGTGAGGGCATTTGTAAAAGTTATACCAATTGGATATAGCATGGTGAATCGTCAAATGACATGCCAATTTGATCTCTTGATCATTCAATTTATCAAAGTTAAAACTATACACTAAAAGTGGATTTTCGGTCCAATAGATAGGTAAACAGTGGTATCCATCTAAGGTGTATAGTACATGAGGACACCTCAGGCCATATTTAATATGAAGGAACCAGACTTTAAAACCTTTATAGTTTGAGGTAAAGGTTTGAAGAAAGCTCTTGCCCAGGAAGCCACTGATTGTCACCAACCCCTTTTTTCAACGCCTTTAATTTCAAAAATGGAGAAAAATAAATCTACGGTAGGCTCTATATGTATGGCTTCACAAACTATTTTGAAGGCACTACTACAAAATACACATTCAGTAACATTAATTCTACTACGATTATGCATTTATGCTTCCACCATGATAACATCTTTTACTTAACGCGCTAACATTTACATTTGTTTACTTATTAAAATTTTGATATGATATAATCACGGATGAAAAGATACAATCGTGGTTATATAAACGCCCTCAAGTCAAATGTTTTATTTCTTTAACAGTTGGTCGCGCCTTTTTATTTTGTTTATTTTTAAATTTTAAATATATGTGATGTCATCACGGTTGGGTAGTTGAACCGTTATGACATATTTTTTTATTTATTTTTTAATATTTTAAATTTTAATATAATGGCGCTTCTTTATTAAATTTAATTCAGTAAGTAATGTATCACCACGCATCCGTATTTTGACTGTGGTGGTATCATTCATTCATTTTATTAAGCTAACTAGCTAGTCTCTTCAGTAGCCATTCTTTGCTGAGAAACAATACAATATGAAACACCCTTTCAACCCTAACGTTCAGTGTTGAGAAACAAAACACCATATCAACCCTAACATTCATCGTTCATCATCATCGGTTCATCGTTTTCCATTCAACATATAGTCATCAATTCTTTTTCAACCATAACACACCTACACCAATACCAACACTAACACCATTGTCATCGTCAAGGAGGAATACAACAACAACAACAACAACAACATTATATGTTTCAACCCAAATATTCACATTTACTTAGTCATTATGTTTATGGTACATAAAACCTTTTCCCCAGACATCTATAGTAAACTTCAGTTTCCATTGTTCTTGTTGTTTTTTTTGTTGAATGTGTGCGATAAAACTTGATTAATATTTTGTTGTGGTTGTTATTGTGGTTGTTATTGTTGTTGTTGAGTGTGTATATGATAATATATAAAAGAGTTTATTATTGTTGTTGTTGAAGTTGTTTTTTTAAATATATGTCATCTTCGTCGTACTCTTCATCTAGTGGTGAGGAAACCATGACAAGTGATACTCAAATAAAAAAGAAAAGATCACAAAGAGATGCCACAATGCTTAACAAAGTAACAAAAATCCAAAATTTTAGTATCCAATTTCCTATCGCGTTTGAGTCATATTATAAAGTAGTTAATGGTCAATATTTTTCGTTGTATAAGAGTTATGTAGTGTTCCTTGGACATAGAAAAGTTAGTATATTGATAGATGATTGGAAACAAGCGCCAGATGATGTCAAGGATAACATATGAATATACATTCAGGTATTAATTTTAATTTTCATCATTTCGATTGGCTTTCTATAATTTCTAATACATTCTTATTGATTTAAATGTAGATGAATTTTGAGTTTATGGATGGTGATAAGTGTTCCTCCAAAAAATGGTTAGAACACCAGAGGTACTAGACTCCTCCTTTAAGTGAAGATGTTTGTATAGAGTGTGCTAATTTAGATAGCTATACAAGTGTTGTATCTTGTCCCAAGATGTGAGTGTTTCTTATCCCTCGTATGGGAGCCCCTTTTATATTCTTCACCCTATTCATTAATGATACACCATCAATAGAATCCCTTTGACCTTCTATCATTATTGGTCAACATTGTTTGTAACTCTCTTCATGAATGCACCTTTTCATCACTTTGTAACTTTTGCATTGATGCGTCGTTAGTCGTTACAAACTATTGGTGTTTTGGACGAGCTTGTACTCAACATAATAGTTGTGCTTGTCCTTAGTTAGTTATCGGTTTCATGAATTCTTGGTTGAGGTATTCCTGACATAGATATCCTCGGCCCAAGATTTAGTACTCAGACCATACCATGAAAGTCATGCATACATGGTTTCCTCTATTTGCCTTGTTCTGACTATACAATTCGGATGGAAATATATTTGGTATGTACATAAGTCCCTCGAATTCTTTTTCTGATGTAAGAATTTAGTATTGGGTCACTGGAAATTTCTGAGTATATTTCATGTCGGTCGTGCTATAATTCGGACTTTTAATACAGTTTCTGAAAAGTCGCGCCCTTTAATCTTCTATAGCATAATGATGATTTTTAATAAAGAATTAACGACTATGCCTAGCCATTCTCTTGATAATTAAACCTTATTAAATATTCATTTCTTCCTTCTTCCTTTCATTCACGCACTTTCCTTAATACCAAGATTGTCTTCCTCTCAACGTTACATTTTCCATAGGTATCTTTCTTCCTTGCCTTACTCTAATTTATCTTTTTCTTCTTATTCTGTTTTAGGTAGAATGGTAGTCATTAGAGGTTGTGGTGATAATGGAAATCTTAAACATAAGAGTGCTAAGGAGAGAAAAGAACTTTGGGAGGAATGCATACGTGAGATGGAGGATGCCCTATGGGTAGAAAAGTATAGACGAGTCATTGACAAAGTTTATAATGAAGTTCTCGTTTTCGAAAATGATTTTGACTTTGACTCTTCTTCCTCAGGTTCTATAGAGATACTGATGGCGACTACTGCTCCATTTGATCTTGAAGTTATGACCCACAAGAATAGTATTGTCGATGATCTGGAGATTGTCAATATCTGATCACCGAGGGTCGTGTCCTCGACTCTGTTTGAAGATGATGTGGTCCTCGAAGCATGCTTACCCGGAGAATTATTTTGCATTCTCAAACCTGGGAGCTATACAAAGAATTTTTCTTCCTTTATCCTAGAATCTTATAAGAATTTAATATAAATATTCCTTTTTCTGACTTTGAAGTTGACCTACTGAAAATTGTGAATATAGCTTCATCTCAACTTCGTTCTAATAGTTGGGGCTTCATAAAGGCCTTTGAGAGAATATGTGAGCTTTTAAACATAGTTCCGACCATTGGTCTCTTCTTTTTTTTGAAGTTAAAACATTGACAACCTTAGTTGGGTTCGCATAAATGGTATACCAAATCAAAGTTTCTTACAAGCATATACTTCTAACTATAAAAATTATAAGAATCCTTTTCTCAAAATTAAGTGTGGTCCGAGATGCCAAAATTTTTTGTATGCCCTGGATGGACATCTCTGGTTTCCTCATTACTGGACAAAGGATCTGGTGTCTTTCACCAGCTTTAATTATGAAAAACTTAGTGACATAGAAATCAAGTTTATATCCCTTCTTGATTCATTCCGTATGATGAGGATTAAAGAACTGTTTCCTTTGGACAATTAGCAACTCCTCGCCTATTTGGATAACTGTTACTTTTTATTTAAAGTACTTTATATATTTTATATTTTGTACTTTTCACTTTTGATGTTTCTGTTTTGCAGAAAAATGACTGACCTTTTTGTAAGCAAATAGAAAAAGTTGATGCAAGTTGTCGAGGCTACCCGAAAGAATAATGGAGAACCTTCAGCTTCCAAGTCAGACTTAGCAGGGTTGGAGATCCGGGCACCAAAGTGCACTTGGGAAGCAATCTCGAAGGTGATCCCGTAGAAAAATGAGCCCAAGCCTCAGCCTCAACTTCAACTTCAGTTCTCGGCTCCTCCAGCACCGAAAGAGGTTTCCCAATGCCCGACCAAGAAACTCAAAACTCTAATGAGTGATGACGTTTTCCAAGCTGACATAGATATCACATCTCTTATGCGTCATCCTGGAAAAAGTTCAGCTACCAGGGAGTTCAAATTATGGTCCAATAGTTTTTATGGATTAAAATTTTTGTATGATCATCTTAATGCAGCTGAAGACGTCAAAAAGGTTAAGTCTATTGGTCGAAAGAAAATCACTCAAAATATAACCTCTTATCTTATGAGGTGTGTTGTGTTAGCCCAGGGTTTGTTTGAATCTGGTGATGAATATGAGAAGGCGGAGTTGAAGCTGAAGGAAGAGATTACTCAGTAGAAGGCGACTCAGAAAATGCAGACTGAGAAGCTTGTTAATCTGGAGAAAGATTTAGTTGAAAAGAAAATGAAGAAGGAGACTCTAGCATCCAAGCATAACCAAGTGTTGGATTAAGTTTCTGAGAAACTAAAGTCGGCTGAAAAGTTCAACATAGAGCTCTTATCTTCCAGCAATTAACTCACAGAGTCGCTGAAAAAGGCTCAGATTGAAATCCTTTTTGTTGGTGATGAAGCCTTTGATATGGCTAAAGATCAAGTTTTGTGTCTTCATCTCGGCTTGGATTTGTCTGAGGTTGACCACTTCAAGGTGGTGCAGGATGGCCACCTTGTCGAGCTTGATGATCTGGAGAAAGCTAAGCAAGATGGCTCTCTTGTTGACACCAACATTGAGAATGTGAAACCAGAGAATGACGTTGATGCCAATTTTACTTCAACTACTATTTGAATGTTTTTCTGTTTCTGTTTCCATTAGTCATCCATTGGGATGCATATTATGTAATTTTTGTTGTAAGGGAGTGTGGTGACGTCCCCCTTTTTGTTCATGACTTTGTTGCCCCCTGGCATATGTTACGAATACTACTTGGTCTTTTTATGTTTTACTTTGCTAATTTCGTCCTTCCTTCATTGTTTTTATATTTTAAAAAATAATTCTGTATATATACCATAGCCCCTCGAATATTTAAGTCAGACAGACTTAAGTGTTAGATCATAGTGTGTGGGGGGTGTTGCACCCCAAAATTTGCCCTC
Organism: Lathyrus aphaca; assembly: GCA_963966055.1. Taxonomy (NCBI): domain Eukaryota; kingdom Viridiplantae; phylum Streptophyta; class Magnoliopsida; order Fabales; family Fabaceae; genus Lathyrus; species Lathyrus aphaca. Next base: position 540,617,927 of record OZ014522.1, on the reverse strand, counting down.
ACTAAGACAAGACATTATGTACTAAGGTGTCCCAAGAGTATCACAAGGTTCACAAGGTTCACAAGATACCTCATGAGGTTCATAAGGTTCACAATTAGTCAGAAAGTTGACAATTCCCTCAGACAATGCATCCTCCTAAGCAAGGCATCCTAAACTAGGGTTTTGACTTTCATCAGGCTAAATGGGATTCCAAGACTTCAAGTGAGCTTCATAGCATCCTATATGTGTTTAATAATCCCCATGTCAAGTTTCAAGACTTTCCCCAAAGGTTGGCTCAGTCAGATGATCAGATAGGGTAAAATCAGTCAAAGTAGTCAAAAAGTCAAACTGAGGTCAACTGTGGTCAAACCAAAGTCAAACTTCATGATTTTTTTGCCAACATCAAGTATATGAAGTAAAATTCATCATTTGATCAAGGGTTGATCATGATTCATCAAGGATATTTCAGATCATCAAGAATCAGGAGTTTCTAAATTAGGGTTTTCACAGGAAAAGTCAACTGAACTTTGACCAGCCATAACTTTCACATGCTTCATCAAAATTTTTCCATACAAAGCTCATTTTGAAGGAAATTGAATTCTCTACAACTTTGTGTATCACAAGCCAAGCCCAAAAATGCTTCATTTGGAAGGTATGAGCTAAGACATTATAGGTCCTTTTAAACGTCAACAAAATGTCAACAACTTCCAAAGAGCATAACTTGAGAATGGTAAAAGATATGGACATGATACCAAAGAGGTTGGTTAGAGGACTCTTTAAGCTTTCCAAAATGTCCAAGAACACCTTCATAGCATTAAAATTGAGGGATTTGTGCCCTTGCAAAGTTGGGAAATTTTTGAGAGGTTTATGAAGCAAATGGGGTCTTAAAACCAAAATTCACCAAATGTGCTTGCTTTTTTATGATCCAAACACTTCCATGACATCATGCACGAATTAAAAATTATTTATTCATATTTTTATTCATTTTATTTTATTTATTATGATTTTTTTACATTAAAAATCATTTTAAATTAAAATAAAATATAAAAGGATGAATATTTGATTTGATTTTGGTTCTAGAAAGTTTCAATATTCATTTAGAAGTGATTGGTATCATATAATTTCAGATCATACAAATATAGCAAGGTTAGATCAAAGAAATTCAATTTTTAAAGATGAATCTTTTTCAATCTTCATAGGTCCAAAAGTCCAAAGGAGGAACTATTTTTTTGACCTAATTTTATTACATGATATATAAACAACATATAGCAAGCAAGACACACGAAATTGGCAGCCTCAAGAACAATTCTCAAACTTCAAAATTCATCAAAAAATTGAAATTCGGATTCTTAAATTTGGTGGTTTTTCAGGTGAACTAAGAGCAGCAAAGCCTTCCTTGATGATCATTGAGCATCATTGCATCATTTACATCATCTAAAACACCCCAAATTGCTCAAACCGAATCGGTTTTATGTCATGTCTAATTTGTTTTCGATTCCATGAATTTATGTGTTATTTGTTGATTTTAACCTTCTAACTTGATTTGTTTTGATGTGGTGAAGCTTTCTGGACAATTGAATTTGAGTTTCGTGGACTGGATCAGATTATGCCATTATTAGGGTTTCAAGCACCATATTAGGGTTTTACGATTTAGCTAATATAAATAAATTCCAATGATGTAGTTAAATTGTAAATGATGTGGTGATTCTGTTGGTGTGTTTAATTTTGAATTTTTTTTACAGTTTTTGTGATGATTGAAGAAACATAGGAAAACCTGCAAAACTGAATTCGCAGGAAAATTCCTAGCAATCTTCGCAGGTGAATTCGCAGGTCTGAGGGAAGAAGAAGAAGTCCTGCGCGCGAAATATAATTTCAAATTTCCATCTTTATATTTTATTCATTTGTTTTATATAATTATCACAAACGCGCAGGTGCTCTGGTGGTTTTGGCATACGTGCAGCATGGTGTGAGACCTGAGTTCGAATCCTGGAGGCACCATCTTTTTTATTATTCTTCATGATATTCATTAGGTTTAATATATTATTGTTTGTTGCTAATCAATTTCCAGACGTGCCCCATGTGGCTTGATGGCAAGGAGGTGACTTGGTATGCAGGAGGACTAGGGATCGAAACCGGCCTCCAACTTTTTTATGATTTAATTTCATTTGATTTTTCAAGTTTACAACATAAGGATTGTCTTGCCTCTATATGTCAAACACTCGCAGTAGCTCAGCTGGTTTTGGGAGTCCCTCATTCAGGTAAAGGGGAGGTCCTGGGTTCAAATTCAGGCCTCCCCCATTTTTTTAAACCTAATTTCTTTTGTTTTGTTTCTTTTAATTATTTTATTATATTAATTATTAAATCATAAAATTAATTTCTAAATAATATTATATTATTTTCTTTATACAAAAATTGTTTATATTTATTTTGTAATATGTTTATATTATTTATATTTTCTTTTTGTAATAAAATTAATATTTCAATTAAACATTAAAACCTTAATTTTTTCTTAAATATGTAAACCCTAATTTCTAACCCTAATTTTTAATTTAACTTTAAATATTAAACTTAATTAATTTTTTTTTCTAATATATAATTAAATAATTAATCATTTTTTGTAAATAATTATTATATTGTTTATTATCATTATTCTAACTTTATTATTTTCTTCTTAAAAATTCTTCAAAATTATTTGTTTAGCTTAAAAATGTTCTCTTAAATTCTATATATATTTGTATATTTGTGCTAACCTCTTCCTCTTATGATTATTTTTATTACTAACCATTTTAATTATAGTTTATTTATTATATATTTATTATTAATTATTTCTATTATAATGTAATTGCGAAAGCCTTGTAATAGTTGTAGTTTTATTTTTTGTCTTTATTTTATTATTGATGAATATTTTATTGTCATGGTTAGTAACTATAGGGAGTGATAACATGTTTGTGATTTAAAATTAATTTAGTATAACTAATTTAATAAGACAAATATATGAATATGAACACTCACACACGTAAGTCGATCTTTGATCGTCATCTCACACTTTCTAAGGTTACTCCTCATGTTGCCTAATTATAAGGTCAAGTAAGGTGTCTTGAAGCAAAGTCCCTTCATTAATATCATCAAGTCCCTTTAAGATTATAAGATCAAGTCCCTTTGAGGTTGCCTACGGAATAATGATCTTGTCCCTTCGAAATAGAAAGATGATAAGTCCCTACGAAATGCTAAAGACACCTTACAGTTGCCTAAATACAAATGTCCATTCACATGTCCCCTATCACATCAAAGGTAATGACTACCTATTCCTTAATAATAGGGATAGTATTGCCATTGAAAGAACATATAAGAACAGTAAAGATTTAACATAGGGTAGGTTCCTCTTAAGTACTTGCTCACCTTTTCAAAATACATTTTACACTTCACATTTCAAACAAATTTTCAAAACAAAGGCTTTATATACATCCATACGAGGATCATTATAAAGTACTTAGAAATTTTTTAATCACACACTACACCTTTCTCAAAACAATTTAAGTGAGCTAAGTAACTAAGAGCCCATGGATAACCATGGATATAAAGGGTGCTAACACCTTCCCTTTATATAACATACCCCCCGAACTCAAAATCTTTTTAAGGTCTTTCCTGTTCTTTTATGTCCTTTCCTTTTGGATAAAATAAAAGTCGGTGGTGACTCTTGCTCTCCGCAACATTTATAGAAAAGTCAATTCTCCCACCGTGTTACAAAACTGGCGACTCTGCTGGGGACTTACTAAGTAAAAGAGGGGTACCCTTAGGAATTAGATCACTTTAAATTGTTTGCTTTGTTTGCTTTATATTACTTGCTGGGCTTTATGTGTGAAAGATCCTAACCTGGATCTAGTGTACCTTAGGTAAATGGCAATAGACCAAGGAAACTGTACGGCGTATACCGATATGGTTGATCTGGTGGTCATAGTTAGTGTGACTTCTTGGTTGGTGCTTATGTTCCTTAAGTAAGTTAAGGATAATATGGGGCTGCCATATGTTGTCAATACACTAACTGACTTTTAGAACCTTTGTCATCCCATCTTGGCCTTTAGAAAGTAGTGAGATAACCGGCTTTGGTGAAGACTGAAGTTGGTTGATACTCGATACTACACTCATTGAGATCCTAAACTTGGAGGGTTTTGGTTGGCAAGTAAGTTGCCTACTGAACAACCACCCTTGGAAAGGATCAGTGATATTGAGATCCCTTAAAACCTGGTTACTTTTGTAGGACAGGATGAACCAACTAAACTTCAGGGGAGGGTACTTACCTTAAAACCTCATGCAAGCCTCCAAACCTAGGGCTATTGTGTGACTTGTTTGTGTGTGCCACATGTTTGTGATTGAGCATAACATCATAGCATCATCATGCATCATAAGCATAGCATTTTCACTAACCATTTCAAGGACCAAAGGATTTATCTTTGTTCTTTGTTGCAGGTCATGGCTTCTGCTCGTAGGAATACTATCCAGATCAACTTTGTAGGAATACCTCCTAAGCTTAAGGAATTGGTCTCTCAAGTTTCTGAAAACTCCCAGTTCATCAAGAGGCATGGTCACCTGCTGGATCTAGTCACTTCAGGGTTTGATGAGGACATGATGAGTGTCCTATTTCAGTTCTCTGATCCTAAACATCACTGCTTCACATTCCCCGACTATCAGTTGGTTCCTACAATGGAAGAATTCTCCAAACTATTGGGTATACCTATCCTTGATCAGAAACCCTTCACAGGCTTGGAAAAAGAGCCTAAACCAGAAGTCATTGTTGCAGCCTTACATTTAAAGAAATCAGACATTGTCCTGGAAACTAGAAGTGGAGTTAAGGGTATCCTTGCTAAGGTATTGATGGAGAAAGCTCAAGTGTTCCTGAAAGCTATGAGTTATGATGCTTTTGAGGAAATCTTAGCCCTATTGATCTATGGCTTAGTGTTGTTCCCTAATCCAGACCAGTTCATAGACGTATACGCCATTAATATATTTCTGACTCATAATCCAGTGCCTACATTACTTGGAGACATCTTACACTCTCTTTATACCCGTACTACGAAGGCGAGAGGAACTCTGATGTGCTGCATACCTCTCTTGTCTAGGTGGTTTATTTCTCACCTTCCTCGATTAGTGATGAAGAATGAACAAGGGTTCAGGTGGTCCAAGAGGATCATGTCACTTTCTCATTCAGATATTCATTGGTGCTCTCGATCTATGGAGAATGTTACTATCATTGACCGTTGTGGGGAGTTCCCTAATGTGCCACTTCTAGGCATAAAAGGGGCATTACTTACAACCCTTCTTTAGCTCTACGTCAGTTTGGTTATGCTCGGAGTGATGGTCCTCGTGACATGCTTATTCAGGGTATTGTGTTCGATTACGACAACGATCTGCAAGGTTACCGTCAAAGGTTCATACGAGCATGGGGGTAAAGTGAACAAGGTTGACAGCAAGACTCTGGAACCCAAGTACACTATTCCTATGGAACCTTATCTCAGATGGGTGCGATCTCGTACTCAGACTCTTATGATGCCATATTCAGCTATCTTACCAGTCACTATGGAGCCTGTTGCTGAAGGAGATACTTCTTATATCATTCTTCATCCAAACATGCCCACTGACATGGAGGAGTTACAGAGGTCCTGGATCCAGTTGAAGGAGCAAAGGGATACTTTTGAGGCTCATTTCAAAGCTGGTCAAGAAAGAATCCTGGAGCTAACAAAACAACTTCACGAGGAGCGGAATCTCAACTCATACCTCAACACAAAGAGGAAGCGTCCATGGGAGACTTAAAACCCCATCTTTGTATTCATTTCATTTTTGTTGTAAGCCCAAGGGGCAAACAAGTTTATTGATTACTAATAAAAGTTTACTTTCTGGTTGTTTGAACAAATTTTAGTCCAGCGGTCCTTGAAAACATTTCATATGCATTTACATATCATATCATCGCATCATAGGTTTTCTTATGAACAAGTATCTTATCTTCTCGCTGTTTATTTCAGCAGAAATGGCTCTTGAACAGACTGTCAAAGATCTCCAGGCACAGAATGCACAATTCCAAGAGTTTATTCTGAATTTGTCCAAGGGACAAGATGAGTTGAAGACACTGCTGGCTAAGAAGAAGAAGAAGACTAGAAAATCAGGAGGCCTTATCAATCTGGGAAGAAGGTTCAGAGGTCCTGTCAAGACAAAGGAACAGATTAATGATTCTGAGTCTGAAAATTCTGAGAAAGAGGGAGGCAGTCTCCATGATACCGTGGGAGTTTCTGATTCTGAAGCAAATTATTATCATGATCCTAATGAAGATAAGTACAAGATACTGGTAGACAGGATGAATGCCATGGAGTTACAAAAATCTTCTGGGCTTGATTTTGAAGATCTGAGCTTAATATCTGGAGTAGTTATACCTATTGATTTCAAGGTTCCTGCTTTCGTGGTGTATGATGGTGTCTCATGTCCCAAGCTGCATCTAAGGTCCTATGTCCGGAGGATTCAACCACATAATGCTGACAAGAAGTTATGGATTCATTTCTTTCAAGAGAGCTTGTCCGGAGCTCAATTGGAATGGTATTACCAATTGGAGAGTGTTAATATTCGTGATTGGAATGATCTTGCTGAAGCCTTCTATAGGCAATACCAATACAATGTTGATTTAGCACCTACTCGCATGCAGCTCCAAAGCATGTCAATGGGTGCTAAGGAGAATTTCAAGGAGTATGCCCAAAAATGGAGAGACCTGGCTGGCAGAGTTCAACCTCCTCTGACTGACCGGGAACTGGTGGATATGTTTATGAGTACACTGAATGGTCCTTTCTATAGTCACCTCATTGGAAGCTCATCATCTGGTTTCACTGAGCTGATAATGACTGGAGAGCGTGTGGAGAGTGGTATAAGAAGTGGTAAGATACAGGTGGGTGCCTTTTCATCAAGCACTGCAAAGAAGCCCCCTAGTGGAAAGAAGGAGTCTAATGTTGTGTATGGTCAACCTAGTCGTAATAGAAGTCCCCAATCTGTGGGAGCAGTTCACATTTCCAATCCTACTCCTGCAGCACCAGAACTACCACAAAACAATCAACAGAAGCCTAGAAGACAATTCATCAAGATCAACATGTCACTGACCCAAGCCTTGCAACACATGTTGAAAGGGGAACTCATTACTTTGAAGGACCCTCCTCAGAATCCTAATACTTCCTCTCCTCGGTACAATCCTAATGCACGATGTGCCTATCATTCTAATTGTCTGGGACATGACACCAACAACTGCTGGGTGTTAAAAAATAAGATTCAAGATATGATTGAAGCTGGGGAGATTGAATTTGACCCTCCTGGGACTCCAAATGTGATTACTGCTCCCATGCCCAATCATGAGAAGACTGTTAATGTTGTTGATGAAGTTTCATATGTTTCCTCAGTAGCAGATGTGGCTACTCCCTTATCTATTATCAAGAAGAAGCTGGTGCAGGCTGGATTCTTTCCAGGTTGCAACGAAGATTGTTTTTATTGTGCCTACAAACCTGATAGCTGCTGGAAGTTGAAGGATGGTATTCAACGCCTCATGGACAATTACACTATATTGTTCGAGAGGACACCTTCTGTGGAAAGTATGTGTGAACATCTAACTCGAGGTACGAAGGTTGAAGATGTGGACATGGTGGATAAAGTGCCAGTAAAGATCACCTCCAAGGGCCCTGTCAAGATCACTTCCAAGGGTCCTATCAAGATTACTGCTGAAGGCCTGGTGAAGACTGTTGCTGAAGTTAGAGTGCCTCCCATGATTATTACCACTCCTGGCCCTATCCCTTATACTTCTGATAAAGCTATACCCTGGAATTACGGTTCTGATGTTTATATCCATGGTGTTAAGCAGGAACCTTTGACTGATACACCTGCTACTCATGATAATCTTAATGTTGATAATATTGCTGGATCTAGTAAAATCACCAGAAGTGGAAGAATTTTCTCTCCTCCGGCTACCTCAAAAGGTGCAGTTACTCCAACTACTACCTCCACTTCTGAACCAAGTACTGATGCTCGGGACAAAGGTCCTGTGGTTGAACCTGTGCAAGCTGAGGCACCGACTGCTGAAAATCTTTCTAAACAAATGGAAGAAGTGCTGAAGATCATTCGTAAAAGTGATTATGATATTGTTGACCAATTGGGGCATACTCCCTCCAAGATTTCCATGTTATCTTTGTTGCTGTGTTCTGAGGCTCATGCTAAAGCCTTAATCAAATTCTTGAAGACTGCCCATGTGCCAAATGAGATTTCTGTAGATCAGTTCAAGAATTGTGTGGCACATCTGACTTATGATAATGGTTTAGGCTTTTCTGATGCTGACTTAACTCCTGCCAAAAGAAACCATAACAGAGCTTTACATATCTCCATTGAATGTAGGGGCACTACCTTGTATCATGTGTTGGTGGACAATGGTTCTTCATTGAATGTACTTCCCAAAGAAGTTCTGAACAAGCTCAGTCCTGAAGATGTTGTGTTAAGACCAAGTAATATAGTGGTGAGGGCCTTTGATGGTTCAAGAAGAGTAGTGCATGGAGAAATAGATCTCCCGATCAAAGTAGGCTCTCAAGTCTTCAATTCTACCTTCTATGTAATGGATATTCGTCCTGCATACTCCTGTTTGCTTGGGCGCCCCTGGATCCACGGGGCAGGTGCTGTGACCTCCACTCTACATCAGAAGTTGAGATATCTAGTGAAGGGAAAGATCGTCACTGTTTGTGGAGAGGAAGAATATATGGTCAGTCATGTGAATACATTTAAGTATGTTGAAGTGGAAGGTGAATATGTTGAGACTCCTTGCCAGACATTTGAAGTAGTTCCTTGGGTCGTTCCTACTACTGAAACTCCTCCTGTTGTCAAAAGAGTTCCTGTGGTTACCAGAGTACCTCCTATAGTGGCCTCCCTCAAAGATGCTAGAGCTGTGGTTGAAGAAGGTGGTTGTACTATTTGGGGTCAGCTTCTTGATATTCCTTACAAGTCTGACAAGTTTGGTTTGGGTTTCACTGCAGAGTCCCAGAAGGCTGTTCATCGTGCTTGTGCTGTTCGTATCACCAATCAAGGGATCATGAGAGATCAAATCAATGTTGTGGGTGATTGTAATGAAGACTACAACCTGGATGACTGGATCTTTCCTACTGTGGGTGATGGGCTCAACAATTGGAAGACTGAAGACGTTATTCCTATCTCCTTTAGTCAGGAGTAAATACTATTACTGTGTTTTTATTTTAAGTTTGTAATTTCGAACAATTAAACTTTTAAGCCTTGTGCCTTACCCGGGGCACAATGACGTGCTTGTTTCGGGATGTCATTTCATTTGCATACTTCATTCAATAAAAATCAATGGACGTTTCATTTTCCTAAATATTGTGCTCCTTGTCTTTCCTTTATTTTATTTTTGTTTTATCAGCTATGTGTTCTTACACACACCCACATCACTAAAATGCAGATCCTCATCCACTCTGGATTCTGTTGATAACAGTTCTACTATTGCCAATTATAATTTCGAGAATCCGATCTATCAAGCTGAAGATGGAAAGGAGGAAGATTGTGAAGTACCTGTAGAGCTTGCTAGGTTATTACAACAAGAAGAGAAAGCTATACAGCCACATGAAGAGCCAATCGAAGTTGTGAATCTGGGAACTGAAGAAAACAGGAAAGAGGTCAAGATAGGGGCTGAATTAGAAGATGGTGTTAAGAGCAGACTAATTCAGATGCTACGGGATTATGTGGAGATCTTTGCTTGGTCCTATGAAGATATGTCAGGGTTGGATACAGACATTGTGGTTCACCGTTTACCATTAAAAGAAGACTGTCGTCCAAAGAAGCAGAAGGTTCGTCGCATGCGTCCTGAAATGTCAGAAAAGATTAAAGCAGAGGTGATGAAACAATTTGATGCAGGGTTCTTAGCTGTGACTTCTTATCCTCAATGGGTTGCAAATGTGGTACCAGTACCTAAGAAAGATGGTAAGGTACGCATGTGTGTGGATTATAGGGATTTGAATAAGGCCAGCCCCAAAGATGACTTTCCACTTCCTCATATTGATGTCCTGGTAGACAACACTGCTCAGCATAAGGTATTCTCTTTCATGGATGGCTTCTCTGGTTACAATCAAATCAAGATGGCACCTGAAGATATGGAGAAAACTAAATTTGTTACACAGTGGGGCACCTTTTGTTATAAAGTGATGCCATTTGGTTTGAAGAACGCCGGGGCAACATATCAGCGTGCTATGGTGGCTTTATTTCACGATATGATTCATCATGAGATAGAGGTATATGTGGATGATATCATAGCCAGGTCCCAGAATGAAGAGCAACACCTTGATCATCTGCATAAGCTGTTTGAAAGATTGAAGAAATACAAGTTGAGATTGAACCCAAACAAATGCACTTTTGGAGTTAGATCTGGTAAACTCCTGGGTTTCATTGTCAGTGGAAAAGGTATTGAAGTAGATCCCGTAAAAGTGAAAGCCATACAAGAGATGCCAGCTCCCCGTACTGAGAAGGAAGTTAGAGGTTTCTTGGGACGATTGAATTACATTGCAAGATTTATTTCCCAATTAACTGCTACCTGTGAGCCAATCTTCAAGTTACTGAAGAAAGATCAGGTAATGGAGTGGAATGATGAGTTCCAGACAGCCTTTGATGAAATCAAGAAATATCTTCTAGAACCTCCAATCTTGATGCCACCAGTTGATGGAAGACCCTTGATCATGTACTTAACAGTGTTAGACAACTCAATGGGGTGTGTGTTGGGGCAACATGACGAGTTTGGTCAAAAAGAGCAGGCAATATACTACCTTAGCAAAAAGTTTACCGACTATGAAACAAGATACTCACTGCTCGAGAAAACTTGCTGCGCTTTGGCATGGGCTGCTCGCCGACTAAGACAGTATATGTTGACTCATACTACCTTGTTGATTTCAAAGATGGATCCAATCAAGTACCTATTCGAGAAACCTGCTCTCTCCGGACGAATAGCAAGATGGCAAATGATCTTAACAGAATATGATATACAATACACTACTCAGAAAGCCTTTAAAGGAAGTGTTGTAGCTGATCATTTGGCTCATCAAGCAGTGGATGATTATCAGTCAATGAGTTTTGAGTTCCCTGATGAAGACATTATGATCATTACCAAAGAACCTGGACAATATGACGGACCTGAACAAGGATCCCGATGGACTATGGTTTTTGATGGAGCTTCTAATGCACTTGGTAATGGTGTTGGTGTTGTGATCATTTCCCCTGAAGGTTGTCATACCCCGATTACTGCAAGACTTTGTTTCTATTGTACCAATAACATGGCTGAGTATGAGGCATGTATCATGGGTATCAAAGCTGCCATTGAGATGAAGATTCAGTTCCTGGACGTATATGGAGATTCAGCCCTGGTAGTTAGTCAGATTAAAGGAGATTGGGATACCAAGCATGAAAATCTTATTCCTTATAGAGAGAGCATGTGTTGTCCTTGATCCCATATTTTGAAGAGATTACCTTTGGACATATTCCACGAGGAGAGAATCAGTTGGCAGATGCATTAGCCACCATGGCATCTATGTTTGAGATTAGTTGGGATGATGAAGCTCCCAAGATTACTATTGACAGATTTGAGAAGCCTGCATACTGCAATGAGGTTGACACTGAAGAAGCAGAGGGGAAACCTTGGTTCTATGAAGTGAAAAGATACCTTGAAGCTCAGGAGTTCCCTGAAGGGGCATCTATCAAAGATAAGAAGTTTCTGAGGAGGTTTTCTGCTAAGTTCTTCTTGAGTAATGAAATTTTGTATAAGCACAATCATGATTCCACTTTGCTTCGTTGTGTGGATAAGAAGGAAGCAATAGAAATTATGGAAGACATGCATGATGGGATATTTGGAACTCATTCTAGTGGTCATACCATGGCAAAGAAGATATTGAGAGCAGGGTATTATTGGTATACTATGGAAGCTGACTGCTATCAACATTCCAGAACATGTAGTATCAAATCTATGCTGATAAAGTACATATACCTCCATCACCATTGAATGTGTTGACTGCTCCTTGGCCTTTTGCCATGTGGGGCATTGATATGATTGGTGAGATCAAGCCTACTGCTTCTAATGAGCATCGTTTCATCCTGGTTGATATTGATTACTTTACAAAGTGGGTGGAGGCCGCTTCATTTGCATCCATTACTAAGAATGTGGTGGCTCGATTCATTAAGAATAATCTCATATGTAGGTATGACATCCCTGAAAGGATTATCACTGACAATGGCTCTAATCTGAACAATACCATGATTACTGATCTCTGCACACAGATCAAGATTAAGCATCACAACTCTTCTCCGTATCGTCCGAAGATGAATGGGGCAGTAGAAGCTGCTAATAAGAACATTAAGAAGATTCTACAGAAGATGACTGTTACTTACAAGGATTGGCATGAGATGTTACCATTTGCTCTGCATGGTTATCGTACTACAATACGTACTTCAACAGGGGCAACCCCATTCTCCTTAGTCTATGGTATGGAAGCAGTTCTGCCCATTGAAGTTCAGATCCCCTCCTTAAGAATCATGAAGGATGCAGGCTTGGATGAAGATGAGTGGATTCAGACTCGACTTGACCAGATACATTTGATTGATGAGAAAAGGCTGGCAGCTGTTTGTCATGGCCAGATGTACCAGAAACGGATGATCAAAGCTTTTAATAAGAAGGTTAAGCAAAAGGTAGATCAGGTTGGTGACTTGGTAATCAAGCGTATCATATTACCACAGGGTGATCCTAGGGGCAAGTGGACTCCTACATATGAAGGACCATTTGTAGTCAAGAGAGTATTTTCAGGAGGTGCCATGATGCTTACTACTATGGATGGCGAAGACTTCCCACAACCTGTAAATGCAGACATAGTTAAAAAATACTACGCATAAAAAGAGACCCGCTAGGTTGACTGTCCTAGGCAAAAATAAGGGCATCCCGGCGAACCAAAAGGGTTCGGGCAAAAATTAGGGATATATATAAAAAATGTACACCCGGCAAGTCGAAAACCTGAAAAGGCGGCTTGGGCAAAAAAGGGTATCCCGGTGGATTGAAAACCTGAAAGGGCAATCCAGGAAAAAGTTAGGGATTAAAGCGTATGACTATGTCTCGTTTGGATCACTCATGTAACTCCAACCAGTTGTGTTGCTTAACTCAAGTTCAAACAGATAAAGCTCAATCCAATCGTTTTCGTCTCAACAACAAAAGATGAGATACTTGAAAATAATGGCAATAGTGGAACTGAAACTCAATAGGATTATTTCTCACATAGCTGTTTTCTTTGTTTTGCAAAATTTTTACGACAAATTCCTCTTACTAGGATTTCTATCTCCTTGTACAAACCTGCCTGTATACAGGTCACTTTGTAATATAAATAAAATTCCATCTTTTAATCCAGATTTACTTTTACCCTATTTACATAAGCGAAAACGTCCATTGGTTGTGTTTGAATGTATGTATGCTTTTTAATATGATTGATGTTTACCAGAAATGCATAAAATGCAGTAATAGTATTTACTAAGGACGAACGAAGGTAGGTAATTCAACGAAGCTTCGCCGGTTCATCCCCACAAGATAACTACAAATCCCCAGTAGAGCAAATCTATCTTTATAGATACTTCAAGCTACGTCTCCTCTTGAATTTATGTCCATCTCTTTTATCCTCAGTCGGGATACTCAGGAACTTATTTTTTCAATAGAGGTACAACAAACGAAGACGGGAGGTTATAAATACTATACTATCAAACAAGACGGGAATAAGTTCCTCATGTTCTTCAGCAACGAAGCGGGATTTATTTTCCCTAGCCAGAAGTTGTTATACAGAGATACCCAGACACTTCAAGCTACATGATTCATACATACATCATTTATATCATATCATAGCATATCCATAAATGCATAATACATTTACTTAGATGCACCATGCCATACTGTAACACGGTGGGAGAACTGACTTTAGTTATGTTGCGGATAGCAAGAGTCGCCACCGACTTTTATTTTATCCAAAGGAAAGGCATAAAAGAACAGGAAAGACCTTTTTAAAATATTTTTGGGTCCGGGGGGTAGGTTATGTAAAGGGAAGGTGTTAGCACCCTTTACATCCATGGTTATCCATGGGCTCTTAGTTACTTAGCTCACTTTGAATTGTTTTTGAAAATGTGAAGTGTGTGAATAGAAATTTTCATAAGATTTTGATAATGATCCATGTACGGATGTGTAAAAAAACTTGTGTTTGAAAATTGTTTGAAATTTGTGAAATGTTTGAAATTGTTTTGAAGTAGTGAGCAAGTAACTATGAGGAACCTACCCTAAAGTTTAAGTCTTTCTGTTCTTTATCCTTTAAATGGTAAGACTATCCCTATTATTAAGGAATAGGTAGTCATTACCTTGGATGTGAGGGACAAGTAAGGGTCATCTGTTTATATAGGCAACTGTAGGGTGTATTAAGCATTTTGGAGGGACTGCCATCTTTATTCGAAAGGGACGAGATCATTATGAAGGCAACCATTTTAAGGGACTTGATCTTTTATCTATAAGGGACCAGATGACTTTGTTTTTAAGGGACTTTTGCTTTATACACCCTACTTGACCTTGTGATTAGGCAACAATGAGAGGTAACCCTAGAAAGTGAGATGGCGATCAAAGATCGACTTACGTGTGTGAGTGTTCAATTTAATATTTATCTTATAATTTAAATGATCTAAATTAATTTTAAATAGCATACATGTTTACACTCCCTATTTTTACTAACCATGACATAAAATAAATAATTTAAATATTACAAAAAATTACATCCAGGAACAGTTACAATAATAATAATAAAGCAATTTAAATATAATAAGCAAAATAATAAATAAGCAAGCATAAATAAATAATTATAATAGGGGTTAGTGAAAATAATAATAATAATCACAAATTAAAAATAAAGGGGTTAGTAAAAAATATCATAAGAACATAATTAAAAATAATAAGCAAAAAATAATATAATAATTAAAAGATTAGATTTTAATATAAACAATTATTTAAAGTTAAATAAAAAAAAATATGAACAATTAAGTAATTATTATAAAATTTTGAATTATATACAAATTATAAAAAATTAAATTAATTTTAAACATATCATGAAAATAAAATTATAATTATAAAATCATTTTAATTATTCCTAAGCATACATTAACAATTATTTAAATGCAAAATTAAGAATATAAACAATTTAGGTCATATTTACATATTATAAAAAAAATAGGATTAATTATGATTACCTTTACAAAATTTAATAAAATATATACATGAAAAAAAAATGATCATACAATTATATTTATAAATTTAAGGATTATAATAAAATTTTATTTATTAATTAAAATTATAAACAAGAATTAGGGTTTTTTAGAAAATATATTTTTAGGGTTTATAAAATAAATTAGGTTTTATGTACAAAAATTTTAAATATTAATTCAAATAAATTATATATATAATAATAATATGCACATATTAAAAAAAGAAATTAGTTTTTTTAGAAAATATTTTAAGATTAACATTAGGATTTTAGAATTATAATTTTAATTAAATTAATATTAATGACAATCAAAACAAATAGAAAGAAAAAAGCAAAAAGAAAACATACCTGGCTGGGGTTTGAACCCAGCACCTTTGGCTTGCCAAGAACTACACACACCACCAGGCCATCAGCGCGCGTGTTATAATGGAATGAATCCAATTTGTTTTATGCACTAAAACCTGAAAAATCACAAAAAATAAGAAAAACCAAAAGGCCTGGGGGGGATCGAACCCTGGACCTTTCAAGCAATACACAAACACATTACCATCCCAGCTAGGTGAGCGCGTCTGATAGTAAAACAACCACAATTGATAATATATTGTATTCCATGAATAAAAGAAAAAAACATGAAAAACTTGCCATGGCCAGGATTCGAACCCCTGCCATTCAACCAAACACGCGCTTGCTTCACCACTGGGACAAGCTGTACGCTTGTGATATTAAACAGACAACAAAACATAAAATATTAAAATGAAATTCAAATTCCAGAAACGCGCGCAGGGATCATCTTCTTCCTCCAGCCCTACGAATTTTCCTGCGTTTTCACTTACGAATTTACCTGCGATTTTCAAACTGCAACAATACCTACGAAATTCAAACACTAACAAAACAGCAAAATTTCATGAAATTGAGAACATCATTGAGTTCCTCATATCATTTGCAATCGTCCTGTGTCTTTAGAATTTATTTATATTTGTTAAATGCTAAAACCCTAAATGGTGCTTGAAACCCTAACAATGGCCGCAAGCATATTAGGTCATGAAACTTCAAGTTTTTTGTCCAGAATCAATCCTTAGAACCTCACAAACAATAAAGCACAACCAAAATTCATTAGTAATGCATAAAAAGTCAAAATCGAAAAAATAAATTTCAAGAACAAGAACCATTCGGTTTATGCAATTCATGGAGTTTTTGATGCAAATGATGATTGGTAATGATTCAGTGATGTTCAGGGATCACTCTTATGTCCTTCAAATACCTTCAAATGTCTTGTATGAAGAAATCTGAATTTGAGTTTGTGAGGTTTTTTTGGAAGATGCAACTTACACTTGGGAGGCAGAAAAATCGTGGCTTGCATTAGGTTTGTGTCAAGTACTTATAGAACAATGTATTAGGTCAGAAAAATTGATCATTTGTATAGAAGATTTGATCTAAAAAGATTCACAAAGATAAGCTTTGAAATTTCAATATTTTTGCATCAACACTTTCTATTTCAAGCCAATCAATGTTATCCTTGTATCAATTTGTTCCATGCTGAATTCATGACTTTCTAGAATCAAAAATAAATTTAAATCTTCATGTTTAATATTTTATTTAAATTTAAAATGATTTTAAGTATAAAAAATCATAATAAATTAATTAAATAAAATAAAAATTATGAAAATATCATAGAATTTTCGTGCATGATGTCATGGATTGCTTTGGGTCATTAAAAGTTCAGCCCACTTAACAAAATTTGGTTTTAAACCTCCATTTGCTTCATAAACTTCCCTAAAATTTCCCAACTTTGCAAGGGCACACATCCTTCAATTTTAATGATATGAGGGTGTTCTTGGACATTTTGGAAAGCTTGAAGAGTCCTCTAACCAACCCCACTGGTTTCATGTCCATATCATTTACCATTCTCAAGTTATGCCCTTTTGAAGTTGTTGACTTTTTGTTGACTTTCAAAAGGACCTATAATGTCTTAGCTCATACCCTCCAAATGAAGCATTTTTGGGCTTGGCTTGTGAGACACAAAGTTGTAGAGAATTCAATTTCCTTCAAAATGAGCTTTGGATGGAGACTTGGTGATGAAGCATGTGAAAGTTATGGCTGGTCAAAGTTCAGTTGACTTTTACTGAGGAAACCCTAATTTAGAAACTCCTGATTCTTGATGATCTGAAATCTCCTTGATGAATCATGATCAACCCTTGATCAAATGATGAATTTTACTTCATATACTTGATGTTGGCAAAAAATCATGAAGTTTGACTTTGGTTTGACCACAGTTGACCTCAGTTTGACTTTTTAACTGCTTTGACTGATTTTGACCTATCTGACCATCTGACTGAGCAAACTTTTGAGAAAAGTCTTGAAACTTGTCATGGGGGTTCTTACACACATATAAGATGTTATGAAGCTCATTTGAAGTCTTGGAAGTTCATTTAGCCTGATTAAAGTCAAAACCCTAGTTTTGGATGCACTACTTAGGAGGTGCATTGTCTGAGGGAATTGTCAACTTTTCTGACCAATTGTGAACTTTGTGAACCTTGTGAACCATCATAAAATGTCTTGTGAACCTCATGGGAGGTATTGTGAACCTTTTGAACCTTGTGAACCTCATAAAGTATCTTGTAGACTTCATGAACCTCATGAAAGGTCTTGTAAGCATTGTGAATCTTGTGAACCTTGTGAACCTCATAAAGTGACTTGTAGACTTCATGAACCTCATGAAAGGTCTTGTAAGTGTTGTGAATCTTGTGAACCTTGTGAACCTCATAAAGTGACTTGTAGACTTCATGAACCTCATGAAAGGTCTTGTAAGTGTTGTGAATCTTGTGAACCTTGTGAACCTTCTTAGCACACAAAGTCTTGTATTGTGAGGGCAAATTTTGGGGTGCAACAGCTGCCCCTGTTCAATTTTCTGAAACCTGAGGGGTTAGATTGGTATATTTTCCAGTCGTGACCTGGAAGGTTGAAGGGGATTGAACACAAAAGCCCAAAAATTTGCACTCACCGGTGCGTAGAGTGATACTGATGTTTGGGGTTATATATGCTTGAGTGGGCTTAAAGATGCCACTTGGAGAAAAGTTCTTCAGATACATTTCAGGAGGATAAAGCAATCCTGACGTGGTAATATGCTTTCAGGAGGATAAAGCAATCATGATGTAATGATGATAACTTTCAGGAGGATAAAGCAATCCTGAGGTAATAGTATGCTTTCAGGAGGATAAAGCAGTCCTGATGTAGTGATAATAACTTTCAGGAGGATAAAGCAGTCCTGAGATAATAATAAGCTTTCAGGAGGATAAAGCAATCTTGAGGGATGATATGCTTTCAGGAGGATAAAGCAATCCTGAGGTATAAGAAGCTGTCAGGAGGATAAAGCAGTCCTGAGGTAATAATAAGCTTTCAGGAGGATAAAGCATTCCTGAGGTAATGATATGATCTCAGGAGGATAAAGCAATCCTGAGGTACAAGAAGCTGTCAGGAGGATAAAGCAGTCCTGAGATGATGATGATAGCTATCAGGAGGATAAAGCAATCCTGATACAGTGATAAGCTTTCAGGAGGATAAAGCAATCCTGATGTAGTGATATGCTTTCAGGAGGATAAAGCAATCCTGATGTAGTGATAATAACTTTCAGGAGGATAGAGCAGTCCTGAGGTAATAGTATGCTTTCAGGTGGATAAAGCAGTCCTGAGGTACGAGAAGCTTTCAGGAGGATAAAGCAATCCTGAGGAATGATAACTTTTCAGGAGGATAAAGCAATCCTGATAGTCACAAGTTATTGATGAAGTTTGTTTGCTGGAGAATTAACCTGAAAACAAGGTAGCATTCTGTATGGTAGTATTAGTTTATGCATTATGTATGCATGTATAATATGATGCATTTAGGTAATGTATTATGTATCTATGTATATGTATGGTATGGTATGATGTAAATGATGTAAATGATGTATGCATCATGCAGCTTGAAGCGTCTGGATATCTTTGTATAACAACTGCTGGCCAGGGAAAATAAATCCCGATTCGTTGCTGAAGAATATGAGGAACTTAGTCCCGTCTTGTTTGATAATATATTATACATAACCTTCCGTCTGCTGGGGATAGCAAGGTATATATAACCTCCCGTCTGCTGGGGATAGTAAGGTATATATAACCTTCGTCTTCGTTTGATAGTAGGGTAGATATAACCTCCCGTCTTCGTTCGTCGTACTCTTATTGGGAAGTAAATTCCCGAATATCCGTATGAGGATAAAAGAGATGGATATAAATTCCAGGGGAGATGTGACTTTATGAAGATGGATTTGCCCTACTGTGGATTTGTAACTGTTTTGTAGAGATGAACCGGTGAAGCTTTGTTGAAATCCTTCCCTCGTTCGTCCTTAGTAAATACTATTACTGCATTTTCATGCATTTATGGTAAACATCAATCATATTAAAAAGCATACATGCATTTTTGGTAAACATCAATCATATTCAAAAGCATACATACATTCAAACACAACCAATGGACGTTTCGCTTATGTAAATAGGGTAAAAGTAAATCTGGATTCAAAAGATGGAATTTATTTATATAAAAAATGTGACCCGTACACGGGTAAATTTGTACAAAGAGACATAGACCCTAGTAAGAGGATTTTGTCATAAAATTTTACAAAACAAAGAAAATCAGCTATGTGGGAAATAATCCTATTGAGTTTCAATTCTACTATTGCCATTATCTTCAAGTATCTCATCTTCTTCTGTTGAGACGGAAACGATTGGATTGAGCTTTATCTGTTCGAGCTTGAATGAGTAGTACAACTGGTTGCAGTTTCATGGGTGATCCAAACGAGACATAGTCATACGCTTTAATCCCTAACTTTTGCCTGGATTGCCCTTTCAGGTTTTCAATCCACCGGGATACCCTTTTTTGCCCAAGCCGCCTTTTCAGGTTTTCGACTTGCCGGGTGTACATCTTTTTATATATATATCCCTAATTTTTGCCCAAACCCTTTTGGTTTGCCGGGATGCCCTTATTTTTTCCTAGGCCTGTCAACCTAGCGGGTCTCTTTTCATGCGTAGTATTTTTTAACTATGTCTGCGTTTACAGGCTGTGGGAAATCTTCACCATCCATAGTAGTAAGGATCATGGCACCTCCTGAGAATACTGTCTTGACTACAAATGGTCCTTCATATGTAAGAGTCCACTTGCCCCTAGGATCACCCTGTGGTAATATGATACGTTTGATTACTAAGTCACCAGCCTGATATACCTTTGGCTTACTTTCTTGTTAAAAGCTTTGATCATTCGTTTCTGGTACATCTGGCCATGACAAACTGTTGCTAGTCTCTTCTCATCAATCAAATTTATCTGGTCAAGTCGAGTCTGAATCCACTCATCTTCATCCAAGCCTGCATCCTTCATAATTCTTAAGGAGGGAATCTGAACTTCAATGGGCAGAACTGCTTCCATACCATAGACCAAGGAGAATGGGGTTGCCCCTGTTGAAGTACGT
This sequence comes from Lathyrus aphaca, assembly GCA_963966055.1. Taxonomy (NCBI): domain Eukaryota; kingdom Viridiplantae; phylum Streptophyta; class Magnoliopsida; order Fabales; family Fabaceae; genus Lathyrus; species Lathyrus aphaca. Next base: position 540,597,137 of record OZ014522.1, on the reverse strand, counting down.
ATTGTGGTACGATAACCATGAAGAGCAAATGGTAACATCTCATGCCAATCCTTATAAGTAACAGTCATCTTCTGTACAATCTTCTTAATGTTCTTATTAGCAGCTTCAACTGCCCCATTCATCTTCGGACGATACAGAGAAGAGTTATGATGCTTAATCTTGAACTGCGTGCAGAGATCAGTAATCATAGTGTTGTTCAGATTAGAGCCATTGTCAGTGATAATCCTTTCAGGGATGCCATACCTACATATGAGATTATTCTTAATGAATCGAGCCACAACATTCTTGGTAACAGATGCAGATGAAGCTGCCTCCACCCACTTCGTGAAGTAATCAATAGCAACCAGGATGAAACGATGCCCATTAGAAGCAGTAGGCTTGATCTCACCAATCATATCAATGTCCCACATGGAAAAGGGCCAAGGAGCAGTCAACACATTCAATGGTGATGGAGGTACATGGACTTTATCAGCATAAATTTGACACTTGTGACATGTTCTGGAGTGTTGATAACAATCAGCTTCCATGGTAGACCAATAGTAACCTGCTCTCAATATCTTCTTTGCCATAGTATGTCCACTAGAATGAGTGCCAAAAATTCCATCATGCATATCCTCCATAATCTCAGTTGCTTTCTTCTTATCCACACAACGAAGCATAGTTGAATCATGATTGCGCTTGTACAAAATCCCATTACTCAAAAAGAACTTAGCAGAAAACCTTCTCAGAAACTTCTTATCTTTGACAGATGCCCCTTCAGGGAACTCCTGAGCTTCAAGATATCTTTTCACTTCATAGAACCAAGGCTTCTCCTCTGCCCCTTCAGTGTCAATCTCATTGCAGTATGCAGGCTTTTCAAATCTATCAATAGTAATCTTGGGAGCTTCATCATCCCAGCTGATCTCAAACATGGATGCCATGGTGGCTAATGCATCTGCCAACTGATTCTCTCTTTGTGGAATATGTCCAAAGGTAATTTCTTTAAAATGTGGGATTAAAGACAGCACATGCTCTCTGTAAGGAATGAGATTATCATGCTTGGTATCCCAATCTCCTTTAATCTGACTTACTACCAGGGCTGGATCTCCATACACATCAAGGAACTGTATCTTCATATCAATGGCAGCTTTAATACCCAGGATACATGCCTCATACTCAGCCATGTTATTGGTACAATAGAAACAAAGTCTGGCAGTAATCGGGGTATGACAACCTTCAAGGGAACTGATCACAATACCAACACCATTACCAAGTGCATTAGAGGCACCATCAAAAACCATAGTCCATCGGGATCCTTGTTCAGGTCCGTCATATTGTCCAGGTTCTTTGGTAATAATCATAATGTCTTCATCAGGGAACTCAAAATTCATTGACTGATAATCATCCACTGCTTGATGAGCCAAATGATCAGCAACAACACTTCCTTTGATGGCCTTCTGAGTAGTGTACTGTATGTCATATTCTGTCAAGATCATTTGCCATCTTGCAATTCTTCCGGAGAGAGCAGGTTTCTCAAATATGTATTTGATTGGATCCATCTTCGAAATCAACAAGGTAGTATGGGTCAACATATATTGTCTTAGTCGGCGAGCAGCCCATGCCAAAGCGCAGCAAGTTTTCTCGAGCAGTGAGTATCTTGTTTCACAGTCGGTAAACTTTTTGCTAAGGTAGTATATTGCCTGCTCTTTTCGACCAGACTCGTCATGTTGCCCCAACACACACCCCATTGAGTTGTCTAGCACTGTTAAGTACATAATCAAGGGTCTTCCATCAACTGGTGGCATCAAAATTGGTGGTTCTAGCAGATATCTCTTGATTTGATCAAAGGCAATCTGGCATTCATCATTCCATTCCATCACCTGGTCTTTCTTCAGCAACTTAAAGATTGGCTCGCAGATGGCAGTTAATTGGGAAATAAATCTTGCAATGTAATTCAATCGTCCCAAGAAACCTCTAACTTCCTTCTCAGTACGGGGAGTTGGCATCTCTCGTATAGCTTTTACTTTTGCTGGATCTACTTCAATACCTTTTCCACTGACTATGAAACCCAGGAGCTTTCCGGACCTAACTCCAAAAGTACACTTGTTTGGGTTCAATCTCAACTTGTATTTATTCAACCTCTCAAACAATTTATGCAAATGATCAAGATGTTGCTCTTCATTCTGGGACCTGGCTATCATATCATCCACATATACCTCTATCTCATGATGAATCATATCATGAAACAAAGCCACCATAGCACGCTGATATGTTGCCCCTGCATTCTTCAAACCAAATGGCATCACCTTATAACAAAAAGTGCCCCACTGTGTAACAAATGTTGTCTTCTCCATATCTTCAGGTGCCATCTTGATCTGATTGTAACCAGAGAAACCATCCATAAAAGAGAATACCTTATGCTGAGCAGTGTTGTCTACCAGAACATCGATATGAGAAAGTGGAAAGTCATCTTTAAGGCTGGCCTTATTCAAATCCCTGTAGTCTACACACATACGTACCTTACCATCTTTCTTGGGTACCGGCACCACATTTGCAACCCACTGAGGATAAGAAGTCACTGCTAAGAACCCTGCATTGAACTGTTTCATTACCTCTGCTTTGATCTTCTCTGACATTTCAGGATGCATACGACGAACCTTCTGCTTCTTTGGACGACAATCTTCTTTTACTGGTAAACGGTGAACCACAATGTCTGTATCCAACCCTGGCATATCTTCATAAGACCAAGCAAAGATCTCCACATAGTCACGTAACATTTGAACCAGTCTGCTCTTGACACTATCCTCTAAATCAGCCCCTATCTTGACTTCTTTCCTGTTTTCTTCAGTTCCCAAATTTACAACTTCGACTGGCTCTTCATGTGGCTGTATGGCTTTCTCTTCTTGTTGTAACAACCTAGCAAGCTCTACAGGTACTTCACAATCGTCCTCATTTCCGTCTTCAGTTTGATAGATCGGATTCTCGAAATTATAATTGGCCATAGTAGAACTGTTATCAACAGGATCCAGAGTGGATGAGGATCTGCATTTTAGTGATGTGGGTGTGTGTAAGAACACATAGCTGATAAAGCAAAAATAAAAGAAAAGAAAGACAAGGAACACAATATTTACTAAAACGAAACGTCCACTGATTTTATTGAATGAAGTATGCAAATGAAATGACAGCCCGTAACAAGCACACCATTGTGCCCCGGGTAAGGCACAAGGCTTAAAAGTTCAATTGTTCAAGAAATTACAAACTTTAAAAAACAACAACACAGTAATAGTATTTACTCCTGACTAAAGGAGATAGGAATAACATCTTCAGCTTTCCAATTATTGAGTCCAGCACCCACAGTAGGAAAAATCCAAGCATCCAAGTTGTAGTCTTCATCATAGTCACCCACAACATTGATCTGGTTCTTCATAACCCCTTGATTGGTGATACGAACAGCACGAGCACGACGAACAGCCTTCTGGGACTCTGCAGTGAAACCCAAACCAAATTTGTCAGACTTGTAAGGGATATCAGGAAGCTGACCCCAAATAGTACAACCACCTTCATCCACTACAGCTCTAGCATCTTTGAGGGAAGCCATTGTTGGAGGTACTCTGGTGACCACATGCACTTTCTTGACAACAGGAGGAGCTTCATAATCATTAACAATCCAGGGAACCACTTCAAATGTCTGACACGGAGTTTCAACATATTCACCTTCCACTTCCAGATACTTGAAGGTGTTCACATGGCTGACAAAATATTCTTCCTCTCCATAGACAGTAACAACCTTTCCTTCTACCGGATATCTCAACTTCTGATGTAATGTAGAGGTTACAGCACCTGCCCCATGGATCCAGGGATGACCAAGCAAACAAGAGTACGAAGGACGAATATCCATCACATAAAATGTAGCATTGAAAATCTGAGACCCAACTTTGATTGGGAGATCAATTTCTCCATGCACTACTCTTCTAGAACCATCAAAAGCCTTCACCACAATACTACTGGGCTTCAGCACAGCATCTTCAGGACTCAGCTTATTCAGGGCTTCCTTGGGCAACACATTCAGAGAGGAACCATTGTCTATCAATACGTGTGACAGGGTAGTGCCCCTGCATTCAATTGAGATATGCAAGGCCCTGTTATGATCCCTCTTGGCAGGGGTCAAATCAGCATCAGAAAATCCTAACCCATTATCATAGGTCAGGTGGGCAACACAATTCTCAAACTGGTCAACAGAAATTGCATTGGGTACATGAGCAGTCTTCAGAAACTTGATCAAAGCCTTGGCATGAGCTTCAGAACATAACAACAAGGACAACATAGAAATCTTAGAGGGAGTATGCCCCAACTGATCAACAATGTCATAATCACTCTTGCGAATGATTTTCAATACTTCTTCCATCTGCTTAGAAAGGTCATCAGCAGCTGGCACATCAGCAGGTATAGGCTCAATAACAGGACCTTTGCCCCGAGCATCAGTGGTGGAGGTAGCAGCAGGAGTAACTGCATTCTTGGAAGTAACTGGTGGAGAAAACACTCTTCCGCTTCGTGTGATCTTACTAGATCCAGCAATATTGTCAACATCAACAGGCACATCAGCTAATGGTTCTTGCTTAACACCATGGATATAAACATCGGATCCATAGTGCCAAGGCACAGCTTTATCAGACGTATACGGAATAGGACCAGGAGTGGTAATGACCAGAGGAGCCACTCTAGCTTCAGCAACAATCTTCACAGGGCCTTCAGCAATAATCTTGATTGGACCCTTATGAGTGATTTTAACAGGTCCCTTAGCAGTGATCCTTACCGGTACTTTATCAACCATATCAACCTCTTCAATCTTCCTACCTTGAGTAATATGATCCACCATACTTTCCACAGACGATGGAGTCCTCTCAAACACTATAGTGTACTTATCCATGAGACGTTGAATTCCATCTCTCAATTTCCAACAACTATCCGGCTTATAGGTACAATACAAACAGTCTTCACGACAACCTGGAAAGAGCCCAGCTTGTACTAACTTTTTCTTGATAACAGACAATGGTGTGGTCAACTCCGCAACTGAATAGACATGTAGATCTTCATCAATGGCATTGACAGTCTTCTCGTGATTCGGCATGGGAGCAGTAATCACATTTGGAGTACCCGGAGGGTCAAACTCAATCTCTCCAGCCTCAATCATATCTTGAATTTTGTTCTTCAAGACCCAACAGTTATTAGTATCATGTCCCTGACAGTTTGAGTGATATGCACATCGTGCATTGGGATTGTACCTGGGAGAGGTTACATTGGGATTCTGAGGAGCCTCTTTCAAAGTAATAAGTTCAGCCTTCAACAAGTGTTGCAATGCCTGAGCCATTGACATGTTGATCTTAGTGAACTGCCTTCTAGCCCTCTGTTGGTTGCCCTGTGGCTGCTCTGGTGTTGTAGGAGTTGGATTTGAGATGTGAACTGCACTCACAGACTTATGCCTTCTATTACGATCAGGCTGACCATAAACAGCATTGGATTCTTTCTTCCCAGTGGGAGGCTTCTTTGCAGCACCTGATGAAGAAGTACCCACTTGGATCTTGCCATTCTTTATACCATTTTCCACTCGCTCTCCTGTCATGATCAACTCAGTGAAGCCAGATGATGAGCTTCCAATTAGATGACTGTAAAACGGGCCATTCAACGTACACATGAACATATCAACCAATTCCCTGTCAGTTAAAGGGGGTTGAACTCTTCCAGCTAAATCTCTCCACTTCTGAGCATACTCCTTAAAACTTTCTTTGGCACCCATAGACATGCTTTGCAGCTGCATGCGAGTGGGAGCTAAGTCAGCATTGTATTGATACTGCTTATAGAAAGCTTCAGCAAGATCATTCCACTCCCTGATGTTGACACTCTCCAATTGATAATACCACTCCAACTGAGCTCCAGATAAGCTCTCTTGGAAAAAGTGGATCCACAACTTCTTATCAGCAGTGTGGGGTTGGATTCTTCTGACATAAGACCTCAAATGCAGCTTGGGACAAGAGACCCCATCATAAACAACAAAGGTAGGAACCTTGAAACCAATGGGTATGACCACCCCAGATATCAGACTCAAGTCTTCAAAATCCAGCCCAGAAGACATCTGCAACTCCATAGCATTCATTCTATCCACCAGCATCTTGAATTTGTCTTCATTAGGATCATGGTAGTAATTAGCCTCAGAATCAGAGTCCCCCATTGTGTTGTGGAGACTGCCTCCCTCTTTTTCAGATTCCTCAGATTCATAGTCTTCAACCTGTTCTTTGGTCTTGACAGGACCTCTGAACCTTCTTCCCATGTTGATCAGGCCACCTGACCTTCTAGTCTTCTTAGTCTTCTTGGCCAGCAGTGTCTTCAATTCATCCTGCCCCTTGGACAGGTTCAGGATCAGCTCTTGGAACTGTGCATTCTGTGCCTGGAGATCCTTAACTGTTTGTTCAAGAGCCATTACTGAAATAAACAGCGAGAAGATGAGAAACCTGTGCACAAATAAACCTGTGATGCAATGATATGATGTTTTAATGCGTATGCAATGTTTTCAAGGACCGCAGGATTTAAATTTGCTTAAACAAACAAGAAGGTAAACTTTTATTAGTAATAAATTTGTTTTGCCTTTTGGGCTTACAGGAAATGAAATGCAATAAATACAAGAGATGGGGTTTTAAGTCTCCCATGGACGTTTCCTCTTTGTGTTGAGGTATGAGTTGAGATTCCGCTCCTCGTGAAGTTGCTTTGTTAGTTCCAAGATTCTTTCTTGGCTTGCTTTGTAATGAGCCTCAAAAGTATCCCTTTGCTCCTTCAATTGGATCCAAGATCTCTGCAAGTCTTCCATGTCAGTAGGCATGTCTGGGTGAAGGATGGTATAAGCAGTATCTCCTTCAGCAACAGGTTCCATGGTAACTGGCAGGATAGCAGGATATGGCATCATGAGAGTCTGAGCACGAGATCGCACCCATCTGAGATAAGCCTCCATAGGAATAGTGTACTTAGGCTCCAGAGTCTTGCTGTCAACCCTGTTTACTTTTCCCCATGCTCTTATGAATCTCTGACGGTAACCTTGAAGATCGTTGTCATAGTCAAACACAATACCCTGAATTAACATGTCATGTGGACCATCACTCCGAGCGTAACCAAATTGTCGTAAAGCTAGAGAGGGGTTGTAGGTGATGCCTCCTCTTATGCCTAGAAGTGGCACATTAGGAAACTCCCCACAACGGTCAATGATGGTGACATTCTCCATAGATCTGGAGCACCAATGGATATCTGAATGCGAAAGTGACATGATCCTCTTGGACCATCTGAACCCTTGCTCATTCTTCATTACTGAGCGAGGAAGGTGAGAAATAAACCACCTAGAAAGCAAAGGTATGCAGCACATCAAAGTTCCTCTTGCCCTTGTGGTACGGGTATGAAGAGAATACAAAATATCTCCAAGCAATGTAGGCACTGGATTGTGACTCAGGAATATGTTGATGGCATGAACGTCTATGAACTGATCAGGATTGGGGAACAACACTAAGCCATAAATCAACAAGGCTAAGATCTCCTCAAAAGCATCATAGCTCATAGCTTTCAAGAACAACTGAGCTTTCTCTATCAGCACCTTGGCAAGAATACCCTTAACTCCGCTTCTCGTTTCTAGAACAATGTCAGACTTCTTCAGATGTAGAGCTGCAACAATAACCTCAGGTTTAAGCTCTTTTTCCAAGCCTGAGAATGGTTTCTGATCAAGTACGGGTATACTCAGAAGTTTAGAGAACTCTTCCATGGTTGGAACCAGCTGGTAGTCGGGGAATGTGAAGCAGTGGTGCTTAGGATCAAAGAATTGAAATAGGACACTCATCATGTCTTCATTGAACCTTGAAGTGACTAGATCCAGTAGCTGACCATGTCTCTTGATGAACTGGGAATAATCAGACACTTGAGAAACCAATTCTTTAAGCTTAGCAGGTATGCCCACAAAATTGATCCTGATAGTGTTTCTACGAGCAGTAGCCATGACCTGCAACAAAGAACAAAGATAAATCCCTTGGTCCTTGAAATGGTTAGGGAAAATGCTATGCTTATGATGCATGATGATGTCATGATGTTATGCTCAATCACAAACATGTGGCACACACAAATAAGTCACACCATAGCCCTAGGTTTAAAGGCTTGCATGAGGTTCAAAGGTAAGTACCCTCCCCTGAAGTTAGTTGGTTCATCCTGTCCTACAAAAGTAACCAGGTTCTAAGGGATCTCAATATCATTGATCCTTCACAAGGGTGGTTGTTCAGAAGGCAACTTACTTGCCAACCAAAACCCTCCAAGTTTAGAATCTCAATGAGCGTAGTATCGAGTATCAACCAACTTCAGTCTTCACCAAAGCCGGTTATCTCACTACTTTCTAAAGGCCAAGATGAGTTAACTAGGGTTCTAAAAGTTAGTTAGTGCATTGACAACATATGGCAGCCTCATATTATCCTCAACTTGACTTAAGGAACATAAGCACCAACCAAGAAGTCACACTAACTATGGCCACCAGATCAACCATATCGATATACGTCGTACAGTTTCCTTGGTCTATTGCCATTTACCTAAGGTACACTAGATCCGGGTTAGGATCTTTCACACATAAGAGCACCCAACAATATAAGTATAAAGCAAACAAGGCAAACAATTTTAAAGTGATCTAATTCCTAAGGGTACCCCTCTTTTATTAAATCCCCAGCAGAGTCGCCAGTTCTGTAACACGGTGGGAGAACTGACTTTAGTTATGTTGCGGATAGCAAGAGTCGCCACCGACTTTTATTTTATCCAAAGGAAAGGCATAAAAGAACAGGAAAGACCTTTTTAAAATATTTTTGGGTCCGGGGGGTAGGTTATGTAAAGGGAAGGTGTTAGCACCCTTTACATCCATGGTTATCCATGGGCTCTTAGTTACTTAGCTCACTTTGAATTGTTTTTGAAAATGTGAAGTGTGTGAATAGAAATTTTCATAAGAGTTTGATAATGATCCATGTACGGATGCGTAAAAAAACTTGTGTTTGAAAATTGTTTGAAATTTGTGAAATGTTTGAAATTGTTTTGAAGTAGTTGTCGCTCCCAAAGATTTGCATCCAGGTACAAGCGCGAACGGTCGGCGAAAAGAACAGTGAGAACACACAGCCGTGAACTCACTGGAGAATGAATAGAGTCGCCAGCTAGGCATTTTTTATCCCGGAGGAAAGGTAATGCTGCATAGACCTAGAAAGCTACGGATAAGACGGTTTGCGAACCAGAGAGGCTGAGAAAGGGGGTTGGTTACAACCTGGGAAGGTATTAGCACCCAGATTGTCCGCCGTACTCGACGGGATCCACGCTTAAAAGATTTGTGTTTTAAAGGGGTAGTGTCAGTGCTATTTGTGCATAAAAGAGCTGGAAAAGATGTACAAGTGTCAGTGTAAAGAAATGTGATGTGTATAAATGTACAGTGTCAGTGTGAGATCAGGAATGAAATGCTCAAGAATATGAGGCTAAAGAATGAAGCTGGAAGGAGGGGGAATGTACAGAGACTTTTGTTCGATAACTGTTAAGTTATGCCTACGTATCCTCTCGTGCAATGAGGAAGTCAGAACACCGTAGTTCGACCCAAAGAGACTGAAAGGATTGACTGGTGAACTGCTTGCAGTCTATGCTCAAGTGTATGATCTGTCTGGCGCAGATGCAAACTGTCTTGCATTAGACGGAAGAAGCAAGTTCTCGGTTGTGAGTGAAGATGATGAGAAAAGAATCCCGAAGGAGACGATTATTGTTTGTTCTTGTGTTTTCAGTCTTTTATTTCTTTTTGGAGTTTGTCATAAGATAATGAGCTTAAACCTAAATCAATGGATTTGGTAAACTCATCACATCATCCCTCTGATTAGGGGTAATGAGAATTACCTTAAGTGTGAAGTCAGATTCTCACACTTAATCACCTTTGGTGTAGGATTAAGATCATTAACCTACTTGTGATTATTTAGATGTTTTTGTGATTTTTGTTTAGTGTTGAGTAATGAGGTTAAGCCATAATCAAGGATTAAACAGGCCCATTACACCATCCTAAAAGAAGGATAATAGATGAGAATGTTTAAGTTGAGAAAAACTCCTCAACTTAATCCATGATTAGGGATTAAACCCATGACAAAACAAAGCCTTTATTAAGTGGATTTTAGTTAATGATAAGATGATGAAGTGAATTTTATGATTTGTAAGACAACTTGAGGGGGACTTGTCCATTAACACTAGGGTTAGTCCTTCTTAACCAATTAAGGAAGAATTAGAACCCTAATGCAAGGCCCAAGTTACAAGTGTGATGTCTTGGTGATTATTATGTGAATTGATTAAGAGATTTAAACACCTTAAGGGTTTAATACTTAGGATTAAAGTTATACACTCCATCCTAAGAGAAGGATGCAGGCATAACCCTAAGCACAAAGTCTTAAAGCCTTTAGGGTTTAGTCCCTGATTATGAGGTGAGAAGAGGAGACTCAAAGAGAGACACAAAGGTAAAACTATGAGGGGGGACTAATCAAAACCCTAATTCATTGTCATGCTTGGATGATCCTAAGGTTTGTGAGGTTTTCAAGAACAATCTTCAAAGGAGCCACCAGGAAGCAGATGAATAAGATCAAGAGAAGCAAAGTGACTTGCTTCATTCAAGAAGTCAAGTCACTTGCAGAAAGAAAGTGGGAAGAACAAGAATGAGCAAGCTCAATCTCAAACACAAATAGAAATGCAGCAATGGATGCAAGAGAGATGAAAAGAAAAGTTATGAGAAGTGAAGGCAAATCCACTTCTCAAGTTTACTTACCACCTGAAAAGTTAGAAAGAAATGCAATGCAATGCAAGATGAAGATGAAATGGTATGATGCAAAGCAAAACCAGAAGCATGTTGATGATTATTATGATGTTATGAGGTGCTGCAAACATGAGGCAAGACAATGGGAATGTTCATGAATGCAAATGATGCAAGCTAAAGAGCATGAACAAGCATGAAAAGTTAAGAAGCACACAAGACAAATGACATGGCAAATATGTAATGCAATGATCAATGATGCTTTATACATGTCTTAAGATGTCAAATGAGTCACAAGAATGCACACAATGCAAAGACAAGTCAAGTTATGCAAGGAAATGCAAGAAGGATGCAAATGAAAGCCCAAATTAGGGTTCATGGATCAAACATCAAACACAAACCAAAAACAGAAGCAAACCTTAACCTAAAAAATGGAAAATGGTACCCAAAGAAAACCCTAGGCCTATAATGAACCACTGCCCAAAGGGGAGCTCTCAACTCTCAACCAAACTCAAGTTATGAATTTTGCAAGTTATTAGGGTTTTTTAGGGTTTGTAACAAAAGAAATGCCAATCAATTAGAAAATGTAAAATCAAATCATGGCCTCTTTATCCTTGAAAGTTCATGCTAAATGGAAAACAATGCAAGAAGAATCAATGTTTCAACCTTCACCAATAGGCAGAAATGAATTTTCACACTTATGATCAAAATAATGCATCAAAAATGATTTAATTCAATGAAAAATTCTTAAAATGCATCAAGATCAAAAAAGAAATTTGGTTTGAAGGTTGGACAATGTTTCTAAATGTCTTAGAACATTTCATGAATTTTTTTGTAATTTTTAAATACCTAAAAGTATTTTTAATTAATTAATTCTCATTAATCAATTAAAAATAATCTTTTAAATATTTAAAAATACTTTTTTAATGATAAAAAATAAAATAAAAATATTTTTGTGTCATAAAAATTAATAAAACCTTAAAGAAAAAGTTTCATAATTTTTATGATTTTTTAACTATTTTAAATAAATTGTACAAGTTAATTGAAAATAAAATGAATTAAAATTAAATTAAATGAAAAGTAATCAAGATGGACGAATGAGATTGGCTCTGAGTTTGAAAATGCTGACCAGCGCGCAAATGAAGGGTGGAGATTGCATCTGGCCAGATTAAATTAAAAATGAATTAATTAATGTTAATTAAGTGGATTAGGGTTAATGACAAGATCCTGGCCATCAAAAAAGGTGGGAAGTCAGCCAGTCAACGCCATCTAACGTTCCAGATTTGAACCTCACTTAATGACTGAGATTAGGGTTAACTACTTTCAGGCTGCCGGAGAGGACCTCCGGTCGTCTTCTCCGGCCAGCCAAAACCCTAGAAAACGATTCAAGCCACCATCCAACAAATTTCCTGCCCAGAAACAACCTCCTATCCTAACTAAACCTTAATCCAAGATCAAAATACATTTATCTAACATGAACAAGGAGAATCGAAACGAAATGCATTCACGGGCCAAATTTCAGAGATGCATAAAATGCTCATTTTCACACCATTTTAAATTCTAAACACATCCCAGTGATCCTCAGAGCATGTATTTTTGATTTGGAACAAAAGGAACAAGCTTTAAAAAGTTTGAAGTTTAAGACTACCTGAGGTGACAAGTCCTGTTTCTGAGCTTCCAGAGCCGTTTCTTGATGCAAGCTGGCTCTAATGAATCCCCTGGTGTCAATGGCAGGCTTGAGATGAAGTTTAGCAAGCTATTTCAATGGCTACCAAACTGGTGTAGCAGAGAATGACCTTGGTGTACAGGCTGTTTTAGGCCAGTGTAATGGGTGGTTTGGACTCCTCTGAGTGTGCCTGACTTGTTGGTGAGGGAAGATGAAGTGTTTGAGGGATGGACAGTGAGATTCGAAGAGGACTGGTTCTGAGGATGAAGAATGGTGAGGTTCAAATCAGGCTTGATTCAGGCCTGAGCTTTGATGGTTTTAGGCCTATGGAGTGTATTGAGTTTAGTGATGAAGAAAGTTTTGGTGTTTCTTGGCTGTGGAGGCAAATTCGATAGATTTTGCAATGTGAAGGGATTTTGTGTAAGTGATGAGTGAGGATGTTTCAGCTTGGCCTGCCCTTATGCTTTGCTTGCAAGTTGTCCATATGACTCTCTCTCATTGGTCAGATGATTGGACACATGCTTTTTTGATAGATAAGTCAACTTTTGCAAAATGTCCACCTTTTGTGTAAGTGATGCATAGCTCATGGCATAGGCAAGTACAATGTTGGTTCTGGTGCAGCATGGTGTGGGAGGGGCCTAGCAAAACTCAGCACTCAAGGCTGCAAGTTGGTGAGAGGTGTTCATGAGTTTTTGCAACTTGTGGTTTTATGTTTCACATGTGATCCTTTATCCAACCAAACATGAAACCATGGGCCAACCTAGTCCAATTCTGATTTTTGTAACTTAGAGGATGCTTACATGCTGGTTTGAAGTGGATTAGAGGTTGCATTATGCATTGGTTCAAGACTTAGCAAAATTTCCATAACTTGAAAAACAATGATTTTTGGCAACTTTGCATGGCCATAACTTTTGATCCAAGAAAAATTTGGTCATGTTCTTGTACTTTTTGAAAAGGGAAAGATGAGATCTACAACTTTCATGACCAAAGTTTTTCCATTTGAAGCCTTTTTGGATCATGAATCAAGGCTTGAAAATTGACCTAAAATGATGCATTCTTGAAAAGTCAACTATGCCCAAAAAGTCAACATTTGCAAAAACCCTAAATTCTTGATTTTTATGAACTTCAACCTTCCTCCATGATCAAATAAAGATCATATACACTCAAAATGATGAAGATCACCCATTGGTTGGGTCATTGGGGGCCTCAAATGCCCTGATTTTGCACTGACTTGTCTGAAAAGTCAACTCTTGATCAGATGACTTCCCCAAGGAATTTCTTCATGAAAATTGATATGCATACTCCCTATACCATATAGAGACCAATGGAAACAAGAATGACCAAAAAATTTGGGGTTATGGCCTCTGAAACCAAAACCCTAATTTTCAGTCAACTGTGCAGTTAAACCTGGCTCTGCATCCACTCAAACCCTAGTTCTTGTGATTCTTTTGAATTCTTGGCTTTGTGAGGATGTAATATGATATTTGAACACATGTAGACCCCTTTGAATTAATTGGTGACCTTTGGAGTGGCTCAAGAGGCTTTGGGATTGCTCAGATCACAAACCCTAGGTGCAGATGACTTAGAACCAATGCAGTGAATCAAGAATGAGATGTGAGATGATATGATTGTGTTTATGCATATGAAGTGATCACAAGCCATGGTGTTGAATGGGTGAGGGCAAATTTGGGGTGTTTACAGCTGCCCCTATTCAAACATGAGTTAGCTGTGCAGGATGTAAGCAACGGCTTAACAGGCAAGCGAGATAACTTGTGGTTGAATACCAAAGACAGTCCAAAATTTGCACTCACAGAATGAAGAAGAAAAGGGATATAGATTGTAAAAGGAAAATAAAGTATATTGTAAAGTGTAAGCGACGGAGGACGACCGTCGAGCAGAGGACGACTGCTGGGTAAATAGCAATGCCGGGGACGGCCGACACGCTGGGGAAGGTGCGGAAAATAAAGCAATGACGGGGACGGCCGACATGCTGGGGATAAAAAGGTAAAGCTAAGACGGGGACGGCCGATTAGCTGGGGAAAATAGAATATTATGATGGGGACGGCCATCAAGATAAAGCTATAGCATTCTCTGGGAATCAAATGAAACATGACGGGGACGGCCATCAAGTTCATAAGGTAGGTAAAATAACCAACGATGGGGACGGCCATCGGGCTAAAAGGAAAAGGGACCACGACGGGGACGGCCATCGGGTTAAAGAATAAATGAAATAAACAGATGATGGGGTACGGCCATCAAAGGTGAAGGACGATCACCTAGCAGGGGACGGCTGCTCTGTTGGGGATAAAAGAAATATGATGGGGACGGCCATCAAAGGTGGAGGACGACCACCTGGCAGGGTACGGCTGCCGAAAATATCAACGATGGGGACGGCCATCGGATAGAAAAGGTCAACGATGGGGACGGCCATCGGACGAGCATGATGGAGGACGACCATCAAGAAGTGGAGGACGACCACTCAGCAGGGTACGGCTGCTCTCGAGGTTTAACATGACATAGGACGAATGCCAGATAACCAAAATCAACAATGGGGACGGCCATTGGATAAAGTGATGAAGGACGATCATCAAAAAGGTGGAGAACGGCCACCTAGCAGGGGACGGCTGCTAAAGGTCAACGATGGGGACGGCCATCGGATGAGCATGATGGAGGACGACCATCAAGAAGTGGAGGACGACCACTCAGCAGGGTACGGCTGCTCTCAGGGTTGTCATAACACAGGACGAGTGTTATACAGAAGAAAGTTTGTTGGTGATCTACTAGGGAGATAGTAAACACGGACGAGCGTTTACATCCAAGAAACAAAAGGTATAAGTGTTTGGTATTGTGTATAGATTAAAGATGCGGACGAGCATCCTCAAGACTATGATACGGACGAGTATCATGTAGAAACAATACTGACACATGTTCAGAGATGATGATACGGACGAGTATCAACTGGTTAACAAAGAACACGGACGAGCGTTGCATCTGAAGGAACTCTTCTGGGGAATAGTAGACACAGACGAGTGTCTATATTCAGGAAGACAAAAGTATTTGACACAGTGTATGGATTAAAGATGCAGACGAGCATCCTTAAGAGTATGATACGGACGAGTATCAGGTAGAAACAAACACTAGACGCAATGTTCTGAGATGATGGCACGGACGAGTACCAACTGGTTGACAAAGAACAAGGACTATTGTCGAATCTGTGGGGATATGAGTGATGATGTATACAAGATACGGACGAGTATCTGTATAAGTGTACCAGTGAGTAATAGGTATATATGAGTGTTTATCTGCTGGGGAGAGTGACACGGACGAGTGTCAGGAGGGGTAAGTATGATATTAACAAGTATATGGGTGATGAAAGTGTAAGCGACTGCGCTGGGGATATGACACGGACGGGTGTCAAAAAAGTGTATATACAAGTACAGGCGACCACGCTGGGGATATGACACGGACGAGTGTCAAAGATTGCGTGAGTGCAAAGAGGATGTCCTTGGTTTTCTGCTGGTGATTTGACATGGACGGGTGTCAGAAAGTATCTGTAATACTGGTGACCTTGATTTGTAAGGTGTATTCAGGCAACCTGCTGGGGAATGGTGACACGGACGGGCGTCAAAAGGAGTATACGGGTGTTTGTGATTGTGGGGCAACTGCTTTTGCTGGGACTCTGATGGGGATTCTGGGGGAAAGTAATCTGTATTCACAAGTGTTTAATTCACAACATGACTTATGATTATGCTATGCATTTGATTTTTTGCCGTAATGCTCCGTGTTAAAACGGAATGCTACGCTTTGTGGGTGAATATGATGCGAATGCTATGATTATGCAAAGGGGCACAGATCCGGGATTCGGATCCCAATGCCGCGAAGATCCCTGGGTGATCTGCTTGAAGTGAACGTCCCAGCTGGGGATGAGATCATTGGTAGATCTGGTGATGTATCTGTCTGGGGATATAGGTCACTGATTGACATATCCTTATAAACGAGAAACCCAGCTGGGGTTCGTAGAAGCTTTCTTCACTCTGTTGTGATTTCTTCGTGCGTTACTCTTCTGAATAGAGGCTGGGGATTCTGTGGGGAGATGATTCCCTTGACTTCTGTATTCTGTTGAGGAAGAATGGCAACTCAGCTGGGGAATTGTGAGAGGCAACTCAGCTGGGGAGAGCAATGAGAGGCAACTCGGCTGGGGAGAAAACATCCTGAGTGTTAAGCCTGTTAGTTGATTTGGCAACTTTGCTGGGGAAGGCAATGGGGAGCCACTCAGCTGGGGAAAGAGCATTTCGGATGCTGAGATCGAGTGTTTGTTGATTTGGCAGCTCCGCTGGGGGAAATGGGCACCCTCCAGTGCCACGTGGAAGATAGACCGAGTTGATAATGATTCGCCTACTTGTTGAGACGCAACCTGCATGCCCCAGGTCGCGTTCTGGATACCTGCAATCCTGCAAAGATAAGGAAACGTACAAAAGGTCCCGAGGTATCCTTTACCGGATTCCGTCATAGGAAATAAGTACTTTCGAGAGTAAGTATATTCCCTGCAAGCATGTGTTTTATTTTTAGAGAGAGGCATCTGTACTTATGCAATTGTGTTTTTAGAGACATCAGACAACTCTTTGCAAAACATAAATGTAAAAAACGAGACACGACTGAAAATCTGATTATATTAATTCGTGTGCCCTGAATTGGCAAGATACAGTCAGAGAAACATATCTCCTGAAATGAGGAGATTGTTACAAATTGAGAAATAAAGTGCTGGCGGTGCTGGCGATGCTTTCAAGGAGCTTCCTCTTCTGCTATGACTCGTATGACAATGACGTTCTTCTCGTCTTGCTTTCTGGAGAGAGTTGATTCTGATTGCAGCTTGATCCCTTGGAGCTTACCAAGTTGTAGGTGATACAGACGAATTCAGAATGCAGTTGTTCGCTTATTCCCTTATTTTGCATGGATCGCCCTTTCGGGTTTTCAATCCATCGGGATACCCATTTTTGCCTGAGCTGTCCAATGCGGCTTTTCAACTCAGCGGGTATACATTTTTTGCTTATTTCCCTTATTTTTGCCCGAGTCTTTTATTCTGTCTTTGACTCGCCGGGAGGCCCTATTTTGCCTGGACTTACATTCTGTTTTTATGTCCAGCGGGTCATTTTATGCGAAGTATTTTTTAACTGCATCTGAATTCACAGGGGACGGGAAATCTTCACCATCCATGGTGCTGAGCATCAGTGCCCCACCAGAGAAAACTTTCTTTACAACGAATGGTCCTTCATAATTCGGAGTCCATTTGCCCCTGTGGTCTGTATGAGGAGGGAGGATTCTTTTCAACACAAGATCTCCTACTTGGTATTCTCGGTGCCTGACTTTCTGATCGAAGGCTTTCTTCATTCTCTTCTGATATAACTGCCCATGGCAGATTGCAGCCAATCTTTTCTCTTCGATCAGACTCAATTGTTCGTATCGGGACCGAACCCATTCTGCTTCACTCAGTTTAACATCCATTAATACCCGTAACGAGGGTAGTTCAACTTCAACAGGTAGGACTGCTTCCATACCATATACAAGTTGGTACGGTGTTGCCCCAGTGGATGTTCTGATTGACGTGCGGTACCCATGCAAGGCAAATGGTAGCATCTCGTGCCAGTCTTTGTATGTGATTACCATCTTCTGCACAATCTTCTTGATATTCTTGTTAGCTGCCTCAACAGCGCCATTCATCTTTGGCCTGTAAGGAGAAGAATTGTGATGTTGGATCTTGAAGTCCCGGCACAGCTCTGCCATCATTTTGTTGTTCAAGTTGGAACCATTATCAGTAATGATTCGCCCGGGAACTCCATATCGACAGATGATATCTCTTTTCAGAAATCTGGCTACCACTTGTCTTGTGACATTTGCATATGAGGCTGCTTCAACCCACTTGGTGAAATAATCAATGGCGACCAGGATGAATCTGTGGCCATTCGAAGCAGTTGGCTCAATCTTGCCGATCATATCAATGCCCCACATAGCAAAGGGCCACGGTGAAGACATGATGTTCAAAGGGTTGGGAGGCACATGCACCTTATCTGCGTAGATCTGGCATTTGTGGCATTTTCTGGCGTAAGCACAACAGTCTGCATCCATTGTGATCCAGTAATAGCCTGATCTTAACAACTTTTTAGCCATGGCATGCCCTCCGGCATGGGTACCAAAAGATCCTTCATGCACTTCATGCATCAACAAATCTGCTTCTGTCTTATCAACACATCTGAGGAGTACCATATCAAAGTTCCTCTTGTATAAAGATCCATCAGTGTTCAGAAAGAAACTTCCAGCAAGTCTTCTTAAAGTCTTTTTATCATTGGAAGATGCCCCAGGTGGGTACGTTTGATCCTCCAAGAAGCACTTGATGTCATGGAACCAAGGCTTATCATCTTTAGCAATATCTGCTGCAAATACATATGCTGGTCTATCGAGTCTCGATACTGAAATCTGAGGTACAAAATTAGCAGCTTGAACTTTGATCATGGATGAAATGGTAGCAAGAGCATCTGCAAACTGATTCTCGTCCCGAGGGATATACTCAAGTTTGACTGTTGTGAAGAAAGTCAGTAACCTTCTTGTATAATCCCTGTAAGGTATCAGATGATCTTGATGGGTGTACCATTTTCCGTTGGTCTGATTGATTACCAAAGCTGAATCTCCGAATACGGTCAATGTCTTGATCCTGAGGTCAATGGCTTCCTCAAGACCCATAATGCAAGCTTCGTATTCAGCTTCGTTGTTAGTGCAGTTGAAAGTGAGTTTTGCCGAGAAAGGCATGTGAACTCCTTTGGGTGTAATGAGTATTGCACCAACACCACGGCCATTCATGTTAACAGCCCCGTCAAACATCATAGTCCACTCTTCTCCGGGGTCGGGCCCTTCAGTGTGAATGGGCTCTTCATGATCTTTTGCTTTAATGAACATGATGTCTTCATCGGGGAAGTCAAATCTCATAGGCTGGTAGTCATCAATGGGTTGCTCAGCAAGATATTCAGATAATACACTGCCCTTGATGGCTTTTTGAGAAGTGTATTGTATGTCGTATTCTGTGAGAATCATCTGCCATCTTGCAACCCGTCCGGTAAGAGCTGGTTTCTCGAAAATGTACTTAACTGGATCCATCTTGGATATCAATAAAGTAGTGTGGGTCAACATATACTGTCTCAGTCGGCGAGCAGCCCACGCTAAAGCACAGCAAGTTTTCTCGAGCAGTGAATAACGCTGTTCACAGTCGGTAAACTTTTTGCTTAGGTAGTATATCGCATACTCTTTTCGACCAGACTCGTCATGCTGACCTAGTACACACCCCATCGATTCTTCTAATACTGTCAAGTACATAATCAGAGGTCTTCCTTCAACTGGAGGCATAAGGATTGGAGGTTCTTGCAAATACTCCTTGATCTTGTCAAAAGCTTTCTGGCAGTCTTCGTTCCACCTGACCGTTTGCTCCTTTCTTAACAGCTTGAATAAGGGTTCACAAGTTGCTGTAAGGTGAGATATGAACCGTGAAATGTAGTTCAATCGACCTAAGAACCCTCGAACTTCTTTCTCAGTTTTCGGTGCAGGCATTTCTTGAATAGCTTTGACTTTATCAGGGTCAACTTCAATCCCTTTCTCACTTACAATAAAGCCCAGCAGCTTACCGGATCGCACCCCGAATGTGCATTTGTTGGGGTTCAACTTTAGTTGGTATTTCCTCAGACGCTTGAATAACTTGAGCAGATTCACCAGGTGATCTTCCTCTGTAAGGGACTTGGCGATCATATCATCCACATAACATTCGATTTCCTTATGGATCATGTCATGAAACAATGTTACCATAGCCCGTTGATACGTTGCACCAGCATTCTTCAGTCCGAATGGCATCACTTTATAACAGAACGTGCCCCAAGGTGTGATGAATGTTGTCTTCTCCATGTCTTCAGGTGACATCTTGATCTGATTGTATCCCGAAAATCCATCCATGAAGGAGAATACCGAGAACTGAGCCGTGTTATCCACCAATACATCAATGTGGGGTAATGGGAAGTCATCTTTCGGGCTGGCTCTGTTCAGATCCCGGTAATCAACACACATTCTTACTTTTCCGTCCTTCTTAGGCACAGGTACTATGTTAGCAACCCACGGAGGATAACTAGTCACAGCAAGGAACCCGGCGTCCCATTGCTTTTGTACCTCTTCCTTGATTTTCATAGCCATGTCTGGGCGAGTTCGGCGCAACTTCTGTTTGACTGGTGGGCATTCTTCCCTCAAAGGCAGCTTATGCACAACAATATCGGTATCCAACCCTGGCATATCTTGGTAGGACCAAGCAAACACATCAACATACTCTTGAAGCAGATCTATCAGCTGTCTCTTCACTGAGTCTTGCAGGCAGGCCCCGATTTTGACTTCTTTCACGTCTTCCTCCGTACCAAGATTAATCACTTCAATCTCCTCCTGATGAGGAGTAATAACTTTTTCCTCCTGTCTCAGCAACCTGGCTAGCTCTTCAGGAAGCTCATATTCTTCATCAACCCCTTCATCAGCTTGATTGATCGGATTGTCAAAGTCATACGATGTCATAGCTGTGCTGTTGTCGGTGCTGTCTGGAAGGCACTCTCTGCAAGGGTTAAGTCGGTTCATTTTAGTGATTGATTTTAATCTTGCTTTAGAAAAAAGTGAAATGAAGTTATCATTTTGAAAACACCGCCATTTATTTTTTGTACAAAAAGAAAAATGGAAAAACAGTGAGCAGAAAAGAAAAAGACTCGTTTGCAAAAAGATTGTCTGATATTTCATTAATTTAATCTTGTTTGCACAAAAGTACAGATGGCCCTGGTTACAAAATGAGTCTTGTCATCTTGGGCAAGATGCAAGACTTGGATGCATGCTATATAAAAATACAGGAAATAATAATTACTCTGCTCGAGTAACTCTTATAATTTCCTGGGAAGACCAGTTCGAGACACTGCTCCCCGGGATCTTCGGACGAATCCAATTCTCCAGATTGCGCTCCTCTTCCAGCTCGTCTTCCAGACAGTTGATAGCATCGGGGGTAAGCATTCCCCCACTGACAAAACCTGGCTCTGCAGCAGCCTTTGCTTGATGTTGAGTTGGTTTGTAACCCAACCCAAACTTGTCCTTCTTCTCCTCCATAGCTAAGACCTTGCCCCAGCCTAGGGCAGTTCCTTCTTCAACAACCTTCCGGGCTTGTTGGTATGATGACATGGAGATTCCTGAAACAGCAGATGCTTCATTGACATTCAAGGCTTCAAAACCTTGGCTCATCGTTTCATGGATTTCTCCATCCATCTCAATGTACTTGTAGGTAGCCAGGTGGCTAACAAAGATGTCCTCTTCTCCACAGATTGTGACAACTTGACCCTCCCACTCAAATTTTAACTTTTGGTGAAGGGTAGACGTTATAGCGCCAGCGGCGTGAATCCAGGGTCTACCCAACAAACAGCTGTAGGCGGGCTGAATGTCCATCACATAAAAGATAGTTTTAAAAGTCTGCGGGCCAATTGTCACGGGCAGCTCAATCTCTCCCAGAACCGATCTCTTTGAGCCATCAAAAGCTCTAACCACCAGGTTGCTGGGTCTCAATGCCAATCCATCATATTCTAACTTCACCAGAGCCTTCTTTGGTAAGACATTCAGGGAGGAACCTGTGTCCACCAGCACATGAGAAAGGACAGCTCCTTTGCATTCCATAGTTATGTGCAAGGCTTTGTTGTGGTTACGACCATCCACTGTCAAATCAGAATTGGTAAACCCTAGCCCGTTGCTAGCAGTAACATTCCCAACCACCGTTTCCAACTGGTTGACAGTAATCTCCTCTGGCACGTAAGCTGCGTGCAGGACTTTCAGTAGTGCATTCCGATGGGCTTCGGAGCACATGAGCAGTGAGAGGATGGAGATTTTGGATGGAGTTTGGTGAAGTTGATCCACAACTTTATAATCACTCTTCTTGATGATCCGCATAAACTCATCAACTTCCTGATCAAATGGAGTCTTCAGGGCTTCTTTGGCAGCTGGATCTTCCTGCACCGGTCCTTTACCCTTTTCCTTGGCAGCAGCTTCTGCTTCGGCAGTGGGTCTTTGGACTTGTGAAGCGAAGAGACGTCCGCTTCGAGTGAAGCCTCCGCCTCCCCCCACATTATCAACTTGTGGTGCAGGTGATGATGTTTCCAGAGTGATTCTTTCCCCTTCACAGTACAAGTCAGAGCCATAGTGCCAAGGGATGGCCCTATTGCTTTCATATGGTACAGGTCCAGGTACCGTGACGGTGACTGGACTGATTGCTGCTGCTGAGGGGACTGTTATTGTCTGTGGATCATAAAAGATTGTAACTGGTGCTCTAGTGGGAGCAGCACCTTCTGAATGATAAGCGGAATTGTTTTCTGGATCGTAGAATATGGTAACAGTGGAGACATCTTCGTGATTGTTTGCTGGTGTTGTAGAAGGTTCTGTTGGAAGAACTGTTGTCGTTGTTGATGGGGAGTCGAAGTGGACTGAAGCTGAAGTTGTAGCAGGAGAAACTATTGAAAACTGATCATTGGGTAGGACAGATGAAGTACTTGCTGATGTTGCTGATGAATTGTTGGGAACAATTGTTGCTGTATTTGTAGGAGGATCTGAAACCATTGCTGATGAAGTCGTCGGGTTTGCCGGGAATGATGTAGTGATCTGCAGTAAGCCACTCTGAATAAGGCTGTCAATGCCATTCCTCAAGTCTTCACACCCATTCCAAGAAATATTGCAGTAGGGACATCCCAGTTCACACCCCGGAAATATATTGCTTTCACGGAGTTGAGCCTTGATTTCCACCAATGGTGTCCTGATCTGATCCACACTGGTTATCAAATAAGACGGTTGGTCTTCTTCGATAGCATTAATTCGGGGACCACCATGGTGTGGCATTGGGTTTTTGTTGACGTTGGGCGGAGGTGCAAAGTTCAAAGCCTTGGAGTCTACTAAGTCTTGTACCTTCATATGCAGTGCCCTGCATTTTTCTGTACTGTGACCAGGCGCGTTTGAGTGAAAAGCACACCTAGCATTAGAGTCATAGTTTCTTGGTAGACTGTTTGGATCCGGAGGTGCCAACGTTCTTAGCTCAACCAGGTTGAGTTTCAGAAGCTGTGGCAGCAAAGCAGCATACGGCATTGGAATCGGGTCGATCACTCGATTAGCTTGAGAGGGCCTTTGTTGGAATGGCCTCTGTTGATTGTTGTTGTTGGAGTTGTTGTTGTTGTAGTTCCTTGGAGGATATTGGTTCTGCTGATACGGAGGTTGTTGTTGGAAGTTTTGTTGAGGAGGTTGATAGACTGGCAGAGGATGTGCTGGAGCAGGGATAGTGACTGCTGCTATGGACCTTTGAACATATTGGGGCCTACCCCTGTTGGTATGAATGGCATTGGTCTCGCCAGCTCTTCTAGGGCCTGCAAAAGGCTTCCTTGTACTGCTGGACGAACTGGCGCCATTATCGGAAATTTTACCCATTTTTAACAGGCTTTCAATTCTTTCCCCAGCTATAACAACATCTGCGAAGCTAGTGGACGAGAAAGCAGCCAACCTGTCAATATACGTTCCCTGGAGAGTGTTCATAAACATGTCTGCCATTTCTCTCTCAGACATTGGTGGTTGAACAGCAGCAGCCAATTGCCTCCATCTCTGGGCATATTCTCGGAAACTTTCCCTTGACGACTGTGACATTCCCATTAGGAGAGTCCTGTTGGGTGCCATATCTAGATTGTATTGATACTGTCGGATGAAGGCCTCTGCCAGGTCCTTCCAGCATCTCACAGTTGCCTTTGTCAAATGGGAATACCATTCCCTGGATGCTCCCGTTAAGCTGTCTTCGAAGTAGAACATCCAAAGTTTCTCATCCATTGTATAGGCCTTCAGCCTTCCCAGAAACGATTGCAAATGAGTCCGGGGGCATGAAGTCCCATTATATCTTTCGAAACAAGGAGGCTTGAACTTATGAGGGATCCTGACCCCCTCTACTAAACCCATGTCCATGACATCGAACCCCAAAGAATTTTGGGATTCCAAAGACCTCAACTTCTCAGCCAACTCATCCAATCTCCTATCATAGGTTTCCTCTCCAGCACCCATGACTGTAAACTGATCCTCCTGAGGATCCTCTTGAAGTACTCTGGCTGCAGTGGCTGTTCCTTGAACGTTTGCAGGAATATGAATCTCAGGATGTAGGTGTGGACCAAATATAGGGGGGTTAACATGTGGTTGCACCCTTTCATTGTTACTGGTGCCAGCAGTTCCCACATGGGGGTCATCTTGAGTTCTCCCCTCTACCAGAACTCTAAGCCTCTCCTGGCTTTGAGCTAAATTATTCATCACTTCCATGAACTGAGTTATTTGGGTTCTCATCTCCACCCTTTCATTAGCCATCTGGGTTCTGGCCTCATTGAGGTCTTGCTGCAACTGGTCCATCTGGATGCCCGGAAGGTTGTTTCTTGTAGGGTACCTGTGTGGCCTGTTGAGAGGGAATAGCCTGCGGCGAGCAATAATTCCTGAATGTCACAACAGAGGTTAGAAACAATAAAACAAAACCTACAAAACAAACAAACGGGTTAGTATGCAATGCAGTATGCTTATTTGCTATCAAGGTATCCGGCTTGGTCTTCAGTTTTGACCCGTCCAGACCCTTGAAGATGATGCTGTTGAAGTTGCTTTTGATGTGAACCCAGATAGAAACCAACACAAATATATTACAAAGGGTGAAATAATACAACTTGTTCATTTTTACAACACAAACCCTCAAAGGGGCCAAAATACATCACAAAAAGCAAAAGTACATGGAAAAGGAACAACAACAAGCAAATGATCAAACTCCAAGGCCAAACTCATCCTCACGAACTTCCTTGAGAAGTGCTTCGGTCACAGGATCAGCCGGATGCTCCGTGAGATTCCTGATGAGAAGGTTTCTGGTCGCAACAGCTGCAGTTAACCTCTTGTTCTGACTTTGATCTCTGGACTTCTTCACTCCAGCTTTGATCTTTAGCTCTGAAATTTCCTCCTGGGCTGCTGCCAGGGCTTTCTCCATCTGCTCCATCTTGTCCTGAACTCTCTTGTCTTCTAGAGTACGGGCCTCAGTGATCCGGACCCACCTGGCCTGACTCTCTTTCAAATACAAGTCTGTTCTTGCTCTCTGAAACTGGGCTTCTTTACAAGCATTCTTCAGAATCTGCTCACCAGCTTTAGACTTGTTGATATATTCTCCAGACTTCTCAATCTTGATCAAGTGTTCCAACCTCAACTTCTCCAATCTTTCAATCTCCCTCACACCTTCACTTCTCTCCCGGAGGGTCTTCTGTAAGGCTTGAGATAACTTCTCATTCCTTTCCTTCAGGCTTTCAAACTCTTCCAGACTGATAGTAGCAGGGGGTGGTGCTGAAGATGACTCAGGCATGTCTTTGATGGTGAAGGGCAATCCTGAGATTTGGGCCCTAGCATAGGACCACTCATGATATTGGGCTGATGCCACATTATTGCACTTCCCCAGAATGGTGATTCCCTTGGTTTGAACATGATCCCAGGCCCAGGCAGCCTGCCTAACAACAGTCAAACTGATCTTGTTCTCACAGTAGAGGGTCTCAACCAGGTCTTGTTCCCTAGGAGCATGAACCAGTGCATAGCCTAATTGCCTCTTGAACAGCAGGGGGTTGTAGTTGATACTTCCCTTAACTCCTACCAAAGGTACATTGGGAAAGTGCCCACAGCTTGTGATCATATCTCTGCCCTTGGTGCCTTGGGTGCACCATCTGATGTCTGCTGCAGTAAGAGTAGTGAGCCTCTTAGCCCAGTTGCTTTGCTGATGAGGATTCAGGAATGCATCTGTCCTGGGTAGATGCTTGAGAAGCCAAGCATGGAATAGTGGAGCACAACACCTCACTAGCTTACCCCTCTGTTTCTCATTCCTCTGATGTACTGAGT
This sequence comes from Lathyrus aphaca, assembly GCA_963966055.1. Taxonomy (NCBI): domain Eukaryota; kingdom Viridiplantae; phylum Streptophyta; class Magnoliopsida; order Fabales; family Fabaceae; genus Lathyrus; species Lathyrus aphaca. The sequence goes on along the minus strand of OZ014522.1, from coordinate 540,570,705 downwards.
AATAGAGGTCACCCAACAAGGTTGGCACTGGGTTCTTCAGGATGAACAGGTGGATGGCATTCTTGCTGATGAATCTGGGCTCATCTGCAAACAACACAATTCCATATACACTCAAGGCCAACAATGCACAAACAGCTTTCCAATCCCCCAGGGAGGCCTTCAAACTAGCTTGAGAAATCAGGAAGTCCAGATGAAAACCAGGGATCCCAGCTTTAGAGGTCATATGCTGCTCAATCAAAGCAGGTTCCAGGTGCAAAGCTCTTGCTATCTCTCCATTGCTGGGAAAGACCATTTCAGGGTTAAAAGGAATTTCTCTCTTGATAGGCAAACCAACCAAAGATGCATATTCTTCTAAGAGAGGTCCCAACTGAAAGTCTTGAAAGGTGAAACACCTCAATGGGGGGTCATAGAACTGGATGCAGGTATGGATCAGGCTCCTCTGAGATGGGTCCATGTCTGTAACCAAGTCAAGTATATCCCCATAATGCTCCCTGAACAGAGGTATGTGATCTGGGGTCATCAGGGTTTGGACCCTCCTGATGTCTGACAAGTCTGGTTGGAAGAAATGATAGGTGATATTGCTTTTCTTTGGAGCCATGATGCTGAAGACTGGGTAGAGTGCTGATGACAATGCTGAAGTAGAGGAAACCACTGACTGGCTGGTGCTGAAGCAGACAGCTAAACTGAAGCAGATGCTGGTGAAGATGGGTCAAAGCTGCAGATGGGGTCAAAACCAAAACCTGATGAAAATGGATACCCTGAAAAACAAATAAGCACATGTTAATATGATGCAATGAGGATGTATGCAAATGATATGCAAAGGGTTTGTGACTGAGCTGGATCTGGATAAACTGCCTTGGTATAGATCCATGTGTGTTCAAGAATTCCGGATGGAGGTCTATAAATCCAGTAACCAAGGTGGGGGACTCAAATAAAGAGCCACATGTCCAGGGTTTTAGAATCACAAGAACTATCCAACATGGAGCATTCTTAACAAAGTCAAAGTAACAGGGTATTCTGAGGTCAAGGTACCTGCAAACCTGTAAACAGCCCAACCCCCTCACAGGTAGTGATCTAGAACAAGGATCCTCAGACTTGGATCAGTTATGAGAAGTGTAAACACTTCTAACCCGGAGGTACAGTGTTTACAATAACCATAACAATTCCTCCTCTAATTCACCTCAATTTCTGAAGGTCAATACTAAAAGGTCATCCAGACTTAGCAGGCTTCCCAGATCCCCCTAGCACTACAGGAAATCCGTAGCACAGAGTTCTCAAGAAGAAACCCATATCTGAACCGTGTTTCATATTCCCGCACCAGACCGAAATGGAATGGGAAAGAATATGATTCACTCTAGCCTAGGTGTCACTCAGGTCCCAGGTATAGGACCTTGGCTCTCAATAGAACCCCACCCACTAAAACAAAACCAGATCCAGCACAGACAGCATGACAGTATGATATATATAAATGCAATAAAGAAAGCAGTAAAGTAACTGTACATAAAGCAATGAATAAAAATAAATACAAGCACAAACAAGCACATAACACCCCCTAATAAACACAAATCAATCAAGCGCTAGGAGGAACCCACAAAAAGAACCAGAAGCCCTGGTTGCAGTATAAGGGATGTCTTCCCCAGCAGAGTCGCCAAGCTGTCGCTCCCAAAGATTTGCATCCAGGTACAAGCGCGAACGGTCGGCGAAAAGAACAGTGAGAACACACAGCCGTGAACTCACTGGAGAATGAATAGAGTCGCCAGCTAGGCATTTTTTATCCCGGAGGAAAGGTAATGCTGCATAGACCTAGAAAGCTACGGATAAGACGGTTTGCGAACCAGAGAGGCTGAGAAAGGGGGTTGGTTACAACCTGGGAAGGTATTAGCACCCAGATTGTCCGCCGTACTCGACGGGATCCACGCTTAAAAGATTTGTGTTTTAAAGGGGTAGTGTCAGTGCTATTTGTGCATAAAAGAGCTGGAAAAGATGTACAAGTGTCAGTGTAAAGAAATGTGATGTGTATAAATGTACAGTGTCAGTGTGAGATCAGGAATGAAATGCTCAAGAATATGAGGCTAAAGAATGAAGCTGGAAGGAGGGGGAATGTACAGAGACTTTTGTTCGATAACTGTTAAGTTATGCCTACGTATCCTCTCGTGCAATGAGGAAGTCAGAACACCGTAGTTCGACCCAAAGAGACTGAAAGGATTGACTGGTGAACTGCTTGCAGTCTATGCTCAAGTGTATGATCTGTCTGGCGCAGATGCAAACTGTCTTGCATTAGACGGAAGAAGCAAGTTCTCGGTTGTGAGTGAAGATGATGAGAAAAGAATCCCGAAGGAGACGATTATTGTTTGTTCTTGTGTTTTCAGTCTTTTATTTCTTTTTGGAGTTTGTCATAAGATAATGAGCTTAAACCTAAATCAATGGATTTGGTAAACTCATCACATCATCCCTCTGATTAGGGGTAATGAGAATTACCTTAAGTGTGAAGTCAGATTCTCACACTTAATCACCTTTGGTGTAGGATTAAGATCATTAACCTACTTGTGATTATTTAGATGTTTTTGTGATTTTTGTTTAGTGTTGAGTAATGAGGTTAAGCCATAATCAAGGATTAAACAGGCCCATTACACCATCCTAAAAGAAGGATAATAGATGAGAATGTTTAAGTTGAGAAAAACTCCTCAACTTAATCCATGATTAGGGATTAAACCCATGACAAAACAAAGCCTTTATTAAGTGGATTTTAGTTAATGATAAGATGATGAAGTGAATTTTATGATTTGTAAGACAACTTGAGGGGGACTTGTCCATTAACACTAGGGTTAGTCCTTCTTAACCAATTAAGGAAGAATTAGAACCCTAATGCAAGGCCCAAGTTACAAGTGTGATGTCTTGGTGATTATTATGTGAATTGATTAAGAGATTTAAACACCTTAAGGGTTTAATACTTAGGATTAAAGTTATACACTCCATCCTAAGAGAAGGATGCAGGCATAACCCTAAGCACAAAGTCTTAAAGCCTTTAGGGTTTAGTCCCTGATTATGAGGTGAGAAGAGGAGACTCAAAGAGAGACACAAAGGTAAAACTATGAGGGGGGACTAATCAAAACCCTAATTCATTGTCATGCTTGGATGATCCTAAGGTTTGTGAGGTTTTCAAGAACAATCTTCAAAGGAGCCACCAGGAAGCAGATGAATAAGATCAAGAGAAGCAAAGTGACTTGCTTCATTCAAGAAGTCAAGTCACTTGCAGAAAGAAAGTGGGAAGAACAAGAATGAGCAAGCTCAATCTCAAACACAAATAGAAATGCAGCAATGGATGCAAGAGAGATGAAAAGAAAAGTTATGAGAAGTGAAGGCAAATCCACTTCTCAAGTTTACTTACCACCTGAAAAGTTAGAAAGAAATGCAATGCAATGCAAGATGAAGATGAAATGGTATGATGCAAAGCAAAACCAGAAGCATGTTGATGATTATTATGATGTTATGAGGTGCTGCAAACATGAGGCAAGACAATGGGAATGTTCATGAATGCAAATGATGCAAGCTAAAGAGCATGAACAAGCATGAAAAGTTAAGAAGCACACAAGACAAATGACATGGCAAATATGTAATGCAATGATCAATGATGCTTTATACATGTCTTAAGATGTCAAATGAGTCACAAGAATGCACACAATGCAAAGACAAGTCAAGTTATGCAAGGAAATGCAAGAAGGATGCAAATGAAAGCCCAAATTAGGGTTCATGGATCAAACATCAAACACAAACCAAAAACAGAAGCAAACCTTAACCTAAAAAATGGAAAATGGTACCCAAAGAAAACCCTAGGCCTATAATGAACCACTGCCCAAAGGGGAGCTCTCAACTCTCAACCAAACTCAAGTTATGAATTTTGCAAGTTATTAGGGTTTTTTAGGGTTTGTAACAAAAGAAATGCCAATCAATTAGAAAATGTAAAATCAAATCATGGCCTCTTTATCCTTGAAAGTTCATGCTAAATGGAAAACAATGCAAGAAGAATCAATGTTTCAACCTTCACCAATAGGCAGAAATGAATTTTCACACTTATGATCAAAATAATGCATCAAAAATGATTTAATTCAATGAAAAATTCTTAAAATGCATCAAGATCAAAAAAGAAATTTGGTTTGAAGGTTGGACAATGTTTCTAAATGTCTTAGAACATTTCATGAATTTTTTTGTAATTTTTAAATACCTAAAAGTATTTTTAATTAATTAATTCTCATTAATCAATTAAAAATAATCTTTTAAATATTTAAAAATACTTTTTTAATGATAAAAAATAAAATAAAAATATTTTTGTGTCATAAAAATTAATAAAACCTTAAAGAAAAAGTTTCATAATTTTTATGATTTTTTAACTATTTTAAATAAATTGTACAAGTTAATTGAAAATAAAATGAATTAAAATTAAATTAAATGAAAAGTAATCAAGATGGACGAATGAGATTGGCTCTGAGTTTGAAAATGCTGACCAGCGCGCAAATGAAGGGTGGAGATTGCATCTGGCCAGATTAAATTAAAAATGAATTAATTAATGTTAATTAAGTGGATTAGGGTTAATGACAAGATCCTGGCCATCAAAAAAGGTGGGAAGTCAGCCAGTCAACGCCATCTAACGTTCCAGATTTGAACCTCACTTAATGACTGAGATTAGGGTTAACTACTTTCAGGCTGCCGGAGAGGACCTCCGGTCGTCTTCTCCGGCCAGCCAAAACCCTAGAAAACGATTCAAGCCACCATCCAACAAATTTCCTGCCCAGAAACAACCTCCTATCCTAACTAAACCTTAATCCAAGATCAAAATACATTTATCTAACATGAACAAGGAGAATCGAAACGAAATGCATTCACGGGCCAAATTTCAGAGATGCATAAAATGCTCATTTTCACACCATTTTAAATTCTAAACACATCCCAGTGATCCTCAGAGCATGTATTTTTGATTTGGAACAAAAGGAACAAGCTTTAAAAAGTTTGAAGTTTAAGACTACCTGAGGTGACAAGTCCTGTTTCTGAGCTTCCAGAGCCGTTTCTTGATGCAAGCTGGCTCTAATGAATCCCCTGGTGTCAATGGCAGGCTTGAGATGAAGTTTAGCAAGCTATTTCAATGGCTACCAAACTGGTGTAGCAGAGAATGACCTTGGTGTACAGGCTGTTTTAGGCCAGTGTAATGGGTGGTTTGGACTCCTCTGAGTGTGCCTGACTTGTTGGTGAGGGAAGATGAAGTGTTTGAGGGATGGACAGTGAGATTCGAAGAGGACTGGTTCTGAGGATGAAGAATGGTGAGGTTCAAATCAGGCTTGATTCAGGCCTGAGCTTTGATGGTTTTAGGCCTATGGAGTGTATTGAGTTTAGTGATGAAGAAAGTTTTGGTGTTTCTTGGCTGTGGAGGCAAATTCGATAGATTTTGCAATGTGAAGGGATTTTGTGTAAGTGATGAGTGAGGATGTTTCAGCTTGGCCTGCCCTTATGCTTTGCTTGCAAGTTGTCCATATGACTCTCTCTCATTGGTCAGATGATTGGACACATGCTTTTTTGATAGATAAGTCAACTTTTGCAAAATGTCCACCTTTTGTGTAAGTGATGCATAGCTCATGGCATAGGCAAGTACAATGTTGGTTCTGGTGCAGCATGGTGTGGGAGGGGCCTAGCAAAACTCAGCACTCAAGGCTGCAAGTTGGTGAGAGGTGTTCATGAGTTTTTGCAACTTGTGGTTTTATGTTTCACATGTGATCCTTTATCCAACCAAACATGAAACCATGGGCCAACCTAGTCCAATTCTGATTTTTGTAACTTAGAGGATGCTTACATGCTGGTTTGAAGTGGATTAGAGGTTGCATTATGCATTGGTTCAAGACTTAGCAAAATTTCCATAACTTGAAAAACAATGATTTTTGGCAACTTTGCATGGCCATAACTTTTGATCCAAGAAAAATTTGGTCATGTTCTTGTACTTTTTGAAAAGGGAAAGATGAGATCTACAACTTTCATGACCAAAGTTTTTCCATTTGAAGCCTTTTTGGATCATGAATCAAGGCTTGAAAATTGACCTAAAATGATGCATTCTTGAAAAGTCAACTATGCCCAAAAAGTCAACATTTGCAAAAACCCTAAATTCTTGATTTTTATGAACTTCAACCTTCCTCCATGATCAAATAAAGATCATATACACTCAAAATGATGAAGATCACCCATTGGTTGGGTCATTGGGGGCCTCAAATGCCCTGATTTTGCACTGACTTGTCTGAAAAGTCAACTCTTGATCAGATGACTTCCCCAAGGAATTTCTTCATGAAAATTGATATGCATACTCCCTATACCATATAGAGACCAATGGAAACAAGAATGACCAAAAAATTTGGGGTTATGGCCTCTGAAACCAAAACCCTAATTTTCAGTCAACTGTGCAGTTAAACCTGGCTCTGCATCCACTCAAACCCTAGTTCTTGTGATTCTTTTGAATTCTTGGCTTTGTGAGGATGTAATATGATATTTGAACACATGTAGACCCCTTTGAATTAATTGGTGACCTTTGGAGTGGCTCAAGAGGCTTTGGGATTGCTCAGATCACAAACCCTAGGTGCAGATGACTTAGAACCAATGCAGTGAATCAAGAATGAGATGTGAGATGATATGATTGTGTTTATGCATATGAAGTGATCACAAGCCATGGTGTTGAATGGGTGAGGGCAAATTTGGGGTGTTTACAGTAGTGAGCAAGTAACTATGAGGAACCTACCCTAAAGTTTAAGTCTTTCTGTTCTTTATCCTTTAAATGGTAAGACTATCCCTATTATTAAGGAATAGGTAGTCATTACCTTGGATGTGAGAGACAAGTAAGGGTCATCTGTTTATATAGGCAACTGTAGGGTGTATTAAGCATTTTGGAGGGACTGTCATCTTTATTCGGAAGGGACGAGATCATTATGAAGGCAACCATTTTAAGGGACTTGATCTTTTATCTATAAGGGACCAGATGACTTTGTTTTTAAGGGACTTTTGCTTTATACACCCTACTTGACCTTGTGATTAGGCAACAATGAGAGGTAACCCTAGAAAGTGAGATGGCGATCAAAGATCGACTTACGTGTGTGAGTGTTCAATTTAATATTTATCTTATAATTTAAATGATCTAAATTAATTTTAAATAGCATACATGTTTACACTCCCTATTTTTACTAACCATGACATAAAATAAATTATTTAAATATTACAAAAAATTACATCCAGGAACAGTTACAATAATAATAATAAAGCAATTTAAATATAATAAGCAAAATAATAAATAAGCAAGCATAAATAAATAATTATAATAGGGGTTAGTGAAAATAATAATAATAATCACAAATTAAAAATAAAGGGGTTAGTAAAAAATATCATAAGAACATAATTAAAAATAATAAGCAAAAAATAATATAATAATTAAAAGATTAGATTTTAATATAAACAATTATTTAAAGTTAAATAAAAAAAAATATGAACAATTAAGTAATTATTATAAAATTTTGAATTATATACAAATTATAAAAAATTAAATTAATTTTAAACATATCATGAAAATAAAATTATAATTATAAAATCATTTTAATTATTCCTAAGCATACATTAACAATTATTTAAATGCAAAATTAAGAATATAAACAATTTAGGTCATATTTACATATTATAAAAAAAATAGGATTAATTATGATTACCTTTACAAAATTTAATAAAATATATACATGAAAAAAAAATGATCATACAATTATATTTATAAATTTAAGGATTATAATAAAATTTTATTTATTAATTAAAATTATAAACAAGAATTAGGGTTTTTTAGAAAATATATTTTTAGGGTTTATAAAATAAATTAGGTTTTATGTACAAAAATTTTAAATATTAATTCAAATAAATTATATATATAATAATAATATGCACATATTAAAAAAAGAAATTAGTTTTTTTAGAAAATATTTTAAGATTAACATTAGGATTTTAGAATTATAATTTTAATTAAATTAATATTAATGACAATCAAAACAAATAGAAAGAAAAAAGCAAAAAGAAAACATACCTGGCTGGGGTTTGAACCCAGCACCTTTGGCTTGCCAAGAACTACACACACCACCAGGCCATCAGCGCGCGTGTGATAATGGAATGAATCCAATTTGTTTTATGCACTAAAACCTGAAAAATCACAAAAAATAAGAAAAACCAAAAGGCCTGGGGGGGATCGAACCCTGGACCTTTCAAGCAATACACAAACACATTACCATCCCAGCTAGGTGAGCGCGTCTGATAGTAAAACAACCACAATTGATAATATATTGTATTCCATGAATAAAAGAAAAAAACATGAAAAACTTGCCATGGCCAGGATTCGAACCCCTGCCATTCAACCAAACACGCGCTTGCTTCACCACTGGGACAAGCTGTACGCTTGTGATATTAAACAGACAACAAAACATAAAATATTAAAATGAAATTCAAATTCCAGAAACGCGCGCAGGGATCATCTTCTTCCTCCAGCCCTACGAATTTTCCTGCGTTTTCACTTACGAATTTACCTGCGATTTTCAAACTGCAGCAATACCTACGAAATTCAAACACTAACAAAACAGCAAAATTTCATGAAATTGAGAACATCATTGAGTTCCTCATATCATTTGCAATCGTCCTGTGTCTTTAGAATTTATTTATATTTGTTAAATGCTAAAACCCTAAATGGTGCTTGAAACCCTAACAATGGCCGCAAGCATATTAGGTCATGAAACTTCAAGTTTTTTGTCCAGAATCAATCCTTAGAACCTCACAAACAATAAAGCACAACCAAAATTCATTAGTAATGCATAAAAAGTCAAAATCGAAAAAATAAATTTCAAGAACAAGAACCATTCGGTTTATGCAATTCATGGAGTTTTTGATGCAAATGATGATTGGTAATGATTCAGTGATGTTCAGGGATCACTCTTATGTCCTTCAAATACCTTCAAATGTCTTGTATGAAGAAATCTGAATTTGAGTTTGTGAGGTTTTTTTGGAAGATGCAACTTACACTTGGGAGGCAGAAAAATCGTGGCTTGCATTAGGTTTGTGTCAAGTACTTATAGAACAATGTATTAGGTCAGAAAAATTGATCATTTGTATAGAAGATTTGATCTAAAAAGATTCACAAAGATAAGCTTTGAAATTTCAATATTTTTGCATCAACACTTTCTATTTCAAGCCAATCAATGTTATCCTTGTATCAATTTGTTCCATGCTGAATTCATGACTTTCTAGAATCAAAAATAAATTTAAATCTTCATGTTTAATATTTTATTTAAATTTAAAATGATTTTAAGTATAAAAAATCATAATAAATTAATTAAATAAAATAAAAATTATGAAAATATCATAGAATTTTCGTGCATGATGTCATGGATTGCTTTGGGTCATTAAAAGTTCAGCCCACTTAACAAAATTTGGTTTTAAACCTCCATTTGCTTCATAAACTTCCCTAAAATTTCCCAACTTTGCAAGGGCACACATCCTTCAATTTTAATGATATGAGGGTGTTCTTGGACATTTTGGAAAGCTTGAAGAGTCCTCTAACCAACCCCACTGGTTTCATGTCCATATCATTTACCATTCTCAAGTTATGCCCTTTTGAAGTTGTTGACTTTTTGTTGACTTTCAAAAGGACCTATAATGTCTTAGCTCATACCCTCCAAATGAAGCATTTTTGGGCTTGGCTTGTGAGACACAAAGTTGTAGAGAATTCAATTTCCTTAAAAATGAGCTTTGGATGGAGACTTGGTGATGAAGCATGTGAAAGTTATGGCTGGTCAAAGTTCAGTTGACTTTTACTGAGGAAACCCTAATTTAGAAACTCCTGATTCTTGATGATCTGAAATCTCCTTGATGAATCATGATCAACCCTTGATAAAATGATGAATTTTACTTCATATACTTGATGTTGGCAAAAAATCATGAAGTTTGACTTTGGTTTGACCACAGTTGACCTCAGTTTGACTTTTTAACTGCTTTGACTGATTTTGACCTATCTGACCATCTGACTGAGCAAACTTTTGAGAAAAGTCTTGAAACTTGTCATGGGGGTTCTTACACACATATAAGATGTTATGAAGCTCATTTGAAGTCTTGGAAGTTCATTTAGCCTGATTAAAGTCAAAACCCTAGTTTTGGATGCACTGCTTAGGAGGTGCATTGTCTGAGGGAATTGTCAACTTTTCTGACCAATTGTGAACTTTGTGAACCTTGTGAACCATCATAAAATGTCTTGTGAACCTCATGGGAGGTATTGTGAACCTTGTGAACCTTGTGAACCTCATAAAGTATCTTGTAGACTTCATGAACCTCATGAAAGGTCTTGTAAGCATTGTGAATCTTGTGAACCTTGTGAACCTCATAAAGTGACTTGTAGACTTCATGAACCTCATGAAAGGTCTTGTAAGTGTTGTGAATATTGTGAACCTTTTGAACCTCATAAAGTGACTTGTATACTTCATGAACCTCATGAAAGGTCTTGTAAGTGTTGTGAATCTTGTGAACCTTGTGAACCTTCTTAGCACACAAAGTCTTGTATTGTGAGGGCAAATTTTGGGGTGCAACACATACATGCATACATATTGCATAAACTAACCTTTTCCTTGCAAGATGGTTATATGCAGATAAAATACTATCAACAATTCACAACAGGTCAGAAACGATCTATACGAAGGTCTAGTGCTGATACTTAATCATTACTCAAGATGTCCTTGGAGAGTAGGCAAACGGTCTATACGAAGATCTATTCCCTAATCCAGGATATTTTCAAAGGATGTAATCGCCACGAAGAGTTAATCCTGATACTCTTTTGTCCTTGGATAGTAGGCAAAGGTCTATACGAAGATCTATTCCCTAGTCCAGGATATTTTCAGGAGATTTAATCTTGATACGATTTTGTCCTTGGATAGTAGGCAAATGGTCTATACAAAGATCTATTCCCTAGTCCAGGATATTTTCGGGAGATTTAATCCTGATATGCTTTTGTCCTTGGATAGTAGGCAAACGGTCTATACGAAGATCTATTCCCTAGTCCAGGATATTTTCGGGAGATTTAATCCTGATATGCTTTTGTCCTTGGATAGTAGGTAAACGGTCTATACGAAGATCTATTCCCTAGTCCAGGATATTTTCAGAAGATTTACTCTTTTGTCCTTGGATAGTAGGCAAACGGTCTATACGAAGATCTATTCCATAGTCCAGGATATTTCCAGAAGAGATAATCGTCACGAAGATTTATTTCTACTGGTCTATTCAACAATTCAAAACAGTTCGGAGACGATCTATACGAAGGTCTAGTGCTGATACTTAATTCAGAAAGAAATCGCCACGAAGATTTGGTTCTGACACTTAAATTAAAAGTATGTTCTTAGATACAATTCAGAGACAGTCTATACGAAGACCTAGTACTGATATCCAGTATCAACATCAAGATATTATCACCTCCTGATATTATGGATGGCATCTATAAGCCCATCTCCAGTTCTTCCAAGTGGCATCTTCAAGCCCACTTAAACATATACAACTTATCATCAGTGTTACTTTATGCACCGGCGAGTAACACCTTCATAGCATTAAAATTGAGGGATTTGTGCCCTTGCAAAGTTGGGAAATTTTTGAGAGGTTTATGAAGCAAATGGGGTCTTAAAACCAAAATTCACCAAATGGGCTTGCTTTTTTATGATCCAAACACTTCCATGACATCATGCACGAATTAAAAATTATTTATTCATATTTTTATTCATTTTATTTTATTTATTATGATTTTTTTACATTAAAAATCATTTTAAATTAAAATAAAATATAAAAGGATGAATATTTGATTTGATTTTGGTTCTAGAAAGTTTTAATATTCATTTAGAAGTGATTGGTATCATATAATTTCAGATCATACAAATATAGCAAGGTTAGATCAAAGAAATTCAATTTTTAAAGATGAATCTTTTTCAATCTCCATAGGTCCAAAAGTCCAAAGGAGGAACTATTTTTTTGACCTAATTTTATTACATGATATATAAACAACATATAGCAAGCAAGACACACGAAATTAGCAGCCTCAAGAACAATTCTCAAACTTCAAAATTCATCAAAAAATTGAAATTCGGATTCTTAAATTTGGTGGTTTTTCAGGTGAACTAAGAGCAGCAAAGTCTTCCTTGATGATCATTGAGCATCATTGCATCATTTACATCATCTAAAACACCCCAAATTGCTCAAACCGAATCGGTTTTATGTCATGTCTAATTTGTTTTCGATTCCATGAATTTATGTGTTATTTGTTGATTTTAACCTTCTAACTTGATTTGTTTTGATGTGGTGAAGCTTTCTGGACAATTGAATTTGAGTTTCGTGGACTGGATCGAATTATGTCATTATTAGGGTTTCAAGCACCATATTAGGGTTTTACGATTTAGCTAATATAAATAAATTCCAATGACGTAGTTAAATTGTAAATGATGTGGTGATTCTGTTGGTGTGTTTAATTTTGAATTTTTTTTACAGTTTTTGTGATGATTGAAGAAACATAGGAAAGCCTGCGAAACTGAATTCGCAGGAAAATTCCTAGCAATCTTCGCAAGTGAATTCGTAGGTCTGAGGGAAGAAGAAGAAGTCCTGCGCGCGAAATATAATTTCAAATTTCCATCTTTATATTTTATTCATTTTTTTTATATAATTATCACAAACGCGCAGGTGCTCTGGTGGTTTTGGCATACGCGCAACATGGTGTGAGACTTGAGTTCGAATCCTGGAGGCACCATCTTTTTTATTATTCTTCATGATATTCATTAGGTTTAATATATTATTGTTTGTTGCTAATCAATTGCCAGACGCGCCCCATGTGGCTTGATGGCAAGGAGGTGACTTGGTATGCAGGAGGACTAGGGATCGAAACCGGCCTCCAACTTTTTTTATATTTAATTTCATTTGATTTTTCAAGTTTACAACATAAGGATTGTCTTGCCTCTATATGTCAAACACGCGCAGTAGCTCAGTTGGTTTTGGGAGTCCCTCATTCAGGTAAAGGGGAGGTCCTGGGTTCAAATCCAGGCCTCCCCCATTTTTTTAAACCTAATTTCTTTTGTTTTGTTTCTTTTAATTATTTTATTATATTAATTATTAAATCATAAAATTAATTTCTAAATAATATTATATTATTTTCTTTATACAAAAATTGTTTATATTTATTTTGTAATATGTTTATATTATTTATATTTTTTTTTGTAATTAAATTAATATTTCAATTAAACATTAAAACCTTAATTTTTTCTTAAATATGTAAACCCTAATTTCAAAACCCTAATTTCTAACCCTAATTTTTTATTTAACTTTAAATATTATACTTAATTAATTTTTTTCCTTCTAATATATAATTAAATAATTAATCATGTTTTGTAAATAATTATTATATTGTTTATTATCATTATTCTAACTTTACTATTTTCTTCTTAAAAATTCTTCAAAATTATTTGTTTAGCTTAAAAATGTTCTCTTAAATTCTATATATATTTGTATATTTTGTGCTAACCTCTTCCTCTTATGATTATTTTTATTACTAACCATTTTAATTATAGTTTATTTATTATATATTTATTATTAATTATTTCTATTATAATGTAATTGCGAAAGCCTTGTAATAGTTGTAGTTTTATTTTTTGTCTTTATTTTATTATTGATGAATATTTTATTGTCATGGTTAGTAACTATAGGGAGTGATAACATGTTTGTGATTTAAAATTAATTTAGTATAACTAATTTAATAAGACAAATATATGAATATGAACACTCACACACGTAAGTCCATCTTTGATCGCCATCTCACACTTTCTAAGGTTACTCCTCATGTTGCCTAATTATAAGGTCAAGTAAGGTGTCTTGAAGCAAAGTCCCTTCATTAATATCATCAAGTCCCTTTAAGATTATAAGATCAAGTCCTTTTGAGGTTGCCTACGGAATAATGATCTTGTCCCTTCGAAATAGAAAGATGATAAGTCCCTACGAAATGCTAAAGACACCTTACAGTTGCCTAAATACAAATGTCCATTCACATGTCCCCTATCACATCCAAGGTAATGACTACCTATTCCTTAATAATAGGGATAGTCTTGCCATTGAAAGAACATATAAGAACAGTAAAGATTTAACATAGGGTAGGTTCCTCTTAAGTACTTGCTCACCTTTTCAAAATACATTTTACACTTCACATTTCAAACAAATTTTCAAAAAAAAGGCTTTATATACATCCATACGAGGATCATTATAAAGTACTTAGAAAATTTTTAATCACACACTACATCTTTCTCAAAACAATTTAAGTGAGCTAAGTAACTAAGAGCACATGGATAACCATGGATAACCATGGATATAAAGGGTGCTAACACATTCCCTTTATATAACCTACCCCCCAAACTCAAAATCTTTTTAAGGTCTTTCCTGTTCTTTTATGTCCTTTCCTTTTGGATAAAATAAAAGTCGGTGGCGACTCTTGCTATCCGCAACATTTATAGAAAATTCAGTTCTCCCACCGTGTTACAGGGGGCATTATATTTACCACTTTTGTTTTGTTTTATTCAAAATGTAGCATGAAATCATTGTATATAGCTTCGACCTTATGAAATTCTTAGTGCGATTTCAAACATTTTCGCATAGTGTATTATGAATCTTATTATAGTTGAGTAAGCCCCTAGTTGTTGTAAGTACGTAGCTTTGGCTAGAGCTCTAGGCTATTGCAGTGTTTTTAGGTTTGGACCCAGCCACTGTATTTCTTTCTATTTTCATGCAACTTTATATGTCAATATGTTATGATATAATGCATATTTGACCTACGTACACGGAGCAAGTCGACACATTTTGTAGGCAACCTATGTACGCGGATCAATTCAACACGTTTATAGGAGTTTTTAATCTGACCTACGTACGTAGAGCAAGTCGACACGTTTTGTAGGCGACCTATGTACGCAGAGAAATTCAACACGTTTATATGGGTTTTTATCTAACCTACGTAAGCAGAGCAAGTTGACACGTTTTGTAGGCGACCTATGTACGCGGAGCAACTCAACACGTTTATAGAGGTTTTAATTAAGCCTACGTATAAGGAGCAAGTCGACACGTTTTATAGGCGACATATGTACGCAGAGCAAGTCAACAAATTTATAGGGTTTTAATTCGGCCTATGTATATGGAGCAAGTAGACACATTTTGTAGGGTTTATTTGAATAAAAAATACCTATAAAATAAACACATATTAGATTTTAAATTCGGGTGCCTTGTTAAAAACCCTTGACATTGCAAGGGAAAAGAGTACAACAAAATCTTTTTTTAATCATTTGTACTACGTAATATTTAGTTGAAATATAGCATAATATTGGATACATTCCATGTCCTATGAATTTATATGCCATCCAAAGTTTCCAGCTTGTAAGCCCCATTGTTGAGCCTCTGAAGCACCTGGAATGGTCCTTCCCGGTTCAGAGATAGCTTCCCTTTGTTTTTTGGAACAATAATATTTTTCAGAACAAGGCTCCTACTTAAAATCCTCTCTATCGAAATTTTAAATTATATTTTCTCGCCATTTTGTGTTTCACCGCTGCATCTCGTATTTGTGTCGTTTCCCTCACTTATTCTAATAAATCCAATGTCGTGTCGAAATCCTCTTGATTGATGGTTTCATTAAAGTGTCTTCGCCTCCAAGGTGGTGTATTAATTTCCGCTGGTATCATATCATCATCTCCATATACCATTCTGAAAGGTGTTTCCTGAGTTGTAGAGTGTTGGGTAGTGTGATAAGACCACTGAATTTCATATAAATACTCGGACCATTGACCTTTTTCTTCATCTAACTTCTTTTTTATTCCCCCTAGGATAACCTTGTTTTCCGCCTCTTCTTGCCATTAGCCTGAGGATGTTATACTAATGTGAACATGTTTTTGATGCCATAATCCTTGCATAATTCGATAACATATGTGCTTGCAAACCGTGCCCCGTTATCCGAGACTATGATTTTGGGTAGTCCAAACCGGCATATGATAGTTTTACAATAGAATTTCTGGATTCTCTTAGCTGAAATCAGGGCCATGGCCTCGGCCTCCACCCACTTTGTGTAGTAGTCGATGGCTACAATAAAAAAATTGAGTTGCCGGGTCCTGTTGGGAAAGGCCCTAAAATGTCAGCACCCCTTAAGTAAAACGGACAAGGGGAAGAAACAGAGTGTAACAATACAACTGGAGAGTGGATATATGGAGCAAATACTTGACACTTTTCCCATTTGCTTACAAACTCGGTACAATACTGAAATATCTGGGGCCAATAGTACCTGACACTTAATATTTTTCAGAGAGAGCTCTTCCTCTAATATGGCTTCCACATGCTCCCTCATGAACCTCTCTGATCACCACGTCAATTTCACTTTCTGACACACATCTTAGCATGGGTGTAGATATTCCCATCTTGTACAACATATATGTGACTATGACATAGCAACCAAAAGTCTTTCTAATGTGTCGGTCCTCATTAACGTCTTCAGGGAGGATGCCTTGAGTTAAGTAGCAAATGATTGGCCTCATCCATCCTTCCATGTATTCTAATGGTAATTTTTCCTCTAATTGAGTAATATATGTTTCCAGGACCTCTTGTATTACTGTTTTATTCATTTCCAGATTCTCTGGCTAGCTAGTCGGGCTAGTAAGTCGGCCCGGACATTTTCTTTTCTTGGTATGTGAACCACTTCAAAATCAGAAAAGCTTAAGCCATTCCTAATGCAATATTCTGATATTTTATTAGTACAAAATCCTTTCTTTAGTATTCTCCTTTCATCTTCCTAACCATCAATTGCGAGTTCGTCTTCACAAGCAAGTGAGTTGCTCATACTTCTTTCACCAACCTCATTCCGGCAACAAGAGCTTTGTATTTCCCTTGGTTGTTGTTGGTCTTAAAATTGAAACATAGGGAATACTCTAAAGTTATATCTCCTGGTCCTTCCAATATTACCCATGATCCACTTCCTTTGAGGTTGGAGGATCCATCCACATAAATGGTCCATCTGTCTGCAGTTTCCTCTTCAGCATGGGCAATTAACTCGACCAGGAAAAGCCAGCAAGCATCTGAGATTTGATGCTAGTCCTTGGTGAGAAACTGATATCATACTCGAATATTTCTACTGCCCATGTTACCATTCGTCCGGCCAGATCCGGCTTCTTCAAAATATGCTTGATCAAATAATTTGTTCTAACTGTAATATGGTGCCCTTGAAATTAATGCCTTAGCTATGATAACTAGTGCTAATGCCAATTTCTCAATTTTTTGATATCTCGATTCAGCCTCTTTCAAGACTTTGCTGACAAAAGACACTGGACGTTCTCCATCATCCCCATCTTGAACTAGTAGAGAACTGAGAGGTTTATCGGTCACTCACAGGTATAAGATCAAAGGAATATCCTCCTTTGGTCTCACCAAAATGGGTGGTGAGGACATAAAGCGTTTCACCTCCTTGAAAGCTTGTTCACATGAATTTTTCCATTCAAATTCTTTAAACTTCTTTATCATTATAAAAAAGTGAATTGATTTGTCTCCCGCATAGGATATAAATATGGATAAAGCGGCTAACCTTCCTGTCAATTGTTGAACCTCCGTTTTTGAAGTTGGACTCCTCATCTCTATTATAGCTTAACACTTGGTTAGTCTCTAGCACTCGATTGGTAAGCATGAAACTGAAGAACTTCTCGGCTTGAACTCGAAAAGTGAATTTGTCTAGATTGAGCCTCATGTTGTAGCTTCTTATAGAGGCGGACATCTTAGTCAAATCTTTCACGTGCTATCGGTTTGTGCTTGTTTTGATAACCATGTTGTCTATATAAACTTACATGTTATGGCCAATTTAAGTAGCAAAAATCTGATCCATAAGTCTCTGATAAGTAGCCCCTGCAATTTTGAGTCCGAAAGGCATGACTTCATAATAGTAATTGCTTTGATGCTTCATAAAGGTTGTATTTGGTGCATCTACAAAATTTATTTGGATTTGATTATAACCAAAATACGCATCCAAAAAACTAAGTAATCGGAACTCAGACGTCGCATCAATTAGTCGGTCAATGTTTGGCAATGGATATGGATCTTTAGGGCAAGCTTTGTTAAAATCTGTAAAATCAACACACATTCGCCACTTTTTAGACTTCTTTTTTACCATCACCATGTTTGAGAGCCAAGTTGGATATTTGATCTCTTTGATGAACCCGAATTGAAGAAGGTTTTGAACTTCTTCTATAATTTCCTTCCTTTTTTCGTCTCCTCCCCTTCTTTTCCTTTGGGAAATAGGTTTGACATATGGGTTTATTTCCAGATGGTGACACATAAAATTTGGATCAATCCCTGGCATATCAGAAGGTTTCCAGGAGAATAAGTCAATGTTGTTCTTAAATGTTTAGATGATCTCCTCCTCTTCATCAACATACAAGTTAGCCCCAATATGCGTAATTTTAATGGTTAATCCTCCAATCTGTACCAACTTGGTTTCCTTATTAGGCATTAGACTGTACTCAGACAGATCTTCTCGGGGATCAACCTCAACCAGATTAACTTTGAAGTTATTCTCAGGTTCATTATTTCTGGTCTGACCCTTTTTCTTCAACTTCAGACTGTCTTTGTAACATTTTCTAGCCAAACATTGATCGTCTTTGACGATTCCAACTTCGATGTTTCCAAGTGGGAACTTCATAGTGAGATACAAAGTAGAGAGCGTCTCCTCCAAAACATTGAACGGTGCTCTGTCGATGATTATATTGTAAGATGAAGCGGCATTGACTATCAGATACCTAACACGAACCATTTTCACATTGGTCGTGTTGCCAAAAGTGGTCGGCAATGGCAAGTGTCCCAACATCTATACATGTTCTCCTGAGAACCCTACTAGGATTCCTTTAAATGGTAATAAATCGGAGGTTTCAAGCCCCATTCCTCTGAAAGCATCCCAATAAAGGACATCATTTGAACTCCCAGGATCAATCAATACCCTTTTTACGCTCCAGTCTCTTATCTGGACTTTGATAACCATGTTTTATGGGCTAGAACTCCCACAACATCCTGTGTTGAGAAACTAATCACATCGGTGTCCTCTTCAGTTTCCTCTTGTGACTTTTGATCAATGTTCATTATTTCCCTGACGTATATCTTCATTTCCGAACGGCCCCCAGACTAACGGCCAAGCAGAAGCAGCCAACAGAGTAATCTATAGGGGCCTGAAACGCAGACTAGGGGAAGCAAAGAAATCATGGGTCGAGGAGTTACATAACGTACTTTGGGTCTACCGCATGACCCTGCACTCAAAAACCGGGGAAACCCCATTTCGGAAGACATACGAAACTGAGGTGTTCACCCCAGTAGAAATCAGAGAACCCTCGAGGCGAACGGAAGTGCCCCTAGATGATGAGCTGAACGACGAAGCCCTACGAGTAAAACTTGACCTTGTCGAGGAAATACGGTCTGAGGCGGCTCTTCGAGAAGCATCCCTGAAACAAAAAGTGTCTCTACGCCACGATGCAAGAGTCATTAAAAGAATATTCCAGGTCGGCAACCTCGTTCTATGGTGGATTTAGAAAAGTCCATGAGAGGTCAAGCTGACTGCAAACTGGGAAGACCCATATCGAGTCCGAGCCAAAACAGATAACAAAGCTTACTACCTCGAAAACTTAAAAGGTGAAGAACTTGCTCGGCCATGGAATGTTAAAAAACTTAAGCAATATTGTAGCTAGAAAGCCCGCGCGGCCACAACCCGGCCAGGGGCAACAACTCAGCCACAAGAGCATGGAAGGTACGACCATGACTCTCCATCTCGATCAAAAGGAGGGCCCACAGCCGAGGGAGACGTATACGACCCTCCTCAACAAAGGATACTTCAAACAAACTCCCCTGTCGCAGTACCACGTCGGCAGGACACCAACTCGCGATGGGGATTTCCAAGCCGCAAGTTCAGGACCTCGATCGCGGGCCTCGTCCTGCTGATCCGTGGATGTATAACCCACAACCTCGCAAGTTACCTACACCTACGAGTCCACCAAGTTGAGCAATAACAGTTCAAAAAAATAAAATTAACATAACAAAATTATTTCATTTAATCAGTCGACCAAAAATTGGCAGGCACAAAAAGTACAAAAGGGGGGACTGCGCCAAAGTACAAACAAAAATAAACGGCATGTAGACCAATAAAAGAAAAAGAACAATGGCCCGCAGGCCGATAAAATGACTATGACACGCAGACCATGAAACTATTTTTCCTCCTTCTCCTCCTCGACTGAATCCTCCATCGGGCAAATGATTTTTCCCTCGACCACGTCATAGTTGAAAGTCGTCCCTTCATTTATGAGATCCACCCCAGGGTTGACGACCTTAAGTTGCTCCACAACATTTTCAAAACCCAGCTTAAGGAATTGAACACACTCGTTCTCGAGCACTTGGATCCAAGCGATCAAATCAGCCCGGGTCCTCAAGGCCTTATCCTCCTCACCTTCCTCCTTTGCAGGGGCGACTAGGCTCTCCAACTCCGCCACCCTCAAACATAGGCGTTTGTTTTCCTCGACGGCCTCGTCGAATTTAGCCTCTTTGTCCTTGAGTTTTTTATTCGCATCCACCATGTTATCCCGCTCGATCCTAACCTCCCATGTTAGACGATAGCGCGGATCTAGAAGGGGGTTGAATAGATCCCTTTTTCAAAATTTAACTTTTCAAAAATTAATTGAAAATGAATTGCAGAAGTTCCCCGAAAAATCGTCTAATATAAAATGAAGTCACTGGAGATCGGATATACGCGTTAAAGCAAATAGGAATTGAATGTTGACAAGATGAATTAATACAACACAATAGATCCACTTGATAATACCACAATTGATAAACTACTCTTAACAATGATATAGAGAAAGAAAATAAGCACAAAATAATTGATTTTGTGTGGTTTGACTTTTTGACAAACACTTGGTGTGCAATACACAAATTGTGATTTTGTTGTATCAAGTAATGTAGAATTTTTCACAAAGTAGTTGTCACTTTTGAGTGCAACAATTTGTCAAACAGCTTGTGTGCACTACTTTAACACACCAGAATTTTCAAGTCACACAAAATCTAAGTATGCAGAAGTAAAAGGCGAGAAGAGTAAAGAACACAAGGAATTTGTTTAGGCATTTCATTCGTCGTCCTCGCTCGAAGTACTCTTCCCCCAATTCACAATCGAATTGGGAAATTTTATTAAAATTGCAATTGTTTTACAAGAAAAAATTAAATGAACCAACAAAATAATTCGTGTTGAGTGTTCTATCAAATCTTCTTCTTGTCCCTTGATTCAAAGTCGAATCAAGTCCTCCACGCGTGTCGAGAAAGCCTCTGGTTAATTGCTCCCTTCTTGCAAGGATATACGATCCTCCAAACTTTGAGCACGACCGAGGTTCTTCAACACTTTTGAACCCACAAAGATCTTCGTAATCCTCCGCCTACCGTGATATGAAAGAACGATCCACTTGATCTTCAATCTACCTCACTCGGCTGAATGAACGGACGATGGTTGTGTGTAAAAACCTCTAAACCTTCTATGATCTTGGAGGAGAAAACCCTTCAGATTTTCCACGAAAAACCCACACTCTCAAAACCCAATCTGAAATCGTTATTTCAAGATTGAACGTTATCTTCGAAAGTAACACCTTGATCAACAAAGATTATTGTGTGTGATTGTTGATGGATGCAAGGAAGAAGAAGAAGAAGAGAGAAATGTGTATATCTTTCACTTTTCTTGTGCCCTCTCAAATGAAATACAAGCAACTATTTATATTGGTTAGTTAATGACAGAAAAATATAAAGCAATAATTAATATAAAAAATGACAGTTATAGGAATGAGCCAGCTCAAATCAGCAGATGAGCCGGCTCAAAAGACTGGATGATCCGGCCAAAATTTGAGGGAAGGCAGCCTGTTGAGACCCGAGCACATTTGAGAAGAAATAACTCAAATGAGTCGGCTCATGAGGGGTTTTGATTCAGCTCATACATACCCAATGAGTCGGCCAAAATTTAACTTCAGGCAGCCTGTTGGGACCCACGAGTGATTGAGCACAAACTCACTGAATGAGTCGGCTCATGGAGGAATTTGAGTCGGCTCATTCAGTTCATTTTTACCAAAATGAATTTTCTTCCTTTTTCTTTGTGAACCAAGCACACTTTCAATCATGCCAAGTTTTTGACACATTCAAAATCCATGCCATGTCTCACAAACTCCCTTTTTTTATGATGGCAAAAACTTGATGAATTTGTCACCATATGTTGCTAAGCTCCCCCTGAATGTATGCCACAAACAAGATATATTATATGCTTTCAATATCTCCCCCTTTGACAACATCAAAAAGAGAAAAACATATTCTTAAGTAACTAAAAACAAATAACAATACTATCCATAAACTCATTATGAGAAAAGCAATTGCAATAAAATTCAAACATCCACAAACACACAATAAGAGATGAATGAAAACTAATGATAAATAAAAAATAACCAACCATAATAAAGGAACATTATCCAAATAATGATAAAAGGAAAAGAAGTCAACATACAAAAATAGCAACAATTGTCATGTGGATAATACAAAACCAACAAGAATGCAAGTTAAAATGAAATGAGATGCAAGAATGCTCTTCATGAGATGCTTGATGAATATGAAATGAATTATGAAAATAAATGTATGTTATGAAAATAAAATGATTAATGGCATTAAAGAAATTTAAATCAATCATAAATTTGTGGTAGAAAGCAAGAGGCGCCGACCTAGGAAGTCTAAATATGCAGACAACACGTATACATGAGTTAACTCAAACATGCTAGAGATCGACACACAAAGGTCCATGAGCCGATGCATGATTCGACTTGTTGGGACCTGAGCATGCAGGATGAGAAGACACCACAATTTTCAACAATATCATACCAAATCATCATAATATCACACCATAATGCATCCAAAAGACAAACATATTACTATTTTGATATTTTGAACAACACAAAAGATAAATAAGAACACATACAAAAGCACACACACTTTTATTTAATTTATATCATAGATGTCTCACAAATATCTATATATTAAACAAGATACTTGAGACAAACATAGTGGGAATGATATTACCTCGTAGATGTGACAATGTAAGATGAATAATCAAATGCAAACACTTCAATAAACGATTTGTTAGTAAAGAAATATATTGAGTCAAACAATAATATACAATAGACATTTTCAAGATTAAGATCGATCTAAAATTTCAAGAACACCAAGTTCCCTACGAATATGAAAGAAAGGTTCAGTGGCTAGTGGTTTTGTAAAAATGTCGGCAAGTTGATTTGAACTTTCAACATGTTCAAATACCACATCTCCTTTCTCTACATGATCTCTAAGGAAGTGATGTTGAATTTCAATATGCTTAGTGCGCAAGTGTAAGATTGGATTTTTGGTAAGGTTTATTGCACTAGTGTTGTCACATAGAATTTGAATATTTTTAAGAATAATATTGAAGTCGAGTAATTGTTGTTTTAGCCATAAAATTTGGGCACAACAAATTCAGGACGCAATATATTCCACCTCGGCAGTTGACAAAGCGATGAAAACTTGCTTTTTGTTATGCCAACTAACAAGATAAGTTGAAAAGAAATGAAAAGTTCCACTAGTGCTTTTCCTATCCACTTTGCAACTGGTAAAGTCAGAATCAGAAAAACCTACCAAAGAACAATCACTGCCATTAGGATACCAAAGATCAAACTTAGAAGTACCACAAAGATATCTAAGAATGCGTTCAAACAGATTTTAAATGTGATTCCTTAGGGAAATATTGAAATCTAGCACACATACAAACATTAAACATTATATCAGGACGGGATGATGTAAGATAAAGAAGAGAGCCAATCATACCACGATACCTTTTTATATCTACATCCTTACCATTTACATCACGATCGAGACTTGTCGCCGTAGGAATTGGTGTATCAATAGGTTTTGAATTTGTAATATCAAACCTTTTAAGAAGTTCATTACAATACTTTGTTTGACTTGTGAAGGTGTCTTCTTCAAGTTGTCTAATTTTGAGTCAGAGAAAGAAATTAAGCTCCTTCATCATACTCATCTCAAATTAACCTTGCATAGAACTTGAAAACTCCTTGACTAACTTCATATTAGTAGACCCAAAAATATTGTCATCTAGATACACTTGAACTAATATTGAGTGAGTTCCTTCTCGTTTAATGAAAAGAGTAGTGTCAACCTTTCCTCTTGAAAAACCTTGATTTAACAAAAAAATTCTAAGGCACTCATACCAATCTCTAGGAGCTTGTTTGAGATCATACAAAGCGCATTTTAGCTTGTAAACATGATTAGGTTTTTCATGATTTTCAAATCCGGGAGGTTGAAAAACATACACTTCCTCATTTATGTATCCGTTAAGGAACGCACTTTTTACATCCATTTGATATAGCTTAAAATTTTGTGAGCGTGAAAATGCAAGTAAAGGGCGTATAGCCTCGAGTCAGGCAATAGGAGCATAAGTTTCCTCATAGTTTATGCCTTCCTCTTGGTTATACCCTTGAGCAATAAGACGTGCCTTGTTGCGAGTAATAATACCGTTTTCGTCCATATTATTCCTAAATACC
This sequence comes from Lathyrus aphaca, assembly GCA_963966055.1. Lineage (NCBI taxonomy): Eukaryota > Viridiplantae > Streptophyta > Magnoliopsida > Fabales > Fabaceae > Lathyrus > Lathyrus aphaca. The sequence continues at coordinate 540,545,995 of OZ014522.1, read as the reverse complement.
CATTTTGTGCCAATTACTCGATGAACTCGCAGAGGTGGAACAAGGTCCCAAACCTCATTTCTTATAAACCGATTAAGTTCCTCTTGCATAGCTAAAAACCAATTTTCATCGAGTAAAGCATCTTTAGAGTTTTTAGGCTCAATTTGAGAGACAAAAGCATAATGAAAACATAAATTACTTATCCTTAATCAAGTGGTGACTCCCTTTGAGATATCTCCAAGAAAATTTGTCGATGGGGTGACCTTTAGAAGTTTTCCACTCCAAAGGTAAGTCATTTTGAGTTGATACGCTATATTCATCTTTAAGGTTAGATCCTATCTCCAGCTCCTTCTCAACAAAATCTGAAATGGGTTCAACACGAGACTCATCCTGATCTTTAACAATCTCTTCATAGGAAGTACCTGCACCAGTAATAACACTACCTTTTCCGACAACTTTCAGACAAGATTCATCAAAAGAAACATGCACGAATTCAACAATAAGAAATCTCTTGTTGTATACTCTATATGCCTTACTTGAATTTGAGTATCCTAGAAAGATACCTTCATCCGCCTTTGAATCAAATTTACCAAGGTTTTATTTTCCATTATTTAACACAAAGCATTTACATCCAAAGACATGAAGATGTGATACATTCAGCCACCTCCATGGTCACTTAGAATCGTTACAATGTTTGTGTTAAGTATATTTTGAGATATATTGGCAAATGTTTCAAATACGGAGAAAGTGTCACTTTTACTTGCTAAGAAAATTGTCCAACAAAATCTTGAGTATTCGTCTACAATAACAAAACAATAGTAATTTCCTCCTAGACTTTTGACTCTAGATGGACCAAATAGATCCATATGTAGAAGTTCAAGAGGTCTAGTTGTTGAGACTATGTTTTTGGATTTAAAAGATATCTTTGTTTGCTTACCCATTTGACAAGCATCGCAAGGATGATCTTTAGTAAACTTTATTTTAGGCAAACCAACTACCAAATCTTTGGAAATAATTTTGTTAAGCAAGTCAAAATTAATGTGTGCTAAACGTCTATGCCAAAGCCAAGAATCATCATTTTTAGAGACTAGACACTTAGGATCATTAATGAATACCATGTTCAAATCAAGCATGTATATGTTATTTACCCTTAAGTCCTTAAAAATATCATCATTCTTATCATCATGTTTAATTATGCAACCTTCTTTTGGAAAAGATACATTGTATCCTTGTCACATATTTGACTAATGCTAATAAGGTTATGTTTAAGGCCTTTAACTAAAAGGACATTAGAGGTAGATGTAGAAGAGGGATTACCTACATTACCTTTGTCGAGTATAGATCTCTTGTTGTTATCACCATAGGTAACAAAACCTTTATTCTTAGCCACAAAGTCATAGAATAAGGAGATGTCACCCGTCATGTGTCTTGAACATCCACCTACATGATTAAACAAGAGAAATGAGGTACCTAATTCTCATTGGGTCCTTGTGTATGAGTGAAACTTTGGTTTCATTTAGGCAACCATTGAAAAATGCCTTTAGGGACCAAAAATCTCCTAAATCGACATTTAGCAATAGTGTGACCCCTCTTGCAACAATAAAGACAACACAAGATTGGTTTATATTCATGTTTGCTATTTTGATCTCTCACTACATAAGTATATCTTTGATATGGATTATTCATAGATTCTCTAATATTTGAGGGATCAATAGCAAATATCATCTTTGGTTGTGACATCTTGTCTAATTTGGCTTGAAGAGTTTTGACTTCTTTTTGCCAAATGCAACAAGTTTCACAACTATGAAAGTTATGCTATTCTCGTTTGTCTTCTTTAATAGATTCCACCATAGAGCGCTTAAGAGCTTCCAAAGTGTTTTGATTATCAGAAACCTTTTTCTCTAAGTATTTGAAAATATGCTTATTGGATGCCACACGCTTAAAAGCTTCTTTAGCTTCTTGGTGGAGAACTTTAAAAGTACTAAGTAAATCAGAATAAGACAAAATTTCAAAGTTATCATATTTAGCATGTCTTACTTGCTTTTTGCCCTTTTTGTGTGCCGTAAGACAAAGATTCACTTTCTCTTCCTCATCACTTGAGCTTGCTTTACTAGAAGATTCACTATCACTTTCCCATGCGATATATTCCCTTCTAGCTTTGTTGCCTTTCCTTTGATACTTGTCTTTGACTTTGTCTTTCTTTAGCATTGGGCATTCTGGTTTATAGTGCCCCGATTTTCCACAATTGTAACATGATCCTTTACCTTTGGTACTTTTGTTTGATTCTTGCTTGGAGGGGTTAGATTGCCTTCAATAGTTAATAAGGCTCTTATCTGAATGAGAGATTTCATTATTTCCAATATATCGATTGTATCTTCTAACAAACAACCTCATATCTTCATTGGATTCATCGTCTTCATCACTTGATTCACTCTCACAATCTTTATTGGTGGAAGATTTCAAAGTAGAAGCCTTCAATGCAATAAACTTCTTCTTCTTCTCATTGTCCTTTGGTTTTTCATTCTTTTCCTTTTTCTCATTTTCTTCATGCTCATGTAAATTTAAGAGCTCTTTCTCATGCTCTTCTAGCTTTCCAATAAGTGTCGTCAAATCCAAGGTCCTTACGTCATTGGCTTATTTGATTGCCGTAACTTTTGGCAACCATTCCCTAGTAAGACATCTTAAGATTTTGTTAGTAGCTACATCGTTAGGAGTAGTTTTACCAAGAGTGTTTAAGCGATTCGTCAAGTGAGAAAATCTTTTTCCCATTTCACCAATGGTTTCCCCTTGGCTCATGTGAAATTGATCAAACTCTTGTTGTAAAGTATTAATTCGTGCACGATTTACGTCATCGGTTCCCTCATGGGCAACTTGTAATGCTTCCCACATGGCCTTAGCCGTAGTATGATGAGAGACTCGAAAATATTCACCCGCTCCCAAAGAAGTTATAAGCATATTTCGAGCTTTCCAATCATAGCTATATTTCTTTTCATCATTCTCGTCCAATTGTGCTTCCGGTTTTTCAATTTGGATGTTATCCGGGCCGGCCATAGTTATTTGAAAAGGGCCGTCTTGAATAACTTTCCAAATTTTTCTATCAACAAAGTTGATATGAATGCGCATACAATCTTCCAGTGACTATAGTTTTCTCCGGTAAAAATTGGAGCTCTATTGTATGCCTTCGTTGGATCGTTGTCCATTTTCCAATAAGTTGTATGTGAAGCACTAGATGAATCGGTGCTCTGATACCACTGTTAGACGATAGCGCGGATCTAGAAGGGGGTTGAATAGATCCCTTTTTCAAAAGTTTACTTTTCAAAAATTAATTGAAAATGTATTGCGGAAGTTCCCTGGAAAGTCTTCTAATATAAAATGAAGTCACCGGAGATCGGATATACGCGTTAAACCAAAGGGGAATTCAATATTGACAAGATGAATTAATACAACACAATATATTCACTTGATAACACCACAATTGATAAACTATTCTTAACAATGATATAGAGAAAGAAAATAAGCACAAAATAATTGATTTTGTGTGGTTTGACTTTTTGACAAACACTTGGTGTGCAATACACAAAAGTGTGATTTTGTTGTATCAAGTAATGCAGAATTTTTCACAAAGTAGTTGTCACTTTTGAGTGCAACAATTTGTCAAACAGCTTGTGTGCACTACTTTAACACACCAGAATTTTCAAGTCACACAAAATCAAAGTATGCAGAAGTAAAAGGAGAGAAGAGTAAAGAACACAAGGAATTTGTTTAGACAGTTCTTTCGTCGTCCTCGCTTAAAGTACTCTGCCCCCAATTCACAATCGAATTGGGAAATTTTATTAAAATTGCAATTATTTTACAAGAAGAAAATAAATGAACCAACAAACCAATCTGTGTTGAGTGTGCTGTCAAATCTTCTTCTTGTCCCTTGATTCAAAGTCGAATCAAGTCATCCACGCGTGTCGAGAAAGCCTCTGGTTAATTGCTCCCTTCTTGTAAGGATATACGATCCTCTAAACTTTGAGCACGACTGAGTTTCTTCAACATTTGTGAACCCACAAAGATCTTCGTAATCCTCTGTCTACCATGATATGAAAGAACGATCCACTTGATCTTCAATCTACCTCACTCGGCTGAATGTACGAACGATGGTTGTATGCAAAAACCCCCTAAAACTTTTATGATCTTGGAGGAGAAAACCCTTCAGATTTTTCCAAGAAAAACCCACACTCTCAAAACCCAATCTGAAATCTCTATTTCAAGATTGAACGTTAACTTCGAAACTAACACCTTGATCAACAAAGATTATTGTGTGTGATTGTTGATAGATGCAAGGAAGAAGAAGATGAAGAGAGAATTGTATATATCTTTTACTTTTCTTGTGCCCTCTCAAATGAAATACAAGCAACTATTTATATTGGTTAGTTAATGACAGAAAAATATAAAGCAAAAATTAATAAAAAAAGGACAGTTACAGGAATGAGCCAGCTCAAATCAGCAGATGAGCCGGCTCAAAATACTGGATGAGTCGGCCAAAATTTGAGGGAAGGCAGCCTGTTGAGACCCGAGCACATTTGAGAAGAAACAACTCAAATGATTCGGCTCATGAGGGGTTTTAAGTAGGCTCATACATACCCAATGAGCCGGCCAAAATTTAACCTCAGGCAGCCTGTTGGGACCCGCGAGTGATTGAGCACAAACTCGCTGAATGAGTCGGCTCATGGAGGAATTTGAGTCGGATCATTCAGTTCATTTTTACCAAAATGAATTTTATTCCTTTTTCTTTGTGAACCAAGCACACTTTCAATCATGCCAAGTTTTTGACACATTCAAAATCCATTCTATGTCTCACATCCCACAGCTCGATCATTAACCCCTGTAACACCCCAAACTTGCCCTCTTAATTTTAAGCATCATATCACATCATATTCATCATGAACATATCATTTTCTTGGCATCCTAGCATGGAAAGATGAAGCATAACATTTCTCATGACCTAACATTAGGCATATGATCATCTGTGGAGGTTTTTTTGAAGCATCACAAGCCATGACAAGGAGCTAAATGGTTTTGTACAAGTCTTATGAGGGGTCTAAATTGAATTTACAAGTTCAATTTCATTTACAAAAGCTCAGAAGGTTGGAAGATCATCAGGGAATCCAGGCTAAGGCAAGGCTCCTACACAATGGTCCTAAACTAGGGCTTGAGTTTCAAGCATGAAAACCTAAAAAATTTGGCCATTTCATTTGGGAAAAGTCTTTTACATGTTAATAGGATCCTAGGTACCAAATTTGGTGAGAAAATTCCTTGTGGAAGTCAAGTATTTCTTCAGTTGCTTGCAAATGAAGAAACTGGTCAACTGTGCCTTAGAAAAGTCAACTGTGTGATTTCAAGGGGTCCAACCCCATTTTTCTAGCCAAGGGATGTTCTTATAATGTTAAAAGAGGTTTGGCAAGTTCAAGGATCAATAATCATGAAGTTTTGAGGTGTTTTGCAAAATTGGTGTGAAGTTGGTTATGGAAAATGCCATTTTTGGCAAGTTTTTGCCCTAAAATTCAAGTGAGCATAACTTGGTGAAAATTTCTTCAATGGACCAAAGTCAAACATGAAAGTTGGAGATTAAGACCTCCCATTTTCAAAAAGTACAAGTACTTTTTCATATCCTTCATGGTTAGAAAGTTATGGCCCTCGAAAATCCATGCAAAACTAGGGCAAAAGTTGGTTTTTCACTTATGCACCAAAGCCAAAAGTCTTGAAACTTAATTTTGAGTATTGGTACATGCCAATTGAGGTTCCAACATTAAAATTCAATGCAAATGGTTCACTTTGCTCCAAGAAATACCCCAAATTAGTGCACAATGAGAATTCCATTCCAAAAGTGCAAAAAGTGCATGTTCATGAAAAGAGTGTGACATCTTCATCCAAGGGCCAGGATCTTTTTGGTTTGAGATTAAGGGTCTGATGTGGAGTGCACATGGGTAGGAAGCAAGGCAATGCATGAGTTTTTCATGATATCACACAAAATTGGCCAATTTTGCAAAATCACTCACACTCCCTCTTCCCACGTGCAAATCCTCTCATTCTCTCAGCATTTCCTCATGACTTCATATAAAAGCAAATTAGAGTTTTAGAGGATCAAGCTCTCTCTCATTTCTCAGCTTCCAAGTTTTTGCTCCATTGGCATTTTCATTCGAATCTCTTCACACACTTGCTTTCTTCACAAACAAATCACAGATCCTTCATCCTTGAGAGCTCAGGATCAGAAATCCATACATTGTGCAAGTTATTTCTCAAGATCAAGTACCTTGCCATTTCAGGGCAGTTGGCTGCAAATTCTCAGATCTAGCAAGATTCAAGACTCTAGTTGCATTTATTTTGCAACTAGAATTCATTTGGAGTGGGCTTCTAACAAGCTTTTTCAAGAACCGCAAGTTCAGGTGAGTTCCAAATTCTCAGACCTGGAAATGAAAATAGTTGTGTGCATTATAATCCTCTTGTTATGCTGATCACTCTGCTTGTTTTAGATTTAAATTTGATGCATTATTGAGCTTGTATGGTGGATTTGAAGTTTCTTGGTCCAAACTGTTTGTGTTCGATCTGGAAATTTCTTTGATCCAATGAGAATTTCAGTGTCATATTTGGATTCAGGATGGTTCAATGATCTAATCTGGAGCTTCTTGTTCATTTTGATTGTGTTTTGTTCATATTGTGAGTTTTCCGGTGCCGGAGCCCTAGCTCCGGTCACCAGATTCTGGGCGTTCATGTTAGGGTTTCTGAAGGTTGAAGACAACCTCCTCACCCTTGGATCTTCCATCTCAACGTTCAGGAGTGTGCCACCTCATTTAATGAGGCCTTCTCCCAATCACGTGCCATTTCATTCTAATTTTGTTTCTGATTATTCATTATGTTTCTCACCTCATGGTAACTCATATGCTCCCTCAGCTCTGAACCAACTAAACTGCCACGTCAATTAATGAAGGTCTTCCAGGATGCGTCCATCCAATCCTCTGGCCAGTGTTTTCCCCTCATTTTCCTTGAATTTCCACCCTTGTTTTGTACACCAGCGCAGACCCAGTGGGCCTATCCGTGCTATTCGCACCCCTCCTTGATTGAGCCCAATTGTTTTTCACTGCTTTTCCTTACTCTTCTCACCCCCAGCCTTTTCTTCATTTTTATTTCTTTTCTTTTTATTTCTTTTATATCATTTTGGTTTTTAATTTTTAAAATACTTCCAAGTGTCCAAAAATTCTGAATTAATTCATGGAAGTCAATTTGAGTTTTCTTTAATTTTCCATATTTTTCTTTTCCATTTATTTTCAATAGCCACGTGTTAATTAATTGTTCATCTTAATTAATTCATTTTAATTCCTTTTTGTGCAAGCTGTCTTGTTCATTTTCCCTAGTGATTATCATTTTGAATTTCTTGTTGGTTCTTTTTGCTCTGGATTCATAAGAAGGTGTAGTTCATGTGTGATTTTTGTTATGATTTTTAGAAACTTGTTCATTTGGTTTTGATCCTTGACTTGTGATGGAAGTTTCTTAACCCTAGTTCATGTTTATGTCCCCATTTGACTTATCTAGCTTCTGAATTTCTTCCTATCCTTTTGGCACATTGTTATATCATGTTTAAAGACCTCTTGTTCAAAGTTGTGGAATTTTTGGGTGCATTGTTGATTTAATTTGAATTTTGGTTCTTAACTTGTCCTATTTTGCTTCTCTTTGATCACAAGTTCTCTTATTAGCTTAGAAGGGCACTTGTGCCAACTTCTTCATCTCATTTGGGGTCTCTTTGGGGTATGGATACCTTTCTGATCTTGGGTTGGGGTTTGTGTATTTGAAATTTTGTGATTTTCTTACCTTTTAAGTTCTTTCTTTCTTATGTGCATCCACCTCATCTTCTTTGCTTCTTTCCATCTCATATTGTGATTGTTTAGCTTGGTGCTTCTCTTCTCTTCATCTTCCTTGCTTCTAAAGCACTTCTTTAACTTGATTTGGTTCTGGTCTTGTGCCTTGGGTTCATGTTTTGTGCATTTTTGCTTTGCATCTCATTAAGTTTGCTTTGCCTTGCCGTGTGTTTCATATTAACTTGTATGCTTCTTTCCTCATTCTTGTGACTTGCATTTGCATTGAGCATTTGTATGTATGACTTCACTTCTGTTTGTATGATGTTGGTATGTCATTTTGTTCATTTTGTTTTGCTTATATGCCTATGTTTCTAACCTTTTCAGGGGCTATGGTAAGTGAGAGGTGTGGATGTGATTCCCACATCTCCAAATCTCATCTCTTCTCTTCTTATTTTTACTTGTGCTAACCTTTGATTGTTGGGCTTAGGCCTTACTCTCCTCTTCTTCTTTCTTCTTCTTCTCGTCTTTTTTCTTTCTTCTTTAGGATAGAAAACCACACTAACCTTAGGATATCCATGCATGACAACACTTAGGATTCTTTAGTCCCCCATTAGACTTTTGCCTTTGTGATCCTTTTGGTTTCTTTTCTCTTCTCATCTCAAAACCCTAAAAACACTTAATAAAGTTTGAAGTGATGTCTTGAGCAATAGCCTTATCCCATGAGATACTTGTAGTCTTCCCATCTTGGGATAGTACAAGTTAATCTTGTGATGCACAAGTCTGATCAAGATATCATCTTCACAAAGAAAATCATAAAAAACACTTCTTCAATGTAAATACCAAAAACACTTAATAAGTTAATGAGTTAGTGAGCTTAGGCCCTAATCTCTGGATTCAAGTTTTGGGGATCTTCTCCTTACTTGAGTGTGCTTGTTCTATTATTCCATATTGGAATGTAGTGACAAGTGCACATTCCATGGAAAAGAGCTTGAGTTCACTTCCTTGTGACACACTCCTAAAAGCTTCATAAAAACCACAAACAAACAATAAGCGTCTTTCCTTCGGAAATTCTTTTCTCATCTCCTTCGCTCCGTACGCGAACTTGCTCCTACTTTTCATTTTGCAAGACGGTTACGCATTCGTCGTCCGAGTCTGCAACACCTGAGCATTGGCATAGGCAGTTCAAGCCTTAATTCACAAGCAATTTCTTTTCTACCCCTAGTTCGGGGAACTACGGCGTCTCTGATCCTCATTATCCTGATGAGGTACGTAGGCAGCGGGGTAGGGCCCGTTCGAGCACAATCTTTATTTTCCCTACATTTTTCCTTTTCATTTCTTATTCAGTTCCTTTCTCAATTTTCTTTTCCAGTTCCAGTTCCTTTTCTTTGCATCAGCTTTCATTTCTTCACCCTTTGAAACAGTTTCTTTGCAAGCGTGGATCCCGTCGGGTACGGCAGACGATCTGGGGTGCTAATACCTTCCCAGGTCGTAACCGACTCCCGAACTCAGTTTCTTTGGTTCGCATGACCCGTGTCCTTCCTTTTCTTTTCTTCTGGTTTGTGCAGCATTACCATTCTTGTTCCTTCGGGATAAAAATGCCTGGCTGGCGACTCTATTCTTTTCCGCGCCACTTTCGCGTTTGTACCAGGATGGAAATCCGGGGAGCGACAGCTGGCGACTCTGCTGGGGATCGAACCCAGAATCTATGGTTCCCCTGTGAGTCTCTCCCAGCGCTTGTTTGTATCTGTTTCTTTGGGTGTTGACTGTTTGCTGTTGCTTGTTATAGTTTACTGTTATTTATTTACAGTTTTATTTACAGCTTTATTTACAGTTTTCAGTATTTATTTTCTGCATCATATTATATACTGGACTGTCTGGACTGGATCTTCTGTTTGGTGGGTTTGGGTGATACTGTTTCTGAGAGATGAGCTCATTACCACGGCTCGAGTGCACCTTAGGACTTAGAGTGGTTCCACTTTGGCCTCATGAGATCTTGTCATGGGGGTAGTAGTGAGTTCCACACCCAGATTTGCGACCGTCTTGGAAATGTTTTGATTTGGGGATCTTCCTCTCTCATTTCATAACCTTGACAGTTATGTGCAGCTGGGGACCGATCATTGAGAACCTTGTGGAAACACCCCTCTTTAGTGATGGCAGTGGCAGACCACATTGTGTGGCAAACCCATTCGCATCCGAGGGCCCACTTGGGACTTACATAGGATGACCTTGTTTCCTGGACTCAGCTGAGGCCTCCATGTGTAGTATATAATGTCAAACCGATTCCCTGATTTGGTCATGAGCCACTTCTCGGAGATGGTGAAAGTATTATTGCTATTCGGCTTTGAGAGTCCGTGATGTCTGACCCGGAGCATGCCCCGGAGCATCCTGATGAGGTACGTAGGCAGCGGGGTATGGCCCGTTCGAGCACAATCTTTATTTTCCCTACATTTTTCCTTTTCATTTCTTATTCAGTTCCTTTCTCAATTTTCTTTTCCAGTTCCAGTTCCTTTTCTTTGCATCAGCTTTCATTTCTTCACCCTTTGAAACAGTTTCTTTGCAAGCGTGGATCCCGTCGGGTACGGCGGACGATCTGGGGTGCTAATACCTTCCCAGGTCGTAACCAACTCCCAAACTCAGTTTCTTTGGTTCGCATGACCCGTGTCCTTCCTTTTCTTTTCTTCTGGTTTGTGCAGCATTACCATTCTTGTTCCTTCGGGATAAAAATGTCTGGCTGGCGACTCTATTCTTTTCCACGCCACTTTCGCGTTTGTACCAGGATGGAAATTCGGGGAGCGACAACCCCTCATGGAGCTTATGTCGCTCCTTGTAGTCAAAGAGGTCATTGGTGAGCTTCTCTCTCTAGATCCCCGATGACTTCAGCTTCTCTTTGATGACCTCTAGCTCAAATAATGGAAAGGTGTTGTCAGTGTTGCACCCCAAAATTTGCCCTCACAATACAAGACTTTGTGTGCTAAGAAGGTTCACAAGGTTCACAAGACCTTTCATGAGGTTCATGTAGTTTATAAGACACTTTATGAGGTTCACAAGGTTCACAAGATTCACAAGGCATCCCATGAGGTTCACAAGGTTCACAAGACATCTTATGAGGTTCACAAGGTTCACAAAGTTCACAATTGGTCAGAAGATTTGACAATTCCCTCAGACAATGCATCCTCCTAAGCAGTGCATCCAAAACTAGGGTTTTAACTTTAATCAGGCTAAATGGACTTCCAAGACTTCAAGTGAGCTTCATAACATCTTATATGTGTCTAAGAATCCCCATGACAAGTTTCAAGACTTTTCTCAGAGGTTTGCTCAGTCAGATGATCAGATAAGTCAAAATCAGTCAAAGTAGTTCAAAAGTCAAACTGAGGTCAACTGTGGTCAAACCAAAGTCAAACTTCATGATTTTTTGCCAACATCAAGTATATGAAGTAAAATTCATCATTTGATCAAGGGTTGATCATGATTCATCAAGGAGATCTCATATCATCAAGAATCAAAGGTTTCTAAATTAGGGTTTCCTCAGGAAAAGTCAACTAAACTTTGACCAGCCATAACATTCACATGCTTCATTACCAATTTTCCATCCAAAGCTCATTTTGAAGGAAATTGAATTCTCTACAACTTTGTGTCTCACAAGCCAAGCCCAAAAATGCTTCATTTGGAAGGTATGAGCTAAGACATTATAGGTCCTTTTGAAAGTCAACAAAAAGTCAACAACTTCAAAAGGGCATAACTTGAGAATGGTAAATGATATGGACATGAAACCAGTGGGGTTGGTTAGAGGACTCTTCAAGCTTTCCAAAAAGTCCAAGAACACCCTCATATCATTAAAATTGAAGGATTTATGCCCTTGCAAAGTTGGGAAATATTTGGTTGGTTTATGAAGAAAATGGAGGTTTAAAACCAATTTTTTCTAAATGGGCTTGCCATATGATGATCCAATCCATACCAATACTTCATGCACGACCCAAGTCTCTAAAATTCATATTTTTCATCATTTTATTTTATTTATTTTGATTTTATTCATTTAAAATCATTTTAAATTAAAATAAAATAGAAAAATCAAATATTTAAAAGAGATTGAGCTTCTAGAAAGTCATGAATGCAATATGGATCAGAATGATACAAAAATAATGGTGATTGGCTTGAAATAGAAAGGGTTTATGCAAGAATATTTGAAATTGAAGCTTAATCTTTTTCAATCTTTTTTAATCAAATCTTTCACACAATGATCCACTTTTCTGACCTAAATCCATTCCACTATAAGTACACAACACAAACCTAATGCATTGACACGATTTTTCTGCCTCAAAGACAACTCTCAAATTTTCAAATTCATCAATATTTTTCAAATTCGGATTTTGATATTTTGTAACTTTTCAGGTGAAATAAGAGCTTCAATCGTTTCCTTGATCATCACTGAATGCATCCCAATCATTATCACCATCAGAAACAGGCCCATATGCATGAACCGAATCATATTTGTTGTGTGTTTTTGAATTTTTCGAACTCATAGATCTATGAACTTTCATTGGATTTTGTTGATTGTATAATGTTTGTTGTGCTCCATACATTGTTTTTGGGCAATTCAATTCGATTTTTGATGCAGGACTAAAGAATCACCATGGCTAGGGTTTCGGCCATGAGATTGGGGCTTTACGTTAAACCTAACATAAATAAGTTCTAAGAACATAGAATAATTCTATGGACCTTGGGGATCACAACGCACCAATTATTTTCAAGAAATTTCACTGTTTTAATGCTCTCCCAATTTCGTAGGTTTCTGGTTTTAAAATTTCGCAGGAAATATGGTAGCAAAATCCATAGAAAATTTCGCAGGTCTGGAGCTAGGAGATGAAGTTTCGCGCGTCTGGAAATTCAAATAATTGATAATATATTTTATGTATTGGTTTCTGTTTTATTTCACAGGTGCGTGTGTAGCCCAGTGGTGAGGGAGGCGTGTATAATGCTTGAGGGTTTTGAGTTTGAATCCTGGAGGCACCATCTTTTTATTGTTTTTTTCATAATATTCATCAGGTTTAATATATAATGAATTAAAGCTATTATATTAACAGAAGCGCCCTCCCGGCTGGAATGGTATGTGTGTTTGTATGCATTGCAAAGGTCCTGGGTTCGATCCCCCCAGGCCTTTTGTTTTGTTTCTTTTTTATGATTTTTTAGGTTATGCAACAAAACCAAATGAGGTTGTTCCTATGTCACACGCGCGCCTGTAGCCCAGTGGTAGCTTGCTTCGTCCAGAGTATGGCAAAGCCTAGGGCATGGGTTCAATCCCTGCCCCAGGTAAGTTTTTAATTCTGTTTTGTTTATTTGTTTTATTAATTGTTTTATTATTAAATATAATTATGTTTAATATGAAAATGGATTTAAATTAATATGTAAATATTATATGTTCTAAATAATTTCTAAAAAACAATATTTTCTAAAACTAATTTCTTTTATTAATATGTATATATTTATTTAATGATTAAATTAGGATTATGTATTAAATTAAAATCCTAATATTTTTGTATCTAAAACCCTAATAATTTTTAAACCCTAATTTTCTTTTTACTTAAAATTTAATTTTTAATTTCTTACTTTAATCATGTACATTTTTTTTTATTTGTTTATAATTTAAATCTTGTATATAAATGTGCTTAAAATTAAAATTCTTAATTTGTTTTCATAATATGTAAATATTCTATAACTTATTTATAATTTAATTTTTGTATGTAAATAATTTTTATTATATGTTTAAAAATAATTGCTAGTTTAATTTTGTAATGATAATTTTATTTTCATAATATGCTTATAATTAAATTATTTTTTGCATATAACTTAAAATTTTATAATAATTAATATAATTGTTCATGTTTTCTTATTAATCTTAAATAATTGTTTATATAAAAATTTGATCTTTTAATTATTATAATATTCTTGCTTATTTCATTATTATTATTATTAATTATGTTTATATGATTACTAACCCCATTTAACTTTATATTATTATTATTATTCTCTACTAACCCAATTATTATTATTATTTATTTTTGCTTATTATATTTAATTTGCTTTTTATCATTATTATGTAATTGTTCCTGGATGTAATATTTTAAATAGTGTTTAAATATTTATTTTTATTCTATGGTTAGTAAATAGGGAGTGTAAACATGTTTGTAATGTAAAATCAATTTAGATCACTAATTTAAAAGATAAAATATTTAAAATTGTACACTCACACACGTAAGTCGATCTTTGATCGCCATCTCACTTCCTTAGGGATACCTCTCATGTTGCCTAATCAAAAGGTCAAGTAGGGTGTATAAAAGCAAAAGTCCCTCAAATTCACATCATCTAGTCCCTTAACAGATAAAAGATCAAGTCCCTTTCGAATGTTGCCTTCGTAATGATCTTGTCCCTTTCGAATAAAGATGATAGTCCCTTCGAATTGCTTATACACCCCACAGTTGCCTAAATAACAGATGTCCCTTCATATGTCCCTCACATCCAAGGTAATGACTACCTATTCCTTAATAATAGGGATAGTCTTACCACTTAAAGGATTCAAGAACAGAAAAGACTTAAAATTTAGGGTAGGTACCTCTTAGATACTTGCTCACTCTTCAAAACAATTTCAAACACTTCACACATTTCAAATAATTTTCAAAACAAAGGTTTATACGCATCCGTACATGGATCATTATAAACATTTAAGAAAATTTCTATTCACACACTTCACATTTCAAAAAACATTTTAAAGTGAGCTAAGTAACTAAGAGCCCATGGATAACCATGGATGTAAAGGGTGCTAACACCTTCCCTTTACATAACCTACCCCCCGGACCCAAAAATCTTTTAAAAGGTCTTTCCTGTTCTTTTATGCCTTTCCTTTGGATAAAATAAAAGTCGGTGGCGACTCTTGCTATCCGCAACATAACTAAAGTCAGTTCTCCCACCGTGTTACAGAACTGGCGACTCTGCTGGGGAATTAATAAAAGAGGGGTACCCTTAGGAATTAGATCACTTTAAATTGTTTGCCTTGTTTGCTTTATACTTATCTGTTGGGTGCTCTTATGTGTGAAAGATCCTAACCCGGATCTAGTGTACCTTAGGTAAATGGCAATAGACCAAGGAAACTGTACGGCGTATACCGATATGGTTGATCTGGTGGCCATAGTTAGTGTGACTTCTTGGTTGGTGCTTATGTTCCTTAAGTCAAGTTGAGGATAATATGAGGCTGCCATATGTTGTCAATACACTAACTAACTTTTAGAACCCTAGTTATCCCATCTTGGCCTTTAGAAAGTAGTGAGATAACCGGCTTTGGTGAAGACTGAAGTTGGTTGATACTCGATACTACGCTCATTGAGATTCTAAACTTGGAGGGTTTTGGTTGGCAAGTAAGTTGCCTACTGAACAACCACCCTTGTAAAGGATCAATGATATTGAGATCCCTTAGAACCTGGTTACTTTGTAGGACAGGATGAACCAACTAACTTCAGGGGAGGGTACTTACCTTTGAACCTCATGCAAGCCTTTAAACCTAGGGCTATTGTGTGACTTGTTTGTGTGTGCCACATGTTTGTGATTGAGCATAACATCATGACATCATCATGCATCATAAGCATAGCATTTTCCCTAACCATTTCAAGGACCAAGGGATTTATCTTTGTTCTTTGTTGCAGGTCATGGCTTCTGCTCGTAGAAACACCATCAGGATCAACTTTGTGGGCATACCTGTTAAGCTTAAAGAGTTGGTTTCTCAAGTGCCTGATCACTCCCAGTTCATCAAGAGACATGGTCACCTATTGGATTTAGTCACCTCAGGGTTCAATGAAGACATGATGAGTGTTCTGTTTCAGTTCTTTGATCCTAAGCACCATTGCTTCACATTCCCCGACTACCAGCTGGTTCCAACCATGGAAGAGTTCTCTAAACATCTGGGTATACCTGTACTTGATCAGAAACCATTCACATGCTTGGAAAGAGAGCCTAAACCTGAGGTTAGTGCTGCAGCTCTACATCTGAAAAAGTCTGACATTGTTCTAGAAACGAGAAGCGGAGTTAAAGGTATTCTTGCTAAGGTGTTGATAGAAAAGGCTCAAGTGTTCTTGAAGGCTATGAGTCATGATGCTTTTGAGGAGATCTTAGCCTTGATGATTTATGGCTTAGTGTTGTTCCCCAATCCAGACCAGTTCATAGACGTTCATGCCATCAACATATTCCTGAGTCACAATCCAGTGCCTACATTGCTTGGAGACATCCTACACTCTCTTCATACTCGTACTACAAAGGCAAGAGGAACTTTGATGTGTTGCATACCTTTGCTATCTAGGTGGTTTATTTCTCACCTCCCTCGCTCAGTAATGAAGAATGAGCAAGGATTCAGATGGTCCAAGAGGATTATGTCACTTTCTCATTCAGATATCCATTGGTGCTCCAGATCTATGGAGAATGTTACTATCATTGACCGTTGTGGGGAGTTTCCTAATGTGCCACTTCTAGGCATAAGAGGAGGCATTACTTACAACCCTTCCTTAGCCTTACGACAGTTTGGTTACGCTCGGAGTGATGGTCCACATGACATGATGATTCAGGGTATTGTATTTGACTACGACAACGATCTTCAAGGTTACCGTCAGAGATTCATACGAGCATGGGGAAAAGTGAACAAGGTTGACAGCAAGACTCTGGAGCCTAAGTACACTATTCCTATGGAGGCTTATCTCAGATGGGTGCGATCTCGTGCTCAGACTCTCATGATGCCATATCCTGCTATCCTGCCAGTTACCATGGAACCTGTTGCTGAAGGAGATACTGCTTATACCATCCTTCACCCAGACATGCCTACTGACATGGAAGACTTACAGAGATCCTAGATCCAGTTGAAGGAGCAAAGGGATACTTTCGAGGCTCATTACAAAGCAAGCCAAGAAAGAATCCTGGAATTAACAAAGCAACTTCACGAAGAGAGGAATCTCAACTCATACCTCAACACAAAGAGGAAACGTCCATGGGAGACTTAAAACCCCATCTCTTGTATTTATTGCATTTCATTTTCTGTAAGCCCAAGAGGCAAAACAAGTTTATTACTAATAAAAGTTTACCTTCTTGATTGTTTAAGCAAATTTAAATCATGCGGTCCTTGAAAACATTGCATACGCATTTACATTCCATATCATTGCATCACAGGTTTATTCTGCACAGGTTTCTTATCTTCTCACTGTTTATTTCAGCAATGGCTCTTGAACAAACAGTTAAGGATCTCCAGGCACAAAATGCACAGTTCCAAGAGCTGATCCTGAACTTGTCCAAGGGGTAGGATGAATTGAAGACACTGCTGGCCAAGAAGACTAAGAAGACTAGGAGGTCAGGAGGCCTGATCAACATGGGAAGAAGGTTCAGAGGTCCTGTCAAGAACAAAGAACAAGTTGAAGACTATGAATCTGAAGAGTCTGATAAAGAGGGAGGCAGTTTCCACAACACTATAGGGGACTCTGATTCTGAGGCTAACTACTACCATGAGCCTAATGAAGATAAGTTCAAGATGCTGGTGGATAGAATGGATGCTATGGAATTGCAAAAGTCTTCTAGGCTGGATTTTGAAGATCTGAGTTTGATATCTGGGGTGGTTATACCCATTGGTTTCAAAGTTCCTACCTTTGTTGTTTATGATGGTGTTTCTTGTCCCAAACTGCATCTGAAGTCTTATGTCAGAAGAATCCAACCTCATACTGCTGATAAAAAGTTGTGGATCCATTTCTTCCAAGAGAGCTTATCTGGAGCTCAATTGGAATGGTATTACCAGTTGGAAAGTGTCAACATCCGGGATTGGAATGATCTTGCTGAAGCCTTCTATAAGCAGTATCAATACAATGCTGATTTAGCTCCTACTCGCATGCAACTTCAGAACATGTCTATGGGTGCTAAAGAGAGCTTCAAAGAGTATGCTCAGAAGTGGAGAGACTTGGCTGGAAGAGTACAACCACCTCTAACTGAAAGGGAGTTAGTTGATATGTTCATGTGTACGTTGAATGGTCCCTTTTACAGTCATCTCATTGGAAGCT
This sequence comes from Lathyrus aphaca, assembly GCA_963966055.1. Taxonomy (NCBI): domain Eukaryota; kingdom Viridiplantae; phylum Streptophyta; class Magnoliopsida; order Fabales; family Fabaceae; genus Lathyrus; species Lathyrus aphaca. Next base: position 540,528,105 of record OZ014522.1, on the reverse strand, counting down.
CATCATCTGGCTTCACTGAGTTGATAATGACAGGAGAGCGTGTAGAAAGTGGTATCAGGAGTGGCAAGATTCAAGTGGGTGCTTCTTCATCAGGTGCTGCAAAGAAGCCTCCCACTGGAAAGAAAGAGTCAAATGCTGTTTATGGTCAACCTGATCGTAATAGAAGGCATCAGTCTGTGAGTGCAGTTCATATTTCAAATCCAACTCCTACAACACCAGAGCAGCCACAGGGAAATCAACAGAGGGCTAGAAGGCAGTTCACTAAGATCAACATGTCAATGGCTCAGGCATTGCAACACTTGTTGAAGGCTGAACTTATCACTCTGAAAGATGCTCCTCAGAATCCTAATGTTACCTCTCCCAGGTACAATCCTAATGCACGCTGGGTGTTGAAGAACAAAATTCAAAATATGATTGAGGCTGGAGAGATTGAGTTTGACCCTCCGGGTACTCCAAATGTGATTACTGCTCCCATGCCAAATCATGAGAAGACTGTCAATTCAATTGATGAAGATTTACATGTTTATTCAGTTGCAGAGTTGATCACACCATTGTCTGTTATCAAGAAGAAGTTAGTACAAGCTGGTTTCTTTCCAAGATGTCGTGAAGATTGTTTGTATTGTACTTATAAGCCAGATAGCTGCTGGAGGTTGAGAGATGGAATTCAACGTCTCATGGATAAATATACCATAGTGTTTGAGAGGACTCCATCTTCTGTGGAGAGTATGATGGATCATATAACTCAAGGTAAGAAAATTGAAGAGGTAGATATGGTTGATAGAGTACCGGTAAGGATTACTTCTAAGGGACCTGTCAAAATCACTCATAAGGGTCCAATTAAGATTACTGCTGAAGGCCCTGTGAAGATTGTTGCTGAAGCTAGAGTGGCTCCTATGGTCATTACTACTCCTGGTCATATTCCGTATACGTCTGATAAAGCTGTGCCTTGGCATTATGGGTCTGATGTTTATATCCATGGTGTTAAGAAGGAACCCTTAGCTGATATGCCTATTGATGTTGATAATATTGCTGGGTCTAGTAAAATCACACGAAGCGGAAGAGTTTTCTCTCCTCCAGTCACTTCCAAGAATGCAGTTACTCCAGCTGCTACCCCCACCACTGATGCTCGGGGCAAAGGTCCTGTTATTGAACCTATACCAAATGATGTACCAACTGCTGATGATCTCTCTAAGCAGATGGAAGAAGTATTGAAGATCATTCGTAAGAGTGATTATGACATTGTTGATCAGTTGGGGCATACTCCCTCCAAAATTTCTATGATGTCCTTGTTGTTGTGTTCTGAGGCTCATGCCAAAGCCTTGATTAAGTTTCTGAAGACTGCTCATGTACCCAATGAAATTTCTGTTGACCAGTTTGAAAATTGTGTTGCACACTTGACCTATGACAATGGGTTAGGTTTCTCTGATGCTGATTTGACTCCTGCCAAAAGGGATCATAACAGGGCTCTGCATATCTCCATTGAATGCAGGGGCACTACCCTGTCACATGTATTGATAGACAATGGTTCCTCTCTGAATGTGTTGCCCAAAGAAGTCCTGAATAAGCTTAGTCCAGAAGATGCTGTGTTGAAACCCAGTAACATAGTGGTGAAGGCTTTTGATGGTTCGAGAAGAGTGGTGCATGGAGAAATTGATCTCCCAATCAAAGTTGGTTCTCAGGTTTTCAATGCTACCTTTTATGTTATGGATATTCGTCCGTCATATTCTTGTTTGCTGGGACGTCCCTGGATCCATGGGGCAGGTGCTGTAACCTCTACATTACATCAGAAGCTGAGATATCCGGTAGAAGGAAAGGTTGTTACTGTCTATGGAGAGGAAGAATATTTTGTTAGCCATGTGAACACCTTCAAGTATCTGGAAGTGGAAGGTGAATATGTTGAAACTCCGTGTCAGACGTTTGAAGTTGTTCCTTGGATTGTTAATGATTATGAAGCTCCTCCCATTGTCAAGAAAGTTCCTGTGGTCACCAGAGTACCTCCAACAATGGCCTCCCTCAAAGATGCTAGAGCTGTGGTGGATGAAGGTGGTTGTACTATTTGGGGTCAGCTTCCTGATATCCCATACAAGTCTGACAAGTTTGGTTTAGGTTTCACTGCAGAGTCCCAGAAGGCTGTTCGTCGTGCTCGTGCTGTTCGTATCACCAATCAGGGGATTATGAAGAATCAAATCAATGTTGTAGGTGACTATGATGAAGACTACAGCCTGGATGCTTGGATTTTTCCTACTGTGGGTGCTGGGCTCAATAATTGGAAAGCTGAAGATGTTATTCCTATCTCCTTTAGTCAGGAGTAAATACTATTACTGTGTTGTTGCTTTTTTAAATTTGTAATTTCTTGAACAATTGAACTCTTTAAGCCTTGTGCCTTACCCGGGGCACAATGGTGTGCTTGTTACGGGCTGTCATTTCATTTGCATACTTCATTCAATAAAAATCAGTGGACGTTTCGTTTTCGTATATATTGTGTTCCTTGTCTTTCTTTTATTTTTTGCTTTATCAGCTATGTGTTCTTACACACACCCACATCACTAAAATGCAGATCCTCATCCACTCTGGATCCTGTTGATAACAGTTATACTATTGCCAATTATAATTTCGAGAATCCGATCTATCAAACTGAAGACGGAAATGAGGACGATTGTGAAGTACCTGTAGCGCTTGCTAGGTTGTTACAACAAGAAGAGAAAGCTATACAGCCACATGAAGAGCTAGTCGAAGTTGTGAATCTGGGAACTGAAGAAAACAGGAAAGAAGTCAAGATAGGGGCTGAATTAGAGGATAGTGTCAAGAGCAGATTGATTCAGATGCTATGTGACTATGTGGAGATCTTTGCTTGGTCCTACGAAGATATGCCAGGGTTGGATACAGACATTGTGGTTCACCGTTTACCAGTAAAAGAAGATTGTCGTCCAAAGAAGCAAAAGGTTCGTCGCATGCGTCCTGAAATGTCAGAGAAGATCAAAGCAGAGGTAATGAGACAGTTCAATGCAGGGTTCTTAGCTGTGACTTCTTATCCTCAGTGGGTCGCAAATGTGGTACCGGTACCTAAGAAAGATGGTAAGGTACGTATGTGTGTGGACTACAGGGATTTGAACAAGGCCAGCCCCAAAGATGACTTTCCACTTCCTCATATTGATGTTCTGGTAGACAACACTGCTCAGCATAAGGTATTCTCCTTTATGGATGGTTTCTCTGGTTACAATCAAATCAAGATGGCACCTGAATATATGGAGAAGACAACATTTGTTACATAGTGGGGCACTTTTTGTTATAAGGTGATGCCATTTGGTTTGAAGAATGCAGGGGCAACATATCAACGTGCTATGGTGGCTTTGTTTCATGATATGATTCATCATGAGATAGAGGTATATGTGGATGATATGATAGCCAGGTCCCAGAATGAAGAACAACATCTTGATCATCTGCATAAGTTGTTTGAGAGGTTGAAGAAATACAAGTTGAGATTGAACCCAAACAAGTGTACTTTTGGAGTTAGATCTGGTAAGCTCCTGGGTTTCATTGTCAGTGGAAAAGGTATTGAAGTGGATCCTGCAAAAGTGAAAGCTATACGAGAGATGCCAGCTCCCCGCACTGAGAAGGAAGTTAGAGGTTTCTTGGGAAGATTGAATTACATTGCAAGATTTATTTCCCAACTAACAGCTACCTGTGAGCCAATCTTCAAGTTGTTGAAGAAAGATCAGGTGATGGAGTGGAATGATGAGTGCCAGACTGCCTTTGATGAAATCAAGAAATATCTGCTAGAACCTCCAATTTTGATGCCACCAGTTGATGGAAGACCCTTGATTATGTACTTAACAGTGTTAGACAACTCAATGGGGTGTGTATTGGGGGAACATGACGAGTCTGGTCGAAAAGAGCAGGCAATATACTACCTTAGCAAAAAGTTTACCGACTGTGAAACAAGATACTCACTGCTCGAGAAAACTTGCTACGCTTTGGCATGGGCTGCTCGCCGACTAAGACAGTATATGTTGACTCATACTACCTTATTGATTTCAAAGATGGATCCAATCAAGTACATATTCGAGAAACCTGCTCTCTCCGGAAGAATTGCAAGATGGCAAATGATCTTGACAGAATATGATATACAGTATACTACTTAGAAGGCCATTAAAGGAAGTGTTGTGGCTGATCATTTGGCTCATCAAGCAGTGGATGATTATCAGTCAATGAGTTTTGAGTTCCCCGATGAAGATATTATGATTATTACCAAAGAACCTGGACAATATGATGGACCTGAACAAGGATCCCGATGGACTATGGTTTTTGATGGTGCTTCCAATGCACTAGGTAATGGTGTTGGTGTTTTGATCAGTTCCCCTGAAGGTTGTCATACCCCTATTACTGCCAGACTTTGTTTCTATTGTACTAATAACATAGCTGAGTATGAGGCATGTATCCTGGGTATTAAAGCTGCTATTGATATGAAGATTCAGTTCCTTGATGTGTACGGAGATTCAGCCCTGGTAGTAAGTCAGATTAAAGGAGATTGGGATACCAAGCATGATAACCTCATTCCTTACAGAGAGCATGTGTTGTCTTTGATCCCACATTTCAAAGAGATTACCTTTGGACATATTCCACGAAGAGAGAATCAGTTGGCAGATGCTTTAGCCACCATGGCATCCATGTTTGAGATCAGTTGGGATGATGAAGCTCCCAAGATTACCATTGATAGATTTGAAAAGCCTGCATACTGCAATGAGATTGACACTGAAGGGGCAGAGGAGAAGCCTTGGTTCTATGAAGTGAAAAGATATCTTGAAGCTCAGGAGTTCCCTGAAGGGGCATCTGTCAAAGATAGGAAGTTTCTGAGAAGGTTTTCTGCTAAGTTCTTTTTGAGTAATGGGATTTTGTACAAGCGCAATCATGATTCAACTATGCTTCGTTGTGTGGATAAGAAGGAAGCAACAGAGATTATGGAAGACATGCACGATGGGGTCTTTGGCACTCATTCTAGTGGTCATACCATGACAAAGAAGATTTTGAGAGCAGGTTACTATTGGTCTACCATGGAAGCTGATTGCTATCAACACTCCAGAACATGTCACAAGTGTCAAATTTATGCTGATAAAGTACACATACCTCCATCACCATTGAATGTGTTGACTGCTCCTTGGCCCTTTGCCATGTGGGGCATTGATATGATTGGTGAGATCAAGCCTACTGCTTCTAACGGGCATCGTTTCATCCTGGTTGCTATTGATTACTTCACGAAGTGGGTGGAGGCAGCTTCATTTGCATCTGTTACCAAGAATGTTGTGGCTCGTTTCATTAAGAATAATCTCATATGTAGGTATGGCATCCCTGAAAGGATTATTACTGACAATGGCTCTAATCTGAACAACACTATGATTACTGATCTCTGCACGCAGTTCAAAATTAAGCATCACAACTCTTCTCCGTATCGCCCGAAGATGAATGGGGCAGTTGAAGCTGCTAATAAGAACATTAAGAAGATCGTACAAAAGATGACTGTTACTTATAAGGATTGGCATGAGATGTTACCATTTGCTCTTCATGGTTATCGTACTACAATACGTACTTCAACAGGGGCAACCCCATTCTCCTTAGTCTATGGTATGGAAGCAGTTCTGCCCATTGAAGTTCAGATTCCCTCCTTAAGAATTATGAAAGATGCAGGCTTGGATGAAGATGAGTGGATTCAGACTCGACTTGACCAGATAAATTTGATTGATGAGAAGAGGCTAGCAGCAGTTTGTCATGGCCAGATGTACCAAAAACGAATGATCAAAGCTTTTAACAAGAAGGTTAAGCCAAAGGTATATCAGGCTGGTGACTTGGTAATCAAGCGTATCATATTACCACAGGGTGATCCCAGGGGCAAATGGACTCCTACATATGAAGGACCATTTGTGGTCAAAACAGTATTTTCAGGAGGTGCCATGATACTTACCACTATGGATGGTGAAGACTTCCCACAGCCTGTAAACGCAGACATAGTTAAAAAATACTACGCATAAAAAGAGACCCGCTAGGTTGACTGGCCTAGGCAAAAATAAGGGCATCCCGGCAAACCAAAAGGGTTTGGGCAAAAAATAGGGATATATATATAAAAAAATGTACACCCGGCAAGTCGAAAACCTGAAAAGGCGGCTTGGGCAAAAAAGGGTATCCCGTTGGATTGAAAACCTGAAAGGGCAATCCAGGCAAAAGTTAGGGATTAAAGCGTATGACTATGTCTTGTTTGGATCACCCATGAAACTGCAACCAGTTGTACTACTTACTCAAGTTTGAACAGATAAAGCTCAATCCAATCGTTTCCGTCTCAATAGCAGAAGATGAGATACTTGAAGATAATGGCAATAGTAGAATTGAAACTCAATAGGATTATTTCCCACATAGCTGATTCTCCTTGTTTTGTAAAAAACTTTATGACAAAGTCCTCTTGCTAGGATTTATGTCTCCTTGTACAAACTTACCCATGTATGGGTCACTTTTTGATATAAATAAAATTCCATCTTTGAATCCAGATTTACTTTTACCCTATTTACATAAGCGAAACGTCCATTGGTTGTGTTTGAATGTATGTATGCTTTTGAATATGATTGATGTTTACCAGAAATGCATAAATGCAGTAATAGTATTTACTAAGGACGAACGAGGGAAGGATTTCAACGAAGCTTCGCTGGTTCATTCCCACAAAACAGTTACAAGTCCCCCAGTAGGACAAATCCATCTTCATAAGTACTTCAAGTCACATCTCCCCTGGAATTTATATCCATCTCTTTTATCCTCATACGGATATTCGGGAATTTACTCTTTCAATAGGAGTACGACGAACAAAGACGGGAGGTTATGTATACCCTATTATCAAACGAAGACGGGAGGTCATGTATACCTTACTATCGAACGAAGACGGGAGGTTATATATACTATATTATCAGACAAGACGGGAACGAGTTCCTCATATTCTCTAACAACAAATCGGGATTTATTTTCCCTGGCCAGCGGTTGTTATACGAAGATATCCAGGCGCTTCAGGCTACATGATGCATACATACATCATTTACATCATAACATACATATACATAAATACATAATACATTACTTAAGTGCATCATATTATACATGCATACATAATGCATAAGCTAATATTATCATACAGAATGTTATAATCTTGTTTTTCAGATTAATTCTCCAGCAGACAGACTTCATTAACAACTTGTGACTATTGGGCCGTTGTTTATCTTCCCAAAAGTTATCATTTCCTCAGGACGTTGTTTATCCTCCTGAAAGCTTCTTATACCTCAGGACGTTGTTTATCTTCCTGAAAGCATATCCTGACCTTGGGCCGTTGTTTATCTTCCCAAAGGTTACATCATTATACCTCAGGACGTTGTTTATCCTCCTGAAAGCATATCATTTCCTCAGAACATTGTTTATCCTTATGAAGGCATATTATTTCCTCGGGACGTTTTTTATCTTCCTGAAAGCTATCATGACCTTGGGCCGTTGTTTATCATCCCAAAGGTTACCATTTCCTCAGGACGTTGTTTATCCTCCTGAAAGCATATCATGACTATTGGGCCGTTGTTTATCCTCCCAAAAGTTATACTTATACCTCAGAACGTTGTTCATCCTTCTGAAAGCATATCATCACCTCAGGACGTTGTTTATCCTCCTGAAAGCATATCATTTCCTCAGAATGTTGTTTATCCTTCTGAAAGCATACCACCACCTCGGGACGTTGTTAATCTTCCTGAAAGCTATCACCATTACCTCAGGACGTTGTTTATCTTCCTGAAAGCTATCATTATATCTTCATATCTTGGACTGCTATATCCTCCAAGAAATGTATCTGAAGAGTTTTTCTCCAAGTGGCATCTTTAAGCCCACTCAAGCATATTCAACTAGTCATCAGTATCACTCTACGCACCGGTGAGTGCAAATTTTTGGGCTTTTGTGTTCAATCCCCTTCAACCTTCCAGGTCACGACTGGTAAATATACCAATCTAACCCCTCAGGTTTCAGAAAATTGAACAGGGGCAGCTGTTGCACCCCAAAATTTTCCCTCACAATACAAGACTTTGTGTGCTAAGAAGGTTCACAAGGTTCACAAGACCTTTAATGAGGTTCATGAAGTTTATAAGACACTTTATGAGGTTCACAAGGTTCACAAGATTCACAAGGCATCCCATGAGGTTCACAAGGTTCACAAGACATCTTATGAGGTTCACAAGGTTCACAAAGTTCACAATTGGTCAGAAGATTTGACAATTCCCTCAGACAATGCATCCTCCTAAGCAGTGCATCCAAAACTAGGGTTTTAACTTTAATCAGGCTAAATGGACTTCCAAGACTTCAAGTGAGCTTCATAACATCTTATATGTGTCTAAGAATCCCCATGACAAGTTTCAAGACTTTTCTCAGAGGTTTGCTCAGTCAGATGATCAGATAAGTCAAAATCAGTCAAAGCAGTTCAAAAGTCAAACTGAGGTCAACTGTGGTCAAACCAAAGTCAAACTTCATGATTTTTTGCCAACATCAAGTATATGAGGTAAAATTCATCATTTGATCAAGTTTTGATCATGATTCATCAAGGAGATCTCATATCATCAAGAATCAAAGGTTTCTAAATTAGGGTTTCCTCAGGAAAAGTCAACTAAACTTTGACCAGCCATAACTTTCACATGCTTCATCACCAATTTTCCATCCAAAGCTCATTTTGAAGGAAATTGAATTCTCTACAACTTTGTGTCTCACAAGCCAAGCCCAAAAATGCTTCATTTGGAAGGTATGAGCTAAGACATTATAGGTCCTTTTGAAAGTCAACAAAAATCAACAACTTCAAAAGGGCATAACTTGAGAATGGTAAATGATATGGACATGAAACCAGTGGGGTTGGTTAGAGGACTCTTCAAGCTTTCCAAAAAGTCCGAGAACACCCTCATAGCATTAAAATTGAAGGATTTGTGCCTTTGCAAAGTTGGGAAATTTTTGGTTGGTTTATGAAGAAAATGGAGGTTTAAAACCAATTTTTTCTACATGGGTTTGCCATATGATGATCCAATCCATACCAATACTTCATGCACGACCCAAGTCTCTAAAATTCAGATTTTTCATCATTTTATTTTATTTATTTTGATTTTATTCATTTAAAATCATTTAAAATTAAAATAAAATAGAAAAATCAAATATTTAAAAGAGATTGAGCTTCTAGAAAGTCATGAATGCAATATGGATCAGAATGATACAAAAATAATGGTGATTGGCTTGAAATAGAAAGGGTTTATGCAAGAATATTTGAAATTGAAGCTTAATCTTTTTCAATCTTTTTTAATCAAATCTTTCACACAATGATCCACTTTTCTGACCTAAATCCGTTCCACTATAAGTACACAACACAAACCTAATGCATTGACACGATTTTTCTGCCTCAAAGACAACTCTCAAATTTTCAAATTCATCAATATTTTTCAAATTCGGATTTTGATATTTTGTAACTTTTCAGGTGAAATAAGAGCTTCAATCGTTTCCTTGATCATCACTGAATGCATCCCAATCATTATCACCATCAGAAACAGGCCCATATGCATGAACCGAATCATATTTGTTGTGTGTTTTTGAATTTTTCGAACTCATAGATCTATGAACTTTCATTGGATTTTGTTGATTGTATAATGTTTGTTGTGCTCCATACATTGTTTCTGGGCAATTCAATTCGATTTTTGATGCAGGACTAAAGAATCACCATGGCTAGGGTTTCGGCCATGAGATTGGGGCTTTACGTTAAACCTAACATAAATAAGTTCTAAGAACATAGAACAATTCTATGGACCTTGGGGATCACAACGCACCAATTATTTTCAAGAAATTTCACTGTTTTAATGCTCTCCCAATTTCGTAGGTTTCTGGTTTTAAAATTTCGCAGGAAATATGGTAGCAAAATCCATAGAAAATTTCGCAGGTCTGGAGCTAGGAGATGAAGTTTCGCGCGTCTGGAAATTCAAATAATTGATAATATATTTTATGTATTGGTTTCTGTTTTATTTCACAGGTGCGTGTGTAGCCCAGTGGTGAGGGAGGCGTGTATAATGCTTGAGGGTTTTGAGTTCGAATCCTGGAGGCACCATCTTTTTATTGTTTTTTCATAATATTCATCAGGTTTAATATATAATGAATTAAAGCTATTATATTAACAGAAGCGCCCTCCCGGCTGGAATGGTATGTGTGTTTGTGTGCATTGCAAAGGTCCTGGGTTCGATCCCCCAGGCCTTTTGTTTTGTTTCTTTTTTATGATTTTTCAGGTTATGCAACAAAACCAAATGAGGTTGTTCCTATGTCACACGCGCGCCTGTAGCCCAGTGGTAGCTTGCTTCGTCCAGAGTATGGCAAAGCCTAGGGCATGGGTTCAATCCCTGCCCCAGGTAAGTTTTTAATTCTATTTTGTTTATTTGTTTTATTAATTGTTTTATTATTAAATATAATTATGTTTAATATGAAAATGGATTTAAATTAATATGTAAATATTATATGTTCTAAAAAATTTCTAAAAAACAATATTTTCTAAAACTAATTTCTTTTATTAATATGTATATATTTATTTAATGATTAAATTAGGATTATGTATTAAATTAAAATCCTAATATTTTTGTATCTAAAACCCTAATAATTTTTAAACCCTAATTTTATTTTTACTTAAAATTTAATTTTTAATTTCTTACTTTAATCATGTACATTTTTTTTTATTTGTTTATAATTTAAATCTTGTATATAAATGTGCTTAAAATTAAAATTCTTAATTTGTTTTCATAATATGTAAATATTCTATAACTTATTTATAATTTAATTTTTGTATGTAAATAATATTTATTATATGTTTAAAAATAATTGCTAGTTTAATTTTGTAATGATAATTTTATTTTCATAATATGCTTATAATTAAATTATTTTTTGCATATAACTTAAAATTTTATAATAATTAATATAATTGTTCATGTTTTCTTATTAATCTTAAATAATTGTTTATATAAAAATTTGATCTTTTAATTATTATAATATTCTTGCTTATTTCATTATTATTATTATTAATTATGTTTATATGATTACTAACCCCATTTAACTTTATATTATTATTATTATTCTCTACTAACCCAATTATTATTATTATTTATTTTTGCTTATTATATTTAATTTGCTTTTTATCATTATTATGTAATTGTTCCTGGATGTAATACTTTAAATAGTTTTTAAATATTTATTTTTATTCTATGGTTAGTAAATAGGGAGTGTAAACATGTTTGTAATGTAAAATCAATTTAGATCACTAATTTAAAAGATAAAATATTTAAAATTGTACACTCACACACGTAAGTCGATCTTTGATCGCCATCTCACTTCCTTAGGGATACCTCTCATGTTGCCTAATCAAAAGGTCAAGTAGGGTGTATAAAAGCAAAAGTCCCTCAAATTCACATCATCTAGTCCCTTAACAGATAAAAGATCAAGTCCCTTTCGAATGTTGCCTTCGTAATGATCTTGTCCCTTTCGAATAAAGATGATAGTCCCTTCGAATTGCTTATACACCCCACAGTTGCCTAAATAACAGATGTCCCTTCATATGTCCCTCACATCCAAGGTAATGACTACCTATTCCTTAATAATAGGGATAGTCTTACCACTTAAAGGATTCAAGAACAGAAAAGACTTAAAACTTAGGGTAGGTACCTCTTAGATACTTGCTCACTCTTCAAAACAATTTCAAACACTTCACACATTTCAAATAATTTTCAAAACAAAGGTTTATACGCATCCGTACATGGATCATTATAAACATTTAAGAAAATTTCTATTCACACACTTCACATTTCAAAAAACATTTTAAAGTGAGCTAAGTAACTAAGAGCCCATAGATAACCATGGATGTAAAGGGTGCTAACACCTTCCCTTTACATAACCTACCCCCCGGACCCAAAAATCTTTTAAAAGGTCTTTCCTGTTCTTTTATGCCTTTCCTTTGGATAAAATAAAAGTCGGTGGCGACTCTTGCTATCCGCAACATAACTAAAGTCAGTTCTCCCACCGTGTTACAGTCAGACAAGACCAAGGTCGTCTCCATAACCCTGATCACCGCAACGATGTCTTGAGATAAATTCACTTGTTTGGTCGCCCTGTTGTCGCTCCCAAAGATTTGCATCCTGGTACAAGCGCGAACGGTCGGCAAAAGGAAAAAAAGAAATGAAAAGAAAAGAGTCGCCAGCTAGGCATTTTTATCCCGAAGGAAAGGTAATGCTGCATAAACCTGGAAAAGGATGGATAAGACGGTCACGAACCAGAGAAACTAAGAAAGGGGGTTGGTTACAACCTGGGAAGGTGTTAGCACCCAGATTGTCCGTCGTACTCGACGGGATCCACGCTTGAAAGATTTGTGTTTAAAGGGGTAGTGTCAGTGCTATCTGTGTGCAAAAGCTGGAAAAGAATGCAAGTGTCAGTGCAACAGAAGTGTGAAGTGAAATAAAGAAGTGTCAGTGTAAGGAAAGAATGTGGAGCTCAAGACTATGAGGCTTAAAGAATGAAGCTGGAAGAGGGGGAAATATACAGAGACTTTTGTTCGATAACTGTTAAGTTATGCCTACGTATCCTCTCGTGCAATGAGGAAGTCAGAACACCGTAGTTCGAGTCAAAGAGACTGAAGAAGAATTGACTTGTGAACTGCTTACTTGTCTATGCTCAAGTGTATGACCTGTCTGGCTCAGGTAAAAACTGTCTTGCATTAGACGGAAGAAGCGAGTTCTCGTTTATGAGTGAGTGTGATGAGAAAAGAATCCCGGAGGAGACGATTATTGTTTGTTTTTGATGTTTTTTAATCTTTTATTGCTTTTTGGGTTTTTCATAAGAAAATGAGCTTAAGCCTAAACCAAGGGTTAGTAAACTCATCACATCCTCCCTCTGATTAGGGGTAATGAGAATACCTTAAGTATGAAGTAAACACCTCACACTTAGCCACCTTGATGCAGGATTAAGATCATTAACCTACTTGAATTTATTTAGAAATTTTTGTGTTTTTGTTTAGTGTTAAGTAATGAGTTTAAGCCATAATCAAGGATTTAATGGACCCATTACACCATCCTAATAGAAGGATAATAGATGAGAACATTTAAGCTGAGGAAAGCTCCTCAACTTAATCCATGATTAGGGATTAACCTCATGACAAAACAAAGCCTTTATTAAAGTGGATTTTAGTTAATGATATGATTAAGAAATGGATTTTATGGTTTGTAATACAACTTGAGGGGGACTTGTCCATTAACACTAGGGTTAGTCCTTCTTAACCAATTAAGGAAGAATTAGAACCCTAATGCAAGACCCAAGTTACAAGTTTGATGTCTTAGTGATTATTAGATGGATTGATTAAAGGATTTAAACACATTAAGGGTTTAACACTTAGGATTAAAGTTATACACTCCATCCTAAGAGAAGGATGCAGGCATAACCCTAATCACAAAGCCTTAAAAACCTTTAAGGTTTAGTCCTTGATTATGAGATGAGAAGAGAAGACACAAAGATGACACAAAGGTAAAACTAATGGGGGACTAATCAAACCCTAATTGTTATCATGCTTGGTATTCCTAGGGTTTATGAGGCTTTCAAGAGATCTTCAAAAAGAGCCACCAAGGAAGAAGCAGATGAAGGAAGGAGAAGCAGAAGAAGCAAGACAACTTACTTCACATAAGAAGATAAGTTTCTTGAAGAAAGAAGGTTAGGAGGGAGCATGATTGAGCAAGCTCACCCTAATTCACAAATAAAATGCAGTAATGGATGCATAAAAGGGATGATAAGAGGTTATGAGAAGTGAAGGCAAATTCACTTCTCAAACACTTACCACCTGAAAAGTTAGCAACAAGAAATGAAAATGAAATGAAAATGAGATGAAATGCAAAGATGAAAACCAAAGTCAGAAGCATAATAATATGTAAATGATGCTAAGAGATGATACAAATGGTTGTCATGAGATGTGGATGATCACACAAGCAATGAAGATGCAAATGAAGCATATAAGAAGCATGAAAGTTCATGAAAACTTATGGAATGCAATGGATGCATAACATGGCAAATGGGTGATGCAATGATCAAACATGATTCTAATGTGTCCTAAGATGTCTTATATGTCATTTGGATGCACACAATGTCATGGCAAGTTCATGTATGCAAGCATATGAAGAATGAATGCAAATGAAGGCAAAGATTAGGGTTTATGTACAAGATGCAATGCAAAATTCAAAATCAGAAGCAAATGACAAGATAAAAAATTGAAAATGGGATCAAAGGTACCCTAAACCTATACAAGTTCATTGCCCAAAGGGGAAGGTCAGAAGCTAAACCCTAAAGGACTTATGATTTTTCAAAGTTTGCTAGGGTTTTAAGGTACCTCACAAGGAAAAATGCAAAACAAATCAAAAATGAAAGATAAATTCATGCCAATTTTATCCTAGAAACTACATGATATATGGAATGCAATTCAAAAAGAACCATTATCAAACTCTTCATGGTTAGGTAGAAAAGATTTTTCTAAGTTAGGGTCAAAATATTGATTTTTAAGAACCCTAAATCCAAAGAAAATGTCAAAATGGATCAAGAACCAAAAAGAAATTTGTATGAATAGTTTGATAATGTCTCTAAATGTGTCAAGATGCAATGTGATTTTTTTGGTGATTTTTAGAAACTTAAATGGTATTTTAATTAATTAATTAAAATAAACATTTAAATATTTTAAAAATACAAATTTTATGCAAAAAATAAAATAAAAATTATTTTCAGAATGAGAAAAATATTTAGAACCATGATGCAAAAAATAAAAAAATTTAGATGAGTTTTGCTATTTTTAATAAAATGATAAAGAAAATGCAAGAAAAATAAAAGAAAATCAATTTAAATGAAAAAGTCAGCGCATCCAAAGGCTCACATTTAAACTCAAGGTGGAGGGAAAGACTGGCGCGGATTTGGAGGGCTAGGATCAATCCTGGAGATTTGAATTTCATTAATTATGTTTAACCTAATTAATCAAAGATTAGGGTTTAATCACAAAATCTGGACCCTTGAACGCACGCGGGAAAACGAATCTGAGGGCTCACATTTAAACTCAGCTTAACCACGTAATTAACCCTAATTGTGCCCTAATCAAACTCAGGTGACCGGAACAGTGTTCCGGTCATCTTCTCCGATCATCTAAATTCATAACTTCCTCTCTAGGCAATTTCAAATGCTCTAATCTTCCAGATTTCATCCTCTACCCACCCCAAACATGAATCAATCACAAAAACACATTTATATTTCAGCATGAACAAGAATCGAATCAAACATCAAAAACTGCAGAAATTTCAGAAGCACGATACAAGCTCATTTCTTAATCATTTTTCATCATTCAAGGCTCATTGTGATCAGTGGAGCACACTCTACCATTCTATAACTAAAGAAACAAGTTCTGGAAAAATGTTTCAGGGAGGTACTTGAGCTTGAGCTTTTTCAGTTTGGGACTTTCAGGCCTTCTCTCTTTGTGCAAACCACTCCCCTTGAACTCCTGATGAAGCTTTGATGCTTGGTTGGAGTGTTTTGTGGCTAGTTTGTGAGTTTGCAACCCAACTGGTCAGAAATCGTATTTGGTTTGTGAGGTGTTTTTGGCTGTTTCAATGGTTGGTTTGTGATCAGTGAGTGATTTAGAGATGAATGGTGGAATTTGTTTGAAGATTGAGTGAGTGAGCTGAGAGATTCGAAGGGTTTTGCAAGTTGGAGAATTTTGTGGAATGCTGAGTTCTTGGAGTGTTAGGCTTGTGTGTCTTCTGAAAATCAATCCTTGAAGCATGCTTGTAAAGACTGGATAGGCCAGAGAGTGGGTGGTGGACTGTGGTGATTGGTATGGGCAAGTTGCCAAAATGTCAACATGACTTGTACTTGAGGTATGGGCATTCTTGCAGCTGGCCTTTGGGCATGTCCATGCGCAGCTGACTTCATGGATGTCCACAAATCCAATCTTGAGGTAATTCAGCATGTGGGAATAAAGTTATGGGGTGTTTTGCAATTATGTGAAGTTTTGGCCCCTTTGAGAAATCTTGATGATCAAGGCATGAAACTTGAGGTTTCTTGGGCCAATTCTGAATTATAGGTCATGTATGATGTTTGTGTAATGGTTAGAAGTCAATTAGAGATCACAAATTGCCTTGGTATGAGTTTTTGCAAGTTTCCCTCTTTGGTACATAAGTGAAATTTTGTGATTTTTCCCAACTTTACAAGGCCATAACTTGAGTTCTATGATGAATTAGGTCAAGTTCTTGTACTTTTTGAAAAGGGAATGATCCAATCTACAACTTTCATGACCAAGAATCTTTCATTTGAAGCATTTTTGAATCAAAAAGAGGAGGTTGAAAAACTTTCCCAAAATGGCAAGTTTACATTACAAGTCACTTTCCCAAAATGGCAACTTTGCAAATGGCTTGAAATTCCTCAATTTTGTGAACTTATAACTTCTTCTAAGATTAAATAAAGATCATATACACCCACAATGATGGAGAAGACCCTTTGGTTGGATGATTGGGGGCCTCAGATGCCTTGATTTTACACTGACTTGCTCAAGAAGTCATATATTGATCAGATGCCTTCCCCATTGAATTTCTTCATGAAAATTGGTATGCATGATCCTCACATCATATAGAGACCAATAGAAACAAGAATGACCAAAAAATTTGGAGTTATGGCCTCTGAAACCAAAACCCTAATTTTAGGTCATCTGTGCAGTTAAACCTGGCTCTGCTTCCTTGCCTTCCTCAGTTCTTGTGATTTTCTGACTTTCTTGATCTTGGGAGGACATAATATGATGCTTGAACATACATGGACCCTCTTGAGATGATTGAAGACCTTTGGAGTGGCTCAAATAGCTCAGGGATGGCTCAGATCACAAACCCTAGATGCAGATGACTTAGAACCAATGCAGTGAGGCAAAAATGCACTATGAGATGACATGATTGAACTTATGCAATATGAAAAGAATCACAAGCCATGGTGAAATGAGTGAGGGAAAATTTGGGGTGTTTACACCTGCCCCTATTCAAGCATGAGTTAGCTGTGTAGGATGTAAGCGCCTGGCTTAACAGACAAACAAGATAACTTGTGGTTGAATACCAAAGACAGTCCAAAATTTGCACTCACTGAATGAAGAAGAAAAGGGATATAGATTGTAAAAGGAAATATAGTATGATTATAAAGTGCGGGCGACGGAGGACGAACGTCGAGCAGGGGATGACTGCTGGGGATGAAGAAATGACGGGGACGACCGACATGTTGGGGAAATGAAGATATTACGATGGGGACGACCATCAAGTAAAGAAACAAGACTCTCTGGGGATTAAAGGTAAAGGCAATGATGGGGACGACCATCAGGTTGAAGAAATAAATGATGAGGGACGGTCATCAGAGGTGAAGGACGATCACCTAGCAGGGGACGACTACTCTATTGGGGATAAGATGAGGGACGGTCATCTAAAGTGAAGGACGATCACCTGGCAGGGTACGGCTGCCGAAAGTATCACGACATAGGACGAATGTCGGATAGAAAAGGTCGACGATGGGGACGACCATCAGATAAGCATGATGAAGGACGATCATCAAGAGGTGAAGGACGATCACCTAGCAGGGTACGGCTGCTCTCAGGGTTTATCATGACATAAGACGAATGTCAGATAACAGGATCAACGATGGGGACGGCCATCAGATAGAATGATGAAGGACGATCATCAAAAGGGTGAAGGACGATCACTTAGCAGGGGACGGCTGCTAAAATATCACGACATAGGACGAATTCCGGATAAGAAAGGGTTCCAATAATGGAGACTCCGCTGGGAGAAGGATGAGGGACGATCATCCAAAGGTGAAGGACGATCACCTGGCAGGGTACGGCTGCCGAAAGTATCATGACATAAGATGAATGTCAGATAGAAGATAAATTTTGCTAGGGATTTGCTGGGGAATCTTCTGGGGAATGGTAGATACAGATAAGTATCCATATTCAAAGAAGGAAAAGGTATAAGTGTTTGACGCGGTGTATAGATTAAAGATGCGGACGAGCACCCTTAAGACTATGATACGGACGAGTATCGGTAGAAACAAACACTGACGCGTGTTCAGAGATGATGATACGGACGAGTATCAACTGGTTAACAAAGAACACGGACAAGTGTTGAATCTGAGGAGAGATAGGTGGTGTATACAAGATACGAACGAGTATCTGTATGAGTGAAAGATAAACATGAGTGAGACACAGACGAGTGTTCAACTTGCTGGGGAGAGTATGATACAGACGAGTATCATAAGAGGAAGTGCATAAGTTATGTACTTATGAGTGTAAAAGATATTCCGGTGATCTGTGGGGATAAAATGACACGGACGAGTGTCGAAAGAAGTGTATTATAAACAAGTGTTTGGTTTACAATAAGTGTTTAGGTAACCATGCTGAGGAATGGTGACATGGACGGGTGTCGAAGGAGTGTATATAGATGTATCTTTCTGTAGAGAACGTTCGGGCGACTTTACTGGGGAATGATGACACGGACGAGTGCCAAAAGAAGCATGTATATGTATTTTGAGAGGGCAAAGGGGACACTTTGGCTTTCTGCGGGGACTGTGAGTCTTCAGATATATTGTAGATGGGATGTTGGTACATACAGGTATTTGATTCAAAACATGACTTATGATTATGCAATATGTTTTATTTTTGCCGTAATGCTCCGTATTAGACGGAATGCTACGCTCTGAGGGGAAATATGATGCGAATGCTATGATTGTGCAAAAGATACCAATCCGGGATTCGGATCCCGTTGCTGTGAAGATCTCTGGCCGATCTGCTTTGAAAGAAAATCCCAGCTGAGGGAAAAGATCATTGGTAGATCTGATAAGATGTATGACTGCTTGGGAAAACAGGTCTCTGATAGACCTATCTTTGGTGATGGGGAGCCCAGCTGGGGTCTGCGGAAGCTTTCGTCACTTTGTTGTGAGATCTTCAGATGTTACTCTTCTGGATAGAGGTTGAAACTCTGCGGGGAGATGGTTCCCTGTCTTTGCACTTGGCTGGGGATGAACGATCACTGACTGACCTTCCTAGTGATCTGTAGGGATTCTGCTGAGGAGGATGATGTTTGACAACTCAGCCGGGGAGAAAACATCTCTGGTGCTATTTGGAAGATGTGCTGAGTAAATAATGACTTGGCAACTTGCTGGGGAGAAGCTTTCATGCCCCATGTTGCGCTTTGAATACCTGCAATCCTATTATGAGAAAGAAGCGTACAAGTATCCCGAGGTATCCCCTACTGGATTCCCTCATAGGAACTTAGACCCTCCCGGGAGTAAGTAATATATTTCCTACAAGCATGTGATTAGAAAAACGCATCTGTATTTATGCAACCATCATATCAAAGATATCAGACATTTTGCAAATGAAAATAAAGTGAACAAGACAGAGTGTGACTGAAAATCTGATTTTATTAATTTGTTTGCCCTGAATTGGCAAGTACAGTCAAGGAAACAGATCCCCTGAAATGAGGAGATTGTTACAAATTGAGAAACAAAAAGATGCTGGCAATGTTGATGACGCTTCTGTGCTTCCCTTTTTCCATGACTCGTATGACATTGACGTTCTTCTTACCCTGCTTTTTGAAGAAGGCTGATTCTGACCGATGCTCGAACCTTCGAAGCTTACCATGTTGTAAGTGATACAGACGAATTCAGACAACTTCATGACACGTTCTTTGAGACTAGGCATGGCAGCTGCAAAAAGAAAAGAGAACAAGTCAATTATTGAATAAAACAATTGAGACAAAAGAAAGACGAACACAAACTACCTAAAAGACTTAGGGACTCTTCTTCTGTTCTACACTCGAGCATCGCCTTGGTATTTATTAACCGAGTTTCAAAAAGGCTTTCACCATCTTCAGACAAGACGGGATTATCCATCCAATCCACACAAAGGGAAGGGGTAAAGCTCTGCACATAAGCTACTAATTTTTTATGGGCCGCCGTGTCCTCGGGCCCCAGATTTTCTGGCTTCACAAAAAATAGGTTCGTGCCATAGTTGAAATGAGCCTGCTGTCACTCGAGCTAGATGGTCGATACAAGACGCTCTTCGCCTTGGGCATCTCGTTGCTCGGTATATATATTGTGCAAATCCTACACGGTGAGAGGCTTCATAGTGTACCACCTATCCTAGAAATTTCGGACAAAATCAACGTAAGTCTTAAACATCCTCCTCGGTTGCTTAAATGAAACCCAATTGTGTCGCCCGTTCACACGATGGCATTTGGATGTAGCTGGGAGGGGGCCAAGTCGAGAAATCGGAAGATTCCTGCCTGGAAGCTAGTGAAAGGAAGATAGAACTTGCCTCTCTAAAAGAGAATTCGTACATAGGGAAGCGTGTTCCCCAAAAAGTGAGCAAACCTGCTGCTCGGGGAGAGGGGCGTAGCATTCCTAGTTTTGAGGGGGGCCCAGGGCCAAGTCCTCCACGACCGTGTGGGTGGTTCAAGAATCAAGCACGAAACAGAAGCCCTTTTCCAACGGTTCTTCCCTGACCCAAGACAAATGGGGCTCCCCGGGAGCAGCAGGCATGCTTCTGTCCACATCACGTTCTTGTTCGTCCAACTCCTCCTCGTCCATATTTATGTCGATGTCATCCGTAGGGACATCCTCGACTCTTCTTTACGGGCCCGCGTTACCTGAAAAACATAGGAAATTGGTGAATTCGATGTCGCATCAAATCCACCCTTCCACTATAGTTCAAGTGAAAGGGAGAAGGCTAGAGCCAGGGAAAGAAGCGCCCGACACATTCATCGCATATCCAAGAAATGCCCGGGATATTCATCAGAAATTCATAAGAATGCCCGAGACATTCATCAGAAACTCATAAGAATGCCTGGGACATTCGTCGTAAATTCAAAGAATGCCCGAGACATTCGTCAGAATCCCCTTAATCGACGCCAGAGGAGGGTCCTCATCGATGCATTTTAGGGAATTTCCTTCGGCAGATTCGTATGGATTTTCCGAGGAGAGGCATCTCCGACTACTCCGGTGTAAGAAACCACTGGGAAAAAAACAGATTAAACTTACTATTACCAGAAAGAGAGAGAACTTACTTGACACGTGATTAATGAATTTTAATGCACATTCTCTTATGCTTGTACTTAGTCATTCCTATAGTTTATTTAAGTATTTTAAGTATTTTAATTTGTTTTCCTATTTAAGTTTAGTTTTGCACATATTTAATTTTTGTATTTTATTTTCAGCTTTTGCAGCTTTTAGTAAAAAAATCATAATTGGAGATTTGGGGATCGGATTGAGACGTTCTACCAGTCAATGGAAAGTTAAGACAGAGAGCTACAACTTTCATGTTTGACGAAAGTTCTGATTCGGACTGTAGGTACCTCGAAAAAGTCGTTGAAGTTGCAACCTTAAAAATATTAAGTGTTTCGGGTCAATTAGAATTGGGTCTGGGTCGGGTTTTCCGACCCGGTTTGTATCAGAATTGAAATACTTATTTTATAAAACACTTTTAGGGGTCGCGTACTGTTCACATGGATATCACTATTCACAAAATTATTCAGAAGCTTGGTATGAATGCGAATGGCGAACTAATTTTCTAAGAGTCGATCTACTGTACTCGAATTCCACTTTGAGGTTCTTTTATAAATTTCATATTAATCTGTTTCCTTTGAATTCTTCCTATAATCTCAATTATTTGCTTAATTTGATTGTTGTTATAGGATAGAATTTTAAATTCGATTGTCTGTATGATCTTGAATCAATTTCGCGCGTTAACATAGCTTTTGCATTACCACATTCAATCAAGTTGTGTTTGCTTAATTCACAACCATTTTTATCCGTTTGCTTGATCCGAAATTCGGGAACATACATCATATAATTTCTATTGCGCTTGTCAGTGGTTATTGTAATCAAATAGGATCAGACCCGTTTAGGGAATTGGAATTTTATAGGAATCAATGATAAGTCGGAAGTCGATTCAGTAGGTTGATTCGTTTCAGCTTTTTTGGTTAATCACTTATTTATTTAATCACTTTTTTTATTTAATCACTTTTTCTAAATCGAAACCAACCCTTTTTTTACCATTTCAATTGATTAATAGTTTCAAGAATCCTCGAGAGAACGATTTGAGTCATTGTCGTTATACTACGTTTTAAAACATTACTCGTTTTTTATTCGCGCGTGACACGCGGATCAACATGTTTGCTAGCAGAGAAGTGATACAGTTGCAGTGACGGCGGCAATGCATTTTTTTGGTGAGAACTGGAGAGCGTCCGATGAACTTCTGAGGAGACTTGAGAAATGAAAAAGGGAAGTGAGGGGAAAAACCCACACCTCTAACTCTTTTATTGGGTCGTACGGGAAGACATGCCTAGCCATCATTGCCTAGGCTGCCTAGATTCCCCTAGGTAGTCATAGGCATTTAATGCGCCATCACACGTAAAACGAAGCAACGCTCATTAAATGCCATCATGACAAGACATGAAGAGACAGACACGTCACCCTTGGGAACTCCAAAGGCCATCAAACTACGCTCCTCGAAACACCGAGCGCGCACATCCTCGACATCATAAAAACACAAAAAAGCCTCGTGCGCGACTACCCTCGAGCATACGATCCTCCTCGACGAACTGAAACTCCAAAGGAGGCCCTGCCCGCTTCAACTTTAAACAAACTCTAATGGACATGGGAGAATGTCCTCTTCATCCATTAGTATTATTTCTGGAGAACTACCTACCCGACCATATTTATCCTCAAGCCATCACTCTTTCCCGAAGTTGTGACTTGGGGGCTCTTGTTCTAGACTGGGCCAATGCAGTTAGTGTCAGGAAAAGGCTTAGTTCGTCGAGCACGACCCATGGCCCAATACAAGGAGACGTGGGGAGAGTGTCTCCCTCCCGTGTTCCACCTCCCCAAATATCTGTTATTATCTCTTGACATCAAGGGACGGTTGGACCAAGGGCAAGTCCACGTGCTAGGTCTTATCTGCTCCAACGCAATCCTTGGTAGTTCTTCCTTGGGCCTAGCTTATCCAGCCCATGAGAAGAATCTTGGCCTAACGTTGGGGGTACACTATAAATACTCTTTTTCACTAGAGGGTCAGGTATTATACTTATTTACTACTTTTTCATCAGAGTACCTTGCAGGTACACCCCTAGTTCATCACCATAGCTGCTCATCACTGAAAGGTTCTTCATTATCAGGTCAGATCAACAAGTGTCCCAACATTTATACTTGTTCTCCTGAGAACCCTACTAGGCTTCCTTTGAATGGTAATAACTCGGAGGTGTCAAGCCCCATTCCTCTGAAAGCATCCCAATAAAGGACATAATTCGAACTCCCAGGATCAATCAATACCCTTTTTACGCTCCAGTCTCTTATCTGTACTTTGATAACTATGTTTCGTGGGATAGAACTACCACAACATCCTGTGTTGAGAAACTAACCACGTCGGTGTCTTCTTCAGCTTTCTCATGTGACTTTTGATCAATGTTCATTATTGCCCGGACATATATCTTCCTTTTCGAGCTTGTTTCTCCTCCTCCAACAAAACCTCCATCGATGATATTCAATGTATGACGTGTGATTTTGGTTTCGTGACCCTCCTCAACATCATTTTTCTTCTTTGTTGGTTTATCTGAACTCAGACCTTCTCTCTAGGGACTCCTCTTGTTACTTTGGGACCAAGAATCTTTCACATAGGTCAATAGATGACCTTTTTTAATTAGGGTCTCAATGTCTCTTTTCAGGTGATGACAGTCATCAGTATGTCTCTTCTTCATTATCTTGGGTCAATAGGTGAAATTTTTCATTCTCTTGGGTCGGGCTGGCTCACGCAACAAATTTAAATGAACTACCTCTCTGAGTATGTCTTCTCTTTGCATATTACGCAGAGTGAAATTTCTATCAGAGCCCTCTGGTCGTCTGTACGGTCTCGGAGGATGTCGCGGAGCAGAATATGGTTGTTCTTTTCTCCATTTTGATCCCTCATCTTTACCCCTAATCATTTCATTATTATCCCAACTTCTCTTTTCTTGATTACTTTCCTCCCTTTTAATGTAACACTTGGCCCGAGTTGTGATCTCATTCATACTGATTGTCGCCTTTTGTGCAAGTGATTCATATAATTGCCCAACTCGTAACCCATGTTGGAAGGCACCAATAAATAGCTCCTGATTGGGGAAAGAGACTTTAAGAGTTTCCTTGTTGAATCTTGCCAAGTACTCCCACAATGACTCGGATTGCTTTTGTCGTACGTTTAACAAAGTTGTAGTAGACACCTTCTAACGTCTATTTGTCGAGAAATGTTGCACCAAATTATTTTTTAAGTCTTGGTAGCTCACAATGGAGAGTTGAGGAAGGCTCATGTACCATCTTAAAGCCATGTCTTTAAATGTACCTGCCATGAGTTTGCATTTCAAAGAGTCGGTAGGAGCGACTATGGCCATTGATTGTTAATGGCTACAATGTGCTCCTAAGGATACGACTTTCCATCATAAGAAACCAATGATGGTGCCTTGAAGTTCTGGGGGACTTGGTTTTCCTATATCTCTTGTGAAAGAGGTTGTGGTTCGAGAACTTCTTCTTCTTGATCACCATCTGCCTGGCTTTGTTGTTGTAGAACCTGCACACTGTTGTGTAATGTTTCATTTTGTTGACGAAGGGCATCCACCATGGCAAGCAATTGTGCCATGTTTGGAGGGTTTCCTTCAGTGGACATGATTGAAGATAAAACATATGGATCAGGAAAGATTTACCACAGTGGGCACCATCAATAAAAAGCCATTTGGAATTCTACCGTTATTGGTCATAATTGTTCGTAACTCTCTTCATCAATGCACCTTTTCATCACTTTGTAACTTCTGCATTGATGCACTGTCGACCGTTACAAATTATTGGTGTTCTCGGTTGAGGTATTCCTAGCATGGATATCCTTAGCCTAAGCTTTAGTACTCAGACAATACTATGAAAGTCCTACATACATGATTTCCTCTATTTTCCTTAGTTCGACTATAAAACTCGACTGGAAATATATTTGGTGTGTA
This sequence comes from Lathyrus aphaca, assembly GCA_963966055.1. Lineage (NCBI taxonomy): Eukaryota > Viridiplantae > Streptophyta > Magnoliopsida > Fabales > Fabaceae > Lathyrus > Lathyrus aphaca. The sequence continues at coordinate 540,502,984 of OZ014522.1, read as the reverse complement.
CAATAAGCACTTAAAAAAGTGTGTAAGTCATGATGGTACGTGTTGGAGGAGATTTAAATCACGACATATATGTGACTACATTAGGGAGCCTAAGATTGGTCTTGAGCGCCCATGGTGAGATATATTTTTCTCTCGAAGAAGGTTTGGAAAAAGTTTGCGAAAGGTTGTCGTTATGAGAAATTTCTAGTTAGTACTAGTCTTATTTATTTTGATAATTTGATGCTAATGATTTATAGATACTAACCATATTTTCACATGTTTATAATAGACCAAAAGTCAAGCAGGTATGCAAAATAAAGCAAAAAATGTTTACCCCCATAGATTGTCTCGTGGGGGTTACAGGAAGCTGGAGAAAAAAATAATGGAAGAAAAAACAACAAATGGGAAATGAGGAATCCATTAGTCGTGATCATAACTCATCTCCACCATCAAGGCATGAAAAGTGGGAGAGGGCTCGACTAAGACCAAATGAAGAGTACACCTCAGATGCGTCAAAAGCAGTTGCTGAGAAAATTGTAAGTGTGCTTTGTTGTGTGTATGTTATGTGTTATTTAAATGATGCGGTAATTACAATATTAATATTATCATGCACGTTGTGTTGGATCATCTGATGGTTAAGGAGGCATGTGGAGGCCCATTTGTTCAATAACCACAACATGATATACAAGTCGAGGCATAAATGAGCATGGTGGGCACGTTCATGGTGTTGGAGAAGGCATCAACATAAGATTATTTTGCGGTTCAACCATAAAAAGCGCCAAAAACATTGCATTAAAAGAGCAAAGAGAAAAGCTTTCGAATTTTGAGAAGGATTTAAAAGAACAAATAAAGACGTTAGAAGTTGAACGGAAAATTCAGAAGAAAGACATAGAAAGTTAGAAGAGTTATATGCGGTAAGTGTTTTATCTGAAATAATTGTTATTGTTCAGTATGTGTTTATTATGTATTGTGTTTAAAATGTATTTTATGTGGCCAAGATTAAGTGGATCCTTACAGCAACGTACATATAAAAATGATAATAATGATGATGATTAAGTTCCCTAAACACAAGTTGTATGTCGTGTTAGCACTAAAGGAAGCAATTATTCAGGCACCCCCGCTAAAAAGGTCAATGAGATATGGAACCTTCCGTAAATGAAATCTCCATGTTATATGTTTTGGTTGTGGAAAACAATGACCCATTTTATATTCCGCTAGAGCATTGTCCAACAGTGGAGCTCTTTTATTCTCATTCTAGTGTAGTGATGACATACAAGATTTTATCATTGGAAAAAATTGGTTGGACGTAGGGATGTTGCAAGTTTGGTGCACGTAAGTATATATTTGAATATGCATGTCATTATTTATAGTACATTACAGTTTTTGTACTTCCTCACTTAATTTTTGAATTTTATTTAACCATTTAGGTACATTCACCGTGTATGTATATAGTTAAGTAAATCGAATACCTATGGCATCTTAGATCCGTATAGTACTCGATGGACAAGCAATAAGCCAAAAGAGATTGAGTCTTACATTTCAAATCAATTAAGTACAGGGGAGTAAATAAGTATACTTAGCACCATTTATCAATCCATAAATAATTTTGAAATTGTGATTTATCTGTTATAGTTAGTTTTGTTTTAGAAAATACTATATATATACTCGTGTTTATTCAGTGATCATTGGCAATTGATCATCATATCGCTTAATACGAATATGATAACGACATTATGTTCCTTACATAAACCACTCGACTCGAGCCTAAAATGAGGCAAATTAGTAATGGGTAAGTTTATGTTTATATGAAACTTTTTAGTAATATTTTCTTGACTTTGTAATTGGTTTAACGCATAATATTTTCAATGTATATTGTTGTGCAGCGACATTATTAGTTGAACAAAAGTAGAATTAAACCAACATTTATCTTTCCTCATGTAAGTGGCCATTTTACTTGTGACTTAACTAGGGGGATTCGAGTGTGAGTATTATGTAATGAAACACATGTTAAACATTGTCTTGACCAATATTGTTTACTCATGGGATCAGGTAGATATTATTGTTTAAGTTGACTATGATTATAATATATGTGTGATATTCACATTTTTGTATTTTTTATATAGAGTTTTAATGACGAAACACCATTCCCACGTGACGACTTTGTAGACATTCGTAAACGTTAGACGTATATATTAAATGCACTTAGGGATCCTCAAACATGAACTTAATCTAATATATATATATATATATATATATATATATATATATATATATATATATATATATATATATATATATATATATATTGAGAGAGAGAGAGAGAGAGAGAGATGAGCCGACCTCACATTAGATGAGAATCAACTCAACTATACAGATCGGACGTCTGTACAACTCGAATACCACACCAGAGGACACAAGGGACGGTTATGAAAACACATATTATGACTAGATATTTACAATCAATGAAAGCGTTACCAAGAGATGTATCAACAAAGGGATCTATAAATAAGAACACTTAAGAAAGAGAAAGGGGGACCAAAGCACAATAAACATATACCATACAGACACCTGAAACCATTCATCTAAGACTATCTTTTAGCAATAACGAAAAATTCAACCTATTAGTGTTTAGCAAGAACAAACGTCTCTCTCTGGCAACACACGGTTATGGATATGGACACATTATCTCTATTCATTAAAGGATAAGCAATAGAAAAAAATGAAAACATAACCAAATGATGAACACTCATTTTAATAAATGAGTCGTTAGAAAACAAACATAAGTGATATATAACATTACCGCCTCTTATACGAATGTACTAATACAAAACCTCAATCTATTTCAACACATCCAACGAGTTCCTCGATTTAACCATGAAATTTTAATTAATAAACTTCTAGAAGAAGAAAAAAACATGAAGAGTTAGAATACTACCCTAGTAGCAATACCTAAGTATTTTGCAACATTTATTTATCAATCATTACTTATCCTAAAATTAAATTAAACTCAGTCAAAAATAATGAGATTGATAAAACATATATGTTCTGTCACACATATTTGTTCTGTAACCTTCAAGACCAACTAGAATCATCGTCATCATTGCCATGTCACGCCCTTCGAGTCATCTCATAGTACCGTTATCACACTCAACTGAGTGATTCTCCTCCCTCCCACGTCGTTCTGCATCTAACTCCACTACACAATCTGACGTAGCAGAAACGCTCGACTTCCTCTCTTTGCTAAGAACTCTCGTGAAAGACAACACACGACTCATCGGAGACCGAAAAGACGTCGATGATGATGGCTCACACTCGCTCGTTCCAGGAACTTCAACTGTCACGCCAACTAACGAAGACTGCTTCTCAGTAGAACCCGAAGAAGTAAACTCCGGTTCATCCCAATTAGATTCCTCCCCAAAACTCGAACCCAAAACCAGTTCCGGTTCACCCACATCAATAGTCACTTCCGCTTCAGTTACTTGAAGCGGTTGAACCGGAAGAAGCTCTACTGATTTTCTACAAAGCGGACACGTAGAATGAGAATAAAACCACATATCAATACACTCAACATGAAAACTATGATTACACTTGGGCAAAACCCGACCCGTTTCCCCTTCCGCAAACTCCGACAAACAAACAGCGCAATCCACCGGCGGTTCCTCAGAAGAATACTTAAACACCGGGAGAGACGAGATGACAGAGGGATCGAGGCCGCGAGAGAGATCAAGCCTCAGTGAGGCAGGAATGTCATGCTCAAAGTAGAAAACAAATGACCGACGTCGAATGTGGCGTGTCCGGCTAAGGGGTTGTCGACGGTTGTGGTTACGGAGAAGGTGCCATCGGATAAGGAAGTGGAGAGACATGAGTGTGATGGTGACGGTGAAGAGAGTGAGGACGGTGGATAGCATTATCCTGCCGCCATGTGCGTAGTAGTATTCGGATTCTCTTTCGTCTTCCATGCCAGAATCCATTTGAAATGGGTTGGTTCGATTGGTTGAAGATGAAGTGGGTTTTATATTTGAAGCTGTTATTTGTTATTGTAGTACTTCATCAGTTCCTTAATCCTTTCTAGCAAGGTTTTGGGAACAGGTTTAAGATTTTCTGATAACGCGGTTTAAATAAAATGACGTTTCTGCCCATTGTTTTGGGTCATTTTGGTTTTGCGGTTACTTCGGTTGATGACTTAATTTGGATAAAGCTTAATGTGATCATTGAATAAATCTTTTTTATACATTGGATTTAAGGCATTCTCTAGAATTCTATGTTAAATAAATTGTTATTTTCCATAAAATTTATTTTACTTTAATCTATATTCAATGTTCTTAATGTTTATTTATTTATTTATTTATTTTTCCGTTTTAAAGTTTTATTTATGATTTTGACTGTATACAAAAATGGTCAAAATAAATTAATATATCAGTTATAATTATATGTTATTTTAAAGGAAAAAGATAACGTTATTATTTTAGGAAAATATTATAATTAAATTAAATTAATTACTCTGTTTAATGTATTATGGCTGATATATTACAATCATCTGTTTAATGTATTATGCTGATATATTACAATTAATTTCTATAACTAATTAATGATTATAATTAATTGTAAAATAATTTTACATTGTAATCAATCATCATAATGTATTCCGCCACATTAGATTGTGATTCTTAAATTAATGATATTACTTGACTGAATAATGAATTTATATTGAATGACATTCTAAAATTATTTATAAATATTTTTATAAATGAGAAAAAATTTATTAATTATACAAATAATTGTATACACAGAAATTTTTTTATTGTTGATACAAATATTTTTGTAAATTGTAAAAGTTTATTTAGATACAAATATTTTTATAAACAAAAAAAAGTTTATTCTTTACACAAATATATTTACAAACGGAAAAAATATATATTTTGATACAAATATTTTTTAAAACGCGAAAAAAGTCTATTATTGATGCAAATATATTTATAAAAAGGAAAAATTATATTGTTGATACAAATATTACTTCAAGAAAAATATTTTTGGCAAAAGGTTAAAACCCTTTACTATTGCAAAAATCCATTCACCAAACAAAACTTTAAGAGGGGGCAATCCTCTAGCTAAATATTGCATCACAAATTATTTGTTAGGGACCAGTCACGTCGCTGTTTAGCTTGGGGCTAATCCCCTCACAAAATGTTATCCCTAATTTTCACATACTGACACACACACGTATGTGCAAGCTAGAGGTGCAGTGTGTCAGTATTTTACTAGAGGCTAATCCCCTGATAAATGCATCTATGTTTTTGTAGTTGTGAGGGAAAAATTCCCTGGTGCAGTATGTCAATAATTTACTAGGGACCAGTCCTTAACAAATACATCTACATTTTGGTATTTGTGTGGGGATTAGCCCCTCACAAATGGATGATTATTTGTAAGGGGGTTAACCCTTGCAGAGAATGACAAAAATATTTTGGTCCAATTTAATGATGTCGTCTACTCTTAAAGGTTTGTAGGTAAGAACCTACGGTGACAGTCAAATCACAAACTTTTTTCACCATTTTCTAAAGTAAACGCTTTTGTGTGACCCATGCAATGCAGACATCCCATTTTACCATGCGTACCCAGACCAGATAACATGTTATATGCAGGAAAGTTGTTAATTGTCCATATCAAAGCAGCTCGCAAAATAAAGTTTTGTTTACGAAACACATCATAAGTCAATTCTCCTATCCACAATCTCTTCAAATCATCAATTAAAGGTTGTAAATAAACATTTGTTCCCTCCTTTAAACTCGACGGTCCTAGAATGATGCATGTAAAAAACATTTAAGGTTTCTTTATGCAGATCTCAATAGGGAGATTGTACATGGTAACAATAATTGGCCAACAAGAATAAGCAATTGCTGACCATTGGATATGTAAAATCATCCGAGCATAATCCAAGTCTGACATTTATATGTTCTGCTGCAAATTCTGGATGTAATATATCAAATTGTTTCTATGTCTCACTATCAAATGGATGTCGCATCATGCATGAACTAATTGTGTTTGTATGATGCCATGTCATTTGGCTTGCACTATGCATTGATGCAAACATTTTTTTGCAACCTAGGCATTATTGGAAGATAGAACATGGCCTTCACTACAAATTGTTTTTACTTTCGATCAACGCCTTTACTACGAACTAAATACCTCAGACTCTTACAAAACTTACATTCCTCTGATGCCTCATCATTTCTACCAAACTCATTGTCATAAAACAACATGCAACCTCAAATGCAACAATCAATCTTTTTTACTTATAGTACCAACTTCGAAACCATCTTCTTTGCATCATGATAACTTTTAGGCATATTTTCTTTCACAAGAGTCGTGTCCAACATCCTTTTTGCAAAGAATTTCAAATACTGATCAAGAACATTCCAATTTGACTTTGCAGCCAAGAGCATCATACACATTGATAGCCTAGAGTCGTAAGACCACCCAAATAATGATATATTTCTTTCTTTCAACAATTGATAAAACTTTTTCACTTTCTCATTCGGGAGCTCTTCCACATCAAAGTCCCGAGGTTCATCATAAGCCACATTCACCCCTAAATGTGTCATTGACCATATCCTCATCTAGATTAAATTGTTCATGGTATTGCATATGTGATTGACTCCTTGAACCATCTCTATTTATCTCTAGTACAATATGTGTTTAACCGCTAGAAGTCTTTCTATTTATTTTTAATTGTTTTTCTCTATTAGATGTTCAAACCCATTTGGCCTAAACCCCACTTTCTCCAAGTGACGTTTCACTTCACTAGGGTCACTAATTATATTTCTGTAACCACACTTTAAACACGTACATCATATCCCTCATTCTCTTCGACAATATTCTTGAGCAAACACACATGTGAGAAACCTGAAAACTCACTCCTCAAAATGTAGTTTAAACATATGTCTTCTTGAAAACATTCTATCACACATCCAATTTCGATAGAGTTAATAATATTCCATATTGCACATGTACAACATATTATTCATGTTTAAATTTATTAAATAAAAAGGGGAGTGACAGTTATCAACAAATTTTTAAATTTTTATGGATAACATCATATAACTAACTATAGCATTGATAATATATTATTATATTATTCAGTTATTCTGATTAAATATATATATTTTTTCTAATAAAATATTCAATTATTCTAATATTTATTTTTTCAAAATAAATATACGCTTTTAAAAATTAGTTGTTATTTTTCTAAATAAAAATATATTTTTTCTTAAAAATTTATATACTTTCTATAAATTATAAATGTATATACATTATAAAAAATAATATACTTTTTATATATACACAAAATAATACTAAAATATATACTTTCTCTAAATTATTTTTTTATTTTTTTGCAATTACTAAAAATATTATAAAAATATATTACTAAACTATATTATAATACTAAGTATATATTTTACTATAATCTTTTTTTATACTTCTTTTTACTAAACTATATTAATTTTTTTTACCAAACTTTTTCAACTTTAATCCCTAACTACTCTACCTTTTAAATCAATTTTCAATCTATTCCACATTTAAAATAAAATAAATTCGCAGATAAATCCAGTTATCTACGAATTTTCCTGCAGATTTGATATTACCTGCAGATTTACTTGTGGATTTATCTATATTTGTAGGTAAATTTGCAAGTAAATCCGCAAGTAATCTCAAATTTGCAGGAAAATCTACAGATAACTGAATATTTAAAAAAAATATATAAAAAGCGACAATTCAATTGGGGACTTTAATTCTTTTTTTTTAAAGTAGGGTAGATTGATAATTAATTGAAAGGTAGGGCAGTTAGGAATTAAAATTGAAAAAGTTTGTTAGTTTGGTAAAAAATTTCCTATATTATAATATTAAAATATTTTTAGTACTATTTTTTTAATAAATTATATAATTTTCCTATTTATAGGCTATTTTAAATTATTTTTTTCTTTTCAAATTTATAACATAATATTTATTAAAAGAAATTTGAAAAAATATTTCAACCTATTTATATTATATATATATATATATATATATATATATATATAAAATCTATTTTTAATGATGCTTTTTTTTATAAAATATATATTTTCCCTATTTTTAGGCTATTTTAAACTGTTTTTTCTATTCAAATTATAACATAATATTTATTTTAAAAATTTTGAAAAATTTTTCTACCTATTTATTCTAAACCCGTTTTTTGTTCTATGTATACTATATTTATTAAACCCATTTTTCTTTATTTATAACATATTTACTATATCCATTTTTTATTTAAAACTTTTGAGAAGAAAAAAAAAACAAAACAAAAAATTCTATAAAACAACACTCAACATCAACAAATCTAACATCAATAAATTTTAGTACAATTTTTTTTAACAAAAAAAATAGAAAATAAAAGTGTACCTTGGATGAACAAAACTACTGGGCACCTTAGATAAAGATCTCTGAACTTTGAAACTTTAGATGATAAATATGAAAAATAAAAATAAAAAATAAAAAGTACCATTAATGATAAAATATAAAATGAAAAATATCAATCAAACCGAAATAAAATAGAAAAATTAAAATAAATTATCTTTAGAATGGTGAAATTTTGAGGATGAATGTTTGACTTTAATGGATGAAGGTTTGAATTTGAGAGATAAATGAGGAGAAAAATGGATGAAAATGGAGAAAATTTGAGAGAATTAATATAATGATTCTTGAGAAAATCTGAACGAAGCAATTTATGGGTGGATTATGCGAGGGGGATCTCCACGCATGATGAAATGTCACATTTTGCTTGGGGTAATCCTTCACCGAATGCATACATCATTAAATTCACTTTAAAGCTGAGTGTTGGGAAGCGGTGAAATGACATGATGTAGAGGGAAATCTCAAAAGGAGCGATGGGATGCCCCTCGCAGATGGACATTTTAATGGCTCCATTTTCTATATGCGTTGAGTGACCCTTCACAATGCTCAATTTAAAAGTTAAAAAATCTCTCCTTCTATTTTGCGAGGGGCATCCCCATACAATTTCTTTTTTCAATTTTATTTTTTGCTTTATGCGTTGCGAAAGGATAACCCCAAGCAACGTTTACATTTAGTGAGAGAATTTTCACCAAGCAAATACCCCTAACTAAACAAGATTTTTCTTGCAGTGTATTTATAAAAACAAGAATAAGTCTATTGTTGGTATAAATATTTTTATAAACAAAAAGAAGTTTATTATTTATTATATATTTTTATAAATGAAAAAAAAAGTTTTGTTGATACAAATATTTTTATAAATAAAAAAAAAAAGATTTGTTCATACACATGTTATTATAAATGGGAAAAATTGTATCGTTGATACATATATTTTTATAAACGGGTGAATATTGAAAGTTTATTAGATATAAAAATGAATCACCAACATTTAATATTTTTGACATTTCTTTATCTTACTCGCTTCTTCGTCTTCATAATCCCCTTAAAACACATTCATATAAAAATCCAAAAAAATCCCCTTAACTCATACTTCATTTAACAATTAAATTTATTAAAAAAACACACAAATCCAATTCGTGCAACAAATTATTGAAGATTATAGTCATTCATTCACCAAAATAATAATAATAATAATAATAATAATAATAATAATAATAATAATAATAATAATAATAATAATAATAATAATAATAAACAATGTGGTGAGCATGGAGGGTTATCATGCAGTTGTTGCCAATAGTTGGAATCAACATGTGGAGGGTAGGCCCATATATATTTTATGGTACAAGCTGAAAAGATTGCAACCTATTCTTAAGGTTTTGAGTAAGCCTATGTCCAATATAAAAGCAAGATATCCAAAGCCATAATTGATCTCATGCAGGCTCAGGAATGCTTAATATCTGATATGATGGATGTCATGAAGATAGAAGAGGTCTAGAGTAATTTTTTTTTGTTTGAAATTTCATGAATTGGAGGAACAGGTTTTGAAGCAGATAACCAAAATAGTTTGGATTAGGCAAGGGGATAATAATACTGCTTATTTCCATGCCTCCTTAAAAGTTAAGCATCATATCAATAGTCTGTCAACTTTGCAGAAGGAACATGACACTCAAGTTAACACCTATATTAAGATTGAAGCTAAATTTTTGGAATTTTATGGTGGCCTGATGGGATCCAGAGGTAGTAGCCTGCAAGGAATTGACATAACTGCTATGAGGGAGGGGTCTCACCTGAAGAGAGAATAAAAATTGTCTCTTAATGCCCCTGTGACTGAAGAAGAAATCGTTAAGGCCCTTAAAGGCATAGGTGACCTCAAAATCCCATGTATAGATGGTTATGGTGCCAAGTTCTTCAAACTCCAATTGGAGTATAATTAAAGTTGATGTGGTTACAGCTGTGCTGGATTTTTTTTTTGTTGAGAAAAACTATATGCTCAGAGCTTTCAACAATACTATTTTTACTCTCATCCCCCAAACAAAAGAGGCAAAAAAGACCAATGAGTATAGACCTATAGCAGGTTGTACTACTTTCTATAAAATCATTTCCAAGATCCTAACCACCAAACTTGGAAGAGTGCTTAGTATTATAATCAGCCAATGTCAATCTGCCTTTGTGTCAGACCAAAAAATTCACAATCATATTGTGCTGGCATTTGAGTTGCTAAAGGGGTACACAAGGAAATGTGGGACACCTAGATGCATGATGCAACTAGACTTACAAAAATCCAATGATATGGTTGATTGGCTTGATCTTGAGAACATCCTTAAGGAGATTGGTATTCCTAATTAGTTGTTCAAGTGGATACTGGTGGTTATGACAACTGTTTCATATAGGTTTAACTTAAGTTGGAGATCCTCAACCCATATACTACTTGGAGGGTAAGCTGCCTTTCAAGTACTTGGGAGTGCCAGTAACAAGTAAGAAGCTTGTTATCATCCATTATTTTCCCCTTGTTGATAAAATTGTTGAAAGAATCATACATTGGAGTACCAAGGTCTTGAGTTATGCAGGGAGGGTGCAACTCATAAAGAGTGTGTTGTTTGCTATTTTTAACTATTGGTTGTATTGTTTTATGATTCCTAAAGTTGTCATCCATATAATTGAAGTAGTGTGTAGGCCATTTTTATGGACTGGGGCTGCTACAATTAGTAGGAAGTGACTGGTAGCTTAGAGTAAGGTGTGCAAGCCTAAAGTTTAAGAGGATCTCCACATATTTGACCTGTAACTGTGAAATAATGTGTACAGGTTGAAGTTACTTTGGAGTTTGAGTACTAAAGTGGATAGCATGTGGGTGAGGTGGATTCATAATTACTATATGGAATATGGTGATGTGTTTGGCATGGAGATTCAGGCTAATGCATCTTGGATCATAAAAGATATGCTAAAACAAAGAGAGCTGGTGGGAGAAATGTGGATCATGTGGAATCATATGACAGACAATGGGCAGTTTAGTGCTAAAAATATGTACAAGCAACTAAGTAGAGAGGAGCCTCATGTGAATTGGATAGTTTTATTGCATGGGAACCATGATCGTCCTAGGGTAAAAATGATTCTTTGGTTGATATGTCATGGTAAACTTGCCACCAAAGATAGATTTTGTAGATTTAAGATGACTTATTCTATGCAATGTTGTTAATGTTAAGAGGACGAGACATTGAATCATTTTTATTTTGGGTGTGAAAAGATGAGAAGAATTTGGCAACAAGTGTTGAGCTGGATCCATCCGCAACATGAACTAAAGGAGTGGGTTGAGGATTTCAATTGGGTCTTGCAACAAGGGAAAGGCAAAGGGTGGAAATCATCCTTATTCAAACTTTCCATAACAAAAACAATTTATGAAATTTGGAAGTTTAGGAATTTTATTTGTTTTGGCACAAATGTGAATAATAGGAACATAGGTGAAACAATTATAGAGATGATCACACAAAGAGGGTGGACTAGTCCTAAGCTTAGACCACATATAGCCACTTTAATGATACCCTAATTTATTTGTTTTGTTGTTTTGGAGTTGGATCCGCATGATCGCCCTGTGTATATTACTTTTTTGAATTAACCTATATTCCTTTAGTTCAAAAATAATAATAATAATAATAATAATAATATAACACTAGTCAAGATTCAACAATACCCCCTCACTGATGTCTTCTCTCTAGGAAATAATAGTTTTCTTCTCTCCAAGAAAATTGTTACAATCCCAAGATTAAGTCTCTCTACCTGAGTTTTTCTCTCCCTCTTCTCGCTATTCCTTTTCTCTCATTTTTTCTTCCTCCTTGGACCGTCAATCCATGGTGAGTGACAAGTTTTCCAATCTTCTTTTGGGGATCTTGGGGGAGAGTTGTGGTTTCTTTGCCTTTTTTTTTTCTTTTCTTATAAGGTTTGAGGTTTTTCTCCTTTAGAGTATTTTGTTTAGTTCAAACTGGTTCAAGATTTTATTCATCTTCTAGTTTCTTGGACTTTCAAACATTTATCTAAAACCTACCATCACATACCAAGTTTGAGTTTTTTTCTCCTTTAGGGTATCTTGTTTGGTTTATAATGATCTTGGATTATACTCCTCCATTAGTTTCTAGGATTTTAAATCTATTTTATGAATCCTACCATCAGATATTAGTTAAAATCTTTTTGTTTGATATGGAAATCAATCAATCATCTCAAAATCATCATTTTCGAAAATAAAACCTGGAAAATCTAGAAAAAACAAAAAGTTTGGAAACATGAATGAAGCTAATTCAATATGATTAGCTTTCAAATCTCAACACCCCCCTGAGCCATTCTATGCAAATTAGTGGGGTGACTAAGGGAAAGTACATGTATCAAGAAAAATACTAATGTCAATTATACCAATTCATCAACAACTAAGCAACACAAAGAAGAAAATGAGAACTACTGTATATGTGTTGAAAATGACATAAAAGAAAATCAACTTGCAATCGTTGGAAATTTTCTGTCCAAAAAACATATGCATAAAAGTTCATTATCTAGTGGCCTAGCTAGTTTTTGGTGTGATCCTAGTTGAATTAAAATAAAGGAACTGGACTATGGTTTTTTTTCATATCTCGATGGAAAAACGGTGAGATATTAAACAAATTCTGAAAAAAGGAAACCTGTGGATTTTTAGGAATGGGTGATCTTTTTTCAAACCAAACGCCCGCCTGAAATCTGGAGAAGGGGAGACGGAGCCTTGCCTCCTTAAATGAAAATTCATACATAGGGAAGCACGTTCCCCCAAACACCGAACAAATCCGTTGTTCGGGATGAGGAGAAAACATAATCCCAATTCCTAGGAGCCCCTTGGACCAAGTCCTCCAAAATGGTGTAGGCACTGCGAGGGTACTCCACAAAGCGAGAACCCATCTCCGACGGTTCCTCCCTAACCCATGAAAAGTCGAGCACAACATAGACATCAAGCATATCTTCGTCCGTTTCATGCTCTTCCACTTCATGCTCATCCACTTTTACGTCTTCGTCCATTTCATCCACCTTTAAATCCTCGTCCATTCTGTGCGGGTTCATCTTTACATGAAAATCAGAGAAAACCGGTGAATTTGACGTCCCATCAAATCCACCCTTCCACCGTAGTTCAAGTGAAAGGGCGAGGGCCAGAGCCAGGGAAAGAAACACATAACAAGGAGCGAGAGAAACCACCGTTAAAGATCCCTCGAGGAGAACCCTCCTCGGGGGATTCATATGTTGCTCAAGGGATTCATCGGAAAGTCCATATGTTGCCCAGGGGTAACGCCTTAATTTTTATGTTTATTTTTATGAAATAAATATAAATATTGTAATGGTCTGTTTGGGTTAATTGAAGAAAAATGTTTTATGAAAATAATAATAATATAATAATGTGTATTATTATAATATTGTTATTATTTAATAAAATAAAAGAAAATAATAAGTTGGAGGACTGAGGGACAAAAGTGTCCATTGGGTTTTATGAAAAGGGGAAAGGCACGATAGAATTCTCACATCGTGTATTTTGACGAAGGAACAGGGGGAACTCTGAAGAAAAGGGAGGAGAAAAAGATCAACGATCGTGAAACCCAAGGGTGAAGATTTGAAAAGCTTCAATTTTGAGGTAAGAGGGGAGAAATGGTTTATGATTGGTGATATAACATAGAAGGGTAATTGGGAGTTCCTTCCTCCCTTAGATATTTTTAAGAGATTCTGATATGAATGGTTGAATTGATGCAATATTATGAAATTGTTCATGAATATGATCATAGATTGTGTATTGATAATATATTTGATGTTGTATGTATGATATTGGGAGATTTGGCATATGAAGGTTAGAGAGGTTAGAGTGAATGAGGAAGAGGATAAAATCTCATAATTTCCCCAATTTGATCTAAGAGAGTTTAAGTATAAAACTAATTAAGGTTATAGGCATAAATAGATAGAAAATATGTAAATTGGTCTGTTTTGGATGTTAAATTCGAGCTAGAATGAATTGAGTTCGTGCAGGTGTAAAAGAGAGAAGAAATTGAGAAAATTGGATTTTTGAGTTCAGGAGGCCCGACACGGGTCGTGTCACAGGACACGGTCGGCCGTGTCAGCCCCCTGTAGGATGTGATTTTGTGATTTTTGGGGGCGTGTCCCCAGGCCACCTGACACGGGAAGCCGTGTCAGGCCACTGTAACTTTGAAAAATCGTTCGTTTTAAGGCGGATTTGACTAGTTCTTTCGATTTAGGCTTACCCTAGTGGAATAGGACCTTGAAGGTGATTTTATTAGTGATTATAGGACCTGATGACCTCCTTTAGGGAAAGAGTTTGGGTTCCTAAATGAATTGTATGTTTCCTTGTGAATTGTTTTAATTATGAATAATATGCATTGTATACTTGTATGAACTGAAATGATGCAGTAATATTTGTTGAAAGGGATCATGAGGATCGTGGTGTATGAATTGTTTATGCACGTTGTGATATTGTATATGTTATTGAGTATGCATACGGATACATTTGGTGGAATAATCATGTCTCGGATGGAGCTTAAGTGATTATTCGGATTCCTTGAGAATCGTTGGTGCATGAATGATCGTGTCTCAGTAGGAGCGTAAGCGATGCATCCGGGTTCGAATTAATGAACCGTTGTTGTGAGTCGGTACCGCATTTGCATTGTGCATTTGAGTCACATTGCATTATGATAATCGATTGTTTGAGAATGATGTGTTTGGGGTGTAAATTTACTCCTTCATGTATGTTGTTTGCACCGTTATATTATGAATCTATTTCTCACCCCGGTGTTTGTTTTGTTGCGTTTGTGCTTCTTCGGAAGTACAAATAACTCATGTACTTGAGAAGTGTTGTGGTGTTGAAGTCCGTGTCATAGGAGCTCTGATATGTAACGGGAACAGGGACCTTTTATGAAACCATTTTTATTTTTGAACTCTTAAACTCTGTCATATTTATGTATTTAATCATGAAACTATTTTATGATTAAAGTTAAGTTGTTGTAAGCACTTGAAGGAAATAAGTTAATTGTTGGTTTGTTTTGAAAGTGAATACCCACTTGGTGGTTTAAACTCTGATTAACTTAGAAAATTGTTTAATTTTTAAAAAGGAAAAAAGTGGGTGTTACAATTGGTATCAGAGCAGGTCGGTCCAACCGGCCAGATTGAGTCAGTCCTTAGAACAGGAGTAGTTGAGAGTCCTAACCTGTATGTGTTTGTTGTATCAGTATGGCAGGAAGGAATGATGTTGCTCTTGCTGCGGCTATGCAAGCCATGAAGCAGACTGTTGAGAACACCGTGCAGGTCGTTCAGGGGGGAGGTGATGCTCAGTCTCGTGCATTGGATCAGTTCAGGAATAACAAGCCGCCTAAGTATGAAGGTGGAATTCTGGATCCCGAGGCTGCGCAGAGGTGGTTGAAAGCAGTGGAGAAGATCTTCAGAACCATGGGATGCTCTGATGATCAGAAGGTGAGGTTTGGTACTTATATGCTGGAAGGTGAAGCTGAGGTCTGGTGGGACAACAACCGCCAGAGATTAGAAGTTGCGGGTACTGCAATCACTTGGGCTATTTTTTGCCGAGAATTCCTGGAGAAGTATTTCCCGGAAGATGTCCGTAGTGCTAAAGAAGTCGAGTTCTTGGAACTCAAACAAGGTAACATGATTGTGGCAGAGTATGCGGCCAAATTTGAGGAGTTGGTGCAATACTGTGCGCACTACAACACTGAAGAGGCTATTACTTCCAAATGCTTGAAATATGAGAATGAATTACGTCCTGAGATTAAGCTGGGCATTGCTTTCCAGAAGATCATGAATT
The DNA here is from genome assembly GCA_963966055.1 of Lathyrus aphaca. NCBI lineage: Eukaryota > Viridiplantae > Streptophyta > Magnoliopsida > Fabales > Fabaceae > Lathyrus > Lathyrus aphaca. The sequence continues at coordinate 540,486,741 of OZ014522.1, read as the reverse complement.
ACCCAGAGTTGGTGAGTAGAAGCATGATATATGATAATGACAACAGGGCCCGAATTGCACACTATAGAAGCATACTTCAAGCTCAATGTTTTTGATGACGTCAACATTATTCAAGCTCATTCCAGATTGCAAAAAGTCGAGATGACAACAAAGATCAAGATCATGGCTATGCATCATCAATGGAATGCTTCCGTTCGTTTCAAGCTTTTGTGCAACACTTTCAAGACTTGTCTCAAGGCTTAGGTATATCAAAATTTACTCCTTAATATGATATACAAGTGTTCAAAATATTCATCATAATTTTTAATGCATGTGCATCATTTTGAAAATAATTGGAACTGGTTTTAACACTTAAAACATAAATATTTTTCTGTGTTTTAACAGTGTTAACCGGTTAACCATATGGGTTAACCGGTTAACGGTCTCAATTTTTCAATTCTGTGGTAACGTTTCTGGGCGTTAACCGATTAACACTGTAGAATTTTTGAAAAATTGTTTCTCTTCAAATTCAAATTTTTATTAAGTGTTATACCTCTTCATGATTTTATTTCATAACTTTTTTATACCTTTTCAAAGAATTTCTTTTTAAATTCTCATACCTTTTTGAATAGGTGTTTCAACTATTATAAATTTTTAAAATTTCAAATTCATAAACACCTCCTAGAATTTTCAAATATTATCATACAATCAAAATCACTAAATTCAAATAATTTTCATATTTCAAAAGTGTTCATAAGTTCATCTTTTTCATATTTTCTTGAACACTTGTATTGAATCTTAAGTAGTGACTTTTGAATATAGGAGAAGATCAATTTTTATTGATACCATTCATTGTACTCTCACTCAAACAAAAAATTATAGAAAGTGTTTTCTATTTGTGACTTGTGTTCCAAGGATTGTTTGGACATAAGGGTAAGTGTGGCGAGAGGATTGTTCTTGCACACTTGTTTGTATAGTTTGTTAGAAAGTAAGCCTCACCATTGAAGGTGTGATAGGTTGTACTGTTCTAAAGAAACTAGTGGAAATCTCTTTCGTGTTGAAAGGGGACTGGATGTACCTTCAGATTGTGAAGGGAACCAGGATAAATCTCTGTGTCATCTTTACTTTCTTGCTTTACCGTTTTTCATTTTATAAACCGTAAAAAGCAAAATTCATCCATCGAATAAAAAGAATCGAAAAATTTGATAACACCTAATTCACCCCCCCCCCTTTAGGCGCACTTTGATCTTACAATTGGCATCAGAGCAGGTTTAGGTAACCTGTTCCTACAAGATCCTATGGCTTCCGCAAACTCGAATCCTGTTTTCAAAGATGGTGGAAGTAGCAAAAAGCCTCCGCTCTTCTCCGAAGAATACTTTGATTTTTGGAAAATCAGAATGAGGGCACATCTTGAAGCCCAAGGAGAAGGCATATAGGAAGCAATCGAAGAAGGTCCGCATAATCCTGTTAATGTGATCAACGGCGTTGGAACTGCAAAGTTGAAGAATATGTATGATGAAGATGATAAAAAGAAGATCCTAAATGAGAAGAAGGCAATCAACATACTTCAAAGCGCTCTTAGTATGGACGAATTCTTTCGCATATCACAATGAAAATCGGCAAAGGAGATTTGGGATACTTTGGTAGAAACACATGAATGAACAACAGAAGTAAAAAGATCAAGGCTTAACACGTTGAGTCAAGAATATGAAATGTTCCGCATGCAGCCCGGAGAATCTATTGTGGCCTTACAAAAAAAGATTTGTTCATCTAACCAACCACTTGATTGCACTCGGAAAGACCTTCACCAACGACGATCTCAATTTGAAAGTTCTAAGGTCTTTGACAAGGGAATGGCAACCGAAGGTGACCGCTATTTCGGAGAAGAAGAGTCTCTCAACAATGACATCCGCATCTCTATTCGGTAAACTTCAAGAGCACGAATTGGAACTTGGAAGGCTCGAGAAGCACGAAAGTCAAGAGAAAAAGTCCAAAGGAATTGCTTTGAAGATTGACACGAAGGATGACAAAGATGACGAGATTTCCGAAGATGAGAACTTCATGCTTCTTATTAAGAAGCTTGGTAAGTTTTTTAACAAAAATAATAATTCCTCTTTTCCTAAAAAGAATAAACATTTCAGGAAGAAGGATGCATCCACATCGATTCAAGAAGTTACATGCTATGAATGTGGAAAGCAAGGTCACATAAAACCGGATTGTCCAAGACTTGCAAAGAAAGGAGGATTCAAAGGCAATAAGGACTTCAAAAATAAAAAGGCTTATGTCGCGTGGGATGACAATGAAGTTAGTTCCTCATCGGAATCAGAAAGCGATGAATATGCAAATATGGCGTTAATGGCGTCACATCACTCCGATGAAGAAAATGATGAGGTATGCTTGAAAACAACCTCTACTCAATGGTATCTCGATAGCGGTTGTTCAAAGCATATAACGGGCGATATCAACAAATTTTCAAGTCTAACACTTAAGGCCAAAGGATACGTTACTTATGGCGATGATAATAAAGGAAGAATTCTTGGAGTTGGAACCATTGATGCATCTCCTCATACAATCATCGAAGACGTCCTTTATGTGGAAGGCCTTAAACACAACCTTCTTAGCATAAGTCAATTGTGTGACAAAGGGTTCCGAATCAACTTCACAAAGGAGGAATGCTTGATAGAACACAAAGTCACTCATGAACGCTTGCTAAAAGGTAAACGATTTAATAACATTTTTATGATTTCTTTTGATGACTCTTCCTTGAAGGTGAAATGCTTAATGGCAAACAACAACGAGGCATGGCTTTGGCATAAGAGGATTGCTCACATTCACATGGAGCATTTGAACAAATTATTAAAGCATGATCTAGTTGTTGGTCTTCCGAAGATAAAGTTTATCAAGGATAAGCTTTGTGATGCATGTCAAAAGGGGAAGCAAACCAAAACATCCTTCAAAACGAAGAAAGTGATATCTACTTCAAGACCACTACAGTTGTTACATATGGATCTTTTCGGTCCATCAAGAACAAAAAGCTTCGGAGGTAACGTTTTTGCCCTAGTTATTGTTGATGATTTCTCTAGATACACTTGGACGTTGTTTTTAGTGCAGAAAAGTGATGCCTTTAAAGCATTCAAGAAGTATGCCAAGCAAATTCAAAATGAGAAGTCACTCTCAATTGTTTCCATAAGAAGTGACCATGGTGGCGAATTTCAAAATTCATCATTTGAAGATTTTTGTGAAGAGCATGGAATCTCTCACAATTTCTCCGCACCAAGGACTCCTCAACAAAATGGTGTCGTAGAGAGGAAGAATAGGGAATTAGTGGAACTTGCAAGGACAATGCTTAGCGACTCAAATCTTCCTAAATATTTTTGGGCGGATGCGGTTAGCACGGCTTGCTTTGTAAGTAACCGTGTCAATATTCGACCTATTCTCAAGAAGACCCCATATGAGTTGTTCAAGGGAAGGAAACCCAACATATCTTTCTTCCACATATTCGGATGCAAATGCTTCGTTCTCAACAACGGCAAGGACAACCTTGGTAAGTTTGATGAGAAATCCGATGAAGGTATATTTCTTGGCTATTCTCTATCAAGTAAAGCTTTTAGAATTTTCAATAAACGAACATTTACTATTGAAGAATCTATACATGTTTCATTTGATGAGACTAACCCCTCGAAAGAGGATAATATTATTGTGGATGATGATGATGTAGTAGATCTATCACAATAACAAAAGGAGATATCAAAAGAACAAGCAATATCACAAGAAGATGACTCACCAACCATTGAAGAACATCAAGATCTTCCAAAAGAATGGAGAACTCATAGAGATCACCTGATAGATAAAGTGATTGGTGATATTAGCCAAGGCGTTGCAACTCGACTCAATCTCAAGGATGCTTGTCTCAACATGGCGTTCGTGTCTCAAATTGAACCAACAAAAATCGATGAAGCCTTAGGCGACGATCAATGGATAATAGCTATGCAAGAAGAACTCAACTAATTCGAAAGGAACCAAGTTTGGACTCTTGTACCAAGACCGAACAACAAACATATCATAGGCACAAGATGGGTGTTCAAGAACAAACTTGACGAGAATGGGATCATAGTTTGTAACAAAGCAAGATTGGTCGCACAAGGCTACAACCAAGAAGAAGGAATTGACTTTGATGAAACATTCGCTCCGGAAGCAAGGTTAGAAGCTATTAGATTATTACTCGCTTACGCTTATTCTATGAATTTTCAGTTGTACCAGATGGATGTCAAAAGCGCCTTCCTAAACGGTTACATCAATGAAGAAGTCTACGTCAAACAACCTTCGGGTTTTGAAGACTTCAAGAATCCCTCTCATGTCTACAAGTTGAAGAAGGCTCTTTATGGCTTAAAGCAAGCACCAAGGGCTTGGTATGATCGCCTTAGCAACTTCCTATGTGAGAAAGGTTTTACGAAAGGAAAGGTTGACAAGACTTTGTTCATCAAGAATCTCAAGGGCAACACCTTACTTGTTCAAGTCTATGTCGAGGACATCATCTTCGGTTCAACGAACAAAGATCTTTGCGAAGAATTCTCTCTTATGATGCAAGGCGAATTCGAGATGTCCATGATGGGAAAGATGAACTACTTCCTTGGTTTACAAATCAAGCAAACAAAGGATGGCATCTTCATCAACCAATCCAAGTATTGCAAGGAATTATTGAAAAGATTTGATATGGACAATTGCAAAGAAATGTCTACTCCAATGGGATATGGAACGTATGTTGATCAAGATCTTTCCGGCACTTCAATAGATATTACAAAGTATCGAGGTATGATCGGTTCACTTTTATATTTGACGGCAAGCTGTCCTGACATTATGTTTAGTGTTTGTTTGTATGCACGCTTTCAAGCTAATCCGAAGGAATCACATCTCACCGCCGTGAAGAGGATCATGAAGTATCTAAAAGGAACGAAGCACGTCGGATTATGGTATCCAAAAGGTAGTACTTGTTCTTTAATTGGTTATTCTGACGCTGATTATGCAGGATGTAAGACCGATAGAAAAAGTACAAGTGGTACTTGTCACATTCTCGGGAATGCACTAGTGTCGTGGGCATGTAAGAATCAAGCATGTGTTGCACTTAGCACGACCGAAGCGGAGTACATCGCAGCAGGAAGTTGTTGTGCTCAAATCTTGTGGCTTAAACAACAACTCCTCGATTTTGGTATAGACCTCGGTTGTATCCCTCTCCGATGTGACAACACAAGTGCCATCAATATCATGAAGAACCCGGTCATGCATTCAAGAACAAAGCACATAGATATCCGACATCACTTCCTTCGAGATCATGTTCTAAATGGAGATGTCGATGTTACATTCGTGGATACACACAATCAACTCGCCGATATATTCACTGAACCGTTGGCTAAAGAGCAATTTTACAAGATTCGACGAGAACTTGGTATTCTTAATGAAGGTGACATCTAACCTTAACTTTAAAATTGCTTATTGTATGTTTTTGTTGCATTATATGTATGTTTGTTCACTTTTTAGTCATAAAATGCTAGCACTTCCATTTCACCGGTTTTCATTTTTCTCACTTTCGTATACCCGAAAATAATCGGTTTCAAAAACTATTTTGATTGAAAGTTGCATTTTGATGAGTGCTAACACTTTATGGAAATTTTTTTATGAAAAAGTGGTTATTTTTGGTCTAAAACATGCTGCTGGATTTTTCAAAAAATTCAAATTTTTTAACCGTTAACCGGTTAACGTAATAGGTTAACCGGTTAACACATCCAAAACTTGGATTTCCAGCGCAGATTTCAGACTCTGTGTTTTTTATTCTTTTGTTTTTTGTTTTACTATGTTTTTAATATATTCTTCAAGTACATTGCATTGCATGTTTGGTTCATTCAATTCCACATGTTTTAACTCTTCAACTCTTTGACTACCATAAACTCTATTTATCATCTTCTTCCAACTTCCAACCTTCAACAACTTAAAACCCCATTAAAACCCACTATCTCTTCATCTTTATAACACTCTTCAAACTACATTCAACTCACCCAACATCAAATCCGAAAATATCATCTCCTCCAAAACCCTAACTCTATCATTGTTCATGGCACCCCAAAGAAAAGGAAAGGAACCAGACTCAGTGTCAGAAGAAGCTCCAGCTGCAGAAACAATGGAATCCACCAAGAAGAGGAGGCTGGATTTCAAAGTCAAAGTCAGACCACTGCTTAAAGGTAAATATGTTCTTCTGAAATCCTTCAAACCTCCAACCTTTAAATTTCCTGCTTTGCTAGAATTTCAAGAGATGAGTGACTTTGTTGCTGACAACGGGAGAGTTTACCCGGATTTGGTCCAATCCTTTATGCATAACTTTTCTCTCAACATGGATAGGCATGGTAAACATAAGTTGCATACTCTTGTTAGAAATTGTGAAATTAAGGAGGATTTAGGTGCTTTGGCTGCATCCTTGAACATTCCATTTTCCGGTGTGTTTCTCCGCAAAGGCGTGAATCACATTGATGATGTTTGGTCCGGCTACAACAAAATGGAATATTATTACTCAATCTGCCGTTTTCCAAAGGATGTTGTGACATCGGGACAGTGCACTTCAAGAACTCTATGCTATGCAAAGAATTTGATCGTTGATGATCGGTTGTTACACTATATCATTTGTTATGTGCTGCTGCCCAAGGATTCAAACCAATCTCAAATCAATGACTTGGAGATGCAAGTGCTGTTTGCTATCAAGAAAAGGGTAAAGATTAATTGGATGCTTACAATGATGTATCACTTGAAGCAACAACTATCTTTAAAGACAAGACTTCCGTATGCTAGGCTCATTTCTTGGATCATTGAGCAAACCGACTTGGTTATTGGTAGGGAACCTTTTATCGCCATGAAGGCTACGGCGAACGAAATAAATGAGATTACAATTGTGAAGAATACCGGAATTGTTTTACGCAACGATGGTTCTTATGAATATGCCGATGGTTCGTCCACTCCATCCTTTCCTATTCCCGAAGGTGGCATAACCAATGACTTCCTTTACACCACCATCATGACACACCACCGAGAAGCTCAACAAAACCACCGTGAAACCCAACGCACTCTTAAAAGTCTTCGGAAATTGATTATCGGTTCTCACAACCAAACCAAAGAGGATGATGAAAGTGAAGCCGGTAGTGAAGATGGTGAAGATGAAAGTGATGATATGTCGGAAGAGGAATGAACATGCACGTCTTGTTGCTTTTGTTGTTTTTATTTAGTTTTAAAATTTTGTTATAAATCCTAAGTTTGTTAGGCAATTTTGATTTCGTTTCGGTTATGTTTCCGTACTCTTTTCCGTTTTTAATCAAATTATGTTTTTGTTATATTTGTACTTTCGTGTATGTTTTCATGCTAAAGTGCATCATGCTGAATTTTATGTTGTATTTTTCATGATTATGCTTGATCCTCTCTTCCTTTTTGCTAATGCCAAAGGGGGAGAAGATCTTGGTTTCTAATATCTCTCTGTGCAGAATTTTGCCTCTGTTTAGATAGGGGGAGTTGCTGGACATAGGGGGAGAAGCAAGCCTAGAACAACATCAATCGATCAAAGCTTGTACGCAAAATTCGTTTGGTTGTCATCATCAAAAAGGGGGAGAATGTAGAAGCATACTTCAAGCTCAATGTTTTTGATGACGTCAACATTATTCAAGCTCATTCCAGATTGCAAAAAGTCGAGATGACAACAAAGATCAAGATCATGGATATGCATCATCAATGGAATGCTTCCGTTCGTTTCAAGATTTTGCGCAACACTTTCAAGACTTGTCTCAAGGCTTAGGTATATCAAAATTTACTCCTTAATATGATATACAAGTGTTCAAAATATTCATCATAATTTTTAATGCATGTGCATCATTTTGAAAATAATTGGAACTGGTTTTAACACTTAAAACAGAAATATTTTATGTGTTTTAACAGTGTTAACCGGTTAACCATATGGGTTAACCGGTTAACGGTCTCAATTTTTCAATTCTGTGGTAACGTTTCTGGGCGTTAACCGATTAACCCATATGGTTAACCGGTTAACACTGTAGAATTTTTGAAAAATTATTTCTCTTCAAATTCAAATTTTTATTAAGTGTTATACCTCTTCATGATTTTATTTCATAACTTTTTTATACCTTTTCAAAGAATTTCTTTTTAAATTCTCATACCTTTTTGAATAGGTGTTTCAACTATTATAAATTCTTAAAATTTCAAATTCATAAACACCTCCTAGAATTTTCAAATATTATCATACAATCAAAATCACTAAATTCAAATAATTTTCATATTTCAAAAGTGTTCATAAGTTCATCTTTTTCATATTTTCTTGAACACTTGTATTGAATCTTAAGTAGTGACTTTTGAATATAGGAGAAGATCAATTTTTATTGATACCATTCATTGTACTCTCACTCAAACAAAAAATTATAGAAAGTGTTTTCTATTTGTGACTTGTGTTCCAAGGATTGTTTGGAAATAAGGGTAAGAGCTTGTGCCCTCTCTACTGCACCAAATGCCTTGGCATTCATAAGGGATTTTGAGTTTGTGTGTCGTTATCTGAAGATAGGTGCGACCATATGTTTGTTCTTCATGATCTTCCATCTCTAGAGGAATTCTCAAGAAGGTCGACACAATTGGGTGTCGTTGAAGCAGGCAAGCAGGATCTTCAAAGCATACTTAGACTCTGTTCGCGACATTAAGTACTGATTCTACGTTATTCAGTCGTGCACGCAAATGGCCAAGGACTCGCTCTATTACAAGGAGGTCGTTGACGATAAGGAGAGGTTGGTGGCTTATTTTTCATTGGATTGGGTGGACATCTATTTTTCAGCATGCCAGCAACCATTATATAACGAAGCTCGGAGATCTTAGCACTGATGACATGGCGTCATACACCACGCTTGCCAACTTCGTCTCTAGCTTTCGCCTATTAGACCTCGTGGATTCAGAAGGGCGTATCCTTCTGAAATCTGATGGAACACCAAACACCTAGGCTAGATTGATTAATGTAAAGGCGCTTCTCAGCTGCCTGAATGATGATACAGAAATGCAACTCTTAGTTGGAGTTTTAGTTATGTTGTCTTGTATCCGAAGATTTAATCGACAACTAACTTATTTATGTTTTTCTTGCAGGTAAAATGACCGAGATGTGAGAATGCTTGGTGAATGCATACAAAGTAAAACTTAAGAAGGGACCCAAAGGTAAGGTCAAGAATGTAAAAGAAATGGCCACCCTCAAAGGGTTTGTTGTTATGGGCAACTCTACTCCGGGGAGCGCTCTGACGGGTGGCTCTCCGCTAGGGAAAAGTACGAGGTTCGAAGAGAAGTCCTCTCCTCCAAGTACTGTTATGGGATCTTTAGGCACATTTGTTCTAACTCAGTGCGTGACCCAAAGATCGTTATTTGATGATGGGTTATCTGTTTGGGTTCTCAAGTTGGACGCATTGGCCATTCTGACTATTGGTCGTAAGGACCTGATATCGGATCTATGTCGAGATGTTGCAGGGATGATGTGGATTCTCAAAGTTTCCCTTACCCTGAACGATGCCGACACTGTCCCTTGCAAGGATCTTCAAACTGTTAAAGATAAACTTGCTGAGTTGAAGATCGAAAATGCTAAGGTCGAGAACGATCTGCTTCAGGCGAAGGGGAATTACGAGAGTAAGCTCGAGCTGATGAGGGAAGTCACCGATATTAGGAACAAGATGGCAGGCCTAACTCCTGAGAACGAGCGCCTGAAGAAGCAGGTCGTGGAGGCGGAGAGCAAGTCGGCCACCGGGGAGGACGAGACTGGAGAGGAAGCCGCAATAACAACTAGAGCCGAATTGATCGCTTGAATTCGCTTGCTGGTACATGAAAATTTGGCAATGGCTTTGTTTGGCTTCCACAACGCTGTTGAGCTACTTAAAGTGAAGAACTCCGAGGTGGATTTGGTCGTGGAAGGCACTGGTCCTCTTTATCGCGTGGAGAAAGGTGTGGTTATCCCTCATGACGAGGAATGAAGCTTTCTGGTCTGCGTGCCATTTTGATGTATTTTTTGTGTATGGGACTTAGTCCCTTTTTTATGTGACAATCTTCGGCCTCGTGGTCGGTATTTTTGGATAAATATAATTATTTCACTATTTACCTTGTTTGTGCATTGTTATTGTGACCAAATGTATGCTTTGAATGTTTAGACATAGAACTAGAGATATGCTCGACATGTTAAGATGAACTCGATAGTGTATGGAACTTGTCGAGGGGCGAGATTTGTTCTTGCTAAAGAGAATCGAGGACGCGGTTGAGTTCCTTATTCCCTTAAGGCTTAGGCCTTTCCCATCGCGAGCTGGGGGTCTTCCACGCTGGTATGGCAACAATGGAGCTCGTTTTTAGGTGTCCATGTTAGGGAAATCATCTGTCTGCCAACTGGGCAAGTGTTAGCTTACGTTTGTGTTAAGGGTTGTACCTATACCACGGTACATCCCTGTGGTCGGGCGCTTCCCCTCCGTTAGCGAGGAAGATCCAACGACAGCTATTTCGCGCTTTGGCTAGATTTATATGTAATAATGTTTAAGCTTTTCAGCGTTTGTAAACACCCCAAATTTTCCCTCACTCATTTCACCATGGCTTGTGGTTTTTTTCATTTGCATAGGTTTAATCACATCATCTCATATAACATTTTTGCTTCACTACATTGGTTCTAAGTCATCTGCATCTAGGGTTTGTGATTTGAGCAATCCCTGAGCTATCTGAGCCACTCCAAAGGTCTTCAATCTTCTCAAGAGGGTCCATGTATGTTCAAACATCATATTTTATCCTCCCAAGATCAAGAAAGTCAGAAAATCACAAGAACTGAGAAAGGCATGGAAGTAGAGCCAGGTTTAACTGCACAGATGACTTAAAATTAGGGTTTTGGTTTCAGAGGCCATAACTCCAACGTTTTTGGTCATTCTTGTTTCTATTGGTCTCTATATGATATAAGGATCATGCATACCAATTTTCATGAAGAAATTCAATGGGGAAGGCATCTGATCACAAGATGACTTCTTGAGCAAGTCAGTGCAAAATCAGGGCATCTGAGGCCCCCAATCACCCAACCAAAGGGTCTTCTCCATCATTTTGAATGTATATGATCTTTATTTGATCTTAGAAGAAGTTAGAAGTTCACAAAATTGAAGAATTTCAAGCCATTTGCAAAGTTGCCATTTTGGGAAAGTGACTTGTAATGAAAACTTGCCATTTTGGGAAAGTTTTTCAACCTCCTCTTTTTGATTCAAAAAGGCTTCAAATGGAAAATTCTTGGTCATGAAAGTTGTAGGTTGGATCCTCCCATTTTCAAAAAGTACAAGAACTCATTCTAATTCATTTTAGAACTTAAGTTATGGCTTGTCAAAGTTGGGAAAAATCACTTAATTTTCACTTTTGTACCAAAGAGGGAAGTTTGCAAATTCTTGTGCCAAGCCAATTTGGGACCTCTAATGCATCTCTACACATCATATCATCCTAGTGCAACTCATTTGGATCAGATTTGTGCCTTGAATCACAAGCTTTCATGCTTAGAACTTCACAAATTTCAAAAGGGGCCAAACTTCCCCAAAATTGCAAAATGGATCAAATCTCTTCAGCCACTTGTGCCAGCTGCAAAATATGACTTCCATGGACCTCCTTGAAGCAAGCTGACTCGAGCCATACCCTTGTACCGTGACTGAACCATCCCATGCCTTCACTTACACAAATGTTGACTTTATGCATTTTGCTCCATACCAATCACACTGCTCCACAACAACTCTCTGACCTATCAAGGATTGATATGTGTACCAAAAGCAACCCAACACATAACACAACACAACCTGAAACTCCAAGAACTCAACACACTCCAAAATCCCCAAATTTGCAAAAGCCTTCGAATCTCTTGATTCAACCATCAAACCTTCAAGTTTCTTTCACCATTCAACTCACCATGATCCACTGAGCATTTCCCACCTTTCATTTGGCCCTAAAACCTTCACAATCAAAAATACGATTTTCACATTCCACAAACTGAACTTCTGCCATTTTCATTTTAAGGCCACATAAACTCCAACCAAGCATCACAAACAGTTGAGGAGGATCATTGGAGCTGGTTTGAAGCAAGGAACTGGCCAGAAAGCACCATTTTCGAAAGCTTCAGTTCAGGTATCATCAAGAACTTTTTTTCCAGAAACCTGATTTTAAGTTCTTAGATTGTTCTCTATGCTTCACTGATCACACTGCACCTTTTGGTTTTGAAAATGATTGAATATTAAGCATGTATGAAGCTTCTGAAATTTCTGTGATTTTTTCCGTTTTGCTTCGAATCCCTCTGATCATGTGAAATAAATCCTGTTTGATGATTGATTCTTGTTTAGAATGGGGTGGGGATCATTTCTGGAGAGTTAGAAAGCTTAGGGTTGTGTATTGAGTGAGATTGAAGAAATGGATGGCCGGAGAAGATGACCGGAACACTGTTCCGGTCACCTGAAAGTAATTAGGGTTCAGATTAGGGTTAATGACATAATTAGCGTAGTTTGAATTCTGGCCGTTGGATAGCGCGCGAAGTCAATTCCCTCCCTTTTAAGTTTGAACCTGGGCCCTTGGATTGGCTGACTTTCTCATTTTCTCATTTAATTCATTTTTATTTCATTTGTTTTATATTTAATTTCAACGAATTTTAAAAAATAGTAAAATGCATCAAAAAATTCTGAAAATTTTCATTAAATCTTTTAATAATTTTCAGAACCCAAAAATATTTTTATTTTTATTTTTTGCATTAAAAATTATTTTTAAATCATTTAAATGATTATTTTTAATTAGTTAATGAGAATTAATTAATTAAAAATACATTTAGGTATTTAAAAATTCAAAAAAAATTCACATTGCATTTTAATACATTTAGAAACATTATTAAATTCTTCAAACAAATTTCTTTTTGATTCTTGACCTATTTTGACATTTTTCTTTGGAATTAAAGTTCTTAAAAAGCAATATTTTTGTCCTAACTTAGAAAAATTCATTCTGCCTAACCATGAAGAGTTTGATGTTGGTTCTTTTTGCATTATATTCTTCATATCATGTAATTTCTAGGGTAAAATTGGTTTGAATTTATATTTCATTTTCAATTTGATGTGTATTTTTCCTTTTGAAGTTCCTTAAAGCCCTAGCCAACTTGAGAAAATCATAACCCCCATTAGGTTAAGAGTTAGGTCCCCTCCTTTGGGCAGTGAACTTGTGTAGGGTTAGGGTTCCTTTGATCCCATTTTCAATTTTTTATCATGTCATTTGCTTCTGATTTTGAATTTTGCTTTGTGTCTTGTGCATAAACCCTAATTTTTGCCTTCATTTGCATCCATCTCTCATTTGCTTGTATACATGAGCTTGCCATGACATTTTGTGCATCAACATGACATATAAGACATCTTAGGACATATTAGAATCATGTTTGACCATTGCATCTTTCACTTTCCATGTTATACCTCCATTGCATTTCATAAACTTTCATGAACTTTCATGGTTCAAAACATGCTTCATTTGCATCCTTATCCTTGTATGATTATCCACAACTCTTGATATGTGTTTGCATCATCTCTTAGCATCATTAACATCATGTTTATGCTCCTGACTTTGGTGTGCATCATTGCATTTCACCTCATTTTCATTTCATTTCATTTCATTGTTACTAACTTTTCAGGTGGTAAGTCATTGAGAAGTGAATTTGCCTTCACTTCTCACAATCTCTTCTCATCTCTCTTATGCATCATTGCTGCATTTCTCTTTGCTTTAGAGTGAGATTTCTCATTCATGTTCATCATTCACTTTCTTCCTCCAAGTTACTTATCTTCTTCAGTGAAGTAAGTAACTTGCTTCTTCTGTTTCTCCTCCTTTCATCTGTTCCTTCCATTGGTGGCTTCTCTGAAGATTTCTTGCAAGCCTCACAAACCATAGGAACATCCAAGCATGACAACAATTAGGGTTTTGATTAGTCCCCCTTTAGCTTTTACCTTTGTGTCTTCTTTGTGTCTTCTCTTCTCACCTCATAATCAAGGACTAAACCTTAAAGGTTTTAAGGCTTTGTGATTAAGCTTATGTTTGCGTCCTTCTATTAGGATGGAGTGTATAACTTTAATCCTAATTGTTAAACCCTTAATGTGTTTAAATCCTTTAATCAATCCATCAAAATAATCACTAAGACCTCAAGCTTGTAACTTGGGCCTTGCATTAGGGTTCTAATTCTTCCTTAACTGGTTAAGAAGGACTAACCCTAGTGTTAATGGACAAGTCCCTCTCAAGTTGTCTTACAAACCATAAAATCCACTTCTTAACCTTACCATTAACTAAAATCCACTTTAATAAAGGCTTTGTTTTGTCATGAGTTTAATCCCTAATCATGGATTAAGTTGAGGAGCCTTCCTCAGCTTAAATGTTCTCATCTATCATCCTTCTATTAGGATGGTGTAATGGGTCCATTAAATCCTTGATTATGGCTTAAACTCATTACTTAACACCAAAAAAAATACCATAAACATCTAAATAATCACAAGTAGGTTAATGATCTTAATCCTACACCATCATGGTAATTAAGTTTGAGGTTTTCACTTCATACTTTAGGTATTCTCATTATCCCTAATCAGAGGGAGGATATGATGAGTTTACTAACCCTTGGTTTAGACTTAAGCTCATTAACTTATGACAAACCTCAAAAAGCAATAAAAGATTGAAAACACAAAAAACAAACAATAATCGTCTCCTCCGGGATTCTTTTCTCACCTCATTCACTCATAAACGAGAACGTGCTTCTTCCGTCTAATGCAAGACAGTTTGCACCTGAGCCAGACAGGTCATACACTTGAGCATAGACAAGTAAGCAGTTCACAAGTCAATTTATCTTTCAGTCTCTTTGAGTCGAACTACGGTGTTCTGACTTCCTCATTGCACGAGAGGATACGTAGGCATAACTTAACAGTTATCGAACAAAAGTCTATGTATATCCCCCCTCTTCCAGCATTATTCTTTAAGCCTCATTAGCTTGAGCATTTCACTCTTGTTCTTACACTGACACTTCTCTTATACACTTCACATTTCTTTTACACTGACACTTGCATTCTTTTCCAGCTTTTGCACACAAATTGCACTGACACTACCCCTTTAAAACACAAATCTTTCAAGCGTGGATCCCGTCGAGTACGACGGACAATCTGGATGCTAATACCTTCCCAGGTTGTAACCAACCCCCTTTCTCAGTTTCTCTGGTTCGTAACCGTCTTATCCATATTTTCTAGGTTTATGCAGCATTACCTTTCCTTCGGGATAAAAATGCCTAGCTGGCGACTCTTTTCCTTTCAGTTCACCCTTGTGTGTTCTCTCTCTTTCGCCGACCGTTCGCGTCTGTACCCTATTTGACTTAGCCTCATTTAGTGGGAGCGACAACTTGGCGACTCTGCTGGGGACCCTTATACTGTAACCAGGGCTTCTGGTTCTTTTTGTGGGTTCCTCCTAGCGCTTGTTTGATTTGTGTTTACTGGGGTGTTATGTGCTAATTGTGTTTATTTAGTTGCTTTATTTACTGCTTTATGTAAAGCCTTATTTATTGCATTCTTTACAGTTTTACATGTTTCATACTGTCATTATCATTGCTGGATCTGGTTTGTTGCTTTGGTGGGTGGGGTTCCATTGAGAGTTTAAGGTCCTATACCTGGGACCTGAGTGACACCTAGGCTAGAGTGGTTCATGTTCTTTCCTATTCCATTTCGGTCTGGTGCGGGAATATGAAACACGGTTCAGACGTGGGTTTCTTCTTGAGAACTCTGTGCTACAGATCTCCTGTAGTTCTAGAGCTATCAGGGAAGCCTGCTAAGTCTGGATGACCTTTGATATGACCTTCAGAAACTGAGGTGAATTAGAGGAGGATCTTTTATGGTTATTGTAAACATTGTACCTCTGGGTTTGATGTGTTTACACTTCTCATAACCGATCCAAGTCCGAGGATCCTTGTTCTAGAACATTACCTGTGAGGGGGTTGGGCTGTTTACAGGTTTGCAGGTACCCTTGGCCACATCATACCCTGTTACTGTATTGTTTAAGAATGCTTCACTTTGGACAGTTCTTGTGATTAACCCTGGACATGTGACTCTTTATTTGAGTCCCCCACCTTGGTTACTGGATTTCTGAACCTCCATCTGGACCTTCTTTGAACATACATGGACTTATATCAAGACAGTTAATCAGATCCAGCTTGACCACAAACCCTTGCATATCATTTGCATATATCATCATTGCATCATTTAACATTTGTTTATTTATTTTTCAGGGTATCCACATCATATCTGGTTTGGTTTTGACCCCTTCTTCTGCATAGACCTCTGCTTCATCAGTTATTTGCTTCAGCTATCTTCATCATCACCAGCATCAGCCTGTCAGTGGCTCACTTCCAGCATCAGTCTGTAATCTTCATCAGTACCAATCTTCAGTTTCTTCAGCAGCATTCATGACTACTCCTAGGAAGAGCAACATATCCTACCATTTCTTTGAGCCTGTGTTGACTGGCATCAGGCAGGTCCAGTCACTTATCACACCTGACCACGTCCCACTGTTTAGAGAGCATTATGGAAGTGTCCTGGATATGGTTATGGACCTTGACCCTTCTCAGAGGAGCATGATCCACACATGCTTGCAGTTTTATGACCCTTCTTTGAGATGTTTCACATTCCTGGACTTTCAGCTAGGGCCTCTGCTGGAAGAGTTTTCTTCATTGATTGGAGTACCTATTAGGGGTGGAATCCCTTTCAACCCAGAAATGCCAGCTCCCAGAAATGAAGAAGTAGCAAAAGCCTTGTACCTGGAGCCTGCCTTGATTGAGCAAAGTATGACAACAAAAGCTGGGATCCCTGGTTTGCACTTGGACTTCTTGATTTCTCAGGCCATCCTGAAGGCTTCATTAGGGGAGTGGAGGGCAGTCTGTGCACTGTTAGCCCTCAACATATATGGGGCTATACTGTTTGCAGATGAGCCCAAATTTGTCAGCAAGAATGCCATCCATTTGTTTCTCCTGAAGAACCCAGTACCCACACTGCTGGGAGACTTTTATTATTCCATCCATCAGAGGAATGAGAAACAGAGGGGGAAGTTGGTTAGATGTTATGCTCCTTTGTTTCACACCTGGCTGCTCAGACACCTGCCTAAGTCAGATGCCTTCCTAAATCCTCACCAACAGAAGAATTGGGCCAAGAGGCTCATTGCTTTGACTTCAGATGATATTAGATGGTGCACCCAAAGCACCACGAGGCAAGGACATTATCACCAGCTGTGGACAATACCCGAATGTGCCTCTGATAGGAGTAAATGGTTGCATCAACTACAATCCTTTACTGTTTAAAAGACAACTGGGCTATGCTTTGGTTCACCCTCCCAGAGGGCAAGATTTAGCTGAGACCCTGTATTGTGAAGTGAAACCTAATTCAGCCGCTGTCAGACAAGCATCCTGGGCTTGGGACAACATCCAAACAAAAGGGATGGCCATTCTTGGAAGATGTAATAATGTTGCTTCAGCTCAGTACTATGACTGGTCCCGTACTAGAGCTCAGATTACTGGAATGCCTTTCACCTTGGAGGACATACCTGGACCATCTACAGTACAACCTGCAGCAACTGTCAGCCTAGAAGAATTTAAGAAATTGAAAGAAAGGAATGAGAACCTATCTCAAGCTTTGAAGAAGACTCTTTGGGAAAGGAGTGATGGTCGTCTGGACATTGAGAGATTGGAGAAGCTCAAGGTGGAGCATCTTGCCAAAATTGAGAACACAAAGGATTACATAAGGAAAGCAAGGGCTGGGGAACAAATATTGAAGAATGCCTGTAAAGAAGCCAAGATTCAGAAGGCTAGAACTGAGCTCTATCTGCAAGAAAGTCAGGCTAGGTGGGTCAGGATCACTGAAGCCTGTACACAAGAAGACCAGAAGACTCAAGCCAAGATTGAACAGCTGGAGGCCAATGAGAAAAAGCAGCAGGAAGCTTTGCTGGTAGCACAGAAGGAGATTTCAGAGTTGAAGCTTAGAGCAGGATTGAAAAGATCAAAGGACCAGGACAGACACAAGAAGCTGACCACTGCCATTGCTACCAGGAACCTCCTCATTAGGACCATTACAGAGCACCCAGCTGGTCCAGTGACCGAGGCACTCCTGAAGGAGGTCAAAGAGGATGAGTTCGGACTGGATGTCTGATTCTTTGATTGTTGTTATTTCCATTTGATGTACTTTTTCTTTTTGATGTATTTTGACCCTCCATGGGCATATGTTGTAAAACAGACTATGTATTGTTCACCATTTGTAATATATTTTAGTTTGTTTCCATTCGGGCTTTTCTCTCAACAACATCAGGCATCTTCCTCGAGGTCTGGAAAGGTCAAAACCAAGAACCAAACCGGATACCTTGGAAAACAAATAGGCATACTGCATTGCATACTAACTTTGCTTTTGTTTTGTAGGTATTGTAATTACTATTGTTTCTAACTTTGTTGTGATCTCAGGAAACATTGCTCGTCGCCGAGTGTTCCCTGTCAACCGCGCGCACCGGTACCCGACTCGCAACAACCTTCCCGGTATTCAAATGGAACAAGTACAGCAGGATCTGACTGAGGTCAGAAATAAGATGGCTAATGAGAGAGTGGAGATGAGAAATCAGATGTCTCAATTCATGGCTGTGATGACTGGCTTGGCCCAGAGTCAAGAAAGGTTAAGAGAGCTGGTGGAAAGACAAACTCCTGAAGAGCCTCATCTTGGAACAGGAGGAACCAGTAACAATGAACGGGGTCAGCCTCGTATTGATCCACCAGTATTTGGACCTCATCTGGATCCAGAAGCTAACATCCCGAGGAATGTGCAGGGTAATACTGCTGGAGGGAGAATCTTACAAGAGGATCCCCAAGAAGAGCAGTTTACTGTCATGGGGGCTGGAGATGAAGTATATGACCGGAGATTGGATGAAATTGCTGAGAAATTGAGATCTTTGGAATCTCAGAATTCATTGGGCTTCGATGTGATGGACATGGGGCTAGTGGATGGGGTGAGAATTCCCCACAAATTCAAACCCCCATGCTTTGAAAAGTACAATGGTACCTCCTGTCCTCGCACTCATTTGCAGTCTTTCCTGGGGAGACTAAAAGCTTATACTATGGATGAGAAGCTGTGGATGTTCTACTTTGAAGACAGTCTGACTGGGGCTTCAAGGGAATGGTATTCACACTTGTCTAGAGCCACCATAAGATGCTGGAAGGATCTGGCTGAAGCTTTCATCCGACAATATCAATACAATTTGGACATGGCTCCTAACAGGACCCTCCTAATGGGAATGTCTCAGTCTTCTAGAGAGAGCTTTAGGGAATATGCCCAAAGGTGGAGACATCTTGCTGCTGCTGTCCAACCACCCATGTCAGAAAGGGAAATGGCTGACATGTTCATGAACACATTGCAAGGGACATATATTGATAGACTGGCTACTTTCTCCTCTACCAGTTTTGTTGATGTGGTCATAGCTGGTGAAAGGATTGTGTAACACGGTGGGAGAACTGACTTTAGTTATGTTGCGGATAGCAAGAGTCGCCACCGACTTTTATTTTATCCAAAGGAAAGGCATAAAAGAACAGGAAAGACCTTTTAAAAGATTTTTGGGTCCGGGGGGTAGGTTATGTAAAGGGAAGGTATTAGCACCCTTTACATCCATGGTTATCCATGGGCTCTTAGTTACTTAGCTCACTTTAAAATGTTTTTGAAATGTGAAGTGTGTGAATAGAAATTTTCTTAAGAGTTTGATAATGATCCATGTACGGATGCGTAAAAAACCTTTGTTTGGAAAATTGTTTGAAATGTGAGAAGTATTTGAAATGTTTTTGAAAAGTGAGCAAGTATCTAAGAGGAACCTACCCTAAGTTTAAGTCTTTTATGTTCTTGAATCCTTTAAATGGTAAGACTATCCCTATTATTAAGGAATAGGTAGTCATTACCTTGGATGTGAGGGACAAGTGAAGGGACATTGTTATTTAGGCAACTGTGGGGTGTATAAGCAATTCGAAGGGACTTATCATCTTTATTCGAAAGGGACAAGATCATTACGAAGGCAACATTCGAAAGGGACTTGATCTTTTATCTGTTAAGGGACTAGATGATGTGAAATTGAGGGACTTTGCTTTATACACCCTACTTGACCTTTTGATTAGGCAACATGAGAGGTATCCCTAAGGAAGTGAGATGGCGATCAAAGATCGACTTACGTATGTGAGTGTACAATTTTAATATCTTATCTTTAAATTTAATGAGCTAAATTAATTTTAAATATACAAACATGTTGCACTCCCTATTTTACTAACCATAGCATTTAAAATAAATATTTAAACATTACTACTAAATATTACATCAAAGGAACAATTACATGATAATAATAGCAAATTAAATAAATAAGCAAAATATTAAATGATAAATAATAATTGGGTTAGTAGAAAATAATAATAAACCATAATATATAAATGGGGTTAGTATCATATAAACATAATTAATAATATTAACATAATAATTAAAAAATCAATTTTTATAAGTAATTATTATTTAAGATTAATAAGAAATATGAACAGTTATACTAATTATTATAAAATTTTAAATTATTTACAAATTAAAAATTAAGTTATTATAAACTTATTATGAAAAATAAAATTATTATTACAAAATTAAAATTAGCAATTTTTAACTATTTCTAAACATATATTAAAAATTATTTATATACAAAAATTAGATTATAAACAAATTATAGAAATATGTACATAATTAAAGTAAATAATAAAATAGAATTAAATTTTAGGGTTTGTGAAAATTATTAGGGTTATGAATTTTAGAAAAATAAAATTAGGGTTTATAATTTATTTTACAAATAATTAATGAAATTATATACAAAAAATATATATATACATATTAATAAATATAAACATAAAAAAAAAGGTTTGAAAATAAATTATTATATTTTGACAATATGAAATTTTAAGAAAAGATTATTAATTATTTAGGTTTTGTAGAATTTATATTAATTAATTTAATAGAAAATAAAGAAAATAACAAAACAATGAAAAAAACCTAAAAAAACAGGACCTGGGATTTGAACCCAGGTCCTTTACCTGGCTGAAGGATTCCCAAAACCAACTGAGCCACTGCACGCAGCTGATATGTACTCCACTCCACTTAGTTTTGTTGTCTAACCTGGAAAATTCATGAAAAAAAGAAAAACCACACAAAAGGCCTGGGGGGGATTCGAACCCAGGACCTTTAAACATTACACAAACGCATTTACCATTCCAGCCGGGAGGGCGCATCTGATAGTATAATGACTATGATTAATTATATATTAAAACCAATGAATATCATGAAAAAACAATAAAAAGATGGTGCCTCCAGGATTCGAACTCAGGTCTCACACCATGTTGCGTACATGCCAAAACCACCAGAGCACCTGCGCGTTGGTGATAATAATATAACACAAATGAATAAAATATAAAGATGGAAATTTGAAATTATATTTCGCGCGCAGGACTTCTTCTTCTTCCCTCAGACCTGCAAAATTTCCTACGAATTTTGCTGGGATCTTTGCTACGGATTTATTTTCGCAACAGAACCTAGGTTTCTCAATCACCATGAAACTTGTAAAATCTTAGCAAATTGATTACACCATTGTGATCCTTACATCATATACGATTCAACCATGTTGTTAGAATTAATTTATATTACTTTAATCATAAATCCCCAAATTGGGAGCTTAAACCCTAACAATGGTGATCTTTGATACCTGCACAAAAGCTTCAAACAAACCAACCAGAAACAATGTATAGAGTACAACAAACATTATACAATCAACAAAATCCAGTGAAAGGTCATAAATCTATGTGTTCGAAAAGTTCAAAAACACACAACAAATGTGATTCGGTTTATGCATATGGGCCTGTTTCTGATGATGATAATGATTGGGATGCATTCAGTGATGATCAAGGAAACGATTGAAGTTCTTATTTCACCTGAAAAGTTACAAAATATCAAAATCCGAATTTGAAAAAAATTGAGGAATTTGAAAGTTTGAGAGTTGTCTTTGAGGCAGAAAAATTCGTCCCTTTGCATTAGGTTTGTGTTGTATACTTATAGTAGAGTGGATTTAGGTTAAAAGAATTGATTGTTGTGTGGAAGATTTGGATCAATGAGATTGAAAAAGATTCAAGCTTAAATTTCAAATATTCTTGAATAAACCCTTTCTATTTCAATCCAATCACCATAATTTTTGTATCCATTTGATCCAAACAATTTTTATGACTTTCTAGAAACACAATCTCTTTTAAATATTTGATTTTTCTATTTTATTTTAATTTAAAATGATTTTAAATGAATAAAATCAAAATAAATAAAATAAAATGATGAAAAATCTGAATATTAGAGATTTGGGTCATGCATGAAGTATTGGTATGGATTGGATCATCATATGGCAAGCCCATTTAGAAAAAATTGGTTTTAAACCTCCATTTTCTTCATAAACCAACCAAAAATTTCCCAACTTTGCAAGGGCACAAATCCTTCAATTTTAATGATATGAGGGTGTTCTTGGAAATTTTGGAAAGATTGAAGAGTCCTCTAACCAACCCCACTGGTTTCATGTTCATATCATTTACCATTCTCAAGTTATGCCCTTTTGAAGTTGTTGACTTTTTGTTGACTTTCAAAAGGACCTATAATGTCTTAGCTCATACCTTCCAAATGAAGCATTTTTGGGATTGGCTTGTGAGACACAAAGTTGTAGAGAATTCAATTTCCTTCAAAATGAGCTTTGGATGGAAAATTGGTGATGAAGCATGTCAAAGTTATGGCTGGTCAAATTTCAGTTGACTTTTCCTGAGGAAACCCTAATTTAGAAACCTTTGATTCTTGATGATCTGAACTATCCTTGATGAATCATGATCAACCCTTGATAAAATGATGAATTTTACTTCATATACTTGATGTTGGAAAAAAAATCATGAAGTTTGACTTTGGTTTGACCATAGTTGACCTCAGTTTGACTTTTTAACTGCTTTGACTGATTTTGACTTATCTGATCATCTGACTGAGCAAACCTTTGAGAAAAGTCTTGAAACTTGTCATGGGGATTCTTAGACACATATAAGATGTTATGAAGCTCACTTGAAGTCTTGGAAGTCCATTTAGCCTGATTAAAGTCAAAACCCTAGTTTTGGATGCACTGCTTAGGAGAATGCCTTATCTGAGGGAATTGTCAAACTTCTGACCAATTGTGAACTTTGTGAACCTTGTGAACCATCATAAGATGTCTTGTGAACCTTGTGAACCATCATAAGATGTCTTGTAAACTTCATGAACCTCATGAAAGGTCTTGTGAACCTTGTGAACCTCATAAAGTGTCTTGTAAACTTCATGAACCTCATGAAAGGTCTTGTGAACCTTGTGAACCTCATAAAGTGTCTTGTAGACTTCATGAACCTCATGAAAGGTCTTGTAAGTATTTGTGAACCTTGTGAACCTCTTAGTACACAAAGCCTTGTATTGGGAGGGCAAATTTTGGGGTGCAACAGATTGAAAGCCTACTGAAGATGGGCAAAATTTCTGACAGTGGTGCAAGTTCATCCAGTAA
Organism: Lathyrus aphaca; assembly: GCA_963966055.1. Classification (NCBI taxonomy): domain Eukaryota; kingdom Viridiplantae; phylum Streptophyta; class Magnoliopsida; order Fabales; family Fabaceae; genus Lathyrus; species Lathyrus aphaca. The sequence continues at coordinate 540,463,077 of OZ014522.1, read as the reverse complement.
TCCCAGAAAGCCTTTTGTGGGACCCCGAAGAGCCGGTGAGACCAATTCTATTCATGCAAGCAGGGGCAGACCTCAGTATGTGCACCGGTCAGTAGCAGCAGTTACCATCCCAACTCCAATTCCTCAATAATCAGCATATCCTCAACAACAACAACCACAGTATCAACAACAAATTCAGTATCTGCAACAGAGAACCTACAATAACAGCAACAACAACCAACAACAACGTCCTTTCCAGCAAAGACCATCACAAGCAAACAGGGTAATTGACCCAATCCCAATGTCGTATGCTGCACTCTTGCCACAACTCCTAAAGCTCAACCTAGTTGAGTTAAGGACATTGGCACCTCCAGATCCCCTCAATCTCCCAAAGAACTATGATGCCAATGCTAGGTGTGCATTCCATTCAAACGCACCGGGGCATAATACTGAAAAATGTAGGGCCTTGCAGATGAAAGTCCAAGACCTGGTGGACTCTAAAGCTCTCAACTTTGCACCTCCTCCGAATGTCACAAGAAATCCAATGCCTAGTCACAACGGGCCTAGGATCAATGTTATTGAGGAAGGCAAGCTATCCACCTTAATCACCAGTGTTACACAAATTCTAACACCTTTGGTTGAAATCAAAGCTCAGCTTTTAGAATGCCAAGTGTTCCTCGGGTGTGAGCTCGGCTGTGGGTATTGCAATATTGCAGTCAATGGGTGTGAAAGGCTGAGAAATGGCATAAATGGTCTTATTAAGGATGGTATCCTTCAGATTACGACAACGATGCCTACAACTCCAACAATTCCTTCACCGACAATCACAGATACTCCTACAACGTCAGCAACCATTATTCCAACGAATTCTACTACAACTCCAACAACCGCTCAATCAATCACTTCAACGGATGCGAGTTTAGTCACCATTCCTGCTACAACTTCAACTCCCATCCAGTCAAGAGCACCTTCTACAACATCAGCAACAATTGATGAAAGCGTCTCAGCGGTTACCATATACTATGACCCTGCGAATGTCCTTACCCCCAACTCACAAAATACCACTCCTGCCAGAGCACCAGTTACCATATACTATGATCCACACACCATTGTGGTCCCTTCTGCAGCTGCTATCAGTCCAGTCACTATCACAGTGCCCGGGCCAGTTCCTTATGAAAGCAATAGTGCCATCCCTTGGCATTATGGCTCAGATCTGTACTGCGAGGGGCAGAAAATCACTTTAGAATCATCAACTTCTTCACCTCAGATTGACAATGTGGTGGGAGGCGGAGGCTTCACTAGAAGCGGACGTCTCTTTGCCTCGCAAGTTCCAAGACCCATTGCCGAAGCAGAAGCTGCTGCTAAGGCAAAAGGGAAGAGCATGGTGCAAGAAGAACCAGTTGCTAGAGAAGCTTTGAAGACTCCTTTTGACCAAGAGGTTGATGAATTCATGAGAATCATAAAGAAAAGTGATTACAAGGTGGTAGACCAGCTTCACCAAACACCTTCCAAGATCTCCATACTATCATTGCTAATGTGCTCTGAGGCTCATCGGAACGCACTATTAAAAGTCCTGCACGCAGCTTATGTGCCGGAGGAGATTACCGTTAATCAGTTAGAGGCTATGGTTGGAAATGTCAACGCTAGTAATGGGCTAGGATTTACCAACACTGATTTGACAACGGAAGGTCGCAATCACAACAAGGCCTTGCATATTACCTTGGAGTGTAAGGGTGCAGTTCTTTCTCACGTACTGGTGGACACATGGTCATCCCTCAATGTCCTGCCCAAGAAAGCCCTTGTGAAGCTGAAGTATGATGGATTGGCACTACGCCCAAGTAACTTGGTAGTGAGAGCCTTTGATGGTTCTAAAAGATCAGTTCTGGGAGAGATAGAATTACCAATAATGATTGGCCCACAGGTTTTCAAAACGACCTTCTTTGTGATGGATATACAGCCTGCCTACAGCTGTCTATTGGGTAGACCATGGATACACGCCGCCGGCGCCGTGACGTCAACCCTTCACCAGAAGTTAAAATTCGAGTGGGAAGGCCAAGTCATTACTATTTGTGGGGAGGAGGATATTTTTGTTAGCCAGCTGGCTACTTTCAGCTATGTGGGAAACAATCCTATTGAGTTTCAATTCTACTATTGCCATTATCTTCAAGTATCTCATCTTCTGCTGTTGAGACGAGAACGATTGGATTGAGCTTTATCCGTTCAAACTTGAGTAAGTAGCACAACTGGTTGCAGTTTCATGGGTGATCCGAACGAGACATAGTCATACGCTTTAATCCCTAACTTTTGCCTGGATTGCCCTTTCAGGTTTTCAATCCACCGGGATACCCTTTTTTGCCCAAGCCGCCCTTTCAGGTTTTCGACTTGCCGGGTGTACATCTTTTTTTATATATATATATATCCCTAATTTTTGCCCAAACCCTTTTGGTTTGCCGGGATGCCCTTATTTTTGCCTAGGCCAGTCAACCTAGCGGGTCTCTTTTTATGCGTAGTATTTTTTAACTATGTCTGCGTTTACAGGCTGTGGGAAGTCTTCACCATCCATAGTAGTAAGTATCATGGCACCTCCTGAGAATACCGTCTTGACTACAAATGGTCCTTCATATGTTGGAGTCCACTTGCCCCTAGGATCACCCTGTGGTAATATGATACGCTTGATTACCAAGTCACCAGCCTGATATACCTTTGGCTTAACCTTCTTGTTAAAAGCTTTGATCATTCGTTTCTGGTACATCTGGCCATGACAAACTGCTGCTAGCCTCTTCTCATCAATCAAATTTATCTGGTCAAGTCGAGTCTGAATCCACTCATCTTCATCCAAGCCTGCATCCTTCATAATTCTTAAGGAGGGAATCTGAACTTCAATGGGCAGAACTGCTTCCATACCATAGACTAAGGAGAATGGGGTTGCCCCTGTTGAAGTACGTATTGTGGTACGATACCTATGAAGAGCAAATGGTAACATCTCATGCCAATCCTTGTAAGTAACAGTCATCTTCTGTACAATATTCTTGATGTTCTTATTAGCAGCTTCAACTGCCCCATTCATCTTTGGACGATACGGAGAAGAGTTGTGATGCTTAATCTTGAACTGCGTGCAGAGATCAGTAATCATAGTGTTGTTCAGATTAGAGCCATTGTCAGTAATAATCCTTTCAGGGATGCCATACCTACATATGAGATTATTCTTAATGAATCGAGCCACAACATTCTTGGTAACAGATGCAAATGAAGCTGCCTCTACCCACTTCGTAAAGTAATCAATAGCAACCAGGATGAAACGATGCCCATTAGAAGCAGTAGGTTTGATCTCACCAATCATATCAATGCCCCACATGGCAAAAGGCCAAGGAGCAGTCAACACATTCAATGGTGATGGAGGTATATGCACTTTATCAGCATAGATTTGACACTTATGACATGTTCTGGAGTGTTGATAGCAATCAGCTTCCATGGTAGACCAATAGTAACCTGCTCTCAATATCTTCTTTGCCATAGTATGACCACTAGAATGAGTGCCAAAGATCCCATCATGCATGTCTTCCATAATCTCTGTTGCTTCCTTCTTATCCACACAGCGAAGCATAGTTGAATCATGATTGCGCTTGTACAAAATCCCATTACTCAAAAAGAACTTAGCAGAAAACCTTCTCAGAAACTTCCTATCTTTGACAGATGCCCCTTCAGGGAACTCCTGAGCTTCAAGATATCTTTTCACTTCATAGAACCAAGGCTTCTCTTCTGCTCCTTCTGTGTCAATCTCATTGCAGTATGCAGGCTTTTCAAATCTATCAATAGTAATTTTGGGAGCTTCATCATCCCAGCTGATCTCAAACATGGATGCCATGGTGGCTAATGCATCTGCCAACTGATTCTCTCTTCGTGGAATATGTCCAAAGGTAATCTCTTTAAAATGTGGGATCAAAGACAACACATGCTCTCTGTAAGGAATAAGATTATCATGCTTGGTATCCCAATCTCCTTTGATTTGACTTACTACCAGGGCTGAATCTCCATACACATCAAGGAACTGAATCTTCATATCAATAGCAGCTTTAATACCCAGGATACATGCCTCATACTCAGCCATGTTATTAGTACAATAGAAACAAAGTCTGGCAGTAATCGGGGTATGACAACCTTCAGGGGAACTAATCACAACACCAACACCATTACCAAGTGCATTGGAATCACCATCAAAAACCATAGTCCATCGGGATCCTTGTTCAGGTCCGTCATATTGTCCAGGTTCTTTGGTAATAATCATAATGTCTTCATCGGGGAACTCAAAACTCATTGACTGATAATCATCCACTGCTTGATGAGCCAAATGATCAGCCACAACACTTCCTTTAATGGCCTTCTGAGTAGTATATTGTATATCATATTCTGTCAAGATCATTTGCCATCTTGCAATTCTTCCGGAGAGAGCAGGTTTCTCGAATATGTACTTGATTGGATCCATCTTTGAAATCAACAAGGTAGTATGGGTTAACATATACTGTCTTAGTCGGCGAGCAGCCCATGCCAAAGCGCAGCAAGTTTTCTCGAGCAGTGAGTATCTTGTTTCACAGTCGGTAAACTTTTTGCTAAGGTAGTATACTGCCTGCTCTTTTCGACCAGACTCGTCATGTTGCCCCAACACACACCCCATTGAATTGTCTAACACTGTTAAGTACATAATCAAGGGTCTTCCATCAACTGGTGGCATCAAAATTGGAGGTTCTAGCAGATATTTCTTGATTTCATCAAAGGCAGTCTGGCACTCATCATTCCATTCCATCACCTGATCTTTCTTCAACAACTTGAAGATTGGCTCACAGGTAGCTGTTAATTGGGAAATAAATCTTGCAATGTAATTCAAACGTCCCAAGAAACCTCTAACTTCCTTCTCAGTGCGGGGAGCTGGCATCTCTCGTATAACTTTCACTTTTGCAGGATCCACTTCAATACCTTTTCCACTGACAATGAAACCCAAGAGCTTACCAGATCTAACTCTAAAAGTACACTTGTTTGGGTTCAATCTAAACTTGTATTTCTTTAACCTCTCAAACAACTTATGCAGATGATCAAGATGTTGCTCTTCATTCTGGGACCTGGCTATCATATCATCTACATACACCTCTATCTCATGATGAATCATATCGTGAAACAAAGCCACCATAGCATGCTGATATGTTGCCCCTGCATTCTTCAAACCAAATGGCATCACCTTATAACAAAATGTGTCCCACTGTGTAACAAATGTTGTCTTCTCCATATCTTCAGGTGCCATCTTGATTTGATTGTAACCAGAGAAACCATCCATAATGGAGAATATCTTGTGCTGAGCAGTGTTGTCTACCAGAACATCAATATGAGGAAGTGGAAAGTCATCTTTGGGGCTGGCCTTATTCAAATCTCTGTAGTCTACACACATACGTACCTTACCATCTTTCTTAGGTACCAGCACCACATTTGCAACCCACTGAGGATAAGAAGTCACTGCTAAGAACCCTGCATCAAACTGTTTCATTACCTCTGCTTTGATCTTTTCTGACATCTCAGGACGCATACGACGAACCTTCTGCTTCTTTGGACGACAATCTTCTTTCACTGGTAAACGGTGAACCACTATGTCTGTATCCAACCCTGTCATATCTTCATAAGACCAAGCAAAGATCTCCACATAGTCACGTAACATTTGAATCAATCTACTCTTGACACAATCCTCTAATTCAGCCCCTATCTTGACTTCTTTCCTATTTTCCTCAGTTCCCAGATTCACAACTTCGACTGGCTCTTCATGTGGCTGTATGGCTTTCTCTTCTTGTTGTAACAACCTAGCAAGCTCTACAGGTACTTCACAATCGTCCTCATTTCCGTCTTCAGTTTGATAGATTGGATTCTCGAAATTATAATTGGCAATAGTAGAACTGTTATCAACAGGATCCAGAGTGGATGAGGATCTGCATTTTAGTGATGTGGGTGTGTGTAAGAACACATAGCTGATAAAACAAAAATAAAAGAAAAGAAAGACAAGGAACACAATATTTACGAAAACGAAACGTCCACTGATTTTTATTGAATGAAGTATGCAAATGAAATGACAGCCCGTAACAAGCACACCATTGTGCCCCGGGTAAGGCACAAGGCTTGAGAGTTTTAATTGTTCAAGAAATTACAAACTTAAAAAAAACAACACAATAATAGTATTTACTCCTGACTAAAGGAGATAGGAATAACATCTTCAGCCTTCCAGTTGTTGAGCCCAGCACCCACAACATTAATCTGATTCTTCATAATCCCCTGATTGGTGATACGAACAGCACGAGCACGACGAACAGCCCTCTGGGACTCTGCAGTGAAACCCAAACCAAATTTGTCAGACTTGTAAGGGATATCAGGAAGCTGACCCCAAATAGTACAACCACCTTCATCCACCACAGCTCTAGCATCTTTAAGGGAGGCCATTGTTGGAGGTACTCTGGTGACCACAGGAACTTTCTTGACAACAGGAGGAGCTTCATAATCATTAACAATCCAAGGAACCACTTCAAATGTCTGACACGGAGTTTCAACATATTCACCTTCCACTTCAAGATACTTAAAGGTGTTCACATGGCTAATCATATACCACTCCTCTCCGTAGACAGTAACAACTTTCCCTTCTACTGGATATCTCAGCTTCTGATGCAATGTAGAGGTTACAGCACCTGCCCCATGGATCCAGGGACGCCCAAGCAAGCAAGAATATGACGGACGAATATCCATGACATAAAAGGTAGTATTGAAAACCTGAGAACCAACTTTGATTGGGAGATCAATTTCTCCATGCACCGCTCTTCTCGAGCCATCAAAAGCCTTCACCACTATGTTACTGGGCTTCAGCACAACATCTTCAGGACTAAGCTTATTCAGAACTTCTTTGGGCAACACATTCAGAGAGGAACCATTGTCTATTAATACCTGTGACAGGGTAGTGCCCCTGCATTCAATTGAGACATGCAGAGCCCTGTTATGATCCCTCTTGGCAGGAGTCAAATCAGCATCGGAGAAACCTAACCCATTATCATAGGTCAAGTGTGCAACACAATTTTCAAACTGGTCAACAGAAATTTCATTGGGTACATGAGCAGTCTTCAGAAACTTAATCAAGGCCTTGGCATGAGCCTCAGAACACAACAATAAAGACAGCATAGAAATCTTGGAGGGAGTATGCCCCAACTGATCAACAATGTCATAATCACTCTTACGAATGATCTTCAATACTTCTTCCATCTGCTTAGCAAGATCATCAGCAGCTGGCACATCAGTAGGTATATGTTCAATAACAGGACCTTTGCCCCGAGCATCAGTGGTGGAGGTAGCAGCTGGAGTAACTGCATTCTTGGAGGTAACTGGAGGAGAGAAAACTCTCCCACTTCGTGTGATCTTACTAGATCCAGCAATATTATCAACATCAACAGGCATATCAGCTAAGGGTTCCTGCTTAACACCATGGATATAAACATCAGACCCATAATGCCAAGGCACAGCTTTATCAGATGTATACGGAATAGGACCAGGAGTGGTAATGACCATATGAGCCACTCTAGCTTCAGCAACAATCTTCACAGGGCCTTCAACAGTAATCTTAATTGGACCCTTATGAGTGATTTTAACAGGTCCCTTGGAAGTGATCCTTACCGGTACTTTATCAACCATATCCACCTCTTCAATCTTCTTACCTTTATTAATATGATCCACCATACTCTCTACAGAAGATGGAGTCCTTTCAAACACTATGGTATATTTATCCATGAGACGTTGAATTCCATCTCTCAACCTCCAGCAGCTATCAGGCTTATAGGTACAATACAAACAATCTTCACGACATCCTGGAAAGAACCCAACTTGTACTAACTTCTTCTTGATAACAGACAATGGTGTGGTCAACTCTGCAACTGAATAAATATGTGAATCTTCATCAATTGCATTGACAGTCTTCTCATGATTTGGCATGGGAGCAGTAATCACATTTGGAGTACCCGGAGGGTCAAACTCAATTTCTCCAGCCTCAATCATATCTTGAATTTTGTTCTTCAACACCCAACAACTATTGGTATCATGTCCCTGACAATTCGAATGATATGCACATCGTGCGTTGGGATTGTACCTGGGAGAGGTAACATTAGGATTCTGAGGAGCCTCTTTCAGAGTGATAAGTTCAGCCTTCAACAAGTTTGCAATGCTTGAGCCATTGACATGTTGATCTTAGTGAACTGCCTTCTAGCCCTCTGTTGATTCCCCTGTGGCTGCTCTGGTGTTGTAGGAGTTGGATTTGAGATATGAACTGCACTCACAGACTGATGTCTTCTATTATGATCAGGTTGACCATAAACAACATTTGACTCTTTCTTCCCAGCGGGAGGCTTCTTTGCAACACCTGATGAAGAAGCACCCACTTGAATCTTGCCACTCCTGATACCACTTTCTACACGCTCTCCTGTCATTATCAACTCAGTGAAGCCAGATGATGAGCTTCCAATGAGATGACTGTAAAAAGGACCATTCAACGTACACATGAACATATCAACTAACTCCCTATCAGTTAGAGGGGGTTGTACTCTTCCAGCCAAGTCTCTCCACTTCTGAGCATACTCCTTGAAGCTTTCTTTAGCACCCATAGACATGCTTTGAAGTTGCATGCGAGTAGGAGCTAAGTCAGCATTGTATTGATACTGCTTATAGAAGGCTTCAGCAAGATCATTCCAATCCCGGATGTTGACACTTTCCAACTGGTAGTACCATTCCAATTGAGCTCCAGATAAGCTTTCTTGGAAGAAATGGATCCACAACTTTTTATCAGCAGTATGGGGTTGGATCCTCCTGACATAAGACCTCAGATGCAGCTTGGGACAAGAGACACCATCATAAACAACAAAAGTGGGAACCTTGAAACCAATGGGTATAACCACCCCAGATATCAAACTCAGGTCTTCAAAATCCAGCCCAGAAGATTTCTGTAATTCCATAGCATCCATTCTATCCACCAGCATCTTGAACTTGTCCTCATTAGGCTCATGATAGTAGTTAGCCTCAGAATCAGAATCCCCCATTGTGTTGTGGAGACTGCCTCCCTCTTTCTCAGACTCTTCAGACTCATAGTCTTCCACCTGTTCTTTGGTCTTGACAGGACCTCTGAACCTTCTTCCCATGTTGATCAGGCCACCTGACCTCCTGGTCTTCTTAGTCTTCTTGGCCAACAGTGTCTTCAATTCATCTTGCCCCTTGGACAAGTTCAGGATCAGCTCTTGGAACTGTGCATTCTGTGTCTGGAGATCCTTAACTGTTTGTTCAAGAGCCATTGCTGAAATAAACAGCAAGAAGATGAGAAACCTATGCACAATAAACCTTTGATGCAATGATATGGAATGTAAATGTGTATGCAATGTTTTCAAGGACCGCAAGATTTAAATTTGTTTAAACAAACAAGAAGGTAAACTTTTATTAGTAATAAATTTGTTTTACCTCTTGGGCTTACAGAAAATGAAATGTAATAAATACAAGAGATGGGGTTTTAAGTCTCCCATGGACGTTTCCTCTTTGTGTTGAGGTATGAGTTGAGATTCCGCTCCTCGTGAAGTTGCTTTGTTAGTTCCAGGATTCTTTCTTGGCTTGCTTTTTAATGAGCCTCGAAAGTATCCCTTTGCTCCTTCAACTGGATCCAGGATCTCTGTAAATCTTCCATGTCAGTAGGCATGTCTGGGTGAAGGATGGTATAAGATGTATCTCCTTCAGCAACAGGTTCCATGGTAACTGGCAGGATAGCAGGATATGGCATCATGAGGGTCTGAGCACGAGATCGCACCCACCTGAGATAAGCTTCCATAGGAATAGTGTAATTTGGCTCCGGAGTCTTGCTGTCAACCTTGTTCACTTTTCCCCATGCTCGTATGAATCTCTGACGGTAACCTTGAAGATCGTTGTCGTAGTCAAATACAATGCCCTGAATCAACATGTCATGAGGACCATCACTCCGAGCGTAACCAAACTGTCGTAGAGCTAGAGAGGGGTTGTAGGTATTGCCTCATCTTATGCCTAGAAGTGGCACATTAGGAAACTCCCCACAACGGTCAATGATAGTGACATTCTCCATAGATCTGGAGCACCAATGAATATCTGAATGAGAGAGTGACATGATTCTCTTGGACCACCTGAATCCTTGTTCATTCTTCATCACTGAGCGAGGAAGGTGAGAAATAAACCACCTAGATAGCAAAGGTATGCAACACATCAAAGTTCCTCTTGCCCTTGTAGTACGAGTATGAAGAGAATGCAGAATGTCTCCAAGCAATGTAGGCACTGGATTGTGACTCAAGAATATGTTGATGGCATGCACGTCTATGAACTGATCAGGATTGGGGAACAACATTAAGCCATAAATCAACAAGGCTAAGATTTCCTCAAAAGTATCATAGCTCATAGCTTTCAAGAATACTTGAGCCTTCTCTATCAATACCTTAGCAAGAATACCCTTGACTCCGCTTCTAGTTTCCAGAACAATGTCAGACTTCTTCAGATGTAGAGCTGCAGCAATAACCTCAGGTTTAAGCTCTTTTTCCAACCCTGTGAAGGGTCTTTGATCAAGAACAAGTATACCCAGAAGTTTAGAGAACTCTTCCATTGTAGGAACCAGCTGATAGTCGGGGAATGTGAAGCAATGGTGCTTAGGATCAAAGAACTGAAACAGGACACTCATCATGTCTTCATTGAACCCTGAGGTGACTAGATCCAATAAGTGACCATGTCTCTTGATGAACTGGGAATGATCAGACACTTGAGAAACTAACTCTTTAAGCTTAGCAGGTATGCCCACAAAGTTGATCCTGATGGTGTTTCTACGAGCAGAAGCCATGACCTGCAACAAAGAACAAAGATAAATCCTTTGGTCCTTGAAATGGTTAGTGAAAATGCTATGCTTATGATGCATGATGATGCTATGATGTTATGCTCAATCACAAACATGTGGCACACACAAGCAAGTCACACAATAGCCCTAGGTTTGAAGGCTTGCATGAGGTTCAAAGGTAAGTACCCTCCCCTGAAGTTTAGTTGGTTCATCCTGTCCTATAAAAGTAACCAGGTTCTAAAGGATCTCAATATCATTGATCCTTCACAGGGGTGGTTGTTCAGTAGGCAACATACTTGCCAACCAAAACCCTCCAAGTTTAAGATCTCAATGAGTGTAGTATCGAGTATCAACCAACTTTAGTCTTCACCAAAGCCGGTTATCTCACTACTTTCTAAAGGCCAAGATGGGATAACTAGGGTTCTAAAAGTTAGTTAGTGCATTGACAACATATGGCAGCCTCATATTATCCTCAACTTGACTTAAGGAACATAAGCACCAACCAAGAAGTCACACTAACTATGGCCACCAGATCAACCATATCGGTATACGCCGTACAGTTTCCTTGGTCTATTGCCATTTACCTAAGGTACACTTAGATCCGGGTTAGGATCTTTCACACATAAGAGCACCCAACAAGATAAGTATAAAGCAAACAAGGCAAACAATTTTAAAGTGATCTAATTCCTAAGGGTACCCCTCTTTTATTAAGTCCCCAGCAGAGTCGCCAGTTCTGTAACACGGTGGGAGAACTGACTTTAGTTATGTTGCGGATAGCAAGAGTCGCCACCGACTTTTATTTTATCCAAAGGAAAGGCATAAAAGAACAGGAAAGACCTTTTAAAAGATTTTTGGGTCCGGGGGGTAGGTTATGTAAAGGGAAGGTATTAGCACCCTTTACATCCATGGTTATCCATGGGCTCTTAGTTACTTAGCTCACTTTAAAATGTTTTTGAAATGTGAAGTGTGTGAATAGAAATTTTCTTAAGAGTTTGATAATGATCCATGTACGGATGCGTAAAAAACCTTTGTTTGGAAAATTGTTTGAAATGTGTGAAGTATTTGAAATGTTTTTGAAAAGTGAGCAAGTATCTAAGAGGAACCTACCCTAAGTTTAAGTCTTTTCTGTTCTTGAATCCTTTAAATGGTAAGACTATCCCTATTATTAAGGAATATGTAGTCATTACCTTGGATGTGAGGGACAAGTGAAGGGACATTGTTATTTAGGCAACTGTGGGGTGTATAAGCAATTCGAAGGGACTTATCATCTTTATTCGAAAGGGACAAGATCATTACGAAGGCAACATTCGAAAGGGACTTGATCTTTTATCTGTTAAGGGACTAGATGATGTGAAATTGAGGGACTTTGCTTTATACACCCTACTTGACCTTTTGATTAGGCAACATGAGAGGTATCCCTAAGGAAGTGAGATGGCGATCAAAGATCGACTTACGTGTGTGAGTGTACAATTTTAATATCTTATCTTTAAATTTAATGAGCTAAATTAATTTTAAATATACAAACATGCTGCACTCCCTATTTTACTAACCATAGCATTTAAAATAAATATTTAAACATTACTACTAAATATTACATCAAAGGAACAATTACATGATAATAATAGCAAATTAAATAAATAAGCAAAATATTAAATGATAAATAATAATTGGGTTAGTAGAAAATAATAATAAACCATAATATATAAATGGGGTTAGTATCATATAAACATAATTAATAATATTAACATAATAATTAAAAAATCAATTTTTATAAGCAATTATTATTTAAGATTAATAAGAAATATGAACAGTTATACTAATTATTATAAAATTTTAAATTATTTACAAATTAAAAATTAAGTTAATTATAAACTTATTATGAAAAATAAAATTATTATTACAAAATTAAAATTAGCAATTTTTAACTATTTCTAAACATATATTAAAAATTATTTATATACAAAAATTAGATTATAAACAAATTATAGAAATATGTGCATAATTAAAGTAAATAATAAAATAGAATTAAATTTTAGGGTTTGTGAAAATTATTAGGGTTATGAATTTTAGAAAAATAAAATTAGGGTTTATAATTTATTTTACAAATAATTAATGAAATTATATACAAAAAATATATATATACATATTAATAAATATAAACATAAAAAAAAAGGTTTGAAAATAAATTATTATATTTTGACAATATGAAATTTTAAGAAAAGATTATTAATTATTTAGGTTTTGTAGAATTTATATTAATTAATTTAATAGAAAATAAAGAAAATAACAAAACAATGAAAAAAACCTAAAAAAACAGGACCTGGGATTTGAACCCAGGTCCTTTACCTGGCTGAAGGATTCCCAAAACCAACTGAGCCACTGCACGCAGCTGATATGTACTCCACTCCACTTAGTTTTGTTGTCTAACCTGGAAAATTCATGAAAAAAAGAAAAACCACACAAAAGGCCTGGGGGGGATTCGAACCCAGGACCTTTAAACATTACACAAACGCATTTACCATTCCAGCCGGGAGGGCGCATCTGATAGTATAATGACTATGATTAATTATATATTAAAACCAATGAATATCATGAAAAAACAATAAAAAGATGGTGCCTCCAGGATTCGAACTCAGGTCTCACACCATGTTGCGTACATGCCAAAACCACCAGAGCACCTGCGCGTTGGTGATAATAATATAACACAAATGAATAAATCATAAAGATGGAAATTTGAAATTATATTTCGCGCGCAAGACTTCTTCTTCTTCCCTCAGACCTGCAAAATTTCCTACGAATTTTGCTGGGATCTTTGCTACGGATTTATTTTCGCAACAGAACCTAGGTTTCTCAATCACCATGAAACCTGTAAAATCTTAGCAAATTGATTACACCATTGTGATCCTTACATCATATACGATTCAACCATGTTGTTAGAATTAATTTATATTACTTTAATCATAAATCCCCAAATTGGGAGCTTAAACCCTAACAATGGTGATCTTTGATACCTGCACAAAAGCTTCAAACAAACCAACCAGAAACAATGTATAGAGTACAACAAACATTATACAATCAACAAAATCCAGTGAAAGGTCATAAATCTATGTGTTCGAAAAATTCAAAAACACACAACAAATGTGATTCAGTTTATGCATATGGGCCTGTTTCTAATGATGATAATGATTGGGATGCATTCAGTGATGATCAAGGAAACGATTGAAGTTCTTATTTCACCTGAAAAGTTACAAAATATCAAAATCCGAATTTGAAAAAAATTGAGGAATTTGAAAGTTTGAGAGTTGTCTTTGAGGCAGAAAAATTCGTCCCTTTGCATTAGGTTTGTGTTGTATACTTATAGTAGAGTGGATTTAGGTCAAAAGAATTGATTGTTGTGTGGAAGATTTGGATCAATGAGATTGAAAAAGATTCAAGCTTAAATTTCAAATATTCTTGAATAAACCCTTTCTATTTAAAGCCAATCACCATAATTTTTGTATCCATTTGATCCAAACAATTTTTATGACTTTCTAGAAACACAATCTCTTTTAAATATTTGATTTTTCTTTTTTATTTTAATTTAAAATGATTTTAAATGAATAAAATCAAAATAAATAAAATAAAATGATGAAAAATCTGAATATTAGAGATTTGGGTCGTGCATGAAGTATTGGTATGGATTGGATCATCATATGGCAAGCCCATTTAGAAAAAATTGGTTTTAAACCTCCATTTTCTTCATAAACCAACCAAAAATTTCCCAACTTTGCAAGGGCACAAATCCTTCAATTTTAATGCTATGAGGGTGTTCTTGGACATTTTGGAAAGCTTGAAGAGTCCTCTAACCAACCCCACTGGTTTCATGTTCATATCATTTACCATTCTCAAGTTATGCCCTTTTGAAGTTGTTGACTTTTTGTTGACTTTCAAAAGGACCTATAATGTCTTAGCTCATACCTTCCAAATGAAGCATTTTTGGGCTTGGCTTGTGAGACACAAAGTTGTAGAGAATTCAATTTCCTTCAAAATGAGCTTTGGATGGAAAATTGGTGATGAAGCATGTCAAAGTTATGGCTGGTCAAAGTTCAGTTGACTTTTCCTGAGGAAACCCTAATTTAGAAACCTTTGATTCTTGATGATCTGAACTATCCTTGATGAATCATGATCAACCCTTGATCAAATGATGAATTTTACTTCATATACTTGATGTTGGCAAAAAAATCATGAAGTTTGACTTTGGTTTGACCATAGTTGACCTCAGTTTGACTTTTTAACTGCTTTGACTGATTTTGACTTATCTGATCATCTGACTGAGCAAACCTTTGAGAAAAGTCTTGAAACTTGTCATGGGGATTCTTAGACACATATAAGATGTTATGAAGCTCACTTGAAGTCTTGGAAGTCCATTTAGCCTGATTAAAGTCAAAACCCTAGTTTTGGATGCACTTCTTAGGAGAATGCCTTATCTGAGGGAATTGTCAAACTTCTGACCAATTGTGAACCTTGTGAACCATCATAAGATGTCTTGTGAACCTTGTGAACCGTCATAAGATGTCTTGTAAACTTCATGAACCTCATGAAAGGTCTTGTGAACCTTGTGAACCTCATAAAGTGTCTTGTAAACTTCATGAACCTCATGAAAGGTCTTGTGAACCTTGTGAACCTCATAAAGTGTCTTGTAGACTTCATGAACCTCATGAAAGGTCTTGTAAGTATTTGTGAACCTTGTGAACCTCTTAGTACACAAAGCCTTGTATTGTGAGGGCAAATTTTGGGGTGCAACAGATTGAAAGCCTACTGAAGATGGGCAAAATTTCTGACAGTGGTGCAAGTTCATCCAGTAATCCCATAAAGCCTTTTGTGGGACCCCGAAGAGCCGGTGAGACCAATTCTATTCATGCAAGCAGGGGCAGACCTCAGTATGTGCACCGGTCAGTAGCAGCAGTTACCATCCCAGCTCCAATTCCTCAATAATCAGCATATCCTCAACAACAACCACAGTATCAACAACAAATTCAGTATCCGCAACAGAGAACCTACAATAACAGCAACAACAACCAACAACAACGTCCTTTCCAGCAAAGACCATCACAAGCAAACAAGGTAATTGACCCAATCCCAATGCCGTATGCTGCACTCTTGCCACAACTCCTAAAGCTCAACCTAGTTGAGTTAAGGACATTGGCACCTCCAGATCCCCTCAATCTCCCAAAGAACTATGATGCCAATGCTAGGTGTGCATTCCATTCAAACGCACCGGGGCATAATACTGAAAAATGTAGGGCCTTGCAGATGAAAGTCCAAGACCTGGTGGACTCTAAAGCTCTCAACTTTGCACCTCCTCCGAATGTCACAAGAAATCCAATGCCTAGTCACAACGGGCCTAGGATCAATGCTATTGAGGAAGGCAAGCTATCCACCTTAATCACCAGTGTTACACAAATTCTAACACCTTTGGTTGAAATCAAAGCTCAGCTTTTAGAATGCCAAGTGTTCCCCGGGTGTGAGCTCGGCTGTGGGTATTGCAATATTGCAGTCAATGGGTGTGAAAGGCTGAGAAACGGCATAAATGGTCTTATTAAGGATGGTATCCTTCAGATTACGACAACGATGCCTACAACTCCAACAATTCCTTCACCGACAATCACAGATACTCCTACAACGTCAGCAACCATTATTCCAACGGATTCTACTACAACTCCAACAACCGCTCAATCAATCACTTCAACGGATGCGAGTTTAGTCACCATTCCTGCTACAACTTCAACTCCCATCCAGTCAAGAGTACCTTCTACAACATCAGAAACAATTGATGAAAGCGTCTCAGCGGTTACCATATACTATGACCCTGCGAATGTCCCTACCCCTAACTCACAAAATACCACTCCTGCCAGAGCACCAGTTACCATATACTATGATCCACACACCATTGTGGTCCCTTATGCAGCTGCTATCAGTCCAGTCACTATCACAGTGCCCGGGCCAGTTCCTTATGAAAGCAATAGTGCCATCCCTTGGCATTATGGCTCAGATCTGTACTGCGAGGGGCAGAAAATCACTTTAGAATCATCAACTTCTTCACCTCAGATTGACAATGTGGGGGGAGGCGGAGGCTTCACTAGAAGCGGACGTCTCTTTGCCTCGCAAGTTCCAAGACCCATTGCCGAAGCAGAAGCTGCTGCTAAGGCAAAAGGGAAGAGCATGGTGCAAGAAGAACCAATTGCTAGAGAAGCTTTGAAGACTCCTTTTGACCAAGAGGTTGATGAATTCATGAGAATCATAAAGAAAAGTGATTACAAGGTGGTAGACCAGCTTCACCAAACACCTTCCAAGATCTCCATACTATCATTGCTAATGTGCTCCGAGGCTCATCGGAACGCACTATTAAAAGTCCTGCACGCAGCTTATGTGCCGGAGGAGATTACCGTTAATCAGTTAGAGGTTGTGGTTGGAAATGTCAACGCTAGTAATGGGCTAGGATTTACCAACACTGATTTGACAACGGAAGGTCGCAATCACAACAAGGCCTTGCATATTACCTTGGAGTGTAAGGGTGCAGTTCTTTCTCACGTACTGGTGGACACATGGTCATCCCTCAATGTCCTGCCCAAGAAAGCCCTTGTGAAGCTGAAGTATGATGGATTGGCACTACGCCCAAGTAACTTGGTAGTGAGAGCCTTTGATGGTTCTAAAAGATCAGTTCTGGGAGAGATAGAATTACCAATAATGATTGGCCCACAGGTTTTCAAAACGACCTTCTTTGTGATGGATATACAGCCTGCCTACAGCTGTCTATTGGGTAGACCATGGATACACGCCGCCGGCGCCGTGACGTCAACCCTTCACCAGAAGTTAAAATTCGAGTGGGAAGGCCAAGTCATTACTATTTGTGGGGAGGAGGATATTTTTGTTAGCCAGCTGGCTACTTTCAAGTACATTGAGATGGATGGGGAGATCCATGAAGCCATGAGCCAAGGGTTTGAGGCCCTTAATATTAATGAAACATCTGCTGTGCTTGGGACCTCCATCACATCATATCAACAAGCCCGGAAGGTTGTTGAGGAAGGTACCGCCCAAGGCTGGGGCAAGCTGCTGCCTGTGGAGAAGAAAGAAGACCGATTCGGGTTGGGTTACAGACCAACTCGACAAGATCAACCAGAGGCTGCAAAGGAGCCCAAGTTTATTAGTGGGGGGATGCTCACCCTGGATGCTGTGAATAGCTTGGAAGATGAGTCAGAAGACGAGCGCAACCTGGAAAGCTAGATACGTCCAAGAATCCCGGGGAACCATGTCTCAAACTGGTCTTCCCAGGAAATTATAAGAGTTACTCCTGCAGAGTAATTATTATTTCCTGTTTTTAAAGCATGCATCAAGTCCTGCATCTTGCCCAAGATGTCAGGACTCATTTTGTAATCGGGCCATCTTGTATTTTGTGCAAAGATCAATTAATGAATATCAGGACATCTTTTGCAAATGAGTCTTTTCTTTTCCGCTCACTGTTTTTCATTTTTCATTTTTTGTACAAAAATAAAATGGCAATGATTTTTCAAAATAAATAACTTCATTTTCACTTTTTCTAAATAAGATAAAACTGATCACTAAAATAAACCAATCTAAACCCTTGCAGAAAGTGCCCTCCAGACTGCACCGACAACAACACTGCTATGACTTCGTATGACTTTGACAATCCAATCAATCAAGTTGATGAAGGGGTTGAAGAAGATTATGAGCTACCTGAAGAGCTAGCCAGGTTGTTAAGACAAGAGGAGAAGGTTATCACCCCTCATCAGGAGGAGGTCGAGACGGTTAATCTTGGTACAGAAGAAGACTTGAAAGAAGTTAAGATCGGGGCCTGCCTGCAAGATTCAGTGAAAGAGCAACTGATTGATATGCTTCGGGAATATGTGGATGTTTTTGCTTGGTCTTATCAGGATATGCCAGGGTTGGACACCGACATTGTTACACACAAGCTTCCACTGAAAGAAGATTGCCCACCAGTAAAACAGAAGTTGCGCCGTACTCGCCCAGATATGGCAATGAAGATAAAAGAAGAGGTACAAAAGCAGTGGGACGCCTGTTTCCTTGCTGTGACTAGCTATCCGCCGTGGGTTGCTAATATTGTACCTGTGCCTAAGAAAGATGGCAAGGTGAGAATGTGTGTGGATTACCGGGATCTGAACAGGGCCAGCCCGAAAGATGACTTCCCATTACCTCACATTGACGTATTGGTCAACAATACGGCTCAGTTCTCTGTGTTCTCCTTCATGGATGGGTTTTCAGGATATAATCAGATCAAAATGTCACCTGAAGACATGGAGAAGACAACTTTCATCACACCCTGGGGAACATTCTGTTATAAGGTGATGCCCTTCGGATTGAAGAATGCGGGTGTCACTTATCAACGGGCTATGGTAACATTATTCCATGACATGATCCACAAAGAAATTGAATGTTATGTGGATGACATGATTGCCAAGTCCCTCACAGAAGAAGACCACCTGGTGAATCTGATGAAGTTATTCAAGCGTCTGAGGAAGTACCAATTGAAGCTGAACCCCAACAAATGCACATTCGGGGTGTGATCCGGTAAGCTGTTGGGATTTATTGTAAGTGAGAAAGGGATTGAAGTTGACCCTGATAAAGTTAAAGCCATTCAAGAAATGGCTGCGTCGAAGACGGAAAAAGAAGTTCGGGGGTTCTTAGGCAGATTGAACTACATCTCACGGTTCATATCTCACCTTACAGCAACCTGTGAACCTTTGTTCAAGCTGTTAAGAAAAGAACAAACGGTCAGGTGGAACGAAGACTGCCAGAGGGCTTTTGACAAAATCAAGGAATACTTTTTGTCAACCCCACTGGTTTCATGTTCATATCATTTACCATTCTCAAGTTATGCCCTTTTGAAGTTGTTGACTTTTTGTTGACTTTCAAAAGGACCTATAATGTCTTAGCTCATACCTTCCAAATGAAGCATTTTTGGGCTTGGCTTGTGAGACACAAAGTTGTAGAGAATTCAATTTCCTTCAAAATGAGCTTTGGATGGAAAATTGGTGATGAAGCATGTCAAAGTTATGGCTGGTCAAAGTTCAGTTGACTTTTCCTGAGGAAACCCTAATTTAGAAACCTTTGATTCTTGATGATCTGAACTATCCTTGATGAATCATGATCAACCCTTGATCAAATGATGAATTTTACTTCATATACTTGATGTTGGCAAAAAAATCATGAAGTTTGACTTTGGTTTGACCATAGTTGACCTCAGTTTGACTTTTTAACTGCTTTGACTGATTTTGACTTATCTGATCATCTGACTGAGCAAACCTTTGAGAAAAGTCTTGAAACTTGTCATGGGGATTCTTAGACACATATAAGATGTTATGAAGCTCACTTGAAGTCTTGGAAGTCCATTTAGCCTGATTAAAGTCAAAACCCTAGTTTTGGATGCACTTCTTAGGAGAATGCCTTATCTGAGGGAATTGTCAAACTTCTGACCAATTGTGAACCTTGTGAACCATCATAAGATGTCTTGTGAACCTTGTGAACCGTCATAAGATGTCTTGTAAACTTCATGAACCTCATGAAAGGTCTTGTGAACCTTGTGAACCTCATAAAGTGTCTTGTAAACTTCATGAACCTCATGAAAGGTCTTGTGAACCTTGTGAACCTCATAAAGTGTCTTGTAGACTTCATGAACCTCATGAAAGGTCTTGTAAGTATTTGTGAACCTTGTGAACCTCTTAGTACACAAAGCCTTGTATTGTGAGGGCAAATTTTGGGGTGCAACAGATTGAAAGCCTACTGAAGATGGGCAAAATTTCTGACAGTGGTGCAAGTTCATCCAGTAATCCCATAAAGCCTTTTGTGGGACCCCGAAGAGCCGGTGAGACCAATTCTATTCATGCAAGCAGGGGCAGACCTCAGTATGTGCACCGGTCAGTAGCAGCAGTTACCATCCCAGCTCCAATTCCTCAATAATCAGCATATCCTCAACAACAACCACAGTATCAACAACAAATTCAGTATCCGCAACAGAGAACCTACAATAACAGCAACAACAACCAACAACAACGTCCTTTCCAGCAAAGACCATCACAAGCAAACAAGGTAATTGACCCAATCCCAATGCCGTATGCTGCACTCTTGCCACAACTCCTAAAGCTCAACCTAGTTGAGTTAAGGACATTGGCACCTCCAGATCCCCTCAATCTCCCAAAGAACTATGATGCCAATGCTAGGTGTGCATTCCATTCAAACGCACCGGGGCATAATACTGAAAAATGTAGGGCCTTGCAGATGAAAGTCCAAGACCTGGTGGACTCTAAAGCTCTCAACTTTGCACCTCATCCGAATGTCACAAGAAATCCAATGCCTAGTCACAACGGGCCTAGGATCAATGCTATTGAGGAAGGCAAGCTATCCACCTTAATCACCAGTGTTACACAAATTCTAACACCTTTGGTTGAAATCAAAGCTCAGCTTTTAGAATGCCAAGTGTTCCCCGGGTGTGAGCTCGGCTGTGGGTATTGCAATATTGCAGTCAATGGGTGTGAAAGGCTGAGAAACGGCATAAATGGTCTTATTAAGGATGGTATCCTTCAGATTACGACAACGATGCCTACAACTCCAACAATTCCTTCACCGACAATCACAGATACTCCTACAACGTCAGCAACCATTATTCCAACGGATTCTACTACAACTCCAACAACCGCTCAATCAATCACTTCAACGGATGCGAGTTTAGTCACCATTCCTGCTACAACTTCAACTCCCATCCAGTCAAGAGTACCTTCTACAACATCAGAAACAATTGATGAAAGCGTCTCAGCGGTTACCATATACTATGACCCTGCGAATGTCCCTACCCCTAACTCACAAAATACCACTCCTGCCAGAGCACCAGTTACCATATACTATGATCCACACACCATTGTGGTCCCTTATGCAGCTGCTATCAGTCCAGTCACTATCACAGTGCCCGGGCCAGTTCCTTATGAAAGCAATAGTGCCATCCCTTGGCATTATGGCTCAGATCTGTACTGCGAGGGGCAGAAAATCACTTTAGAATCATCAACTTCTTCACCTCAGATTGACAATGTGGGGGGAGGCGGAGGCTTCACTAGAAGCGGACGTCTCTTTGCCTCGCAAGTTCCAAGACCCATTGCCGAAGCAGAAGCTGCTGCTAAGGCAAAAGGGAAGAGCATGGTGCAAGAAGAACCAATTGCTAGAGAAGCTTTGAAGACTCCTTTTGACCAAGAGGTTGATGAATTCATGAGAATCATAAAGAAAAGTGATTACAAGGTGGTAGACCAGCTTCACCAAACACCTTCCAAGATCTCCATACTATCATTGCTAATGTGCTCCGAGGCTCATCGGAACGCACTATTAAAAGTCCTGCACGCAGCTTATGTGCCGGAGGAGATTACCGTTAATCAGTTAGAGGTTGTGGTTGGAAATGTCAACGCTAGTAATGGGCTAGGATTTACCAACACTGATTTGACAACGGAAGGTCGCAATCACAACAAGGCCTTGCATATTACCTTGGAGTGTAAGGGTGCAGTTCTTTCTCACGTACTGGTGGACACATGGTCATCCCTCAATGTCCTGCCCAAGAAAGCCCTTGTGAAGCTGAAGTATGATGGATTGGCACTACGCCCAAGTAACTTGGTAGTGAGAGCCTTTGATGGTTCTAAAAGATCAGTTCTGGGAGAGATAGAATTACCAATAATGATTGGCCCACAGGTTTTCAAAACGACCTTCTTTGTGATGGATATACAGCCTGCCTACAGCTGTCTATTGGGTAGACCATGGATACACGCCGCCGGCGCCGTGACGTCAACCCTTCACCAGAAGTTAAAATTCGAGTGGGAAGGCCAAGTCATTACTATTTGTGGGGAGGAGGATATTTTTGTTAGCCAGCTGGCTACTTTCAAGTACATTGAGATGGATGGGGAGATCCATGAAGCCATGAGCCAAGGGTTTGAGGCCCTTAATATTAATGAAACATCTGCTGTGCTTGGGACCTCCATCACATCATATCAACAAGCCCGGAAGGTTGTTGAGGAAGGTACCGCCCAAGGCTGGGGCAAGCTGCTGCCTGTGGAGAAGAAAGAAGACCGATTCGGGTTGGGTTACAGACCAACTCGACAAGATCAACCAGAGGCTGCAAAGGAGCCCAAGTTTATTAGTGGGGGGATGCTCACCCTGGATGCTGTGAATAGCTTGGAAGATGAGTCAGAAGACGAGCGCAACCTGGAAAGCTAGATACGTCCAAGAATCCCGGGGAACCATGTCTCAAACTGGTCTTCCCAGGAAATTATAAGAGTTACTCCTGCAGAGTAATTATTATTTCCTGTTTTTAAAGCATGCATCAAGTCCTGCATCTTGCCCAAGATGTCAGGACTCATTTTGTAATCGGGCCATCTTGTATTTTGTGCAAAGATCAATTAATGAATATCAGGACATCTTTTGCAAATGAGTCTTTTCTTTTCCGCTCACTGTTTTTCATTTTTCATTTTTTGTACAAAAATAAAATGGCAATGATTTTTCAAAATAAATAACTTCATTTTCACTTTTTCTAAATAAGATAAAACTGATCACTAAAATAAACCAATCTAAACCCTTGCAGAAAGTGCCCTCCAGACTGCACCGACAACAACACTGCTATGACTTCGTATGACTTTGACAATCCAATCAATCAAGTTGATGAAGGGGTTGAAGAAGATTATGAGCTACCTGAAGAGCTAGCCAGGTTGTTAAGACAAGAGGAGAAGGTTATCACCCCTCATCAGGAGGAGGTCGAGACGGTTAATCTTGGTACAGAAGAAGACTTGAAAGAAGTTAAGATCGGGGCCTGCCTGCAAGATTCAGTGAAAGAGCAACTGATTGATATGCTTCGGGAATATGTGGATGTTTTTGCTTGGTCTTATCAGGATATGCCAGGGTTGGACACCGACATTGTTACACACAAGCTTCCACTGAAAGAAGATTGCCCACCAGTAAAACAGAAGTTGCGCCGTACTCGCCCAGATATGGCAATGAAGATAAAAGAAGAGGTACAAAAGCAGTGGGACGCCTGTTTCCTTGCTGTGACTAGCTATCCGCCGTGGGTTGCTAATATTGTACCTGTGCCTAAGAAAGATGGCAAGGTGAGAATGTGTGTGGATTACCGGGATCTGAACAGGGCCAGCCCGAAAGATGACTTCCCATTACCTCACATTGACGTATTGGTCAACAATACGGCTCAGTTCTCTGTGTTCTCCTTCATGGATGGGTTTTCAGGATATAATCAGATCAAAATGTCACCTGAAGACATGGAGAAGACAACTTTCATCACACCCTGGGGAACATTCTGTTATAAGGTGATGCCCTTCGGATTGAAGAATGCGGGTGTCACTTATCAACGGGCTATGGTAACATTATTCCATGACATGATCCACAAAGAAATTGAATGTTATGTGGATGACATGATTGCCAAGTCCCTCACAGAAGAAGACCACCTGGTGAATCTGATGAAGTTATTCAAGCGTCTGAGGAAGTACCAATTGAAGCTGAACCCCAACAAATGCACATTCGGGGTGTGATCCGGTAAGCTGTTGGGATTTATTGTAAGTGAGAAAGGGATTGAAGTTGACCCTGATAAAGTTAAAGCCATTCAAGAAATGGCTGCGTCGAAGACGGAAAAAGAAGTTCGGGGGTTCTTAGGCAGATTGAACTACATCTCACGGTTCATATCTCACCTTACAGCAACCTGTGAACCTTTGTTCAAGCTGTTAAGAAAAGAACAAACGGTCAGGTGGAACGAAGACTGCCAGAGGGCTTTTGACAAAATCAAGGAATACTTACAAGAGCCTCCGATCCTTATGCCTCCAGTTGAAGGAAGACCTTTAATCATGTACTTGACAGTATTAGAAGAGTCAATGGGGTGTGTGTTGGGCCAGCATGACGAGTTTGGTCGAAAAGAGTATGCAATATACTACCTAAGCAAAAAGTTTACCGACTGTGAACAACGTTATTCACTGCTCGAGAAAACTTGTTGTGCTTTAGCGTGGGCTGCTTGCCGACTAAGGCAGTATATGTTGACCCACACTACTTTATTGATATCCAAGATGGATCCAGTTAAGTACATTTTTGAGAAACCAGCACTTACCGGACGGGTTGCAAGATGGCAAATGATCCTCACAGAATATGACATTCAATACACATCTCAGAAGGCCATCAAAGACAGTGTATTGTCTGACTATCTGGCTGAGCAACCCATTGATGATTACCAGCCTATGAGATTTGACTTCCCTGATGAAGACAACATGTTCATAAAAGCAAAAGATCATGAAGAGCTTGTTCACACTGAAGGGCCTGACCCAGAAGAAGAATGGACTATGATGTTTGATGGGGCTGTTAATATGAATGGTCGTGGTGTTGGTGCAGTACTCATTACACCTAAGGGGGTTCACATGCCTTTCTCGGCAAAACTCACTTTTAACTGCACTAACAACGAAGCTGAATATGAAGCTTGTATTATGGGTCTTGAGGAAGCCATCGACCTCAGGATCAAGACTTTAAATGTATTCGGAGACTCAGCTCTGGTAATCAATCAAACCAACGGAAAATGGTACACTCACCAGGATCATCTGATACCCTACCGGGATTATACGAAGAGGTTATTAACTTTCTTCACAACCGTCAGACTTGAGTATATCCCTCGAGATGAAAATCAGTTTGCGGATGCTCTGGCTACTATTTCATCCATGATCAAAGTTCAAGTTGTCAACTTTGTGCCTCGGATATCAGTATCCAGACTTGACAGACCAGCATACGTGTTCTCAGCAGATGTCGTCAAAGATGATAAGCCTTGGTTCCATGACATTAAGTGCTTCTTGGAGGATCAAACATACCCTCCTGAGGCATCTTCCAATGATAAGAAGACACTAAGAAGGCTAGCTGGTAGAGTCTTCCTGAATACCGATGGTTCCTTGTACAAGAGAAACTTTGATATGGTACTTCTCAGATGTGTTGATAGGACAGAAGCAGATTTGTTGATGCACGAGGTGCACGAAGGATCTTTTGGTACCCATGCGGGAGGGCATGCAATGGCTAAAAAGTTGCTAAGATCAGGCTATTACTGGATCACAATGGATGCAGACTGTTGTGCCTATGCCAGAAAATGCCATAAATGCCAGATTTATGCAGATAAAGTGCATGTACCTCCCAATCCTTTGAATGTGATGTCTTCACCCTGGCCCTTTGCCATGTGGGGCATTGATATGAATGGCAGGATTGAACCAACTGCTTCAAATGGACACAGATTCATCTTGGTAGCCATTGATTATTTCACCAAGTGGGTTGAAGCAGCTTCTTATGCGAATGTCACCAGGCAAGTGGTGGCCCGATTCCTGAAGAGAGACATCATTTGTCGGTATGGAGTGCCCGAGCGAATCATTACTGATAATGGTTCCAATTTGAACAATAAGATGATGAGGGAGTTATGCCGGGACTTCAAAATCCAACACCACAATTCTTCTCCCTACAGGCCAAAGATGAATGGCGCTGTTGAGGCAGCTAACAAGAATATCAAGAAGATTGTGCAGAAGATGGTGGTCACCTACAAAGACTGGCATGAAATGCTACCATTTGCCTTGGATGGGTACCGAACGTTAGTCAGAACATCCACTGGGGCAACACCGTATCAACTGGTGTATGGTATGGAGGCAGTCCTACCTGTTGAAGTTGAATTACCCTCCTTGCGGGTACTAATGGATGTCAAGCTAAATGAAGCAGAATGGGTCCGATCCCGGTACGAACAACTTAATCTGATTGAAGAAAAGAGGTTAGCTGCAATCTGTCATGGGCAGCTGTATCAGAAAAGAATGAAGAAAGCCTTCGATCAGAAAGTCAGGCTTCGGGAATACCAAGTAGGAGATCTTGTGCTGAAAAGACTTCTCCCTCCTCATACAGACCACAGGGGCAAGTGGACCCCGAATTATGATGGTCCGTTCATAGTAAAGAAAGTTTTCTCTGGTGGAGCACTGATGCTCAGTACTATGGACGGTGAAGACTTCCTGTCCCCTGTGAATTCAGATGAAGTTAAAAAATACTTCGCATAAAAATGACCCGCTGGACATAAAAACAGAATGTAAGTCCAGGCAAAAATAGGGCATCCCGGCGAGTCAAAAACATAATAAAAGACTCGGGCAAAAATAAGGGAAAATAAATAAAAAATGTACACCCGCTGAGTTGAAAAGCCACATTGGACAACTCAGGCAAAAAGGGTATCCCGGTGGATTGAAAACCCGAAAGGACGATCCACGCAAAATAAGGGAATAAGCGAACAACTGCATTCTGAATTCGTCTGTATCACTTACAACATGGTAAGCTCCGAAAGGTTCAAGCTTCGGTCAGAATCAGCCTTCTTCAAAAGCAGGATGAGAAGAACGTCAATGTCATACGAGTCATAGCAAAAGGGAAGCTCCTTGAAGCGTCATCAGTGTTGCCAGCATCTTGTTGTTTCTCAATTTGTAACAATCTCCTCATTTCAGGGGATCTGTTTCTTTGACTGTATTTGCCCATTCAGTGACACATAAATTAATAAAATCATATTTTCCGTTACACTTTGTCTCGTACATTTTATTTTCGTTTGCAAAAATGTCCGATGTCCTCATAATATTGATTGCATAAGTACAGATGCACCTTTTCTAATCACATGCTTACAGGAAATATATTACTCCCGGGAGTGTCTAAATTCTTATGATGGAATCCAGTAAGGGATACCCCGGGATACTTGTACGTTTCTTTGTCATACAGGATTGCAGGCAGTCAAAGCGCAACATGGGGCATGAGAGCTTTTCCCCAGCAAGCTGCCAAATCATTATTTACTTGGCACATCTTCCAAAATAGCACCAGAGATGCTTTATCTCCAGCTGAGTTGCCAGTCATCATTCATCTTCAGCCAAATGTCAGGCAGGGAATCATCTCCCCGTAGAGTCCCAGCCTCTATCTAGAAGAGCAGTGCCTGAAGATCTCACAACAAAGTGACGAAAGCTTCTACGGACCCCAGCTGGGTACCTCATCACCAAGGATGGGTCTATCAATGACCTATTCCCCCATACAGAGTCATATATATTAGATCTACCAATGATCTCATCCCCAGCTGGGATATCACTTCAAGCAGATCAGCCGGAGATCTTCACCGCAACGGGATCTGAATCCCGGATCGGTATCTTTGCATAATCATAGCATTCACATCATATTTTCCCCAGAGCGTAGCATTCCGTCTAATACGGAGCATTAAGGCAAAAATCAAACATATTGCATAGTCATAAGCCGTGTTCTGAATCAAACAGCTGTGTATACCAACACTCCATTTGCGAATATACAAATACCTCTCAAATTCCCCGGCAGAATGCCAAAGCAGTTTCTTTGCATTTCCCAGATACAGATACATGCTCCTTTTTACACTCGTCCGTGTCACCATTCCCCAGCATAGTTGCCTAAACACTTTGTGAACCAAATATTTGTTTATAATACACTTCTTCCGACACCCATCCGTGTCGTGCTCTCCCCAGCAAGTTGAACACTCGTATGTGTCTCACTCATGTTTACTTATTTCAGATACTCATCCTTATCTTGCCTACACCACTTATCTTTCTCAAGATTCAACACCCGTCCGTGTTCTTTGTTATCCAGTTGATACTCGTCCGTATCATCAACTCTGAACATGCGTCAGCGTTTGTTTCTACCGATGCTCTTCCGTATCAGAGTCTTAAGGATGCTCGTCCGCATCTTTAACCCACACACGACATCAAACACTTATACCCTTTTCTTGAATTTAGGCACTCGTCTGTGTCTACCCTTCCCCAGAAGAGTTCTCGACAATTCGCCAGTAAGAAGCAAATTTCTTTTCTATCTGACATTCGTCAGCCGTACCCCGTCAGGTGGTCGTCCTTCACCTTTTGATGATCGTCTTTCATCATTCCTCCAGCGGAATCTCCATTACTGGAACCCCTCCTATCCGACATTCGTCCTATGTCGTGATATTTAGCAGCCGTCCCCTGCTAGGTGATCATCCTTCACCCTTCTGATGATCGTCTTTCATCACTTTATCCGATGGCCGCCCCCATCGTCGATCTTGTAATCTGACATTCGTCCTATGTCATGATAAACCCCGAGAGAAGCCGCACCCTGCTAGGTGATCGTCCTTCACCTCTTGATGATCGTCCTTCATCATGCTTATCCGATGGTCGTCCCCATTGTCGACCTTTTCTATCCGGCATTCGTCCTATGTCGTGATACTTTCGGCAACCATACCTTGCCAGGTGATCGTCCTTCACCATTAGATGACCGTCCCTCATCCTTATCCCCAACAGAGCAGTTGTCCCCTGCTAGGTGATCGTACTTCACCTTTGATGACTGTCCCTCATCATTTATTTCATGAACCCGATGGCCGTCCCCATCATTGTTTACCTTTACTTTGCAAACCCGATGGTCGTCCCCATCATTGACTTCACCTTTAATCCCCCAGAGAACCTTGCTGTTATATTTGATGGTCATCCCCATCATAATCTCTCTGTTTCCCCAGCATGTTGGTCGTCCCCGTCATTGCTTTTTCCCAGCAGTCGTCCTCTGCTCAACGGTCGTCCTCCGTCGCCCGTGTTGTATAATCATACTTTACTTCCTTTTACAATCTATATCCCTTTTCTTCTTCATTCAGTGAGTGCAAATTTTGGATTGTCTTTGGTATTCAACCACAAGTTATCTTGTTTGCCTGTTAAGCCGCCGCTTACATCCTGCACAGCTAACTCATGTTTGAATAGGGGCAGCTGTAAACACCCCAAATTTCCCCTCACTCATTTCACCATGGCTTTTGGTTCTTTTCATTTGCATAGGTTTAATCACATCATCTCATATAACATTTTTGCTTCACTACATTGGTTCTAAGTCATCTGCATCTAGGGTTTGTAATTTGAGCAATCCCTGAGCTATCTGAGCCACTCCAAAGGTCTTAAATCTTCTCAAGAGGGTCCATGTATGTTCAAGCATCATATTTTATCCTCCCAAGATCAAGAAAGTCAGAAAATCACCAGAACTGAGAAAGGCATGGAAGCAGAGCCAGGTTTAATTGCACAGATGACATAAAATTAGGGTTTTGGTTTCAGAGGCCATAAATCCAACTTTTTTGGTCATTCTTGTTTCTATTGGTCTCTATATGATATAAGGATCATGCATACCAATTTTCATGAAGAAATTCAATGGGAAAGGCATCTGATCACAAGATGACTTCTTGAGCAAGTCAGTGCAAAATCAGGGCATCTGAGGCCCCCAATCACCCAACCAAAGGGTCTTCTCCATCATTTTGAATGTATATGATCTTTATTTGATCTTAGAAGAAGTTAGAAGTTCACAAAATTGAAGAATTTCAAGCCATTTGCAAAGTTGCCATTTTGGGAAAGTGACTTGTAATGAAAACTTGCCATTTTAGGAAAGTTTTTCAACCTCCTCTTTTTGATTTAAAAAGGCTTCAAATGGAAAATTCTTGGTCATGAAAGTTGTAGGTTGGATCCTCCCATTTTCAAAAAGTACAAGAACTCATTCTAATTCATTTTAGAACTTAAGTTATGGCTTGTCAAAGTTGGGAAAAATCACTTAATTTTCACTTTTGTACCAAAGAGGGAAGTTTGCAAATTCTTGTGCCAAGCCAATTTGGGACCTCTAATGCATCTCTACACATCATATCATCCTAGTGCAACTCATTTAGATCAGATTTGTGCCTTGAATCACAAGCTTTCATGCTTAGAACTTCACAAATTTCAAAAGGGGCCAAACTTCCCCAAAATTGCAAAATGGATCAAATCTCTTCAGCCACTTGTGCCAGCTGCAAAATATGACTTCCATGGACCTCCTTGAAGCAAGCTGACTCGAGCCATGCCCTTTTACCATGACTGAACCAGCCCATGCCTTCACTTACACAAATGTTGACTTTATGCATTTTGCTCCATACCAATCACACTGCTCCACAACAACTCTCTGACCTATCAAGGATTGATATGTGTACCAAAAGCAACCCAACACATAACACAACACAACCTGAAACTCCAAGAACTCAGCACACTCCAAAATCCCCAAATTTGCAAAAGCCTTCGAATCTCTTGATTCAACCATCAAACCTTCAAGTTTCTTTCACCGTTCAACTCACCATGATCCACTGAGCATTTTCCACCTTTCATTTGGCCCTAAAACCTTCACAATCAAAAATACGATTTTCACATTCCACAAACTGAACTTCTTCCATTTTCATTTTAAGGCCACATAAACTCCAACCAAGCATCACAAACAGTTGAGGAGGATCATTGGAGCTGGTTTGAAGCAAGGAACTGGCCAGAAAGCACCATTTTCGAAAGCTTCAGTTCAGGTATCATCAAGAACTTTTTTTCCAGAAACCTGATTTTAAGTTCTTAGATTGTTCTCCATGCTTCACTGATCACACTGCACCTTTTAGTTTTGAAAATGATTGAATATTAAACATGTATGAAGCTTCTGAAATTTCTGTGATTTTTTACGTTTTGCTTCGAATCCCTCTGATCATGTGAAATAAATCCTGTTTGATGATTGATTCTTGTTTAGAATGGGGTGGGGATCATTTCTGGAGAGTTAGAGAGCTTAGGGTTGTGTATTGAGTGAGATTGAAGAAATGGATGGCCGGAGAAGATGACCGGAACACTGTTCTGGTCACCTGAAAGTAATTAGGGTTCAGATTAGGGTTAATGACATAATTAGCGTAGTTTGAATTCTGGCCGTTGGATAGCGCGCGAAGTCAATTCCCTCCCTTTTAAGTTTGAACCTGGGCCCTTGAATTGACTGACTTTCTCACTTTCTCATTTAATTCATTTTTATTTCATTTGTTTTATATTTAATTTCAACGAATTTTAAAAAATAGTAAAATGCATCAAAAAATTCTGAAAATTTTCATTAAATCTTTTGATAATTTTCAGAACCCAAAAATATTTTTATTTTTATTTTTTGCATTAAAAATTATTTTTAAATCATTTAAATGATTATTTTTAATTAGTTAATGAGAATTAATTAATTAAAAATACATTTAGGTATTTAAAAATTCAAAAAAAATTCACATTGCATTTTAATACATTTAGAAACATTATTAAATTCTTCAAACAAATTTCTTTTTGATTCTTTACCTATTTTGACATTTTTCTTTGGAATTAAAGTTCTTAAAAAGCAATATTTTTGTCCTAACTTAAAAAAATTCATTCTGCCTAACCATGAAGAGTTTGATGTTGGTTCTTTTTGCATTACATTCTTCATATCATGTAGTTTCCAGGGTAAAATTGGTTTGAATTTATATTTCATTTTCAATTTGATGTGCATTTTTCCTTTTGAAGTGCCTTAAAGCCCTAGCCAACTTGAGAAAATCATAACCCCCATTAGGTTAAGAGTTAGGTCCCCTCCTTTGGGCAGTGAACTTGTGTAGGGTTAGGGTTCCTTTGATCCCATTTTCAATTTTTTATCATGTCATTTGCTTCTGATTTTGAATTTTGCTTTGTGTCTTGTGCATAAACCCTAATTTTTGCCTTCATTTGCATCCATCTCTCATTTGCTTGTATACATGAGCTTGCCATGACATTTTGTGCATCAACATGACATATAAGACATCTTAGGACATATTAGAATCATGTTTGACCATTGCATCTTTCACTTGCCATGTTATACCTCCATTGCATTTCATAAACTTTCATGAACTTTCATGGTTCAAAACATGCTTCATTTGCATCCTTATCCTTGTATGATTATCCACAACTCTTGATATGTGTTTGCATCATCTCTTAGCATCATTAACATCATGTTTATTCTCCTGACTTTGGTGTGCATCATTGCATTTCACCTCATTTTCATTTCATTTCATTTCATTGTTACTAACTTTTCAGGTGGTAAGTCATTGAGAAGTGAATTTGCCTTCACTTCTCACAATCTCTTCTCATCTCTCTTATGCATCATTTCTGCATTTCTCTTTGCTTTAGAGTGAGATTTCTCATTCATGTTCATCATTCACTTTCTTCCTCCAAGTTACTTATCTTCTTCAGTGAAGTAAGTAATTTGCTTCTTCTGTTTCTCCTCCTTTCATCTGTTCCTTCCATTGGTGGCTTCTCTGAAGATTTCTTGCAAGCCTCACAAACCATAGGAACATCCAAGCATGACAACAATTAGGTTTTTGATTAGTCCCCCTTTAGCTTTTACCTTTGTGTCTTCTTTGTGTCTTCTCTTCTCACCTCATAATCAAGGACTAAACCTTAAAGGTTTTAAGGCTTTGTGATTAAGCTTATGTCTGCATCCTTCTATTAGGATGGAGTGTATAACTTTAATCCTAAGTGTTAAACCCTTAATGTGTTTAAATCCTTTAATCAATCCATCAAAATAATCACTAAGACCTCAAGCTTGTAACTTGGGCCTTGCATTAGGGTTCTAATTCTTCCTTAACTGGTTAAGAAGGACTAACCCTAGTGTTAATGGACAAGTCCCTCTCAAGTTGTCTTACAAACCATAAAATCCACTTATTAACCTTACCATTAACTAATATCCACTTTAATAAAGGCTTTGTTTTGTCATGAGTTTAATCCCTAATCATGGATTAAGTTGAGGAGCCTTCCTCAGCTTAAATGTTCTCATCTATCATCCTTCTATTAGGATGGTGTAATGGGTCCATTAAATCCTTGATTATGGCTTAAACTCATTACTTAACACCAAAAAAAAATACCAAAAACATCTAAATAATCACAAGTAGGTTAATGATCTTAATCCTACACCATCATGGTAATTAAGTTTGAGGTTTTCACTTCATACTTTAGGTATTCTCATTATCCCTAATCAGAGGGAGGATATGATGAGTTTACTAACCCTTGGTTTAGACTTAAGCTCATTAACTTATGACAAACCTCAAAAAGCAATAAAAGATTGAAAACACAAAAAACAAACAATAATCGTCTCCTCCGGGATTCTTTTCTCACCTCATTCACTCATAAACGAGAACTTGCTTCTTCCATCTAATGCAAGACAGTTTGCACCTGAGCTAGACAGGTCATACACTTGAGCATAGACAAGTAAGCAGTTCACAAGTCAATTTATCTTTCAGTCTCTTTGAGTTGAACTACGGTGTTCTGACTTCCTCATTGCACGAGAGGATACGTAGGCATAACTTAACAGTTATCGAACAAAAGTCTCTGTATATCCCCCCTCTTCCAGCATTATTCTTTAAGCCTCATTAGCTTGAGCATTTCACTCTTGTTCTTACACTGACACTTCTCTTATACACTTCACATTTCTTTTACACTGACACTTGCATTCTTTTCCAGCTTTTGCACACAAATTGCACTGACACTACCCCTTTAAAACACAAATCTTTCAAGCGTGGATCCCGTCGAGTACGACGGACAATCTGGGTGCTAATACCTTCCCAGGTTGTAACCAACCCTCTTTCTCAGTTTCTCTGGTTCGTAACCGTCTTATCCATATTTTCTAGGTTTATGCAGCATTACCTTTCCTTCGGGATAAAAATGCCTAGCTGGCGACTCTTTTCCTTTCAGTTCACCCTTGTGTGTTCTCTCTCTTTCGTCGACCGTTCGCGTCTGTACCCTATTTGACTTAGCCTCATTTAGTGGGAGCGACAATGTTCCATGGTCGAGCAAATGGTTCTCCATTTATTTCTTCGAGGTAATAGGCCACCGTGCCAGTTTTTGACTCTACTCGATATGGTCCTTCCCAGTTGGCTGTGAGCTTGCCCTCGTGAGAGTCTTTCTAATTTCTGCACGGGATAAGACTGTCTACATGGAATTCTCTTTTGATGATCTTTGTGTCATAGCACAGTGCGATATTTTTCTTTAGGGATTCTTCGCGGAGAGCTGCCTTCAAACGAATTTCTTCAACTAAGTCGAGCTCTTGCCTTAATGCTTCATCGTTGAGCTCTTCTTTCAGAGGAGACTCTTTTCGTCGGGAGGGTTCTCTGATTTCCACGGGGATGATCGCTTGCGTACCGTATTTCATTCGGAACAGAGTTTCCCCGGTGGTCGAATGTAGGGTTGTCCGGTAGGCCCAGAGCACACTACGGAGTTCCTCGACCCACCTTTTCTTTGCCTTGCCCAACCTTCGTCTTAAACCTCGTAGAATTACTGTGTTGGTAGCTTTGGCCTTCCCGTTCGTATGAGGATGTTCAACTGATGCGAAGTTCTATTGGGTGTCTGTCTTGGCGACGAAGTCTTGGAAATTAATGTCTGTGAACTGAGTACCATTGTCTGTTATCAAGGATTGAGGTACGCCGAACCTGGCTATGATGTTTCTCTTGTAGAAACGTAAAATGTTGAATGTTGTGATTCTGGCTAAGGCCTCGACTTTTGTATACTTGGTGAAGTAATCGATGGCCACAATCAGATACTTGTTTTGAAATAAACCTATGGTGAAGGTTCCAAGGATGTACATGCCTCACTGCGCAAATGGCCATGGTGGCGACATTGTTTTTAGCGCATCTAAGGGAGTGAGGTGCATCTCCCTGTGACGTTGGCATCTGTCGCACTTCTTCATGTTCTCTTTGGCGTCATTCTACATGGTTGGCCAGTAGTAGCCTTCCCGTAAAGCCTTTCGGGCCAAGGATCTGCCACCCAGGTGTTGTGTGTTTATTCCTTCATGTATTTCATGTAATATGTCTGACACGCTTTCTTCTTCGACGCACTTGATAAGTGGGATGGATAATCCTCGGCGATATAACTTGTTGTCTATCAGGACGTATGAAGATGTGTGACGCCTGGTAGCGCTGGCTTTCTTGTTATCTTAACATAACTCATCTGTTGTTGAGTATTGGTATACTGGAGTCGTCCAACAATTATTGTCACCTATGACGTTGACGTCAATGACCTCGGAGGATTTTTTGATGCTAGGGCAGGGAAGTGTTTCCTGGATGACAGATTTGTTCCCTCCTTTCTTCCGTGTGCTCTCCAATTTTGATAAGACATCTACCTGTGAATTACGTTTGTGGGGAATATGCTGGACCTCCCAGGACTCGAACTGCGCCAACTTCTGTAGTACCAATTCCAGATACTCAACCAAATGATCATTTTTCGCATGGTATTCTCCTTTGACCTATGACACAACGAGCTGGGAATCGGTGTAGATTTTAATTTCCTACGTGCCTATATATTTGGCCAAGCGGATTCTTACCAGGAAAGCTTTATATTCAGCCTGGTTATTAGGTGTCAGGAATGAGAGGACTAGGGACACTTAGACCACAAGCCCCTCTTCTTTTTCGAAGATGATCCACGCTTCACTGCCTGATGGACCAGATGCTCCGTTGACGTAGACGACCCATTTATGGGCGCATTTGGGTGAAGTTTCCGCCGGAGTCATCTCAACCACGAAGTCGGCCAGGGCTTGAGCTTTTAGAGCTTTTCTACTTTCATAGTGATTTGAATTCGGATAGTTATAGGGACCATCTCAGCATTCTCCCAGCCATATCTGGTCTTGAAAGTAGTTGGTTGATAGGTTGATTCGTTCGTACTACCACGGTATGTGCCAAGAAATAATGCCTTAGTCTTTTGGCCGCGTTTACGAGGGAGAGTGTGACCTTCTCTATTTGTTGATATCTGAGCTCCGACCCTTGTAGTTATTTACTCGTAAAGTATACGGGCTTATGCCCATCTAGATTTTATCTAATGATAGTTGCGCTAATGGCCTCGGTGTTAACATAAAGATACAAGTAAAGGACTGATCCGTTTGTCGCATGCAGATAAAAAACGAGTGATTTAAAAATGTAGTTAACGGTAACGACAACTCGAGTATCGTTCTCAAGGATTCTTGTATTTTTATTAATCGAAGGTAACCGAATTCCGAATTAGGGGGGTTTGTTTTAAGGTCAATAACAAAACAGAACAATTAAGCGATTAAAATAAGTGATTATGCAATTAAACTAAACGATTTATCTACTGTTTCGGTTTCCCAACTTATCATCGATTTACATAATTTTCATGCCCTAAGCGGATTCTAATCCCTTTTCGATAATAGTACCAATTAACAAGCGTAAAAGATCATATAAGACCTATATTCCTAAATTCCAAATTAAGCAAACAGATTAAATCTTCCGTGAATTAAGCAAACACGGAAATTGCGCGGATAAAGCAAACGCGATAAAGTAAAGGAATGATAGGTGCAATCGAAATTAATCAATATTATTCTATATAATTGAATAAAACAGACAAAGTATATAACATAATATTAAAAGGGAAAATCAATTAATTGAAAATTATAAAACCTCAAGGTTGCAGTGGAAATTGATTACAGTAGATGAATCTCTGTGATTAGTTCTCCATGATTCGCCTCTTCAAGAATAAATTCGTAAAAAGTGTGTTAAAGAGCATATGCGGCTGCTAGGTTAAATAGAAAAACCTAAATGACCCGTTTACAACCCAACTGGGTCAAATACATAACCCAGACCCAATTTTAAATGACCTGAAACTAAATAAAACTAATGCAGAAGCTTCAAACGAAATTCTGGAAAATATGACTCCGAATATGACTTTGACTCCAACCCGAAAGTTGTATCTCTATCTCTTAGCTTTCCATCGACTGGTAGAATTCCTCAATCAGATTCCTGGAACTCCGGTTATGATCATTTCCGTAAAAATTGTTAAAGCTGAAAATTAAGTACGAAAACTAAATTAAGCCAAAAATAAAATAAATTAAAAAAACAACTTAAAATATAAAAATAAACAAATAAAACTAAAGAATTGTCTTATTGCAATCATGTAGGAATGTGCACCAAAATGCACTGATCAAGAACTTCCCCGGTCGTTGGCTTGGACAAAATTGGAGGTTCTGACAATGCTCGCTTGAGGTGTTGTATGGCCTGCTCGTATTCCTCCGTCCATTCAAATATTAGTTCTTTGCGGAGTAACTTGAAGAAGGGTGATGTGTGTTAGGTAGATTTTTCCACAAAGCGTGATAACAACATGAGCATGTCATTCAAGGATTGAATTTACTTCTTCGAGTTAGGCGTAGGAAATTCTGAGAAAGCGCGACACTTGTCGGGATTAACCTCGATTCCTCTTTCCGTAAGGTAGAAACCGAGGAACTTTCCCGCCCTTACATCAAAGGTGCATATGTCGGGGTTAAAGCGCATTGTGTACTTCCTCGCCTGGTTGAAGACTTCCTGGAGATGAGAAGTGTGATCGGATTCCTGGATGGACTTGACGATCATGTCGTCCATGTAAACTTCGAGTATGTCATCAATCTGTGATTAGAAGACCTTGTTCATCATGCATTGATATGTGGCTCTTGCGTTCTTCAGCCCAAAGGGCATTACATTGTAGTAATAATTTCCCGCCAGGGTCATGAGCGCGGTATGCCTTTTATCTTTCTCGACCATGGGTATCTGATTGTACCCATAATAAGCGTCCATGAAAGATAATAGTTTAAAACCTGCAGAATTATCTATCAATTTGTCTATGTTAGGTAGATGGTAAGAATCTTTCGGGAAAGCCCAATTGAGATCTGTGTAGTCAATACAGAGGCGCCATTTCCCATTAGATTTCTTTACGAGTACAGTGTTCGAGAACCTGGTTGTATACCTGGCCTAATTTACATAATTGGCCTCTAAAAGGTCTTTAACTAATTTTTCAGCAGCTGAAGTTTTCTCTTCGGACTGCTTGCGTCCGTGTTGAGCAATTGTGCATGCTGACGGATTGATGGAGAGCTTGTGGCATACGATCACAGGGAGATACCGAGCATATCAACGACACTTCAAGCAAAGAGGTATGCGTTGTTGCACCAGCATTGCTTCAGTTTCTCCTTCATATCATCGGGAAGCCCTATGCCAATGCAAACTCCTTTGTCTGGGTTATCTCCGAAGGTTATTACTTCGATCTCTCCAACGGGAAAAAGGCACAAGATGGATGCTTTGTCTGCAGAGGTGTCGTCCTCAGAATCTACTGGGATGTGAGATTCGAGGTCGATTGTATTGATCTGAAGAGTTAGCTTCTTCTCGGGTTGGACTTCTTCAGATGGGGTGTCCTCGTCCCTTATGCGTTTGTTGTTCTTCGGTGCGGTCTCCATCACGGTCTGGCCTTTGTTCGCGGCTTCAAACATCTTTGTGTTGCTTTAATGTCTCAGTGAAGTGTATCCACATACCCCTTCTTTGTATAGTATTTCATTTTGAAATGGATCGTGGATGGGACGACGATGAGCTCGGCTAACATTAGCCTCCCCAAGATGCATTGGTAAAGTGATGGGTAGTCAATGATCAGGAAATGCGTCTTGATAGTGAGGCATCTCCTTCCCCGAATGTGACCATCAGCTCAACGTAGCCCCAGGGTTTAGCGGTAGCCCCATTGAATCCTTGTAGATCGGATCCAACGTATGAGGACAAGTTTTTCTGATCGAGTTGCAATGCTCGAAAGAGTGAGGTGTACATTATATCGACCGAGCTTACCTGGTCGACGTGTATCCCGCGAACATTTGTCTTTGCCATCTTGGCGCAGACCAACAAAGGGATGTGGGAGTTCGGAGAACCACCGAGGAGTCCTTCCATGTAGAAAGTAATTGGTTGGGACTTCCCTCTGACCTTCTCGAGGGACAAAATTTGGTTTAGTGACGAATCAACCAAATGATTCAGCCTTCTTCTAACCGACCCGATGGTCATCTTGTCGTAGCCTCCACCTGAAATGAGCATGGCTGGTGGGAATGCCTCCCAGGGGTTGTGCGCTGCAAAATATCACGTGCTTATGAGGTTTTGAGGAATAATGAAATCCTCGGGTCTGGTGATTAACAAGGCGAATGACATGTGTAACACGGTGGGAGAACTGACTTTCTATAAATGTTGCGGATAGCAAGAGTCGCCACCGACTTTTATTTTATCCAAAAGGAAATGACATAAAAGAACAAGAAAGACCTATTTTAAAAGACTTGAGTTCGGGGGGTAGGTTATACAAAGGGAAGGTGTTAGCACCCTTTATATCCATGGTTATCCATGGGCTCTTAGTTACTTAGCTCACTTAAATCGTTTTTGAAGAGTGTAGTGTGTGATTAGAAAATTTCTTTAAGTACTTGGTAATGACCCTCGTATGGGTGTATACAAAGCCTAGTTTAGAAATTGTGAGGTGTAAAAGTAATTTTGAAAAGTGTGAGCAAGTAACTAAGAGGTACCTACCCTAGATTAAGTCTTTCGTGTTCTCGTATGTTCTTTCAATGGTAAGACTATCCCTATTATTAAGGAATAGGTAGTCATTACCTTGGATGTGTTAAGGGACAGGCATATGATCATCGTATGGTCATAGAAAGCAACTTGAGGGATGTCTTTAGCAATTCGTAGGGACTATCATCATTTATTCGAAGGGACAAGATCATTATTCCGTAGGCAACTTCGAAGAGACTTGATCTTTTAAACTGTAGGGACTATGATGATTTATATTTGAAGGGACTTTGCTTAAGACATCCCCATATTCGAGGGACTTGACCATTTTATTTTAAGGCAACCAAGAGGAATATCCTAGGAAGTACAGATGGCGATCATAGATCGACTTACTTGTGTGAGTGTTATTTTTCAGATATTTGTCTTGTATTTAATTTTCTAAGTTCAATTATTTACAGTTAGTTTTGCACTCCCTAAATTACTAACCACGCAGTTAAATATTTACAAAGAAAATAAAGACGGAAAAATAAATCTATAAGCTATTACAAGGCTTTGGCAGATACATAATAGTAGGATAAAAATAAATTATAAAGCAAGAATAATAGATATAATAAAATAATAAATAAGCAATAATAATAATAATAATAATAATAATAATAATGAAGCAAAAATAATAAAGCAATAATAACAATAAAGCAATAATAATAATAATAATAAAGTAATTATAATAATACTAAAGTTAAAATAAATTAAAGAAATAACAATTAAACATTTAATTAAAAAGAAAAAGTTTAGGTTAGACAAGTTAGATTTTTTAGAAGTTATTAGAATTAATGGGAAAAAAAGGGAATTAAGTTTAGAGAAAAACAATTAAAGATTATTTAGAAAACTTTAATTATTTACACTATATGATTATTACTATTATAATAAAATACTATTAATATATAAAATATTATTGACAGAATGTTATTGAGAAATTTTTAGAGAAAAAAATTAATTTAATATGTACAAAATAATAAAAGAGTTAGTATTTACAAAATAAAAATTTATTGTTATAAATAAGTAATAAAATAAGTTTATAAAAATAATTAGCATTTATTTACAAAAAAATATAAAGATTATAGAAAAATATTAAATAATTAATTTAGTAGGTTTTCACGCCCTACATTACTAAACCACGCAGTTAATATAGGATCAATGACAGAAATTTAAATGGCAGAAAAATAAAATGGTAGAAAATAAATGCCAGAAAAATAAATGGCAAAAAAATAAAATGGCAGAAAATAAATGACAGAAAATAAATGGCAGAAAATAAAATCCTAACTAATACAACACTTTGAGACAGTTACATAATAAAGATGACGACAAATAAAACTGAAAATATTACAAGTTAAAACTTAAAATATTACAAGGGCGGAGCAATTACAGTGTATGAATAATATAAACATAAGCGAAAATAAGAAATAATAACATGTTTGTTAAGGTTTGAGAAAAGGTTTATGGTTTAGAGGAAATAACACTAACACAGTTAAAGTTTATGAGAAAGTTTTAAGGTTTACATGAAAAATTAAGGTTTATGAAAAGTTTGAGGTTTATAAAAAAAACTAATTAATTAATTTTCTATAAAATATATATAAACAAATATTGATAATAAAAATTTTAAGTTTAATTTTAGGTAAACAAAGAGGTTTTAAAAAAAACTAGATCTAACTATTAATTTAAAACAAAAGAAATAATAACTAATATTATAAATTGATTATGAATTGATTTATGAAATAAGTAATTATAGTAGAAAAAAAAATTAAGAGATTAGTTAATTAGGAAATTAGAGAGTTAAAGTGATTAGAGAAAATTAGGAAAAAGAATGAAAAACCCATGTTTCTTTGTCAAAATGCTCTCAAGATTTTGCCTTCTTGACACTAAGACACGCGCGCACATGTGAATGTACCTAATCAAACGTGAGATGTGAGAATATATATACCATGATAAATTTAAGTGTTAACAAAACATGAAAATAATAACCAATAAGCATCAGTATAAAGTAATATATCAGTGTACGGAAGCCAACAAAAAATGTTTATGTATCCCAATATCAGATCTGCTGCTTACGTTACAAAATATTTTTCTTTCTCTCTCTTTTTGGTCTCTCTACTAGTAAGTATATATAAGACTAATTTAGGGTTAATAATAATGGGCTTAAGTATTTATTTTGAGACCCAATAAAATATTAATTTAAAACTAAATAAAATTTAATAATTAAAATAGTTAAAATTAAAATAAAAACTAACAATTTTATTTATTTATTCTAGACCCAATAAAATGTTAATTTAAAACTAAATAAAGTTTAATAATTAAAATAGTTAAAATAAAAATAAAAACTAATAATCCTATTTATTTATTCTAGACCCTATATAAAAATAAATAGACTCAAAAAATAAAAGTCGGACGCCAAAGTGCTCGAAAAAATAAAATGAACACATTAAAATAATCAACGCGAAATAAATGACTCGGAAAAATACAGTGTTTGGTCGGATTTTGAAATAAAAATTATGATCGTTTAAACTGCTCAGACTGATCAACATATGACCAAAAATAGTCGTAAAAATATTTTTAGCATGTCAAATTAAACCACGTGAACCGCAGATTAATGTTACTGACATTTGCAAACTTAAACTTGACATTTTTTCGTTGACTAATTTTAGGCACAGTTAAAAAGTTAATTTGACCAGTCTGTTCTTAAATTCCGAGAAATTATTCCGGCTAATATTAAGACGGAAAAAAATGTTATGCTATGAAGATGATGCAAATGAATGTGAAACAAAAAATCGGTTAGAGTTAAAAATAGAGGGAAAATTTTGGGGTGCAACAGCTGCCCCTGTTCAATTTTCTGAAACCTGAGGGGTTAGATTGGCCTGTGTGCCATTCGTGACTTGGAAGGTTGAAGGGGATTGAACACAAAAGCCCAAAAATTTGCACTCGTCGGTGCGTAAAGTAACACTGATGATTAGTTGTATATGCTTAAGTGGGCTTGAAGATGCCACTTAAGAAGAAACTGGAGATGGGCTTATAGATGCCATCCATAATATCAGGAGGTGATAATATCTTTATGTTGATACTGGATATCAGTACTAGGTCTTCGTATAGGCCGTCTCTGAATCGTTTATGCAACATGGTTTGAGTTGAATGCTAGCACTAGATCTTCGTATAGATCGTCTCTGCATTATTTCTGGGGAAAAAGAATATCCTTCATTAAGTGTCAGGGCTTAGATCTTCGTATATATCGTCTCTGAACCATATCTAAGAACATACTTTAATTTAAGTGTCAGAACCAAATCTTCGTGGCGATTTCTTTCTAAATTAAGTATCAGCACTAGATCTTCGTATAGATCGTCTCTGAACTGTTTTGAGTTATTGAATAAACTAGTAGAAATAAATCTTCGTGACGATTATCTCTTCTGGAAATACCCTGGATTAGGGAATAGATCTTCGTATAGACCGTTTGCCTACTATCCAAGGATAAAAGAATATCAGGATTAAATCTTCATGACGATTACACCCATTGGAAATATCTTGGATTAGGGAATAGATCTTCGTATAGACCGTTTGCCTACTATCCAAGGATAAAAGAATATCATGATTAAATCTTCGTGACGATTACATCCCTTGAAAATATCCTGGATTAGGGAATAGATCTTCGTATAGACCGTTTGCCTACTATCCAAGGATAAAAAAGAATATCAAGATTAAATCCATTGAAGATATCCTGGACTAGGGAATAGATCTTCGTATAGACCGTTTGCCTACTATCCAAGGACAACTTGAGTAATGAGCATCATCAATGAATCTTTGGGGTGATCATCCCTGAATTAAGTATCAGCACTAAACCTTCGTATAGATCGTCTCTGACCTGTTATGAATTGTTGATAGTATCTTTATCTGTATATAACCATCCTGCAAGGAAAAGGTTAGTTTATGCAATATGTATGCATGCATGGCATGGTGCATCTAAGTAAATGTATTATGCATTTATGGATATGTTATGGTATGATGTAAATGATGTATGTATGAATCATGCAGCCTGAAATGTCTGGATATCTTTGTATAACAACTGCTGGCTAGGGAAAATAAATCCCGATTCGTTGCTGAAGAATATGAGAACCTCGTCCCCGTCTTCATTCGTCGTACTTCTATTGAAGGAATAAGTTCCTGAGTATCCCGA
The DNA here is from genome assembly GCA_963966055.1 of Lathyrus aphaca. Classification (NCBI taxonomy): domain Eukaryota; kingdom Viridiplantae; phylum Streptophyta; class Magnoliopsida; order Fabales; family Fabaceae; genus Lathyrus; species Lathyrus aphaca. The sequence goes on along the minus strand of OZ014522.1, from coordinate 540,418,815 downwards.
CTGAGGATAAAAGAGATGGACATAAATTCAAGGGAAGATGTAATTCGAAGTATCTAGATAGATTTGCTCTACTGGGGATTTGTAGTTGTCTTGTGGGGATGAACCGACGAAGCTTCGTTGAATTCCTACCTTCGTTCTTCCTTAGTAAATACTATTAATGCATTTTATGCATTTCTGGTAAACATCAATCATATTCCAAGCACATATACATTCAAACATAACCAACAAACATTTTTCGCTTTAGTAAAAGAGGAAAAGTAATCCTGAATAAAGAGGGAAAAGTAAAGCTGAACTCGAAAACAGAATCGTTTCAACTTTGAGAGTGTATAACCAATTGGATTTAGAGCTCCTGAGATTCTTAACTTTCCTGAATACCTTCCCAAAAATCCTCATAGCTGGATCTGAAGACATGATACTGACACCATCTGATACTACTGGCGTAGACAATTAATTTCCACAATGGCTTATGCTGAGAATCCAATATCAAGGTAATACAATGAGAGGAACGTGTCTTCAAATTGTGATGGACCATATACGCTCTGGGTATTAGATTTGAAAAGAAAGCATTTGCCCTTGGTTAAGGATGAATTGTCCCATAATGGAAGTATCTGAATGTAGTTACCTCAAGAGAAATAAGCAGAATGCCCCACAATAATATGCCCCTGACATCATGAACTTTATAATGTTACCCTTGGTAATTCAAATATATGAGGAGAGCTTCCCCTGGCTATTAAGCATTGTTGAATCTGGACCTGATTGCTCCGAATGAATTGAACAGTAAGTTGGTATGCCCCTTGATTGGGAAACAGTGACTATGCCCCTGGCATTATGAACTCTATGATGTTACCCTTGGTAATTTATATAGATGAGGAGATCTGCCCCTGGCTACTTAAACATAATTGAATCATGTCCTGATTGCCCCAAATGAGTTAGGAAGTATCATGGCCTGCCCCCTTGATTGGGAGATAATGACTATGCCCCTTTGTAAACATGGACTTTGATCCAGGAAGCAACTTTGTTTATCGGAAGGACTTTGGTTTATTGAACATTCATCCTGTAAGTTTCTCTGTTTATCAAACACTCAGGTATATGCAAACAAATATATTCAAAAATGCAATGCTTATGTCTGTCTTGAAGTTTTGAAAAAAAAGTTATTTTAGAAAAACAGTTTTTGTGAAAACTGTGATATTAACTCAAGTTTTATAATAAGCCCTAAAGGAGTCAGGATACCTTTTTGTAGCAGTACGCTTTCGAACTAACCATGCTTCAGTTAGGACTTTTAAAGGGTTGTTACGTGGCTTGGTTCACGGTTTAAGAAACAAAGGATAAAGGCTCAAATTTTATTTGTACCCAACCCAATCTCCATGATGTTCTTCAGTCCTATGCTCAGTTAACTTATGCATTGAGGTTCTAAAGAGTTTGGAATTGTAACACTGACATTTGTGATGGTTCAGAAACCAAAATTTATTTGAACATTCAGTCATCTTTCTTTGTTGAGGATTCATAGTGACCTCTTTTTTCTTTTGACTTTGTTATATCTTCTTTTTGCCTGAACTGTTTGTTTCAAAATTACAGTCAGCGGAATTTCTCAATTTTTTTACTAAGTCTCCTTCATAGGTTTTGACTTAGTGGGTTTTTCTTTTGCTGGATATTGACTGTCAGGTTTAATGATTACAGAGAACCATCATTAGTTGTGTACAACATAGATAATTGGCATATTTGAGTTAACCGGGTAACTACCCTGCCCCGGGTTATGAATAAGGGTTTTAATTTGTGCGAGAATAAAAACTCCTACTTCATAGGCTCAAAAGGGTTGACTAGGGATTAACTTCCTTATATCTCCACTGTTTAGGAATTGAAACAATGCCTGTACATCGTCAGCATAGTCTGTTCAAAAGCATACTGCCTAATATTATGATATTGTTTTCGTCATCCTCCCTCTACAGGCTTATAGCTTTATCAGGAGTTAAATATCACAAAATAGAAATATGAAGCATAGTTCAAAATATAGTGAAACGAATGGATTAATTCAAGACAAACATATGCAATGCATTAATGAAAACAAAAGTTTAACATAATAGTAAGTGCTTAAACAAAATAAAAGAAATTGCAAATGAAAATTCAAATGTTCTCAAAGCCTCTTCCTCTAAACTCGTCACTCCAGTTATTTGGAAACTTTGATGCTTGATGGACGATAGAAGAACTCAACCTGGCCTTCTGGCGTAACCTCGAGTATTCCTTCGTCAATTAGGTCTTGAATCTTATTCTTCAATGCCCAACAGTTATTAGTGTCATGTCCAGGACAATCGGAGTGATACATACACCTTGCCTTGGGATTATAGCGAGGAGAGGAGGTATTAGGATTTTTAGGAGAATTTTCCAAGGAAATCAACTTTATCTCCAACATGCATTGCAAAACTTATGACATTGGTGTGCTGAACCGGATGAACTGTCTTCTACATTCCTTGTATAGAAATGGATTAACCTTATAAGGCATTCTCTCTTCCATTGAAGGATGATCAGTAGTAGCCTGTCTCTTTCCTTCTCTTATCCTTACTTTCCTTTCAGCCAGGTCAGCTTGTTTCAACGGAGGTTGACTGATGATTAGATTCCCAACTCTGTTATGTCGAAGCTTATTGACAAAGCTTCTCAGCTCTTCTTGCCCCTGGGCCAAACTCTGGATAAGAGCCATTTGGCCATTCATCTGGATCTTCATCTCTGCCATCTCAGCTTGTAGTTGTTTCAGCTGATCATCCTTGTTGTCCTCAGGATTCTTCTTCTTCATGTCCTTAGAGAGGAGTGCTTTCAACTCTTCTTGCCCCTTGGACAAATTCAGAATCACTTCTTGAAACTGAGCATTCTGAGCTTGAAGATCTTTGACAGATTGTTCGAGAGCCATTTCTGCTGAAATAAACAGCGAGAAGATGAGAAACCTGTTGTGAAACCTGTGATGCAATGATATGGTATGTATATGCTTATGCAATGTTTTCAAGGACCACAGGATTTAAATTTGTTTAAAAGAGCCAGAAATGAAACTTTTATTAGTAATCAATAAACTTGTTTGCCTCTTGGGCTTACAACAAAAATGAAATAAATACAAAGATGGGGTTTTAAGTCTCCCATGGACGTTTCCTCTTTGTGTTGAGGTATGAGTTGAGATTCCGCTCCTCGTGAAGTTGTTTTGTTAGCTCCAGGATTCTTTCTTGACTTGCTTTGTAATGAATCTCAAAAGTATCTCTTTGCTCCTTCAACTGGATCCAGGACCTCTGTAAATCTTCCATGTCAGTGGGCATGTCTGGGTGAAGAATGACATAAGAAGTATCTCCTTCAGCAAGAGGCTCCATAGTAACTGGCAGGATAGCAGGATATGGAATCATAAGAATCTGAGCACGAGATCGCACCCATTTGAGATAAGGTTCCATGGGAATAGTGTACTTTGGTTCCAGAGTCTTGTTGTCAACCTTGTTTACTTTACCCCATGCTCGTATAAACCTTTGACGGTAACTTTGAAGATCGTTGTCGTAGTCGAACACAATACCCTGAATCAACATATCATGAGGACCATCGCTCCGAGCATAACCAAACTGACGTAGAGCTTAAGAAGGGTTGTAGGTAATGCCCTATCTTATGCCAAGGAGTGGCACATTAGGGAACTCCCCACAACGGTCAATGATGGTAACATTCTCCATAGATCTAGAGCACCAATGAATATTTGAATGAGAAAGTGACATGATTCTTTTGGACCACCTGAACCCTTGTTCATTCTTCATCACTGATCAAGGAAGGTGAGAAATAAACCACCTAGATAGTAGAGGTATACAACACATCAGAGTTCCTCGTGCCTTCGTAGTACGGGTATGAAGAGAGTGTAAGATGTCTCCAAGTAATGTAGGCACTGGATTATGAGTCAGAAATATGTTGATGGCGTGTACGTCTACGAGCTGGTCTGGATTGGGGAACAACACTAAGCCATAGATTAATAGGGCTAAGATCTCCTCAAAAGCATCATAACTCATAGCCTTCAGGAACACTTGAGCTTTCTCCATCAATACCTTAGCAAGAATACCCTTAACTTCACTCCTTGTTTCTAGGACAATGTCTGATTTCTTCAAATGTAGGGCTGCAGCAATGACTTCAGGTTTAGGCTCTTTCTCTAAGCCTGTGAAGGGTCTCTGATCAAGGATAGGTATACCCAGTAGTTTGGAGAACTCTTCCATTGTAGGAACCAGCTGGTAATCGGGGAATGTGAAGCAATGTTGTTTAGGATCAAAGAACTGAAATAGGACACTCATCATGTCTTCATTGAACCCTGAAGTGACTAGATCCAGTAGGTAACCATGCCTCTTGATGAATTGGGAGTTTTTAGAAACTTGAGAGACCAATTCTTTAAGCTTAGGATGTATCCCTACAAAGTTGATCCGGATAGTATTCCTACGAGCAGAAGCCATGACCTGCAACGAAGAACAAAGATAAACCCTTTGGTCCTTGAAATGGTTAGTGAAAATTCTATGCTTATGATGCATGATGTCATGATGTTATGCTCAATCACAAACATGTGGCACACACAAACAAGTCACATAATAGCCCTAGGTTTGAAGGCTTGCATGAGGTTTAAAGGTAAGTACCCTCCCCTGAAGTTTAGTTGGTTCATCCTGTCCTATAAAGTAACCGGGTTCTAAGGGATCTCAATATCATTGATCCTTCACAAGGGTGGTTGTTCAGTAGGAAACTTACTTGCCAACCAAAACCCTCCAAGTTTAGGATCTCAATGAGCGTAGTATCGAGTATCAACCAACTTTAGACTTCTCCAAAGCCGGCTATCTCACTACTTTCTAAAGGCCAAGATGGGATAACTAGGGTTCTAAAAGTTAGTTAGTGTATTGACAACATATGGCAGCCTCATATTATCCTCAACTTACTTAAGGAACATAAGCACCAACCATGAAGTCACACTAATTATGGCCACCAGATCAACCATATCGGTATACGCCGTACAATTTCCTTGGTCTACTGCCATTTACCTAAGGTACACTAGATCCGGGTTAGGATCTTTCACACATAAGCCCAACAGATAAATATAAAGCAAACAAGACAAACCATTTAAGTGATCTAATTCCTAAGGGTACCCCTCTTTTATTAAATCCCCAGCAGAGTCGCCAGTTCTGTAACACGGTGGGAGAACTGACTTTCTATAAATGTTGCGGATAGCAAGAGTCGCCACCGACTTTTATTTTATCCAAAAGGAAAGGACATAAAAGAACAGGAAAGACCTATTTTAAAATATTTGAGTTCGGGGGGTAGGTTATACAAAGGGAAGGTGTTAGCACCCTTTATATCCATGGTTATCCACGAGCTCTTAGTTACTTAGCTCACTTAAATCGTTTTTGAAGAGTGTAGTGTGTGATTAGAAAATTTCCTTAAGTACTTGGTAATGACCCTCGTATGGGTGTATACAAAGCCTAGTTTAGAAATTGTGAGGTGTAAAAGTAATTTTGAAAAGTGTGAGCAAGTAACTAAGAGGTACCTACCCTAGATTAAGTCTTTCGTGTTCTCGTATGTTCTTTCAATGGTAAGATTATCCCTATTATTAAGGAATATGTAGTCATTACCTTGGATGTGTTAAGGGACAGGCGTAGGATCATCGTATGGTCATAGAAAGCAACTTGAGGGATGTCTTTAGCAATTCGTAGGGACTATCATCATTTATTCGAAGGGACAAGATCATTATTCCGTAGGCAACTTCGAAGGGACTTGATCTTTTAAACTGTAGGGACTATGATGATTTATATTTGAAGGGACTTTGCTTAAGACATCCCTATATTCGAGGGACTTGACCATTTTATTTTAAGGCAACCAAGAGGAATATCCTAGGAAGTACAGATGGCGATCATAGATCGACTTACGTGTGTGAGTGTTATTTTTCAGATATTTGTCTTGTATTTAATTTTCTAAGTTCAATTATTTACAATTAGTTTTGCACTCCCTAAATTACTAACCACGCAGTTAAATATTTACAAAGAAAATAAAGACGAAAAAATAAATCTATAAGCTATTACAAGGCTTTGGCAGATACATAATAGTAGGATAAAAATAAATTATAAAGCAAGAATAATAGATATAATAAAATAATAAATAAGCAATAATAATAATAATAATAATGAAGCAAAAATAATAAAACAATAATAACAATAAAGCAATAATAATAATAATAATAAAGTAATTATAATAATAATAAAGTTAAAATAAATTAAAGAAATAACAGTTAAATATTTAATTAAAAAGAAAAAGTTTAGGTTAGACAAGTTAGATTTTTTTAGAAGTTATTAGAATTAATGGGGAAAAAAAGGGAATTAAGTTTAGAGAAAAACAATTAAAGATTATTGAGAAAACTTTTAATTATTTACACTATATGATTATTACTATTATAATAAAATACTATTAATATATAAAATATTATTGACAGAATGTTATTGAGAAATTTTTAGAGAAAAAAAATTAATTTAATATGTACAAAATAATAAAAGAGTTAGTATTTACAAAATAAAAATTTATTGTTATAAATAAGTAATAAAATAAGTTTATAAAAATAATTAGCATTTATTTACAAAAAAATATAAAGATTATAGAAAAATATTAAATAATTAATTTAGTAGGTTTCACGTCCTACATTACTAAACCACGCAGTTAATATAAGATCAATGGCAGAAATTTAAATGGCAGAAAAATAAAATGGTAGAAAATAAATGGCAGAAAAATAAATGGCAAAAAAATAAAATGGCAGAAAATAAATGACAGAAAATAAATGGCAGAAAATAAAATCCTAACTAATACAGCGCTTTGAGACAGTTACATAATAAAGATGACGACAAATAAAACTGAAAATATTACAAGTTAAAACTTAAAATATTACAAGGGCGGAGCAATTACAGTGTATGAATAATATAAACATAAGCGAAAATAAGAAATAATAACATGTTTGTTAAGGTTTGAGAAAAAGTTTATGGTTTAGAGGAAATAACACAGTTAAAGTTTATGAGAAAGTTTTAAGGTTTACATGAAAAATTAAGGTTTATGAAAAGTTTGAGGTTTATAAAAAAAACTAATTAATTAATTTTCTAAAAAATATATATAAACAAATATTGATAATAAAAATTTTAATTTTAGGTAAACAAAGAGGTTTTAAAAAAAACTAGATCTAACTATTAATTTAAAACAAAAGAAATAATAACTAATATTATAAATTGATTATGAATTGATTTATGAAATAAGTAATTATAGTAGAAAAAAAATTAAGAGGTTAGTTAATTAGGAAATTAGAGAGTTAAAGTGATTAGAGAAAATTAGGAAAAAGAATGAAAAACCCATGTTTCTTTGTCAAAATGCTCTCAAGATTACTAGCGCGCACATGTGAATGTACCTAATCAAACGTGAGATGTGAGAATATATATATACCATGATAAATTTAAGTGTTAACAAAACATGAAAATAATAACCAATAAGCATCGGATTAAAGTAATATATCAGTGTACGGAAGCCAACAAAAAATGTTTATGTATCCCAATATCAGATCTGCCGCTTACGCTACAAAATATTTTTTTTTCTCTCCCCTTTTGGTCTCTCTACTAGTAAGTATATATAGGACTAATTTAGGGTTAATAATAATGGGCTTAAGTATTTATTTTGAGACCCAATAAAATATTAATTTAAAACTAAATAAAATTTAATAATTAAAATAGTTAAAATTAAAATAAAAACTAACAATTTTATTTATTTATTCTAGACCCAATAAAATGTTAATTTAAAACTAAATAAAGTTTAATAATTAAATAGTTAAAATAAAAATAATAACTAATAATCCTATTTATTTATTCTAGACCCTATATAAAAATAAATAGACTCAAAAAATAAAAGTCGGACGCCAAAGTGCTCGAAAAAATAAAATGAACACATTAAAATAATCAGCGCGAAATAAATAACTCGGAAAAATACAGCGTTTGGTCGGATTTTGAAATAAAAATTATGACCGTTTAAACTGCTCAGACTGATCAACATATGACCAAAAATAGTCGTAAAAATATTTTTAGCATGTCAAATTAAACCACGTGAACCGCAGATTAATGTTGCTGACATTTGCAAACTTAAACTTGACATTTTTTCGTTGACTAATTTTAGGCACAGTTAAAAAGTTAATTTGACCAGTCTGTTCTTAAATTCCGAGAAATTATTCCGGCTAATATTAAGACGAAAAAAAATGTTATGCTATGAAGATGATGCAAATGAATGTGAAACAAAAAATCGGTTAGAGTTAAAAATAGAGGGCAAATTTTGGGGTGCAACAGCATGGGAGTAACTTCTTCGGAGACCTCGATGACTCTCTTCGTTTCCTCCTGTCGAGGAGCTTCTTCTTTGACATAGTTCTTAAGATACCCCTCTTTGATGAGGATCTCAATAGCATCTTTGAGGTGGATTCAGTCCTCGGTGATATGTCTGTGACAGCGGTGAAAGTGGCAATATTTTCTTTTGTCGGTATTGGCCTTAGAAGCAGTTGTTTTGGGGAAGCGAGCGCCTCCCTGCTTTAATACGGTATTAATGCATTCAGTCAGAATCTTCTCACGGGGAGCCATGAGGAGGGTATATTCTGAGAACGAACCGTTGGCCCTCTATTCTCGTGAGGACGATCATCTTTGCATTTTTTGCATCGAGGAGATTCAGTGTCGTCTCTATGCTTGTGAGCCCACAAATTCTCCTGATTTCTTGAATCTTGTGTCTTGTATGCGACATCTTTCTCTTCATACCGTATATAGCCTTTAGCCTTGTGGAGCAGATCGACGAGGGACTGGGGAGGCTCGATCCCCATAACTTTACGGAATTTGTTGTTGGGGCGTAGGCCCTTCTCCAGGATGTATCGTTTCATACGACCAGTAGTGTGCACTTCTACGACTTCTTTGTTGAACATGTCTATGTACTCCCGCACAGGTTCCTCTTTTCCCTGTACGATCCCTTCGAGGGTGGCCTCGGATTTGGAATGACACCTGGATGCAATGAAATGCCTAGTGAACCGATTCTTCAAGACTCTCCATGATGTGATAGATCATGTGGGGAGGTGTTTGTACCACGACATGGCACCTTTTCGCAACATGATGGGTAAAAGCCTACATTTGATGCCCATTCCACGTTGTGGTAGTGGAGCATGGCCTCGAGGTTTTCTATGTGATCATCGGGATCGGTAGTCTCTTCGTAGGTGGCCAGCAGATGGGGCTTCTTGAGACCTCGAGGAATACGGGTTTCCATAATTTTGCGACTCATGGGCCCGCGATTATCCTCGTTGTTGCTGCTTCCAGATGATGGATATGGGGACCGGCTTCGGCGAGGACTTCTGCTTCTATGTCGAGCACGATGGTCTTCATCGTAACGGGACATCTTGGTACCCTGATCTCTTACGTCTAGCGAGCATCTCGGCTTTCGGGGAGGAGATCATGGGTGCTTCTTGCTCTTTTCTGGATGTGATCCTTTTGGCTTGTCTTTATCTGCCGGGGGAGAGAGATACCCGGTGTCTTTCCTCTTGTGCTTCTACGGAGGAGACCGTGAGTGCCGTGGAGGACTGTAAGAGTCTTCGTGGTGATGTCTCCTGGAGAGATAAGGGGAGTGACGATCACCATTGAACATCTGGATGCGTTCGCTCTGTTGGAAGAGCGCGAGGTTTGCCTTATTAAGGGCGGTAATGAGAGCTTGGGTACTATCATCGGCGTCAGACGAGACGGGGATCAGTTTGAATACATGATCTCCATGGATGATAGATAGTTGTTTCAGATTGTTGGAAGAAGGAGAGGGAGAATGTCCCTCATGATGGTCGGTATCGTGATGGGTTGCCCCATTGTTACTGAGGTTGTCTCAATCACTAATGATGATGGTGAGAGGGTCGTTCACAATCTTGTTGAGCTGGGAAGCCAAGAAGACGAAAAATAAGAGATGAGGGGTCAAGGGAGAAGGAAAATTCTAGACGTGAACTTGAATCAATATGTAGAAGCATGATAAAGATAAGATCTTGCTCGTGATGACAATTTAACATGGTTTGGAAAGCAAACTGCACAAGGTAAGGGCACTTCCCCATACTGATTATAACGAAACTAATAGTTAGAATATTATTGAATTAAACCATATAACGCATAATTATTCTGAAGAGAGAATTGATATATAATTATATTATATATAATTACTAGTATAGATTGTGTTTTAGTATAATTATGTGATATGGATGAATCTTTGTGTTGTTTGTGATGTGTTATTATTATGTGTGGTTGTGATTGTTATCATTATATGCAGTTGTGATGTGTATAATATGGTGGGAGAGCTGACTTGAGCATTTTTGTTTCTAAAAACTATGTTGCGGATAGCAAGAGTCGCCACCGACTTTTATTTTATCCAATAAGGAAAAGGAATAAAAGAATAGGAAAGACCTTTAAAAAGATTTGAGTTTGGGGGGTAAGTTATACAAAGGGATGGTGTTAGCACCCTTTGTATCCATGGTTATCCATGGGCTCTTAATTACTTAGCTCACTTTACTTTTGTTTGAAAAAGAGTGTAGTGTGTGTTTAGAAAATATTTTCATAAGTCTTTAACTTTGCAATGATCCTCGTATGGATATATACAAAGTGTTTAGTTTGAAAGTATTTTGAAAATTGGGGTGAAAAGAGTGAGCAAGTATTTAAGAACTACTTACCCTAAGTTTTTAAGGTCTTTCTTGTTATTTATTCCCTTCAGAGGTAAGACTGTCTTTACTATTAGTGAGTAAGTAGTATTTACCTTGGATGTTTAAAGGGACGGGTGTAGGGTCATCGTATGGTCATTTAAGGCAACCTTGTAAAGGTATCTTAGCAATTTGAAGGGACTAACATCATTTTCCGTAGGGTCATCGAGGGACAAAATCATTTATTCGTAGGAAACTCGAAAATCATTTATTCGTAGGAAACTCGAAAGGTCATCGAAGGACTATGATCTTTATAACGAAGGGAGTTGATGATTTTTACTTAGGCAACTTTGCTAAGACACCCCTATGTTTGAGGGACTTGACCATATTTATTGTAAGGCAACCAAGAGAGAAAACCCTAGGAGGTGCAGATGGCAATCGTAAAACGATCGACTTACGTGTGTGAATATTGGTTTCAGATATTTTATCTTGTGAATTAGGGTTATCTAACGGTTGATTTTAGTCTTGCAATACAATCCTATTAAGCAAACATCTAACAGTTTATAGTGCAGAAAAATAAAACCATAGTTTAAACTATTACATGGCTTTGGGAGAGATACATAAATATAAAACAATCCTGACAGAAAATGTAAAGTGCGGAAAATAAACTTAAACTATTACAAGGCTTTAGCAGTTACATTATCTTTAGAAATTGTAAAATAATCGAAACAAAAAGATCGGAAGAATATTGAGTCTTTGTCAAATAAAATCACTGTAGATTTTAAAATAATGGAAAATAAGAAAAGCGATTAAAATAAAATCTAAAAAATATTAAAACGATGCTAAAAATCTAATAAAATCAAATAAATAGCGCACAATTTTTTTCCTGATATTTTTGAAAATATGGAAATAGAAAATAAATCAAATAAAATAGAAAAAAGAGGAATTTGCGATTTTGAGGGTCGAAATCTTTTAGAATATTATTCTAAAAGAGTATTGTTCGTCAACTTTTTTCTGAACTTCTGAAAAAAATAAGAGTAAATCGAAATAGTAGCACTTACCTGACTTACCTGTCAGGCTGTAATTCTTATCACTACTGCAGCCTTCAAAGTATCAGCAGAAATGGATTACAGCAGATTAACCAACATTTTAGTTCTCCATGGTGCCCTAAACTTCAATTCAATCGCCCAGATAGCTTGCTCACATCATACAAAACACAAATATACAAAGAGATTAGATGTATCATGCGTATAAATATGAAATCGAATTTTTTTTAAAAAAAAACCAAAAAAAGCAAATTCGGTTATGGAGTTTTATGAGGTTTTGGAGCAATATGATGATGTACGCCTTCAGAAGAGTCTAAGGAATGTTCTTGGACCTTCAAACCTCCTTGAGACTGGCTGCAACCTTAAAACTGAATCCAACTTACTCTTGAGTTTTTAGAAGTTTTGTATGCTCTCTTTGATAAAAAAAAATTATCCTCTTGACTTGTGGAGATGATAAGTATTTACAGAGGGTGTAATTTAGATCAGATTTTGGGCTTTTGTGATGGATTGAGAGGTTGCTTGAGGATGAAGAAAATATGTTTCCAATTTGGTCAAAAAATTAGATGAAATCATACTCTTTTGGTCTTGCACGAATTTGGACACTTACAATCATCATAAATATCAAATATTTGATCCCAAAATAGACATAAGATCAAATATTTGATTTTTCAATATTTATCTTAATTAAAATTGAATTTAAATAAAATAAATCCAATACAATATAAAATAAATATAAAAAATCAGATATTATAATTTATGGGTCGTGCATAATCTTATAATTGAGTTTGGGTTGGAAAAATATGGGCCCATTTGGAAGAAACTTAAGTTTTGACCATTATTTGCTTCATACACCTCCTCAAAATTGCTCAACTTCAACAATGCATAACTCTCTCAATTTATATCCCATGTATGTGTTCTAGGACTTTTTAGAAATCTTAGAGTGTCCTATAACTGCTCCTTTTGGTCCCATGTCCATTTGATCTTCCATTTTTAAGTTATGAGCTTTTGAAAAAGTTGACTTTTTGTTGACTTTTCAAAGGACATGTAATGTCTTGGCTCATATCTCTCAAATGAAGCATTTTTTGCCTTGGCTTGTGACACACAAAGTTGTAGGAAATTGAATTTTCTTCAAAATGATCTTTGGATGAGAAATTTTTGATGAAGCATGTGAAAGTTATGGTTGGTCAAAGTACAATTGACTTTTCCTGCACAAAACCCTAATTTAGTAACTCTTGATTCTTGATGATTCTGAGGTTTCCTTGATGAATCATGATCAACCCTTGATCAAATGATGAATTTCACCTCATAATCTTGATGTTGACCAAAAATCTTGAAGTTTGACTTTATGTTGACCATAGTTGACTTTTTGATCAAATTAATTGATTTTTTATTATCCAAGCATCTGACTGACCAAACTTGTAGGGAAAACCTTGAAAATTGACATGAGGATTATTTGAAGTATGTGGGATACCATGAAGTCCACTTGAGGATTTGTAAGTCCAATTTGCTTTGATAACTCAAAATCCTAGTTTAAGATTCGTTGCTTGGGAAGAGACTTAGTCTGATGAAACCTGGAATTCCTGTGAGCAATTGAGAATCTTGTGATCATTAGAAGACCTATTGAGCCATATTTTATTGAAGATGTGAGGGAAAATTTTGGGGTACAACAATGTGAATTGATTACGATTGGATGGATGATTTTGTGATATACATTCTAAGATGATGTAGATGATGTGATACTATATGGTTTTATAATTGCCTAAGTGGCGGTAGTTGCCTAAGTGGTGTGATTTGCATTTGCATCAAAATTTCATGGAAGATGCATCATTTTCCTTAATGGCGAGTTGCCTTTGTGACGGATTGCCTTTGTGGAGACTTATTTCCCCATTGATATGGGATGGATTCTTTGTGGTGCCTTAGTGGCAGGTTGATTATATCTGGATCATGTAGTCCTAAGAGCATGCACATTCATACGCTAAGCCAAGTGTATAATAAAGAAATTTATGGATTTGATTTCTCTTAAGATGTTATATTTTGTATGATTTGTTTTATAATACTATACTATAAATTTTGTTTAATTTGATATGGATGATGGAAGATTGACCCCTTACGGCTACATTTTAGGTACCAATAAATTTAAAGATATGAAGTAAAAATGGTGTGATGTTCACATGGTCACGGGGAGAAAATATGATTTTAGCAAACTTTATTTGTCTCACTTTAAATAACATAGGTTTGAAATCTTGTGATTATAATTTTATATTAAAAGTAAATATAGTTTTCTTTACTAATGTCTTCGATCAAAATCTGGGAGGTTATAGGGCCCCTGATGAAGCAACAATAGGAACCTGACACCTCCGAGATGTAGAAGTGGCGGATGACAGGTGAGTGGCATGAACCTGTGATGTGGAAGGATATGGTGTAGGATGTTCCTCAGCTGTAGGGACTGACAAAGGAATTACCTCTGCGTCGGAGCCCTCGATTGTAGGTTGCATCTGCTCACGTCGGACAGACGCAGTCATGGATGTTCGTCCTTGTATCATACGATCGTCTCTAGCAGCCATATAATCAGCAAAGTATAATAAATAAATTAGAATTTTAAAAATAATTATAAAAAAACAATAAACAAAAAAAAAACAAGTTGCTTCTAGATTTGCACATCAGGAAAACTTACGTCGATGCAAATCCGGAAGTACTCAGAATATTTAACGTTGGATTTTTTCAGATGTGCATATCAGGATAGCAATCAACATTATATTTTTTCCTGATATGCACATCCGGTACGTATTTCAAGTATAAAAACCTCAGTTATGGCTATTGTACCATAGAAAAGGGCATTTTAATGCATTGATCGTCCGTTTAAAGCAGCAAACAATACCTACATTATCTCTAACCTATGTTATTCATACTATCTAGAGTTGTCAAAATGGGATAGCCCACATGGGCCGGCTGGTCAGGCCTGAAAAATCATAGGGCTTGGGCCTTAAAATTGGAACTCATAATTTTCAAGGATTTTTTAGCATAGCCCTAAAAAGTCCGCTACCCATTAGGGTTAGCCCAAATAGGTCGTTGGTAGCCCATTAGACCCATATCGGTATAAATTTAAAAAAAATTATATTAATATTCATATTGTCTTATTCCAAAATAAAACATTGATTTTTCTCACCTCACTAAATTTTATCTCTATTTTATTCAATCTTTCTCTTTTAAATATTATACATTAATATAATCAACATTTTTTCTCATATTTAATATTAGTTTCTCTTATATTAAATATTTGAGAATTATTTTATACAATTTAGATATGTATTGTATTTAAAAATACATTATAGTATTTATAAAAGATAATATAGTACTTAAAAGTATATTATGTTTAAAATAATATAATTTTTTATTATAATTATAAAAAATATTATGACATTTTAATTTTATTTTTTAATTAAAAAAACTCATTTATGGTCGGGTAGTCCGAAGTCCATCTAGGGTCGGGCTCGGGTAGTAATTTTCGAGCCCATATTAGAAATGGACTTTTTTGACCCAGTCCTAAAAAGCCTGAGCCCATCAAGGCCGCCCCGTTTAGGATCGGGTAGCCAATTTTGACAGCTCTATTACTACCTAATAATTTCTACACCTAAATGTCTACTCTAAATCAATTACTCGCAAATAATTTTAAAATTCGAAAAATCGAAAATTTACTGATTAAATTGAGATACAGAGGATTTGGAGTCTGTTGATCGTTGTAGAAGATGCTTTGTGCCGAACTTGAGTGATTAAAATTGGGATTTGGAGTAATGAAAATTTGAGAGTTTGAGAGAGAATTTGAAATTTTGAGAATACGAAAAATAGATTTAAGAATGAGGTGGGGAGAAGGCTTTGGCGCGAAGTTATAAGAATTTGTTCCGCATGTACACATCAGAAAATATTATGTATATACACCTTCGGAACAAATCAACGTTTTTTTAATAAATGATACATCCGAATGTGCACATCTAAAAATAAGGGATAAAAAAGGAATTTCGCGATGTGCCTAAGAAACCTTTAAGATGTATTAAGAAATTCTCAAAATTAATATAATGGAGATGAATTTTTCCAATCTTTGTATTCAATTTTTTAAAGGCAAATTCTTAGGTACTCATGATAAGAAATTTGGTATCGGTACCTTTAATACAAATTGTGATAAAATTTAAATTTATTTTAAAATAAAATAAAATAATAAAATGACATGATATTGAATAATAAATTTTGATTGGTTAAAGGTATCGGTACCCAACTAAATTCAAGGGTATCGGAATACTCCTTTTTCTTTTTTTAATAGTTGAAGAAACACAAGTAACTATTTAACTTTGTTTCCTCCAAATATTTATAGTTATAGTATCCTATATGATCATATTGCCATGAAATTGATTAATTGAGTTAAAAAGCAGAAGTTAATGGACTCAATAGATCGTGTCATTTGTCAGTTTTTTTGCCAAGCAATAGTTGATGTTATAGTTGAATTATTGAAAGTATATAACCGATTAAAATAATACATTACAAAGTTGTTAACGGAATATAATCCAAGCAATTCTCATTTCACTATTATTCTTTTTCTTTTTCTTTTTCGTATTTGTGAAATTTTTACTTAAATATCTTACCTTTTCAAAAAAAAAAAATTCTAAATAACCTACTTTTAAAATTAATTTCCAATTTACCCCACTTTTCATAACAAAAGAAATAAATTCGTAGATAAATTCAGTTACCTGCGGATTTTCCTACAGATTTGACATTACTTGCGGATTTACCTATATCCGTAGATAAATTTGCAAGTAAATCCTCAGGTAATCTTAAATTTACAGGAAAATCCGTATGTAACTGATTTTTTAAAAAAAATATAGAAAGCGTCAATTCAATTGGCGACTCTCCTTTAATTCATTTATTTTTTTGAAAACGGGCATAGATTAAAAATTAATTTAAAATGTAAGATAGTTAGGGATTAAAATTAAAAAAAAAATGGATAATTTGATAAAATTTTCCGTATTTGTCTTTGGTATCATCTTAATGCATAATACATAAACAAACTCATATTTTTACTTAAAACAAGGTTGAAATATGAGTAGAAAAAAAACAATGTTGAAAGATAATGATACCCCACGAATCCACCCGGATACATTAACTCTAAATGTAAAATATTTTGATACTTAAAAATGACTATAAAATAGCTTTATTTCAATGGACTTCTGTGTAACAATTTAGATCATTGCAACAATTGTCAATGTTTTAAGGATCTATACATTTTTATTGATATTTTACATATTATTTGTTTGTATCCTAACCTATCTAGCTGTTCAAAGTCATTTTTCTTGGTTGTTGTTTTAAATTCTCCACAACAGGTAGAAGCTAGGACTGAACATGGTTAATAATAGTTACTATATATGCCCAATAATGGAAACAAGATAAAATGCAATATTATGGACTGACTCCTAATAAACAATACAACCAATATTAAAATTTTAAAATACGAAGATATATGAGAATCAATATTTCAATTAGAAAGATTGAGAGTAAGATTAGACAAATGGTCGTGCAATAGAATAATAAAGAGGGAAGCATAAGTATTCAACCTAACAATCAACTCAATTCAACAAAGCATAAGAAGAAGATCATCAATAGTGAAGAGATTATATTTGAGCGACTATTGGAGAAAATGAAGATGAGAAAAGTATTGTTGAAAAGAAGAGAGGAAGAGGAAGCAAAATAAAGTAGAAAAATTGTTGTTTCATATCCATATTACACCAGAGGATCAAGAAAAGATAACTATCACGTGTTCATTCGATACATTTACTTGCAAGATGATGCCATTTGGCCCGTGCAATGCTCCTCACATGTTCTAGCGATGCATGATTAGTATTTTTGTATAATTTATTAAAAATTGCATGGAAATGTTTATGGATGATTTTATTATTTAAGGTTTTTCATTTGATGCATGATTGGATAGTTTGGATATGATTTTAGAGAAAGATGCATTAAAACTGACCTTATGTTGAATTACGAAAAATGTCATTTTATGGTTGAATAGAGAATTGTTTTAGGACATATAATCTCTGAAAAAGAAATTTCAGTGGATCCTGCTAAGATTGATGTGATTTCTAAACATCCTTACCCATCTTGCATTCGCGAGATTCGTTCTTTTCTTGGTCATGCATGTTTTTACAGTCGCTTCATAAAGAATTTCAGCAAGATAGCTCTCCCGCTGTCAAATTTGTTAAAAAATGACGCCACTTTCAGCTTTGATAACAAATGCAAAAAGGCGTTTGATTTCTTGAAGAAAGCATTGACCATAACTCCCATCATTCAGCCACATAATTATTAACCCCCCCCCCCCCTTTTGAAATTATGCGTAATGCCTCTAACTATGCAGTGGAGGCGGTCATAGCACAAAGAGTTGACAAGGTTGTCCATGTTATTTATTACGCTTCTAGGACTTTAGATTTTGTGCTGGATAATTACACCACTACTAAAAAAGAACTTTTAGCTATTGTTTTTGCTCTTGATAAATTTATATCATATTTGCTAGGTTTCAAGCTAGTTATTTTTACTGACCATGCAGATTTGAAGTACATGTTAATGAAACTAGAAGAAAAATCGAGATTGATTTGATGGATGTTGTTGCTCCAAGTGTTCAACGTGGAGATTAAAAATAAAAGTGGAGCTGAGAATTTAGTGACTGGTCACTTAAGCAGAATAGAGAGGGATGAAGATCCTTTCCCCCATTCAGGATGATTTTCCTTATGAGTGGCTTTTACAACTGTGTGAGGTAACTCCTTGATAATGTTGATTTAGTGAATTATCTTGTTGTTGGATTTTTTTTTGCATGTGCTTTTAGAGCACAAATTCACAAACTCAAAAGTGATGTAAAATATTATGTGTGGGATGATTCTTATCTTTGAAAATTCAGTGTTGATTAGGTTATTTTGGTCCACTGTTTTTAAGGATACTTATGAGACTTGTAAATAATGTCAAATATCGGGTACAACCATCACTCGTAAGACTGAAATGTCTCAGCAGCTGATGCTTTTCTGAAAGGTGTTTGATGTATGGGGAATCGACTTTATGGGTTCTTTCCTTTTATCTTTCGGTTTTGTTTACATTTTGCTTGTTGTAGATTATGTTTCAAAGCGAATTGAAGCAATCCCCATTATGACTAATGATTTAAAAGTTGTTGAAGATTTTGTCAAGTCA
Organism: Lathyrus aphaca; assembly: GCA_963966055.1. Taxonomy (NCBI): domain Eukaryota; kingdom Viridiplantae; phylum Streptophyta; class Magnoliopsida; order Fabales; family Fabaceae; genus Lathyrus; species Lathyrus aphaca. The sequence continues at coordinate 540,399,864 of OZ014522.1, read as the reverse complement.
AATATTTTTTGCACAAAATAACTCGTGCTATCACAAGTTACCAAGGTACTCATTTCTATAACCGCGCCATTGAAGCTTTACTCTTAAAGTATGGAGTTGTTCATAAAGTCTCCATTGCATATCACCCAAAAACTAATGGGCAGTCTGAGATCTCAAACAAGGAAATTAATCAGAATTTGGAAGGAAAAAAATGGTTCAACCAAATAGGAAGGATTGGAGCCGCTATCTAGAATATGCATTTTGGACTCAAAGAACAACTTACAAAACACCAATAGGGATGTCTCCCTATCGACTTTTGTCTAGTAAGGCATGTCACCTTCTAGTGGAAATTTAGTATCGTGCTTATTAGGAAATCAAACGTTTTAATTTGGAGATGCAGAAAGCATTTATGGAGAGAAAACTCCAATAACAGGAAGTCATCTATTAAGGACAATGTGTGTCTTTAGTGAGGGGGAGGAAGTCATTTACTTGTGTGTTTTCTTATTTGTCATTTACTTGTTTTCTTATTTAAAAAATTATATTTAAGATACATGTTTTTTCTCTTATTTTTGGGGTTGAAAGTGTAGTAATTTTTTATTCTCTTGACTAAAGACTCATGGTGTGATGTAAGTGATTTTCTTTTCTTTCTTAGTACGATAAGCAAGACTAAATTCTAAATTATTCATCATTTGTGATTGATCAATGTATTTTGTGAGACTTTGATCCTTATAATGGATAACATATAAAAATCCATTTCTTTTTTCTTTAAAATGTGATTTCACTCATGTTTGTTTGTTACTTTAGAACTTGACTTGACTCTTGTTGAAATTTTTTGTTTACTAGTGCACACTGATATGATAAAGGAAAAAATTGTTTTATTTTTAGTTTTAGCCACACAAAAAGTCAACCTTAGTTGGAGCCCCTTTGAGTATATTTATCTTTTTTTTGTTTATAACTTATTACAAGCCTAAAAGTAAAAAATAAATAATGTTATGATCCTATTTAAGGGGATGAAGAAGGCTTTTTTGGAGTTGTGTAGGGTTGAATTAGTATATTTGTGATATTTCAAAAGTTAGCAGAAAAGAAAGAAAAATAGAAAGAAAAGAAAAAGAAAAAATTATAAAGAAAAAAAAAAGAAAGAAAAAAAAAAGAATGAAGACAATCCATGTTACTGTCATATTCTTTCTGAAAAAATGAAATGAAGAAAAGAAAAGAGAATATAAAATAGCTGCAAAGTTGCTGTAAATGAATGAAATACTGATTAGTTCAGCTCCCGTAGTCCCTTTCGATTCTCTTTTGTTCCTTTAAATTTTAGCCTAGTACCCCTTAAGAGTTATCTCACCTTTACATTGGCCATGTTACAACCCGAATAAAATTCTTTTGATCTTTATGTGCATGTATTTCAAGTATGGATATTAGAGTCATTTCAAACTTATGGTGGTGTTAACTTTCACGACGTGCTTTGAGTGTAAATAGATAACCTAAACACTTGAGAGTTGAGAGGATTTTATCTTATGAGGATCTTACTACTTATGTTGTACTCTTTGGTAAACAAACCCCTTATTTATTTTATTTTATCTCAAGAAGTTACTCACTAACATTATATTCCTTGAAGCTTAGAATGATAATTTTGCTCACCCCTTTGTGATCCTGAAATTTTTTGAAATTGCATGTTTTATTTTTACTCTATTTTGAATTTTAAATTTAGAGTGTTGCTCGGAGTGCAAGAATTTAAATATGGAGAAATTTAATCAATGCATTTTGATGCACACTCTTTTACTATTGTGCTATGAAAATTATATACTTTCTCTTGTTATTTATATTGTTGTTAGTATGTTTTCTAATTTTAATTAAATTTTGCTCTTATTTTATTTTAGTCATTTATTTACTAAATAAGTAGTAATTTGACATCTTCTTGCTATGCAAATCACAACTTGAGCTAAGAGTTGTCGTTATACGAATTCAAATATGTGTTAGAAAGCTACAAGTTTCGTGTTGAAGACATAAGCTAATTCGGAGTTCAAAGGAGTCAAATAATGCATTTTCATTCCAAACTTAAGAAAATATTAATTTATTGACCGAAATTATGTTTTTCGGGTCTGTTGCTCTTAGAGCCTGATTTTTCTTTTATTATTTAAACGAACCCGCAATGTTACTGCTAGGCAATCATAGTTTACATAAAATTAGATAATACGACTACTGTCTATATGGAGAATTAATATCCAAAGGTTGATTTAATGAATTGTGTTTCCATCAAACTTTGAGGTTTTTACCTTTATCAATTCAGTTTCTTATCCTTTTCAATTATGTTTTGTGAACCGATTGCTTAATTTGATATGTCATATAGTAGTTTTGATTAAATTCGATTGATTCACGCTTATTAATCATAATCGCATTTAAATGTAACTTTTTCGTTAGTTCACTTAATCTTTAGTCAGTTGCTTAATTCAAAAGATAGGAGTTGTTCTGGACTGGCCTAGCAAGTGCCCTACGCCAAATTGAGGCCCAATCCAGTATTCGTCTGGGTATAAGCCCAATAAGAGACTAGCAAAGATATGATTGTTATAAGATAGAATCGTTGGCATATAGTTGTTAGGGATCTCTCCACACACTACATAATACCTTTCACGCGGCCAACTACCCTCCAAATTTATAGGAGGCAGTTGTACTCAGTCAAAGGTTGTGCGCCCACAATCCAAGGGCATGTGCCCTTATAAATACCCTCCATCCTTGGAGGGCTAGATATTCAATTCTAATCACTCAATTTCTTACGCTTAAGTTTGTCTTACACTGAAACTTACTTGAGTGTCGGAGTACCTTGCAGGTACACCACCCCTATCTTACAATCACCATCACAGTCCCAGTTGAAGGATACAAGGACATTTCCGGATCATTTCATTACAGTGGCGCCGCCTGTGGGAAACTAGCAGCTCCCCCTATCTTTCGTGAACAAGATCCTTTCTTTTTCACCACGAGATCAAAGCTCATCTTTTTTTTTCGTCTTCATCGCTTCCCAGATCAACGAGATTGTGAAAGATCCTCCTACCATCGTCATCAACGACAGAGATAACACAGGTAACCATAGGACTACCCAACTCAATGCCAACCACCACGAAGGGCATCATCCTTCCCCAGCTTCCAAAAATCTGAAACAACCGTCTGTCACTCATGAGGACCACGTCTTCGAACCAATCCTTGTCCCGTTGGACGCGGATGCTGGCACACATGCCTTCATCGTTGTCCTCAACAAGGCAAGCCTCGCTCTCTTCCAGCAGAGCGAATGCATACAGATGCTCGAGGGTGACCTTCATTCCCCTTCCCCATCCAAGAGACGCCGCCACAGAGATTCTTGTAGAAACTCTCGCACGCCTCCATGTCGTTCACGATCCCCTCCGCAGAATCATAAGAGGAAGGATATCGGGCACCTCTCTCCCCAGAGAGATCACGATAGGCCCGAAGGATCGCGCCCAGAAAGAGCCAGGAAACGGACTCAGTCTCTTCCCCGAAGAACAAGACATTCATCGGACGATAGGGACCAGAGCAAAAAGTCATGTTACGACGAAGATCGTCGTTCCCGTCAGCATAGCAGAAGTCCCCCCCGGAGCAGATCCTTGCATCCCTCGTCCAGAAGAAGCGATGACAAGTATCATCATGGGTCACTCAATCGCGAAATATGGAGACCCGCATCCCTCACGGTCTCAAGAAACCTCCTCCACTGGCCACCTACGATGGGACCATCGATCCCGATGATTACATAGAGAACCTCGAGGCCATGCTCCACTATCATAACGTAGAAGAGGCCATCAAATGCAGGTTTTTCCCTATCACCTTACGAAAAGGCGCAATGCCATGGTACAAACACCTCCCCGTGGGATCTATCACATCGTGGAGAGTCTTGAAGAACCAGTTCACCAGGCATGTGCCCTTATAAATACCATCCACCCTTGGAGGGTCAGATAATCAATTCTAATCACCCAATTTCTTACGCTTTAGTTTGTCATACACTGAAACTTACTTGAGCGTCGGAGTACCTTGCAGGTACACCACCTCCTCTCCTACAAGCACCATCACAGTCCCAGTTGAAGGCCACGAGGACTTGTCCGGATCATTTCTGTACAGGAGCGTAAGTCATACACCATCAGTTACGCTTGTTCAATCGATATTGTAATTGAATAAGGATTAAATATGCTTAGGGAATTAGTTAGGTAGTTACTAGTGATAAGTCAGAAACTGAAATAGTAGATTAGCTCGTTAATATTATTCGTAATCACATTCTCTTAATCATAATCATAATCGAAAATCTAAACCCCTTTCATTTTAATAGGTTGGTTAAATTAATTCGAGAGTTCTTATGATATGACTCGAGTGTCGCTTCTATGAAATACATTTTAAATCCGTTTTTGACCCGTGTGCGACAATGAATTACTCCACCACTCATGTCCCTTGTATGGGCAAGATCTGAAAGAGAGTGTGTCATCTACATAGAAATGTTTATAATCTTTGATTAGAATTAGTTGATCGTTGTAGACAGGTGTGCATAATGTCTTTGGACACCCCTGATATCTTTGAATGTGCTCAATGTTGTCGGATATTGATTATTGTAATTAGATGTGCAAAATGTCTCCAACTGTATTCTTAAAATCTTTGAGCGTGTTTGATATTATGAGATATTAATTAATGTAGTCGTACGTGCAAAGTCTTCTACAACAATAATATTATTGAATTTCTTAACTTTGAGTGCCAATATATTTGTTACGTTTTTTAAAAATATTTTGTTATTATCAATTAATTATTTCTATAATTAATAACATATCAGTGAAAATGTATCAATATAGTATGTTTTATTACTTATTGCAGTAAACATGTAAATAAAACGGAGGATAAGTTTAGACAAAGATTAGGTGGCAGGGCTATTCAATCTTTCAAAAGTTACATCACAAGGATGATCTGGTATATATGGCCGACATAACAAGGCAAATGTAGAAATTTCCAAATGCCACAAAATGCAAAAGCAACACACTAGGAATATTAATTATGCTTCGATAAGGAAATTAAGTCAATCATCACAGGGAAGCAATTAAAGCAAAAGCATTAAGCAAAGGAGTTTACACTAGTCCCTTTATTCTGCCAACCTTATCTTCTCAATTCTCATGCAATAAGAATAGCTCATTGATTGTTAACGACTTAACTGTTAAGCAACAAAAAAGCAGTGACGTGTAGCATAGTATTTATACAGTCTTTTGTAGACTTTTTCTACTGTAGTGTCCCATATTTGAAAAAACAAATATCAAATTGTTCCATTTTGAAAAAGAAAATACCTTTCACTAACTATAAACTTTTCGCCATAGACCCAAAATATTTATATAATCTTTGATAAACCAACCTATCGACAATTATGAGGCTATATGCATGCTCATATTTTTACTTCCACATTAAAATATAGTTACTTCTTTAATTTTTGCATTTATATTACTATTCATAAGGAATTGATTTTACGCATAATAGTATTTGGAACTAAAAATCAATTCTATTTGGGTAATCAGAACCTCTTACAAAAGGTAAAACTCCAATGATATGGGTGTACTATTTTCAAAGCTGTGCAACCTATTCTTATCCAACAAAGCCACACAAACGCTCATAAACATTCTCCACCACTCACCACATTCCGACACTAACATGGAACTAGAACCTATACTTCACAGAACAGTAACGGCCAATGGCATAAACATACACATAGCTGAAAAGGGTCAAGGTCCATTAATTCTCTTCATCCATGGCTTCCCCGACCTATGGTATTCATGGCGCCACCAGATCACTTTTCTATCTTCCCGTGGCTACCGCTGTGTGGCCCTAGACCTCCGAGGATACGGCGACACCGATATACCTTCCTCGCCAACATCATACACTAGCCTCCATGTTGTCGGCGACATCATCGGACTTCTTGACAGCATTGCCGCTGATCAAGAGAAAGTGTTTGTTGTGGCTCATGATTGGGGTGCAGTTACAGCTTGGTATCTTTCCCTTTATCGCCCTGAAAGAATCAAAGCTCTTGTTAACTTGAGTGTTGCTTTTACTCCAAGGAACCCCAAAAGAAAGCCTCTTGATACCCTTAGAGCTGTCTATGGTAATGACTACTATGTCAACAGATTTCAGGTATGTTCCATCATGTCTATATGTATACACTAGCATCCAGATATACGTGTGCTAGTTTGGACGCTAGTATAATTTTTGGATTGGTGTAGTTATTTTGGTAAAAACTAAAAAGAGTTTATGTCAATTGCGATACTATAGGAGCCTGGTGATATAGAACAAGAGTTTGCTGAGATTGGCACTGAAAGAGTCTTGAAGGAATTTTTCACCTACCGTAATCCCGGTCCACTTTATTTACCTAAGGGTAAAGGTTTTGGACATCCAAATGATTCTCCTATAGTGTTGCCTCCTTGGCTATCTGAGGAAGAATGTAAATACTATGCATCCAAATTTGACAAAACTGGCTTTACAGGAGCATTGAATTACTACAGAAATATAGATCTGTATGTTTATCATCTTCAACTCTTTTTGTTGGTGGTTCATAGATTTTCTAAGGTGAAGTTAACTAATTTCTCTTATTGTTTTTCTTGTGTTTGTAGAAACTGGGAGCTTACTGCTCCATGGACTGGTGCTAAAGTGAAAGTTCCGGTTAAGTTTATTGTGGGTGATCTTGACCTGACCTATAATGCGCCGGGCGCGAAAGATTACATTCACAAAGGTGGGTTGAAGAGAGATGTGCCACTTCTTGAGGATGTGGTTGTGATTGAAGGGGCAGGGCACTTCATCCATCAAGAAAGGGCTGATGAGATTAACAAACATATCTATGATTTCTTCAAAAAATTCTAATTTGGTTTTCTGGTGCTTTTGGAATGTGTCTATTTGTTCCTGCTCTTCTTGCATCTTTTGTGTTTATTCTCGTGTGTTTATGAACTCCTCTAGTTCAGGCCTTTATTAAGTGTGATATGAATAATGTCTGAATGGTATCATTTGTAAAGCCAGCCAGTCATGATCAATGTGATCGTGATTTTAAGTTCACATACTTCTAAAATATATGTATTTTAAATACTCTTTACAAATGCAATACTGGGAAGATTGGAACATCAATCTTCTTCAAGCTTAATTATGAAAATGTTAAGATATGGCTTGAAGGGAAAATATCATTCTTAACTTTGAAAGTGACTTAAAGATTCTTTCTCAACATGATTGCTAATAGTTGCTAACGTGGTGGGACTATTACTTACTAATTGCCTTAAGGATTTTCATGTTTTGAAGACTCTTTTTAGTAAGCTTCGGAATTTTTTTATTTAAAACAAATGATAATTTTGAAATGGCTAATTATCTAATAGAAAATTATTCGTGCCTTAAGGATACAAAAATATTAAATGTAAACGTTTTATTTTGTAACTTGTACATTGACGTACTTAAAAGTTTTATAAAAGATATTTAATACAGCTATATTTGTATGGACTTAAATACACTTTTAATTTCTCTTCTTATAAATCAAGTTTTTATCGCCTCATTTCTAAAACCAGATTTTTGGCCTCTCTTTTTTACCACTTGTGAGATTTATATGATCCCTTCCATTTTTATTTTGTATGAATCTTCTCTAATCATAATACTCATAAAATTTCTCTTTTTCAAATAAAAACGGCTACTTACGTAATAATACCACGGCTATATATCTATCGTTCCAATATTCCATCATCATAAATTAGGTGGTAACTTATTGAGATCATCATAATAGTTATTTTGCACAATAACAAATATTAGCTGTCACCATTTTCATGATGTTTGTAGCACTTCCACTGAAATTAAGAGTTCCAATTCTAGTTCTAGGAAATAAAAACAACCTGATACCAATTCCAAATGATGGAATTTTTATGATGTATTCTTCTCTTTTGTTTCTCCTTAGCAAGAGATACCAATATCATTAGTTTCCGGATATTTTTCGCTTTTCGACATTAAACTCCACGTCCACGAGGCCTGTAATACCTGCAGTAACTTTTTGACCTTCTTTCACAGGGCCAACACCTGGGGGAGTGCCTGCAAATCATCATAATCAATGTTAGTAACTAGACATCGTGTAGTGCATGCGTTATATTTAATCTACGAAGGAAACTGATTAATTGCAAAAAAGGTCCTCATGGCCGGCCCAAAGTAAGTCAAACTAAGTCTGGCGAAAGCGCTGCTAACTAAACTGAGAAATCAAAACTTTTCTAAGTTCAACTTAGAAGTCAAAAGCTATTTTCAGCTTAATGAATCAGTAAGAAGCCACATATTAATTGAAGATTTTTGGCTTCATTGGTTAAGCTACAACTGAATCAATAAGACTTTTGACCCAAATGATAGTTTAAATACCAGACAATATGCCAAGACAACTGAAGATATTCATAATCTAAAATATATCACAAATATAAATAAGCAGATGAAGTATCAATGTAGTACCAGTTAGAATGACATCTCCTTCAAACAATGTCATCAAAGAGCTGATGTGGCTAATTAGAAATGGAAGTTTGAATATCATGTCCTTAGTTGAGCCCTTCTGCCTAATTTCCCCATCCACCTGCAACAAAGCAAACCCATCTCTCTGCAATTAGTTTAGGTATCAAACGAATTACTGAAACAGTGCATAATCAATACTAACAGAACTGAGTGTTAAAGGAGAAGTACAAAAAAACTCAAACCTTAATCCATAATTCTAGGTCATCATGGTTTGGTACAGAAGTCTTGGGCAACTGCATATATAATTAAAATATTAAGTAAACTCGAAGAAAATAACTTAACACAAGTAGACGAGCAAAATAATTTTGTTCTCATGTCAATAATATCTATGAGGGGCAATGACTAGTTGCTTGAAGAAATTTTGGTTTTGATTGGAAGAAGAATGAGTATAATTGAATTAAAAACCTTCAATACTATATGCATAGGAAGCTAGAACAATTTATTCTTTTCTATTTTTTTTCTTTGCAAAAAACTGATAGGAACTTGGGTATTATGGGGTGGGGTGTCCAAATCCCAAATTAAGTAGTACGGAATGCCCGGTTGAGTATCTAAGTGGCTTGGTTCTTCCCCCTTGATAACTACAACTAGCTTTTAAGGAAAGGCTCCCCAAGTGCTTGATACTTCTTATCGGATGCACAACAAAATTTTTAAGGAAATTTATATTATCATTATATGTAGTTCTTCACTCCTTACAACTATCCAAGACAGTGAAATCATTTCTCTAATATTTCATTTATAAAATAGTTTAAGCATATAATAAGTATCATAGCATGCACTTTCTTACAATGGGGCCAATTGGTGTGAAAGTATCCTGGCCTTTTGACACAGTCCATGGAAGACCTGCAGACTAACAACAAAAGGGAAAAAGAAACCATGCCAAGTATTAGATCATGAAAATATCAGGTCTAAATCACCTTCAAGATTATTAAGCAGAAAAATATGATACATCACCAAAGCAAAAGGGAACTATGACAGAAAGAAACCATTTCATCTTTTTTCAATCCCAGTAGTTCAAGTCCAATCCTTACACAGTTCTTTTCCCTTAGACAGAAGTCAGACATATTTGTTTTAATAAATCAACAATTGCCTGACTCTTTCCCAAATGCAAGGTAACATCGCTTACAATAAATAAGCAATTAGTTCTTCAACCCTTTTCTAAACCCTACAATTACCGAAGCTTTATAGCACCAGCTTGAAAATATTACTTCGAGAAAACATTTTACATTGGTGTACTTTCCACAATAATGTCTTCCGGTGTTTAACTTAACCGTTCGAGGATTCCTAGTCAATTGTAACCTATGTTATTTGAATTGAATAGAGATAGAGTAGCAGAATTTTAAGAAATGTTGTCAAATAGTGTCTGTAGCAACGCTATAGCACTCTTATATGTATTCCTAGTCAATTGTCGAACCTATGTATTCTACTCTACTCAATTTAGTATAGATGTTGTCAAATAGTGTCTCTAGCAACGGTATAGCACTCTTGCCAAGCAGAATTTGAACAAATTGCTATTGACAACACTGATCGTCACAAGTTTATAAACACCTACTTTGCACCACCGACATCTTTGCAAAATTGTGTGTCCGTGTCAGTGTCCGAAACCGATACTGACACTTGTGATTACATCTAATTTATTAAAATTATTACTGGTGTTGACGTGTTTCTCTTGTGTCTGTGCTTCATAGATAAATACAGGAAAGGAGTGCTTAATTCAACTATATCCAAGAGAATTCATCCATGAATTGTAAAGTTCATAGACAAAGATACCTTAGCAGCAGATTGAAGGTCTCTGGCAGTCATATCAAGTGCGACTGCATAACCTAATATGTATAACAATCAAGATAATACATTCAATCAACAGAAATCGAAACAAATAAGAGATCAAACAACGCCAATTTCAATTTGACAATTAGGAACGAAGTAGAAAGAAATAAATACCGGCAACGTAATCCATGGCAGCTGATTCAGGAACATCACGAGCTTTCTTACCGATGACAACGGCGAGTTCAACTTCGTGATGAAGAGAACCCTCATTGTGTGGAATTTGAATTGTTCCGCCATTTCTCAAGTAAGACGACGTCGGTTTCAGAAACAACACCGGTGCCTGAAAATTACTCAGATCAGTCAGTTTTAGAAATTTGAGGAGTGAGTGAATGGATTGTTACACTTCCATTTCGTGAAAAGAGTGTGATGGTACCGTGGGAACGGCGTTGCCTAGTTCTTTAGCGTGTGCGGCGTAGTTTCTACCAACGCCGATAATCTTTGTGCCCAATTCAAAGAGCTTCTGAACAGATGCCGTTGACATTTCTCTCTTCCTATGTCTCAACTCAATCACCCCACGTCCCTATGCAAACTTCTTTTTCACAAATCAAAATTAAATAAATTTTTGTTTTTCAAAATATAGATAAAATATTTATCATTTTTATTATTATATTTATATTATATTATATCGTGGATGCATGCATATCTCATTTTCTCTTCTATTTATTAATTTTTAATTTAATTAACTATTTCACTAACTAGTGTATACTATAGACATAGGAAGATAGATGCCAATCATTTATCAATAGAGAATTGTAATAGAATAAGTAAGAGCATCTTTATTGGTGATCTCCACCCGTTTTATTTTTGTCCCATTAAGTTAGGTCATTTTAAAATAACTTATTGAGTTTATGTCTTTGATGCTTCAACTTTTGAAAATTTTATACTGGACCCACAACAATTGAACAAATATACCAAACAAAAATAATATATTATTTAATTGTAAAGTATTGTAAAATAACGTTGCACGTTGAAGCAACCGTAGTGTCGGTTGATATGTAATGTAGGGGGTGAGAAAGCGGATCATGTTTGTTGGATATATTTATGTTGTGCATTTTAATGTGGACAGGTTATGATTTTAAGTCTGCACCCTCTAAAGTGTCTATCTCGCTTTGTCCCTTTTCTTTGTGGGGTTTTGTATAGTAAATTTAACAAACATGTTTGTTTATCACCCCTAGTAAACATGTTATTTAGATAACATCAACAACATACTTAAATCCATAATTCGTAGTTAATCTATAGTAGATTCAATCTCTAAATGTACACAATTATTCAATTTGTCTCATTCTTTCATGCTTATTTCATCCTTACATGATTTTATTCATGCAAGTATATAGGCATGACACCAAGCAGGGCGGAGCTGATTTTAATCATATCAACCTTGCCCTCGTCTCTCATTAACAGTCTCATTCTCAAACTCAGTTAGGAATAACAATGTATATTGTTTCCATAACAACAAAAATTTTCACAATTAAACTAAATATTTGGTCATTTTAAGAATAATCGTAATAGTTGATCATTTTCATTTAATCTTCATTTCAAAATATAAATAATAATTCTAATAAATTTGATAGCTTAAGATTAAGAAGGGTATTGATGACATGATGTCATTGCACGTCATTTAACAAGAAAAAAAAGGGACAAATCGGAGTAAAAATGAGAAAATTAGAAGTAAAGTGTGGAAAAAGCATGTAAAAGTCACAAAGGGTGAAGAAAATGGCTTAGTGTAAAAAAGTGATGAAAAAGGAGCAAAAACATGTTGTTTGATTCTTAAATTTGTGCCCCGCGTCACCTTATAATGTGTTCGTATTGCTGAAATCATTGCTCAATGTGCCCATGTTAGCCACCAGTGTGGTTGCATTCGTACACTTACCTGACACACTTTTTGCTTGCTTTAAAAGGAAAAATAGGAAAAGGAAAAGGAAAAGGGGTTCGATTTCCAAGGAAGAAAATGGACGTATTTTGGCGATTTTTGAGGCCATTGAAGCCATTTAAGAGGTTCTTCTTTGGTGATTCTTCATGATCTTCGAGTTTATACTTATGATATTGAATTATTTCATCATGAGTAGCTAGATTCCTCTTAGATTAGGTCTTATTTGATGATGAATATGTTTTTAGTTGATCGGGACATATGCTCAGATGACGTTAATGTAGTTTCTTTGACTTTTTGTTACTATTCAGTTATTGATTGTGTTCATTGCCTATTGTTTGCTACGACATTTTATTTTATTTTGATCAATAGTGACTACTTACCCTAAGGATATTTATCTGATATACTTTAACTATTAAATTCGCTAATTGACTAGGGATAGTATGATTAGGAATTGTGACATAGAGATTAACACGCTTTATTGCCTAATCTGATGGGACAATTGGCCTGAGGTATCGAGGAGTTGACGCATAGATTAGTGAGCTACATGTCAAAGGATTATGTGTAGTGGTAGAGTTAGTTTGTCGTGTAACTTTTTATTCATTGCATGTATGTTAACGCATGTTTCATTAATCAAACAAAAATAGGGGATTCTGATATTAACACCCGATCGCCTTTATGATCATTGTTATAACAACTCTTTCTAGCATTTTCGATTAAAACAACCTGAAAAAACCACCAGTTTATTGTTTTTAATTATATCACACAATGTACCTTGTTCTAAGTTCGCAATCCCTATTAAGACAAATTTATTTTTATAACTTTGATGACAAAACAAGTACACTTGCTAGTAAAACTGTCATCAACTTTTTGTCGCCGTTGTCGGGGATTGTTGATATTTTCAACAAGAAATAGTGTGCGAGTAGTTTTAATTTTGTTTGTTTTAAATTTTGAGTTGGCGTTCTGTTAATTTGCATTCTATAATTTTTCTTTTTGTTTTACCCTGTTTTGTGTTGAATAGTGCTAATGAGGTATTATTTTCTCTATTTATGCGAGGTTCGAATTTGACACTTTTACTATTTGAACATAAGCTAGAGAGAATTGTGCGAGCACTTCGTAAAAAAAATATCAAAGCTCTATTTGTAGTTGAACAACAAAAAGAGGAATTAGTAATGGCAAATCCACTGCGCCATACATTGAGGGATTACTATAGACAAACGAATGCTGGTCAAATCTCACTGGGATTCCATCTGACAAATCTAATGAGTTTTGATATTAAGAATTATGTGTTACGGGACTTGAGAGATAACCCTTTTAACGGACAATCCATTTGTGACCCATGGGAGCGCCTTGCTAAGTTTTATGAGACATATTTTATGTGAAAACCAAATGATGTAACTGATGATCAAGTAAAATTGTGTTTGTTTGGCTTTTCATTAATTGGTAGAGCAAAGGAATGGTTACCGTGTCATCCCAATGAGACGATTCAAACATGGAAGGAGTTAGAAGATAAGTTCACAAAGAGATATTATTCGATTGAGTAGTTTGTCAAAAGGAAAGTTGCAATTTCAATTTTTTGCCAAAAGGGTAATGAAACCTTGTCAGATGCATGAGAGAGGTTCAAATTGTTACTTCGCAAGTGCTCGAACCACAATATAAGGTCAATGAAACAAATGACACACTTTATAAGAAGATTGATATTGACCACCCGAATGTCTTAATGCCTTAGATGGGGGTACATTGAGGGCAAATACTAATGAAAAAGTTAAGACACTCATTGAAAATATGTGTCAAAATTAGTATTGCTCGAGTGAGCGAGCTGTGAAAGGAAAAAGTGTGTTAATTGTTGACAAACAAACCACATTATTATAATAACTAGAGGCTCTCACTAAACAGTTGGTTGCTTCTCATCTAATTAAGGATAATGTGAGTCATATCCAAACTTTGAGATGTGACTTTTGTGGATGTGAGCATTTGAATGGTAATTGTGTTTATGACGTGGAAGTGCGGAAGTTTAGTATGCAAACTTCAAAATAAATAGCTCGTACTCTAACACATATAACCTCGGGTGGAAGGATCACCCTAATTTTAAGTGGAGTATCAATAATCAAACCTTGAACCCTGGTCAAGGTGCACTTCAAGAATCTCAAGCGCCTCAACGAAAATCATATGTGTTGGAGGAAACACTCAAGGGGTTCATGCTTTCTACCCAAGAGATTTTTCTTAAAGTAAGTCAGACGCAATAAGAGATGATGCAAAGTCAACTAGCCAAGAACAAGAACACAGATGTCTCTATAAGAAATTTAGAGGCGCAAATTGGGAAGTTGTCTAAGAAAATAGAAGGTCATGCTAATTTGGGAGTGGATCCAAGGATAACATTATAGATAACCCGAAGAATGAAAACAGCAATGATATTGGGTTTAGAAGTAAAGTTATAGGTACACCCACACAAGCTAATGAAGAGAAATTGAGTAAAAATAAAGTGGTGATAGAAGGTGATATTGAGCATAATAAAAATGAGAGAGAGAAAAGTGATATTGAGAGTAATGATGAGGTTAAGGGTTGGACTCTTGGCCAATTTATAGACAAGAACTCATCGTGGAAGAGGATCAAGAAATAGATTCTTAATGATCTTAACCATGTCCTCACCAATTATATTAAAGCACCATAATCTTTCTTGAAATAGAAAGCTAAGAAGAAAGATGATAAAGAATATCAGTTCAAAAATTTCAAGGAGATGTTGCGAAAAATTCAAGTCAACATCCCCCTATGTGAGGCCATTGACCAAATATCAGTGTATAATAAGATTATGAAAGAGCTACTCTATAGAAAATGATGTTTGAGGTATAAGGAGAATGTTGTTTTTGTTGAGAATCCTCTTTTCTAGTCGACTTTGTAATTTTGGACATGCTTGAGGATGTTGAAACGCCTCTGGTTCTTAGAAGGCCATTCTTGGCAACATGAAGAGCTTTGATTGATGTGGAGTTGGGCGAGTTAGCATTGAGGTTCAACAAAGAATAAGTGGTATTCAATGTGTTTGAAGCCAAAAAAAAACAATATGAACAACCTAAATGTTAGAATGTGAACAAGATAAGAAAATCACCTGACAATTCAGAGGGTCCGGTGGCGGAAGTATATACTAAAAGGTATGATAGGCGTGTTTAGGTGTAAGGCATCTGGGCCTTACACAATTCAGAATATTTATAAGGATATAAGTGTTGAAAAGAAGGATTCTGGATACTCAAAGGTCTTCATTGTTATGGGAAGGGAACTGAGAGACTTTCCACCTATTGAAAAAGCATCAGAGATTGTGTCTTCGATGCTCGGAGAGCCTTAGGCCCTTGACTCAAGCTAGTGACCTTAGGAAAACATCGCGTGGTAGACAACCCACGATTTGGTAACTTATTTTAATTTAAATTGTATTGAATTAAATTTAGACAATTTTAAATTTTAGAATGTTGTGTTTTTAGTGTTTTGGTATTTTTAATGTGTGTGCTGAATGTGTAGAAAAATCCCAAAGGAAATGGAAGAAGGAAGTAACAAGTGAAAAATGAATCAGAGCATAATTTTTGAGATAAAGGGGAAATCGACACTTGAATTAATGTTGGCGCATTGGATCCCAACACAGCCGCCTTAGCTTCTAACGGGGACACATTACAACTTAATGTAGGCGCGTTATAGCTGTTACTAGATATGACTGTTGCTTTAGACTATTGGCCCTACCGTTGGGCAATGCGACCACTTTATGATTGTTCGGGGTCTATAAAAAAGGCTTTTTACCCCACTTTTTTTAAATCCAAATGAATTCTCTTTCATTTTTACTCACATTATCTTGAATACTCTTGTATTTTTTCACCTATTTTGCAGGGAATTGACCCACCAAAAAATAGTTTAACCTCTAATGCATAAATATCATTTTTCCCCCTTCTTCTCAATACGCCCTCAAGTATCCTACTTACCTTTTTGCATCTCAAGCCAGTGCAAAAAAATTTCTGCAAATAAGAGAGTTTGCGGTAATAAATGAGTGTGCTTTTAATATGGAGAATCTCAATGGGTATGACGAGTTGGTCCTCGCGTTAGAGACGATAGGGTGAACGTACCTGAATAAAATGACCAAGGATACAAATTAGTCCATATGATTTTATTTCTTTGCAAATGTTGCCAATCACGACTTCACGAACTATAGGTCATATGATCAAGGTAAATTTATTGATTGCTCATCTAGAACTATCAACTGTCTTCTTCATCTTAATGCTCCTTTTAGATGGAATATCCAAAATAGAAGGGGCATTCATTTGTATGAGAAGATGGTTCAGTTAATACTTGGTGAGTTTTATCACCTAGGGGATGAGTGGTTGATAACACAGGGCAACCGAAGCTTTTCCTAACTTTTATGTTGACACCCTAGATTTGGGGTCGGGTACCAAAGCTTTTATGATGCTCACTGAGATCATATATCGGTCCAAAATATAAGGGAAAGGTTTTTTTCTTCAGCATTCATGAGGACCAAGCCCTGGCCAACCGCCGAGCAAAGATTAAGCCCTGGCCAACCACCGAGCAAAAATGAGGACCAATTGGGCTAGGCACGGTCAATAATACCAGGATGATATGGCTCGACTTCATGATTTATGTTGGATGTGAATATGGGAGTAGAAAAACTGTCTAGAATGGGGTGAATTGATCATTCTTAATAAATTCAACTACCTTTTCAAAAACAGATTATCAGAGGTTTTTCAAAAATGTGTGTGGTTTGAAGCCAAATTATGAAAATTATACTTGTCGTAACTTGATCACGTTAACGTATAATCAATCTACATAAACCAATTTATGAATTTATGATTATACACAAGTTATTATATTGATTCAATTGCATATACCACAATATGTGTTTATACAATGATTCAATATCAATGAATTCTAACCTCAATTGTTTCTCATAATTTAATTACCAATTCAGCTCGATTACGCACCAATTCTAACAAAACCTAACTTTACGTAATAAACCTTTATAAATTGAATAAACAATAAAATACAATATAATTTAAATACGTAAGTGTGCAAATCCTATGAAAATTAAATGTAAAGTAAGGGATAGATAGTACACCAAGATTTATAGTACTTTGGTGTTTGTCCTCACTTTGCCTATTTGCACTCTTCAATGGTTTCCCATTGTAACTTGCATTGTTCATTTTTATTTTGACAAATATTGTAAGAGTTCATACAATCACCAATCCATAATAATGCTGAGAAAAATAAAATCTCCTATCTGTATCTTGGCTTGTATGACAAACTCTTATGCGTAATATTTACTCAATTAACACATATTGAATCTTTCAATAACCAATGTGCTTCAAGCCTTCGTGTGTAGCAATCACCACTTGATCCTATTGATTCCTTTAGGGATGAATTGTTTGAAGATTTGAGGAGAACATCGCCTTGTTTGTAGCCTTCCACAAAGTCACTGCCAATGCAATTTATAGAGAATAACCTTTTTCTCTTCATTTGAATTTGCCAGCACCAATGACAACAACTTCAATCTTGCAAGCTACCTGAAAATCTCAACCAAATCTTCAAGAACAATTAGTTTCAAGACGATGTATCCCTCAATCAATTACACATCTCTCACTATCAATACCCGAAATAAAACTTGAGGTTGAATGAGAAAGAAATTTGATTGTAGGAGTTTTTGAACTTTCAAAAGTGAAAGGGTGTTAGTTTCACAGAAAATCACAATGTTGATAATGAGATTCTTACATGAAAAATGATGACAAAAGGATTTTATATGTGCTTGAGATGAAACACAAAAATGAATGAAAAAAATTAGTTAGATTTGAGTCAAGTGCATATCATGATTTAAGCTAAGTGAACAAGTTGTGTGAAACAAAATCTCATAATGAAAGTAACCCATTTTCCCGTGATTTGATTGTAATTCGAGTCACACAAGTTCATGATTCGAGTCATTTGTTAAGATTGATTCAAATTAGCCAAGGCAGTGGCAAACATGAAGTTTGTGATTCTAGTCATGCACAAATAGAAATGTTTTAATGAGACAATTCTTGATAGACATCCAATGGAGAGTGTTATAAATAATATGATTGTGGATGTCCATAAATAAATAAATTTCATATTAATTTTTCATTCATTACATATGTCATATAAATAGAACTCGTTGTATTCAAAAGATACATTAATAATAAGAATAATACAATATACTCTCTTATCTTTTCTCTCTTCTATTGTTTTTGTTTGTTTTCATAACAAGAGTAATTTTTTAGGATTATTTTTTAAAATAATCATAATTCTAAAGTAATCATTTTTCTCAACTATATACAAAATTATCCATGTTTCAAATAAAAATAATTTTCAACAAAGAGCATATGTTAGACCAATTAGTACATGCTCTCAAAAATGAATACAAAATAAAATAAAATAGTATTAAAACAAAATAATATTGAATATTTTCATTGAATAAAGATATGGTACTGAACACAAGTATTTAACTAATATATAATTACTTAAAAAGACTCCCATCTTAAAATTATTCACTTAACTCGAACTCCAACAAATGCTACCTTTTATCTTATGAATGTAATTTAGTTAGTGTATTGTTTCATAGTTAATTATTTATCAATAATTTTTTAATCGAACTCATGCCATTTAAAGGTTATAATGTGTACCAACAGTGTTTTTTTTGTGGGTCTAATTTTTACTTTTTTCTTTTAATCATCCATGTTGTAAAAAGAATTGTCAAAATATAAATAAATAAATATTTCCATTTGAAAATGACAATGCCACATTTGTGTAAGACTATTTTGGAACAGCGGGACATAGTGAAACGTAATGGAATATAGATTTCATTTCATTATTTGATTACTTTATTAAAAATATCTAATTCCATCACATACATCTCAAATTGGATGAAACAAAAAATAGGAAATTGAATGGAATGGATTTTATTATGTTTCATTCTATTTCATCCATTATTTATAAATCCATGGAATCACATTAATTACTACTCTACTCCGTTTCATTTCAAAAGTGATCAATTTTAAGTGATCCAACTCATTTATTTTGTTATTATGCTTAAGATAAAACCATCCAAATTACAATTCCATTAAGTGTCCCTAATCATCAAATTTCATCTCAAATGCAACATTAGTAACTCCGGATTTTCAATTAATTTTTTCCACTCGTTGCAAAATCTTGCAACAGTTGCTCCATCCAAAACTCTATGGTCTGCACCTATATTAACCTGAATGCAGAAAAAAGAATCAGAGAATGCAGTTTATTTTACCTTCTAACCTACTCAAAAATCATATATAAAGAATAACAACATTAGCTTAATAAATATACAATAACTAATACAGATTCAGCAATCATCTATAAAGTGCACATGTTAAAGCAGGAAATGTAATAATTGAAGATTGTTGTAGTTTCTTTCAAAATTTGGTTTTTGACTTGTTCATACATCTAGTTTATGAATGTAAATATGCAAGACTTACAGTCATGAGTGATGCGGGATACACATTTCCATCTTCAGTATACCGCGGAAGTTTCTGAATTCGACCGATGGCAATAATGGAGACTTCAGGAAGATTAAGAAGCGGGGAACCAAATTTTCCGCCAATTGCTCCAATGTTGCTCAAAGTAATTGTCCCACCAGATATGTCCTCAGAAGTTAACTTGTTATCTGAAGCCAATTGTTGCAACCTTGCTAGCTCTCTGGTTATCTTTACAAACAAAGAAAATTGGATTGATAAGTACAGGCTCTATAGTTTAAGAGCATTTTACAACATGCACACGGCAATGTGCGTATATTTTAACGATAATAAGATTGTGAACGAACCTCTAATATGGAAAGAGACTGAACATTTTTTATATTCGGCACAACCAAACCATGTGGTGTTGCCATGGCAATTCCGATGTTGTGAGAACCTATATCAGATCAACCTATTGTGTCAAATTTGGTAAGATGCCAAGATAGCTACTACTACAAATAAATCATCAAATTTAACAGACCGCTTCAGAATTCAATCATCACCAATTGGAAAAAGGTTCAACATCGATGACTTTTTAAGCCCATGTGTATCATGAGAACATCATAAGTTTGTGCTAGGAAACTATGTAAACGTTATCCTTGTGAATCCCATGATCAATACATTGGGGAAAAAACTTCTCAAACACATTTATGCACCAAAAATCAATATAGATGCTAACACAGTAATTCAATATGAAGATTATTTTGCATACACGACAAGGACCAAAGAAACTAGGCTAATAACGAGTGCGACATGTTTAGCCTCACCACCATTTTTAGGCAATAGTTTTTTTTTTTTTCTTGAATATATATTTTGACAGAGAGAAACCTTATAGTTCACTATACTAAAACTCAAAACAACCAAGCTTCAAGAAAGGGAAACCAAATTTTATCAATCATTTATCCAATTATGTATAAGAATCAAACCTTTGAGTATGACTTCAAATGCTTCCTCTTTGAAGCAGCTGTTCACAGAGGGATACTTGATGAGGGCCATTGATAGTGACTTGATTAGCATTGGAAGGAAAGTGTGCTTGACATCTGGATAAGGATTATTCTTTTGAAAAGATGTTTTAAGCTCCACTAGGGCATCACAAGTTATCTCGTCTACATAATGGAAATGTGGGACTTTGGCAGCCAGAGACATTGATTTTATCATCGCTCTTTGGAATCCCCTACATAAAGAAAAGAAAACAAATATCATTAACCTTCTCATGACCAAGTTCTATATAATTCAGTCCTGCAACTGAGAGAGTAAAGGAAAACACTTTTATACTCTTGCAAGTTCGCAACACTCACGTTCATCACAATTTATAATAAAAGTTAACAAAAGACTAACAAACATCCATCACCTTCTCATAAGAACAAGTATAGAGCTTGTTTGATGGTCAGAAATTGATAGAGATGGATATGATAAGTGAGTCGAATAAGTATCCGATATGTTGAACATGATATGGTCTTATTCATAAGGCGACATGATTAGCTTATCATATCCTCTCGGCTCATTCAAACACTACTACTAGATTGAGACAGAAAATGATAGTATATCATATATTGTCATTCATATTCTGATCATCAAATGACTCAAAAGGGTTCAAATTCATGTTTGCGTTCAATTTTACCTGAGGGGGAGTATCGTGTCCTCAGAAGGCCTATCATATTTTTTTCTCGCATCACAGCCGTGTTCATCTGCTCCATGAAGCTGTTCTACAAAATCGGCATGCAAAACCGCAGATGGAGTTTTACTGATTCCTTTGTTGACAGCAAATTTGAGCACATCTTCTTTTAAAACACGTCCATCTCTTCCGGTTCCACACACATCATTTATATCTATACCATGCTCCTTTGCTAGATTCCTTACAGCAGGTGTTGATAGAACTCCAGCTTGTTTCCCCTTTCCATTATCAGAATTTAGTTGCTTTACATTCTCTGAGTCGACTAAATTTCCTGCAGCAAATGCAGATTCATCGACAGATATCTGATCAGAATCAGAATCAGAATCAGATGACTTTGCATTTTCTGAGGCACCAGAATTCACTGAAGAACATGCAGGCTCATCAATTAATATCTTCAAAAGGGTTGCTCCAACCTGAAATTTTATCAAAAGAAGCTTAAACATATCCGATAGAAATAATGTATTGTTATTGTGAACAAACATGTTTAAAAATACAACATTGAATCAAGTCTAATCTGAAATGCGGCACATCGTAATCAAATTCTCCCAACCCCTCTCACAATGCATCCCAACAATTTCTAAATTGTAACTCTACGCATCATCTAACCGAATCATACACACATTATGAATATTCATATCTCACCTTTACAAGGTCACCAGGAACATGAAGAATATTACAAACTTTTCCTTTATACCGGCTCGTGATTTCTATAGTAGCTTTATCACTTTGAACCTCACACAACGGTTGAAAATCTTCAACAAAATCACCCTGCCATTACAATCAATCAGACATCATCAATCATTAAAATTTGATTAAAAAATGCATGCATCAAATCAAATCAGTCTTAAACTCACCTCTTGTACATACCATTTGAGAAGCTCACATTCTGCAATACCTTCCCCAGTCTGTGCCAAAGGGATTTCAACTATGTTCCCCACGGGAATGTTCAAACCAGGAGAAGTGGAAAAGCAATATCCCTTAACATGCTTAAAATTGAACTACAAAACACAAATTCCATAATGGATCCATGAAAAATTCATCAAATTTCGTATAATTTAAAATAAATAAATAAAAAAACTCACATCTATGGGAGAATTAGCTTTAGCGGATATAAAAGATCGCGAAACCGAGGCAGAAGAGAAAGTCTGGGTAGGGGAAGGACGGAACAATCTCCGGCCGTAGATCAAAGCTCTTCTCGGGGAAATCCGGTTGATAAGCATGATTCCAACGATCAAGCGTTATGTGTATGTTTAACTGTGTTGTGGTTGTGATGGTGAAAATAAGGGAAATTGAAGAGAAGAAAGAGACGTTTGGAAGTGAAAGAAGAAACTTATAAATGGTTGTTTTTGGGATGGGGATTGGGAGTGAAGAGAGCGTTGTTGCATGCTGACAATGTGTTGAGTTGTAAACTAGTAATAATGGATAGTTTGTTCAAACTCAGCATGGGATGGATAGATAAGAACTCAGCATTAAAATATAGTAATTAACTTGTCTTCTAGACTATCTATCCTGTGTAATATTGGCAGTTGGATTTGATTTTAATAGTTTAATCTTCTTTTACT
Source organism: Lathyrus aphaca (assembly GCA_963966055.1). Taxonomy (NCBI): domain Eukaryota; kingdom Viridiplantae; phylum Streptophyta; class Magnoliopsida; order Fabales; family Fabaceae; genus Lathyrus; species Lathyrus aphaca. Next base: position 540,376,887 of record OZ014522.1, on the reverse strand, counting down.
TTTTTTTTTTCTTTCTCTTCCATGTTATATATTAGATTAAGTTAATGGTTTGGATTGAACAAAATGGAAAACAGCAAACACACAATAGGAGAGGATCCAAGTCTTTGGATGGGATCACGAGAATTTGCCTTAAATAAATTTGAACGTTCTAAAAGACAAAAAACACATGTTTCAAAGAGATTTTGTCTGTTAAGCTTAATATCTTTTTTTTTCTCTGTTATATTGTATAACATATGATTTAATAATTTTTTTATTATTCATGTTTTTTTGGGTTATCCATGTCATTTTATTAGTAAGTTATTAATTAATTTTTTTCTTTAATTTAATTTATACAAATTTTAAAAACATAATTATTGGACCAAATCATTGACCCGTTTCTTCGGCCCAGAAACTTTTTAATATATATTGTTCAAGTGGGATATATATATATATATATATATATATATATATATATATATATATATATATATATATATATATATATATATATATTCAAATTTACAATAACTCACATGATGTGAGACTTCTGTCAGGAATTTGTGGGAAGTTCAACTTCAACTCATCTGCTTCAAGTTCAACTTCCCTTGCTTCAAGTTCAAGTTCAACTCATCCGATTCTTCGGCTTTAGAATCCAAAATTAAGAATGATTAAGAATACTTGGCTCTTGATATTCGGATAGTGAGGGACCTTTCGAAAAAACTACAATCTTTGGACTTGGAGGCAATCAGTAACGTTGTAAGTCACACTCGCTCCTCTCTCAGTGAACTTACTAAACTCAACCATATCAGTCATGCTGGTATTTAATTATTGGAAGACTTTGCCAGGCTACAGATGTTGACATGGGGAAGGAGGCCAGCACAAGCTTTTACTTGAAACATATCCTACCTATTATACTAAAAAATCAATATGTTCAATTTATTGGATTTGAGAATCTCTTAGCATTTGATCTGATAATATTTGAGTTGCAGGTAAATGTTCTCTGATACTTAGACATTATAATATAATTTTCATGATCTCTAGCCTGGAAATGCTATACTGTTATCATTATCTTTCTTGATCTCAAGCTCTATTATGCTTTTCCTAATTGAGGACTTCATCTAGAGACTTTTGAAATTCTGGCAACTGATATATAATGTCGAACACGATGTCACGACACCAATAACAATAAGTTTAAAACACAATAAAAGACAAAGACATAATTAAAGAACACAGAGAGTTGTTAACTCAGTTCGGTGCAATCACACCTACTCTAGGGGCTACCAAGCCAGGAAGGAACTTCACTATCAGTAGTATCAATTCAAAGATCCACAGAAAACACCCTAGTTTGCAATCTTTTCACTTAATCCTTACCCAATGACAGATCTACCTAGGAACTCCTAGATATGAGACCCCTCTCACTCCCCATCAATCACAACAGTGAACTTAAACAAACAACTCATAAAATGCGAAGACACTCTTCAAAACAATCTTTGACATTGCTTAAAAGCTTCAGTCAAATACAAGCACTCTTGCTTAAGAGCTTTGAGTGGACAAAATACAAATGCACACCTAGTCTAAAACAATCATCAAAAGACAATTGATTGGCTCACAAGAAAACTAACACACACATGAAAAACGCTGAATAACAATCCTTATTTTCCACACGTTCACACTAGGGTAAAACAGTCTTAAGTAGAACCTTGAATGGCCATTGGGCCTGCTGAATTTGCACAAATCAGATAGAATATTTCCTTAAATAAAGGAACAAAAATAGCAAGAACCAATGTTCTGCTAAAATAACTACAAGCTGAATCCTTATTTTCCTTCTGATAAAACATGCTAATCACACAACAAAATCTCAGTTTTAATGATAGCAGGACGCACACACAAAATAGGATTCACTTAGGTCTTTAGGCCTAGTCAGAGATGTCATAACATCAGTCTTGACATCCTGATAAAAACAGCTTCTTACTAAAATCTGCACACTTGCATAATGCTTAAATCACATGACATAATATTGCTTATGACATCCAGAAACAGACACAAGTTTTACCACAAAATATAGCCAATCTAAAACATCTACAAACTCCCCCTTTGTCAAATTTTTGGCTAAAACAATTTAAGCATTATCAGAACATCATAAATCAGACAACAAACAACAGCAGAAGCACCACCACATCAGAGAGGACTCCCCCTCAAACTAACAGTTGTATCAGATTACAAGAACACCAAAATAAACAATAGTTGTACCAGAGTACAGCACACCGACAACAACAGAAGTACCAGAAAACATAAACTGTGCAGGCAGCAGAAAACTAAAAAAATTTGTAACAAAGTACAATACAACACAGCAGTAGCAGCAGCAGAAAATAGAGAGATATTTCATCTCCCCCTCAACCTGTTAAGCCCAGCCCTACAACACACAAGAACCGATAATACTAAAATAAATAGTATTCATCTGCACACAACAATAATAGGCTATCTAATTACTCCCCCTTTTAGCCAAAAATTTAGCCAAACAGGATCACAATCATAAATCAAAAGAAATAGATAGAACCACAAGCTCATGAAGAGAAAACAATCTGGGTAAACCAGAACCCCATCAGAAATAAAGTTCAACTTGTTCTTCACTCTCTTGACCACCATCCAAGTCATCTGCAGCTTCCTCTTCAGTTTACATCCTTTAACTAGACCTCCAAACGTTATTGATTGCTACAAGCCCTCATAAGGACAGATTCGCAATTTGCCTCTTAGATTTTCAAACTAATTAGCATCCAAGGCCTTTGTGAATATGTCAGTCAGTTGTAGTTCAGTTGCAGCATGCTCCAACTTGATCACTTTATCTTCCACAAGATCTCTAATGAAATGGTTCCTGATATCAATATGTTTAGTCCTATTGTGTTGGATAGGATTTTTGGAAATATTGATTGCACTGAGATTATCACAATACAATGTCATGACATCTTGAGTGACATTATATTCAGATAACATTTGTTTCATCCAAGCAAGTTGAGAACAACTTCTACAAGCAACTATATACTCAGCCTCTACAGTAGATAAGGAGACACAATTCTACTTCTTGCTAAACCAAGAAATAAGATTGTTACCTACAAAGAAACACCCTCCAGAAGTGTTTTTTCTATCATATGTACTCCCAGCCCAATCAGCATCACAATATCCATATAAAATAGGATCACTTCCATGAGAATACAACATGCCATAATCACTAGTCCCCTTCACATATTTTAGTATCCTTTTGACTTGATTTATGTGAGAGACCTTAGGTTCTGCTTGATATCTGACACAACACCAACAAAGGCAATAGCAAGTCTACTAGTTGTTAGATACAACAGACTTCCTATCATGCTTCGATACAAGCTTTGATCAACACTTACACCTTTTTCATCTTTAGTCATCTTAAGATGGGTAGGAGCAGGTGTTCTTTTGTGACTAACACTCTCCATTCCAAACTTCTTAACAATATTTCTAGCATATTTGCTTTGAGAGAGAAAAATGGAATCTTCTATCTGTTTAACTTGTTATCCCAAAAAAAAGTTAATTCTCCAACAAGGCTCATTTCAAATTCAGACTGCATTTGTTTGACAAAATGTTTAACCATTTCATCGGACATTCCACCAAACACTATGTCATCCACATAAATCTGAGCAATCATGATTTTCCTCCTACATCTTTGACAAATAGAGTTTTGTCAATTCCACCTTTCCTGTAACCATTCTTGAGAAGAAACTTTGTTAATCTTTCATACCAAGCTCTAGGAGCTTGTTTTAGTCCATACAAGGCCTTTTTCAACTTGTAAACATGATCTAAAAGGTTTGGATCAACAAATCTCTTAGGTTGCTCCACATAGACTTCTTCATTCAAGTATCCATTCAAAAAGACATTATTTACATCCATTTGGTACAGTTTAAACTTCAGAATGCATGCAACTCCCATAAGTAATAGTCCTGATTCGAGTCTAGCCACAGAAGAAAATGTGTCATCAAAGTCGATGCCTTAAATTTAGGTATATCCTTGAGCAACAAGTCTGGCTTTATTCCTGATCACAACCCCGTGTTCATCAGATTTATTCATGTACACCCATTTAGTACCAATGACATTTGTTCCTTCAGGTCTTGGTACAAGCTCTCACACTTCATTCCTCTTGAACTGCTCTAGCTCATCTTGTATAACATTTATCCAAAATTCATCAGTCAATGCTTCTTTGACATTTTTTGGTTCAATCTTGGATACAAAGCAAGAGTTAGAAATAACTTCCCTTGATCTAGTTACAACTCCATTATTGGAATCACCTATAATAAGCTCTTTAGGGTGATCCTTCTGAATCCTGATTGAAGGTGCTTTGTTTGCTGATTCTGGCTCAGATATTGGAATAGTTGAATTTGTATCATCTTCTTTATCAGTAACCTCAACTGGAGTATCATATAATGTTTCAACATCATACGTGACATTAGGTTCTTTGAATAGGTCATTAATAACCACATTTATGGATTTCATCATGACTCTGGTTCTAGAGTTGAAAATTATGTAGGCTATGTTGTTAGTAGAGTAGCCCAAAAATATGAATTCATCACTTTTAGGATCCATTTTTCTTCTTTGTTCTTATTGTATCCCCCAAAATTTCCCTCCCAAATTCCAGACAATGTGTCTAAAGAGGTCTCCTAATAGTCACAAGATTCATAATTGCTCAAAAGGATTCAAGGTTTCATCAGACAAAGTCTCCTCCTAAGCAATGGATCTGACACTAGGGTTTTGAATTTTTCAAAGAAAAGTGGACTTCTAAAGCCTCAAGTGGACTTAATGACATCTCACATACTTTAAAGAATCCCCATGTCAAGTTTCAATACTTTCCCTACAAGTTTGGTTAGTCAGATACTCAGAACATCAAAAATCAATTAACTTGGTCAAAAAGGTCAACACAAAGTCAAACTTCAAGATTTTTAGTCAACATCAAGATTATGAGGTGAAGTTCATCATTTGATAAAGGGTTGATCATGATTCATCAAGGAAACCTCATAATCATCAAGAATCAGGAGTTACTAAATTAGGGTTTGTGTAGGAAAAGTCAATTGTACTTTGACCAGCCATATCTTTCACACGCCTCATCAGAAATTTCCCATTCAAAGATCATTTTGAAGGAAATTAAATTCTCTACAACTTTGTGTCTCACAAGCCAAGTCCAAAAATGCTTCATTTGAGAGATATAAGCCAAGACATTACAGATCTTTTTAAAAGTCAACAAAAAAAGTCAACTTTTTCAAAAGCTTATAACTTAAAAATGGAGAATCAAATGAACATGGGATCAAATGGACATGGGATCAAAAGGAGTAGTTATAGGACACTCTAAGCTTTCTAAAAAGTCTTAGAACACTTACATGGGATAAAAATTGAGAGAGTTATGCATTGTTGAAGTTGGGCAATTTTGAGGAGGTGTATGAAGTAAAAAAGGCTAAAACTCAAGTTTTTTCCAAATGGGCCCATATTCTTTCAACCCAAACTCAATTATAAGATCATTCATGATCCATTGATCATGTTATCTGATTTTTTATATTTATTTTATAGTATATTGGATTAAATCATTTAAATTCAATTTTAATTAAGATAAATAAAAAAATCAAATATTTGGTCTTAGATATATTTTGGGATCAAATATTTGATGATTATGATGATGATTGAGAAGGATCAAATTCGTGCAAAACCAAAAGGGCATGATTTTATCTAATTTTTTGGACAAAAAAAGAAACCATTTTTCTTCATCCTCAAGCAATCCAAAATCCATCCATAAAGGCCCAAATTTTTGACCTAATTACATCATCTATAAATACATAACAAGGATACAATGCAAGGAACGAAAATTCTGAGCTTTTCAACCTTATTCAAACTTCAAAATTTCAAGAAAAAAACTCAAAATCGGTTTCATAATTCCAGCTGGGTTCAAAGGTTTTTGAAGGTTGCAATAGGTTCCTTGAAGTATTCTGAACATGAATGCATCATCACCATCATTGAAAGCATGCCAAATCATCTAACCCGAATTCGTTTTTTCATGTTTCTTGATTTTTTTTATTCTTCATATTTGTGCATAATAAATCGTTTTTGTTTGTTTAATCTTGTTTGTGATGATGTGTAGATGGATTATGGGCCAATTAATTTGAAGTTTGATGCAAGATTCGAAGTACACCATTGTTATGGATAGAAGCGATTTCACATGAAATTGTTGAATTAATTAGACTTAGAGGACTGCTCTTGACTGATTTATGACAATGGAATAAATTTATTTCGTGTATTATGTTATTTTTGATTTGCAGGTCCTTTAGTGACAGACGAAAATCGTCACTAAAACCTTTAGCTACGGATAAAGTGTCACTAAAGCCTAACCGGACAGATGAAGGTAGAAGACGACCTTTGGCGCGCTGGGAATTTTTCAAATTTAAGTTTAATATATATTCTTTATTTGCCATTCCTTATCACAACAGGCACGTTGGCCCAGTGGACGCGCGCATGTGGGAGAAGAGGGAGGTCATGGGTTCAAACCAGGCCTCCACCCTTTCTTTTTCTACCATTTTCCTATTTCTCTTTTCTTTTGTTTTTATTATTATTATGTTTTCTTAATTAATTTTCTAATTAACTTTTTAATAATAATTAACCATAATTAACTAATCCACTAATCACCTTAATAATTTCATAAAACCTTTAATCATTTTCTTAATATATGTTTTTCTTATGAATAAAAATTTAGTTTTCTTAGGTTATTTTTATTAATTTTATAATTAAATTTATAATTAACTTAGTAATTAGGTTTTAATCAATTTTAACTTTAATCCTGATTTTTCTAACCCTAATTTTTTTTCTAACCCTAATTTTTTTCCAAAAAAACAATTAATTTTTATTAAACCTAAATTTTAATTAATTTCTTTATTTACTTTCTTATTATATTTTTTAGAAAAATTGTATAGGATGTACGATCTTATGTAACTTTATTTTTCTCGTTTTTTTTTCCCGATTATCTAACTGCTTCATGGTTGTAATAGTTAACTAGGTTTATTTTCCGCACTTTAAATTCTGCAATCCCCTAAAAGACAAATGTACCCCCCCATGATGTAATAGTCTAGGACCATTACTTTCTGCTTTTAATTTCTGCAAGAATATAAATTGCGTGGTTAGTAAACCTAGGGTGTGAAAAGACTTGTATGTTAAATTAATTGGACCTAACCCACTAAATTCAAAAGATAAATATCTGAAATTAATGTTCACACACGTAAGTCGATCGTCATACGGTTGTCGTCTGCACTCCTAGGGTTTCTCCTCTTGGTTGCCTTAAAACATGGTCAAGTCCCTCGAACATGGGGGTATCTTAGTAAAAGCTGCCTACGAATAAAATCATCAAGTCTCTTCAAGATAAAAGATCATAGTCCCTTCGAGTTGCCTACAAATAAATGATCTCGTCCCTCGATGACCCTACGAAAATGATGATCGTCCCTTCGAATTACTAAGATACCCCTACAAGGTTGCCTTCTATGACAATACGATAACCATATGCTCATCCCTTTAAACATCCAAGGTAAGGACTACTTACTCACTAATAGTAAGGACAATCATACCCTTAAAGGAAGTAAATAACAAGAAAGACCTTATAAACTTAGGGTAAATAGTTCTTAAGTACTTGCTCACTTCTTTTCAAAACACTCTTTACACCCCACTTTTTTTCAAATACTTTCAAACTAAACACTTTGTATATATCCATACGAGGATCACTACAAAGTTTAAGACTTTTGAAATATTTTTCTAATCATATACTACACTATTTTTCAAACAAAGTAAAGTGAGTTAAGCAGTTAAGAGCCCATGGATAACCATGGATACAAAGGGTGCTAACACATTCCCTTTGTATAACTTAACCCCCGAACTCAAATCTTTTTAAAGGTCTTTCCTGTTCTTTTGTTCCTTTTCCTTATTGGATAAAATAAAAGTCAGTGGTAACTCTTGATATCCGCAACATAGTTTTTGGAAACAAAAACGCCCAAGTCAGTTCTCCGACTGTGTTACAGTTCTCTATCAGCCAGAATATAACACTTACTTCCATATACATGAAAGTATTGGACATTAGGCTTCCTTCCCTTCCAGAGCTCGTAGAGAGTAGTAGGAGTTCCCTTTCTTAGAGTGACCCTGTTATGAACATAACAGGCAGTGTTCATAACTTCAGCCCAAAAGTACAAAGGAAGTTTCTTGGCATGAATCATGGCCCTAGCTGATTCCTGGATGGTTCTATTTTTTCTTTCAACAACCCCATTTTGCTGAGGAGTAATGGGGGAAGAAAATTTGTGGTTGATTCCTTCAGATGAGCAGAATTCAGAGAATTTTTTATTCTCAAGTTCCTTACCATGATTATTTTTAATCCTTATGACACAACTTTCTTTTTCCCTCTGAATTCTTTAATAGAGATCCTTGAATACATCAAAGACATCAGATTTCTCTCTGACAAATTTTATCCAAGTAAACCTTGAGTAGATCCACCACCATATAGGCATACATTTTTCCTCCCAGACTTTCAACCTGCATATGACCCATCAAGTCCATGTGTAATAACTCTAAAACCTTGGAAGTAGTGAGATGTCGAACCTTCGGATGTGACATTTTGGTTTTCTTGCCGACTTGACGTTCACCACACACCTTACCTTCATCAATCTGAAGCTTAGGGATTCCTCTTACGGCTTCCAAAGTTATAATTCATTTCATTCCTCTTAGATGAAGATGACTCATCTTTTGATGCCATAAATATACTTCATATTCTTTGGAGAAAGAGAAAACATACGTATAGTTGGTATCTTGATTTACCTAGAGATAATAATTATCTCTAAATCTGACTCCTCTCATGATCACTTTATTCTCTTCATTTGTCACAATGCATTCTGACTCTGTGAAGTTGACCATGAATCCTTGATCACACAACTGACTGATGCTAATGAGATTAGCAGGCAATCCTTTTACTAGTATAACACCATCAAGGTTTGGAACACTTGAACATACAAGTTTTCCTACTCTTTTGATTTCTTCTTTAGCTTCATCATCAAAAGTGACATAACTTGTGGAATATGGTTTGATGTTAAACACTAAATTTTTTAATCCAGTTATGTGTTTAGAACATCCACTATCAAAATACCAATCCTCTTTAGCTGATACTTTAAGAGACATATGAGCTATCAAAGCAACATGTTTGGGGGTCCATTGATGTTTCTTGATGACAGTGTTTTGTTGTGGATTCTGAGCAGGGTATTCATGAAGTCTGAAATAGAAGGATTTTATGTGACCATACCTTCCACATTAGTGACACCTCCATCTTTGATATCTTCTTCTTTGATGAGTATATCTTTTTGGTTCATGATGTTGAGACACTGATTTTGACATATGATTTGAAACATAATTCTTGGGCTCAAGTTTGATGCTCCTGAAGAACTCGTTTTTAGAACCGTTAAATCCTATCCCGGATAGATCTTTAGAACTTCTTATTATCTAAAGAATCTCATCAAGTTTTTCAGATCCATTGTTCAGCATTTTGATGGACTTGGTCATTTGATCGAGCTGGAAGTTCAGTATAGAAACTTTATCATTCATAAGAGATATTGTTGATAAATTCTCTCTCTTTTCATCCTCCAGAGTTGCTATGATCTTCTTTTGTTCCTCTCCTTCTTGCATCATTTGTGCATATCTCATACTAAGCTTTTGATAAATATCAGCAAGTTCTTCAAATTTTAGCTCATCTTTATTAGAGTCCTCATCAGACACACATGCCCCTGTCAACACAGTGATATGTTTAGCTGATTCTTCTTCAAAGTCACTCTCAGAGTCTCCATTAGACCATGTAATAGATAAGCATTTCTTTTTCCCCTTAATATAGGTGGGACATTCAACTCTAATATGGCCAAAACCATCACACCCATGACATTGAACTCTTCTGCTTTGACATGACTTCTCTTCAGGTTTTATACTAGACTCATTTGATATGCTGATTTTAGATGAATTGTTCTTGACATTTGGTCTTGATCTAAAACTCATTCTCTTCATGACCTTGTTGAATTGTCTTCCCATCATGGCAATAACTTCTTTCATACTTTCCTCATTCTCCACTTCACCACTTTTTACTTCCTCCGCAGTATTTGACACAAGAGTTATGCTTTTGTTCTTCTTTTCAGGCACATCATTGAGTCCCATTTCAAAAGTCTGAAGGGGTCCAGTAAGGTCTTCCACCTTCATGTTGCAGATGTCATGTGTTTCTTTTATAGCAGTCACCTTCATAGTAAATCTCTTGGGAAGAGATCTGAGAATTTTCTTCACAAGCTTTTCATCAGACATCTTTTATACTAAGGCTCCTAAGGCATTAGCAATATCAAGAATATTCATGTGAAAGTCATGAACAGTCTCATCTTCTTTCATTCTCAGATTTTCAAATTTGGTGGTAAGCATTTAAAGTCTTGACATCTTGACTTTAGAGGTTCCTTCATGAGTGGTTTTGATAATTTCCCAAACTTCTTTGGCATTTTGACAATGATGCACAAGTCTGAATATGTTTTTATCAATTGCATTGAAAAGGCATTTAAGGCTTTAGAATTCCATAATGCCATCTCATCCTCATCTTTTCTCCAATCATCCCCAGGCTTCAGAGTTGCATTTCCATCTTTATCAGTAATGGAAGGATGTTCCCATCCTCTATCAGGAGCTTTCCAAGCCTTCTTGTTCAAAGACTTTAAGAAGCAAACCATGCGAGGTTTCCAATAATCATATTTAGAATCATCCAGAATGGGTGGTATATGTCCAAATACTTCTTCCTTGTCCATGGTACCAGAATAATGCCCCTAGATCTCACCCAGAAAAATAGGCAAGGTGCCTGCTCTGATACCAATTGAAATTCTGGCAACTGATATACAATGTTGAACACGATGTCACGACACCAATAACAACAAGTTTAAAATACAATAAAAGACAAAGACAGAATTAAAGAACACAGAGATTTATTAACCCAATTCGGTGCAATCACACCTACTTTAGGGGCTACCAAGCCAGGAAGGAACTTCACTATCAGTAGTATCAATTCAAAGATCCACAGTAAACACCCCAGTTTGCACTCTTTTCACTTAATCTCTACCCAATGACAGTTCTACCTAGGAACTCCTATATATGAAACCCCTCTCACTCCCCCTCAATCACAACAGTGATCTTAAACAAACAACTCGGAAAATGCGAAGACACTCTTCAAAACAATCTTTGATCTTGCTTAAAAGCTTCAATCAAATACAAACACTCTTGCTTAAAAGCTTTGAGTGGACAAAATACAAAGCACACCTAGTCTAAAATAACCATCAAAAGACAATTTCTTGGCTCACAAGAAAACTAACACACACGTGAAAAACGTTGAATAACAATCCTTATTTTCCACACGTTCTCGCTAGGGTAAAACAGCCTTAAGTAGAACCTTAAATGAGCATTGGGCCTGTTGAACTTGCACAAATCAGATAGAATATTTCCTTAAATAAAGGAACAAAAATAGAAAGAACCAATGTTCTGTTAAAATAACTCCAAGCTAAAACATGTTAATCACACAACAAAATCTCAGTTTTAATGAAAGCAGAATGCGTGCAAAAAATAGGATTCACTTAGGTCTTCAGGCCCAATCAGAGATGTCATGACATCAGTCTTGACATCATGATAAAAACGGTTGCTTACTAAAATTTGCACACCTGCATAATGCTTAAATCACATGTCATAACATTGCTTATGACATCCAGAAACAGACACAAGTTTTACCACAAAATGTAGCAAATCTAAAACATCTACATCTTTGTTACAGAAGTAATTTTCACGTCCTACAATTTGTTCCCAAAATACAAGAAACTGGTGTTTTGCTTCTTAAGAGGTTGTGCGGGCATGCATGCCTTATTGGACCATTGGATCGACATTTTGTTGGTCCATTTGGAGAATTAAATATGAGAAGTGAAAAAAGTTCCTAGAGATTGAAATTCTGGTATCAGATATGTGATGTCGAATAAGAGGTTATGACATTAATATCTGAACATTAACAAGGTAAATACAGAAGAAGAAAAAAAAGCAACAATAACACAAGAGATTGTTAACCTAGTTCGGTGCAAACTCCCCTACTTTGGGATCTACCAAGCCAGGAAAGAAATCCACTATCAGTAGTATCAATTCAGAGTTAACCCTCCATTTTACACCCCTCCCTTAATCACAACCCAATGCGATTTATATCTATGAATTCTTAGATAAGAGAACCCTCATCTCACTCCCCGCAGTCACACACTGTGATAATCAGACAAACCCTTACAAATAAATAGAAGAACACTCTTCCAAAACAAAAACTTGATCGTGCTTAAAAGTTTCAATCATGAACAAACACTCATGCTTAAAACCTTAGAGTGGACAAAATACAACTCAAAAATCATTCCAATTCAAATATCTAGGTGATGTTAGAATGACTCATAATAATACACACAAGGAAACCCTAAAACTCAAAAGCACTAAGCTTTACAATTCACACAATATTCTGCACGATTACAATTAGGTTAAACAACTTGTATATAGAGTATTCTGAATGGGCATGGGTCAGATCATACACTTCCAAAGATATGATATTATGAACTACTCCAAATCAAGTATGAAAAGATCTTCAAAATCTCCAAAAGCTAAACACAGAGCAACTTCTGCATTTGACAACAAATCTCCCTTTATTTTCGCATACACTGGAGAAAATCACAAAAATAACCACCTGCTAAAAACGTGTAGAAATTAAATCAAAACTTTCTGCATCATGACAACACAAATGTTACGACATCTGACCTGACATCACAGAAAAACCTGCACAGGTGTTCTTCAAGCATGTTAGAGACATCTCACAAGACATCAGAACACATGATAATGTTTTTCTACACATGCAGCCAAACCAAAAACCTTCAATCTCCCCCTTTGGAAAATTGTGGCTAAAATATTATCAGAACCAGTCAACCAGAAGGAACAAAAACAAAAAACACAAAGATTAAAGCAGCAGAAACAAAATTTTAGTTGCATAAGATGGAACATCTGGTAAAGTTTCACCCAATCAGATCAAAAACTCTCCTCAAACAGTCTGTCAACCAGACATAACACCAGAACAAGGTAGATTAGCTAGCTCTCCCCATTTTTTGCCATAATATGATAACCACACTGACACAACTCAAATGAATGAGAGACCACGCCAACTTCTAATACCGGTAGTGGAAGCAACATCAATGTCATACTTAAGAACAGACTTCTTTACAACAACTTTCTTTCTAGGAATAATGTTCTGAATATCATCTTCAACATTATTATCAGACACAACAACATTCTTCAACTTTATCTTAGAAGCAACAACAAATTTTCCTTTTCTTGTCTTTATTCTCATGTCAACACCAGAATGCACATTCTTGATCAATATATCTTCAGATGATGTAACACCGTATGATTCTTTATTTGATCTAGTGCATAATAGAGACGATGCGGGAGACAACAAAATTGAAACAATTGAACAAATTTCAGTTGGAGAACTTAAATGACTTGACTAGTCTTCCCACACAACATTAATTTCTATAGATCCTCATTGATGCAAATCCCTAACTTACCCCTCAGGATTTCAAATTGATTAGCATCCAAAGATTTTGTGAAATGTCAGCCAGTTGTAAATCAGTGGCTATATGTTCTAAAGCAACAATCATTTCTTCAACCAGCTCTCTAATGAAATGATGATGAATATCAATATGCTTGGTTCTTATATGTTGAATAGGATTTTTGGAGATGTTGATAGCACTCAGATTGTCACAGTACAATGTAATGACATATTGTGAGACATTATATTCTTTCAGCATTTGCTTCATCCAAACCAAGTGAGAACAACTGCTTCCAGCTGCTATGTATTCATCCTTAGTTGTGGATAGAGAAACACAATTTTTCTTCTTACTGAACCAAAATATTAGACTGTTTCCCAAAAATAAGCATCTTTCATATGTGATTTTTCTATCATCAGCACATCCTGCCCAATCAGCATCACAATAACCACTTAGCACAAAATCGGAACCATGAGAGTATAACATACCATAATCACATGTACCATTGACATACTTCAAAATTATTTTCACTTGGTTGATGTGACTCACCTTGGGATCAACTTGATATCTAGCACAAACACCTACAACAAAAGCAATGTCATGCCTGCTTGTTGTGAGATACAATAAGCTTCCAATCATACTTCTGTAAAGACTTTGATCCACATTCACACCCTTTTCATCTTTAGACAACTTCAGATGAGTAGGAGCGGGTGTCCTTTTGTGGTTAGCATTCTCCATTCCAAACTTCTTAACAATATTATTGGAATATTTACTCTGAGATGCGAAAATAGATTCTTCCATCTATTTGACTTGAAGACCAAGAAAATAAGTTAATTCACCAACTAGTTCAGACTACATTTGTTTGACAAAATGTTAAACCATCTCCTCAGACATCCCACCAAACATAATATCATCAACATAGATTTGAGAAATCATGAGCTTCTTTCCTTCTTCTTTAACAAAGAGAGTCTTGTTTATGCTACCTTTTCTATAAGGATGTTTGTATCACCCCAAAGTCGATTTTAAATTAATTGATGTGTTTTCTTATGAATTTTTTATGTTTACAATGTTATTTGATGTTTTGTGGAGTTTTGGGGTTGGCTTAATATATTATGAATATTAGAAATATTAAGTTTAGTGGATTTAATTTATTATTTGAGATTAAATAAAATAAAATAAGAGGAATTAAAGGATGAGGGCATTGTGGTCTTTTGGTTGAGAATTAGTGAGGGTATTTTGGAGAAGGTCTAATGAGGTCTTGTGGGCAAGATTGACTAAAGAGTAAAAATGGTTTTTTGTGAACGATCAATCGGAAACGATCGCATTTTTGGAAAGAAGGAGAAAAGCTCAGAGGAAAGGAAAAGCTAGGGTAAGAGGCTTGAAGTTTCGCGAGGATTAACGAAGGAATTACGAAACCTAAGGTATATGGAGTATTTTCCTTTCATTGTTATAATATGGGGAATATAATTGGGGTTTTGAGGTATAAGTTTTAGGGCAAGGGATTTTGTGAGGAATTGATCTTGTTGATGATGATTTTATATGAATTATGATGTTTTTAATGATGAGTATGATGTTATAAAGAGGAATATTAAGGTTGATGGTGTTTTTCTGTTATGTTACTGTCAAATGTGGGTTTTTACTGAATTTATCGCAGAGGGAGAAGGCTGGAAATCGCAGAAAAATTCTGCGGAATTGCGGCTCGCTTAGCGAGCACAGTCAGTGAGTTGGGCGCTGAGCAAGCAGGATGTCTCGCTTAGCGAGCCTAAGAAACTTTGAAAATTTTCCTTTTTTATAAAAACTGTTTTTGTGGTAGTATGTCCTAGATTTTCTATGATGTTGTAGAGTTGTCACATGATGTTTTTTGGAGGTTATATGAGTAGAATTAGTAATTAACGATGTATGATGAATTAATTGATTTTCATTTAATTATGAGGTATGATTTCATGATGTAGGAGTATGATGTTAAATGAGTAAGTGGTATGATGTTCCATGAGTATATATATATGGTATGAATGAGTATGGGAATGACTGATTAATAATGAATGCGGATGCAATGTTATTATGTTTTGAGGATGATGTATGTATATTTTGTCTTGCATTCATGACATTGAATTATGAGGGGACTTCGATCCATTGGTAGCTTCAATACCATTGCGTGGATTGGAGTGATATGATGTTATGATGTGCTCCCTTAGGGGAGGGTTGATGGCCCAGTGTCCATCCGTGAGAATGTTTTGATACCACATGCATTAGTAAGAGGTTGCATTTCATTCTAAATGGCATAGCATGAGTTGCATTGATTTATGTAATGATGAGTTGTAATTGTGTTGTGTATAAATGAGTAATGTTGAATATTATTATGATGTGATGAAAATGATGATATGTATAATTGAGCTAGAGATCATAGATCGATGTTGTTGTTATGTTCTAAATTCTTATTTCTATATTATTTTATTGAATGTGAATTTACTCACCCTGCCTGCCTTCTGGTGATGGTCTATTATGCCATCCTGCAGATAATCAAGGTTAGCTCGGTGCGTGCTTAACTCGGAGATAGTGAGTCGTCGAGTTAGTTAGAAGTGGAGTCCTGCTTTATGTCCAGTAATATTCGGGATTGGGTTTCGCTTATTTTATGGTTTTAAGAGAATTAAGATGTTTATTTATTTCGATTACTTTTGATTTTCAATGATGTTTGGATTAAACAATGAAGTTCCCTTTCTATAAAAGATGTTTATGATGTTTTGGTTGTTTTTCCGCTGTGTATTGTTTCAAAAAGAAATACAAATGAGTTTGATGATTTTATTAACCAGTGTTACGGGACAGGACTCAATGTGATGTTTTATGATTTTTGATTTAAGAAGTAATGTGATATCCTTTCTTGAGTTTTACTCTGATAAATGATTAAAATGTACATTATTGTGATGGGGTAGAAAGGGTGCTATATTAGTGATATCAGAGCAGGTCGATATGTCCGGTCGTGTCGTGTTGTTGTCAGTCGTGTCGATTAATGCGTTTGAGTGTTTTGAGGTTGAGTTGTTTTCTGATGTTGGTGATTTATAGAATGGCTTCAAATCGTGCTCTTGCGGATGCGGTAGTTGCACTTGCTCAGACTACGGTGCAGAACAATGTTCGGGATGAGTTTCATGCTTTGGGGGGTTTTCAGAGGAATAACCCGCCTAAGTTCAAGGGTTCCCATGAATCGGAGAACGCACATAAGTGGCTGAAGGTGATTTAGAAAAAATTTCGAACTATGGTGTGCTCTGATGCTCAGAAGGTGCAGTTTGACACCCATATGCTGGATGAAGAGGCTGAGGATTGGTGGGATAATACCCGTCAGAGATTAGAGGGAGTTGGGGCGGCGATAATTTGGAATGTGTTCAGGAGAGAATTTTTGAGTAAGTATTTTCCTGAAGACGCTTGTGGCAAGAAAGAGGTTGAGTTCTTAGAGTTGAAGCAGGGGAACATGACGGTGGCAGAGCATGCTTCCAAGTTCAAGAGGTTAGTGAAGTTATGTCCTCACTACAATCGTGATGATGCTGAGTTGTCCCAGTGTTTGAAGTTTGAGAATGGGATGAGACCAGAAATCAAGCAAGCGATTGGGTGTCAGCAAATCCGAAGGTATGCTGAGCTTGTGGATAAGAGTAGGATATATGATGAAGATAATCGAGCTCGATCTGCTCACTATAAGCAGGTGAGTGAGAAGAAAGACAATGGTCAGTTTTGAGGGAAGCCTTATGCAACTCCAAATGACAAGGGGAAGATGAAGGGTAATGATGGGAAGAAGCCAAGTGGGGGTGCGGGTTCCACTCCTCTCAAGTGTTATAAGTGTGGCGAAGCAGGTCACAAATCTGATGTGTGCACTGCTACTGTGATAATATGCTATAAGTGTGGTAAGAAAGTCCATATGAAGAATGAGTGTACGAATGCTGAACCAACTTGTTACAATTATGGTGAAGAGGGACATATCAGTACTCAGTGTCAGAAAGCGAAAAAGGTTGCTACTACGGCTCAGACTACTGGTAGAATGTTCGCCTTGAGTGGCTCAGATGCTTAGAAGAAAGATAACTTGATTAGAGGTACTTGTTTTATTAATGATGTTGAGTTGGTATCTATAATTGATACTGGATCTACTCATTCATTTATTTCGATTGAGTGTGCGACCAGGTTGAATTTGCCTTTGACTGTTATTAATGGTAATATGTTGATTGAAATGCCTGATGACAGTTCAATTATGACTAACCGTGTGTGTTTGAAGTGTCCTTTGACCATTTATGGTAAGGACTTCTTGAAGGATTTAGTGTTCTTACCTTTACGCCATATGGATGTTGTTCTTGGAATGAATTGGTTGGAATTTAACTTTGTGCATATCAATTGTTATGCAAAGACGGTATAGTTTCCAGAGTTTGGTGATTGTGGGGAGATGATGTTTCTATCTGCGAAGCAAGTGGATGGACTTCTAGAAGATGAAGCCCAAATGTTTTCTTTGTTTGCGGCGTTACAAGTGGACCGTGAACAAATGGGTGTGGAGTTACCTGTTGTCCGAGAATTTTGCAATGTTTTTCCGGATGATATTAGTGATTTACCACCGGAGCGTGAATTAGAGTCTGTTGTGGACTTGATACCGAGTACTAGTCCAGTGTTGATGGCTCCTTATCGGATGTTAGCTTCAGAGCTGAGTGAGTTGAATAAACAACTTGAAGAACTTTTTGAGAAGAAATTTGTCCTTCCAAGTGTTTCTCCGTGGGGTGCTCCTATGTTGTTGGTTAAGAAGAAGGATGGTAGTATGAGGTTATGCGTCGATTATCGATAATTGAATAAGGTGAAAATTAAGAATAAATATCCACTTCCGAGGATTGATGATTCGATGGGCCAGTTAGTGGGAGCTTGTGTTTTTAGCAAGATTGATTTGAGGTCAGGTTATCATCAAATTCGAGTTAAAGTAGATGATATTCTGAAGACAACGTTCAGAACAAGGTATGGTCACTATGAGTATAATGTGATGCATTTTGGTGTATCCAATGCATTTGGTGTATTCATGGAGTATATAAATCGGACTTTTCATGAGTATTTGGATAAGTTTGTAGTGGTTTTTATCGATAATATCCTAATATATTCGAAGTCAGAAGAAGAACATTAAGGACATTTGAGAATTGTATTACAAGTGTTAAGAGAAAAGAAACTTTATGCTAAATTGTCGAAGTGTGAGTTCTTGTTAAAGGAAGTAAGTTTCCTGTGCCATGTGACTTCCAGCGGTGGGATTTGAGTGGATCCTTCGAAGATTGATGCCGTGTTGAATTGGGAAACTCTGAAGTCTGCTACGAAGATCAGAAGTTTTCTTGGTTTGGCCGATTATTACCAGAAGTTTATAGAGGGTTTTTCTAAGTTGGCATTTCCTTTGACTCAGTTGACTCGGAAGGTCAGGCTTATGTATGGGATGTTACTTGCGAGAAGAGTTTTGTTGAGTTAAATAAGAGGTTGGCTACTGCACCAGTTTTGATTTTATTAATCTGAATGAATTTTTTGTGGTGTATTGTGATGCTTTGGAGATGGGTCTTGGTGGTGTTTTGATGCAGAATGGTCAAGTAGTTACATATGCTTCTAGGAAACCACGTGTTCATGAGAGGAACTATCCTACCCATGACTTAGAGTTAGCAGCCATGGTTTTTGTGTTAAAGATTTGGAGACACTATCTATTTGGATTGAGGTTTGAGGTGTTCAACGATCATAAAAGTTTGAAATACTTGTTTGATTAGAAATAACTAAACATGAGGCAAAGAAGATGGTTAGAGATGTTGAAGGATTTTGATTTTGATTTGTGTTACCACCCTGGTAAAGCTAATGTGGTTGCAGATGCCTTGAGTAGGAAAACTTTTCATATGTCAATGTTAATGGTAAGAGAACTTGGGATGATTAAGCAATTCAGAGACATGAGTTTGTTGTGTGAAACTATGTCTGAAAGTGTGAAACTGGGTATGCTAAAATTGACGAATGATATTGTGGAGGAGATCCGTTTAGGACAACAATTAGATTTAAAGTTGGTTGATCAAATGACTTTGATTAACCAAGGTAACAGAGGAGAATTCCAAATTGATGAAAACGGTATGATGAGGTTTCGGGATCGCGTGTGTATTCCTGATATTCCAGAGTTAAAGAAAAGTATTCTTGAAGAAGGACATCGAAGCCGGTTGAGTATTCATCTCGGTGCTACTAAATTGTATCATGACTTGCAGAAACTGTTTTGGTGGTCGGGTATGAAGAAAGATGTTTCAGAGTTTGTGTATGCTTTTTTAGTTTGCCATAAATCGAAGGTTGAACATCAAAAGCCTTTAGGTATGATGCAACCGTTGAGTATTCCGGAATGGAAATGGGATAGCATTTCTATGGATTTTGTGACAGGTTAGCCGAAGACGTTGAAGGGGAATGATTCCATTTGGGTGATTGTTGACCGATTAACTAAGTTGGCATATTTCTTGCCGATGAAGATTAATCATTCCTGTTGGAAAATATATTATTTACCGGTTTTATTATTGTTTTTAATATTGCCTTTATTTGTCATTATTTCTCTTTATTCTCCATTAAGGAGAATATTATTGTAATCATTATAACTCTTCTATATAAACCAGCCTAAGGCTGAGGAATAAAATCACAACAGCTTTTACCTATTTTCTTCTAATATGGTATCGAGAGCACTGGGTTAGGGTTTCCTGTAAAGTTTTCTACAACTAGTGAAAAATTTCTGTTCGACCCGCTTTATTACCCGACCCATTCCACATACCCGTTTTCCTTCCTATGGCGAATAACAACAACCAGTGGCCTTTCCCATCACAAGCCTACACCGGATCCAACCAAGGCGAACAACATGAGTCCGGTGTCGGCCGCGGAAACGGTGGTGGCCGCGGAAACAGCGATGGCCGCGGAAAAGGTGGTCGTGCATTTTAGGCGAGTAATTCTGATCAAGGGCAGCAATCCTCTCAAACTCAACTTCCACTCACTACGGAACAACTAGACAGACTGTACAAACTTCTCGAGTCTCCAACCCCTTCTTGCTCTATAGCAATAAAAGGTAATTCTGCATTTCTTAGTGTCAGTCCCAGTCATACTTGGATAGTAGATTCTGGTGCCTCAGATCACATGACAGGTGAATCTACTTTGTTCTCTTCATATAGTCCATGTGCAGGTAATCAAAAAATAAAAATTGCAGATGGCTCTTTTTCAGCCATTGCAGGTAAAGGGTCAGTTGTGTTGTCTCCAATGTTAACTCTTAAAAATGTCCTTCATGTTCCAAACTTATCGTGTAATTTAATCTCCGTAAGCAAATTAGCCCAAGATATAAATTGTCAAACTAATTTTTTCCGATCTCACTGTGTCTTTCAGGATTTGAACTCGGGGAAGATGATTGGTGTCGCTCCCGGGATTTTCATCCTAGTACAAACGCGAAAGTGGCGCAGAAAGGTTAGAGTCGCTAGCCAAACATTTTTATCCCGAATGAATGGGAAAGGTAATGTTGCACAAACCTGAGGAAGAAGGAAAGGACAAGGTCCTGCGAACCAAAGATCTGAGTTCGGGAGTCGGTTACGAACTGGGAAGGTATTAGCACCCCAACCCGTCCGCCGTACCCGACGGGATCCACGCTTATAAGTTTGTTTTCAAAGGGTGAGAAATAATATGCTATTTGAATAAAGGAATAACTATCTGGAATGAAATGGAAACGAGAAAAAAGAAATGGAATTGGAAAGTGGGAATAAAGGGAAAAAGTGTAGGGAAAATAAAGATTATGCTCGAATGGGCCCTACCCCACTGCCTACGTACCTCATCGGGATAAATGAGGATCAGAGACGCCGTAGTTCGTCTAACTAAGGCGGGAACTATTTGTTTGTGTTTTTTACAGCTGGAACTGCGTATGTTTATGCTCAGGTGTTGCAGGCTCGTCTGGTACGAGTGCGTTTTCCGTCTTGCAAATGAGACAAGTCGTCGCGAGTTCGCGTTGTGAGTGAATGAGATGAGAAAGAGAAGTTCCCGCAGGATAGTCGCTTGTTATTTGTTTTTGTCTTTTAAAAGAAGTGTTTTGAATTTGTTTGTGAATGGTCTTGTACTAAGACCTATCCATCGCGGTGAATATTTACACCTCGCTCCGAAACAGGACGCGTATAAACACTCCGCAACAAAGTCTCGTGTCGTACAAGAAAGTTCAATTTTTATTAAGTGTTTTATTGCTTTTCTTTATGAGATGAGAAAGAAAGACTCAAGTTGAAAAAAGGACAAACTAAGGGGACTAAGACATAACCCTAATTTTATTTGTTTATTTACAAGAGAGGTCCTATGGTTAATGAGGTATTCTAAACCTAATGAAGGAAAAGGAAAAGAAGAAAAAGAGAGCTAGAAACTAACTTACTTCCTAAGGAAGTTAAGTTGTCTCTAAGGAAAGGGAAAACCTAAAAGCAAGCACAAAATGCTAAGGCAAAGACAATTAAAATGCATAAGAGATAGGAATGAAGTAATGCTTACCTCAATCTTTCCCCCTACAAAACAAAATTTAGCATGACAATGCATATTGAAAGTAAAATCGAAGCATGAAAGCGATTAAGTACCATAAACGTCCTAGAATGGAACTAGGGTTCAAAATAAGAGCTAAGTCTAAAGGTGAAGGTACCTAAAGGTTACATGACTTCTAAAGTCAGTAGATACATGATATAGGTCCCTAAGTATGCTAGGATACCTCGCAAGATCAAACTATGTCAAACCATGTACAAAAAGTTCACCTAAGTTCACCTAAATGCAAGTTAGGATTCAAGGATGAAGTATGAATGCATATGGCTTACAAGCATGAATTAATACATGAAATGAACATCAAAGTCAGTAGTGAATGCTTATGAAGATGGATGAGTGAATATACAATCATGGATTCAATGGATTAGGCATATGGAGCAATGAGAAGAAGATATGAGAAGAAACGAACAAAATTCGCATAAGATCGCACATGATGCAAATTAAAGATGAATGGCATGTGAATATGAATGAAATGATTATGGGTCAGTAGCATACGAGGTATGAGATGCAATTAAAATTCATGGATAGGCATTAATGATTTCCACATAATTCAAGTTAAACATGAGAAGAGATTAGCAACCCGTTTAAGTTAAACTAGTTCACATAAGTATGCACTTTAAAGCACCAAAACAAACCAAATGAATATGGTTCAAAAAATGACCTATGACTGGAATTAAAGACCTATAAATGACCTATAATCAACTCCTAAAAGCTACCAAAAATCCCCTCAAGAAAATGGCATGAATTCCTTCTTATCATTTAGGTTATGCGACATATTAACACATGAATCAACCTAAGATCTAGGTGACATGGAAAAATAGCAAAAATACTTTAAAAATTGTGAAATTAAATCCCTGGAATAATATAGTTATTATATTACATGGTTCAAAAGGATTCCATAAAATTATGCGCCAAAGTGCCAAAACAAATCCTTGACTAGCAAGGTAACAAATCGTGATCATTGAAAACAACTCCACAAAGTGGATCAAAAAGGGCACTAAAAATTATGAAAAAAAATGCCTAATGAGTATCAAAATTTCACAAATTACAGTGATTAATCACACACAAAAAATAGGTTTCACACCTATGGGGAAAAATTTATTTCGGTCCCTTATGCCAAAACACTCCCTTTTGGGACAGCTCATGATCTAAAATCCAAATTAATTATTAAAACCAACCAAATCTGGAAACAAAAAATATGACAAACTAATTAAGAGGATTAGGATCACTCATGAATTTTTACAGAATTTTATCCCACCTAAAACTATTTTTAAAAAATGCGACGAAACAGGCAAAAAAGTGGATTTTAAGGAGAAGTGAAAGGAATCGATCCTAATGGTTCGTAACCTAATCCCTAAGCTCCGAAATCGACATAAACCAACATATATCACAAATAAATCCAGTGCCTCAGGTGGGAGGGCTCAATATGCACCTTAAGCTATATGGTCCTAAGCCGCATACAACTATAATGATGCTTAAAAGTGGAGAATCGAGATTACTTACTTGGTCGAAGTGCCGATTCTTCACAAAAAGAAATCCGAAAAAACCTTAAGCATGGTATTGTAATCTCCTATGAGCAAAATAAATGCTCATCTTCCATGATAACTTTGTGAGGCTTTTCCATTATTGAATATCGATTCTTACCGATCAAAAAGCTTATGAACACTTAAGTTCAAAATTAGCACCGAACCATAATTAAAATTATCGACAAAAATTCTAATAATAAAAATTAATTAATAAGAAATGAATTCAACTATTAATCCACACAAAAATGATTAACAAAAATTTAAAATAGAAATCTATATAGAAAGCTCTAAAAACAAAAGTAAACATGCAAGGGTGTGTAAAAGAAACTGCAGGGTACCAAATAACAAATCCATGGGACTGAGCCCATTACCCAGCACAGAGGGGGTGCTAATAATACATTTGGCAGTGTGGATATGATCTTAATGGGTGTTGAGGCCCAATTCTATGAAAAAAACCCGCATGAGGGGGTATGATAGGAATTTGGGGCGAAAAATAGAAATCCATGGGAGTTAGGCCCAAATCTAATCCGGCCACCAATTCTTTATCCCATGGAAACCCTAATTGAAGCCGCTAACTCTTCTTCTTCCCCAAAAAACCTGTCACTAATCTTCTTCTTCTTCATGATCTTGTTTCTCTTTCTTCTTCATCAATGTCGTCACGGCTATCTTCCTTTTCTTCTTCATCAATGTCGCCGCGACAATTTTTTCCTCCACAACACCTTCGGACCTCCACCGCAATAGCGCCGTCCTCTCACAACAACCGCCGATAACATGCTTTCTTCTCCTCCGTCTTCCTTTCCGGTACTCAAGCCATCTTCCCTGTTTCGAAAAGAAGACCGTAACGTGCACACTCTTTACCATCTTCGAATCAAAGCGCCGCCGGAAAATAAAACAAACTCCGCCGCGACCCCAAACGCATCGCTATCAGACTCATTACTTTGTCTCCCTCGTTGTCGGTGTCGTCATCATGTTCGAACTGATATCTCCATCTTCCTTTATTCGAGCTCATCAATCCAAAACGCGTCGTCGTCAACCGTTGAAAGTGAAACGAGACGAAGCTTACGCGTCGGAGTCGCTTAAAGGTAAATCGAAGCTTTACGACTCAGGTATGTACGTACTCATTTATTGCCTCAGTTTTGTGATTTGTCGATTGAATCGATCTCGCATCGAATTTGTTGATGACAAGGATATGAATTACAGTTCTCTGATTCATAGGCTTCTTCGATCTTTTTTCTGAATCTATGTTGTTGAATGATGAAGTTAACTTGTGTTCTTGATGTGCAGATAGCGCTTTGATACGATCGTGAATGTTATTGAATCTTGAGTAGCAGAAGTGTGGTGATTGAAGATGTAGAGGGTTGATCCGAAAATGATGATTGTGCAGTGAAGAAGAGATTGGAAATGTTGCAGAGAGCTTAGATTTGTGATGGAAGAAGGTTGAAGATGCGGTTTTTAGTAGAATGGTGATGAATATTGAAGAGATATGGTGTAGGATTCTTGAAGAAGATGATACAGAGTGTCGGGTTTAAGATTAATGAAGATGTGAAGTTTGTGAGTGATGGATTCAGATTGAGATTGGAGGGATCAATCAAGAGTAATTTAAGAGAGGTTGTAGAAAATTTCGACGGTTGAAAAAGGTGGATGATAATCTGAATTGAGATGAAAGAATTTCTGAATTTTTTTCTGTGTTGTTTTCTTGTGAGATTGATGATAAAGATACTTGTTGCAGGTCTTGGTGAAATGTTATGAGGAAATGGTGAGAAGATTGAAGAAGAGGTGAAGATTCAGATTGTGAAGTTTGTGAGAACGGTGAATCGAAGAAGAAACCTCATGGAATGAAGCTGGTTCTGATTTATAGACGATCCCAGATGAAACTTCCAGAAGAAAAATCGGTTAGGTATTTGCTATTTCTGTTATGCACTTCCGATTTTTCTGTTTCAACTCTGTTATGAAGTTTTTTATGAGATTCAGTTATTTGGTTAGTTTAAATTCGGTTAGAATCTCTTTAACCGTAATTTTCCTTACCATTTTATGAATCTTGTAGGACCCTTTTTCCCTTGAAATTTGTTGGACACGAATTCCCTTTCTCTTTTTTCTCTATCCATTTCTGAATTGTGCATATATTTACTGTGCTTATTTTTGAACTTCCAGGTTTATTGGAGGAGACCGAAACCGTTGCGGCTTAGTGAATGGTAGAAGTCCTGATATTGGTAGCAATTATATTGGTCGTCCCGCCACAGAGGATGAAGCCGAAGAATGAAAATCGATGCCGTCTCTTTCATAGATTCTAAGTTTTTTTGTTATTTTACTTCGGAGATGTATCCGACTTTTCTTCTGATAAGAATCAATTCCTCTTCTTCTGAAATTTCCGGTGTAACCAGTTCTGCTATGGCTTGTAAAGTTTTTATTTTATTTTATGAAATGTCATGAATTTCTATTATATCAGTTCATCACCGATTCTATGTCACTGCCCCCCCTTTTGGCATCAACCACTCCTAACTTAACTCTTTTTATTTTTACTGATGTAACCACTTGTATTGGAATGGGCCTTGGGTTACCTTATGGCTATATTCTTGTTTCCAATTTCTTCCCTTTATTTGTCTTTAAAATGAAATTGGGTTTATGGTGAACTAACATGATTTTATAATTGCACCCTCTCATCCTTTAGTAATGAGCAAGCTGAGAGCCATGATTGGATCTAAAAGGGTGATAAATTGATTGGATTCAAATTGATTGAGGAATAAAGTCAAAGTTGACCTTTGACTAAATTTCTGAAAATGATTCCAAATGCACCACTTAACGCCAACCGTGAAACAACATAAGAGTCACATTCCAACATTCCTGAATACAATCTCAACTCACTCTATGAGAAATAAAATCAAATACAAAGTGATCTTGGCCTCGACTGAATTAAATCTCCCTAAACCACCTCACGTTAATCTTTCTTGAATAAAATTATGAACTTACGCACATGCTTTGAAATCAAAGAATCAAGGTTCTATATAAGGATCCACACTTAACCTGCATACACACCAAGCTTGAATTGTCTGTGTGATCCTTTAAATCTCTGATTACGAGTTACAAGTCACTTGAATTTGTTTAGATCAAACTTCTGGGAAATAAATTCACAAATGCACACAACTGAACATTTAATCATGATGGGCCCGAATCTTTGAACCCAACACCAACACATGAACCACTTCCTGATAAAACTGATAATTTTTGCACACAACACAACTCGACTTTGAAACGTATCGTTTGAAATCGAACTTGAGTGATACCTTTCAAATGAACCAGTAATCGTGCATTCTCCTTTAATCTGAATCGAATCCTTCAACACAACCCACCTTCGATGCCATACTAAAATCCGCACAACCTCAAATTATCATTCCATAAACAAAAGGATCCAAACCAAACTCCGATACAATGAGCATCCCTTGGTGAAGTTCCCTAAAGCAAATCTGATCGAACACCTCAATAATGGGTTATATGCACCAGTGAATAACCTCCCTCATTTCAAACCCCGGTAGGTACAAATAAGGTATGAAACCTTATTCCCGTATAACCTGAATCACATGCCTTATGAAACAACGAAATGCACTAATATGCTGTTAATAGTGAGAAATGCAGATGAATGCAAAATAATATGCCAGTAAAAGTAAAAAGGATGAGGGCAAATTTTGAGGTATTACAGCTGCCCCTATTCAATCAACTGCAGACTTGAACGGATAATTGCAACAGCTTTTAGACGTTCAAGGTATGGAGTGATTGAATACTCGAATAAAACCTGAAAATTTGCACACTGAGGGCAACAGAAATGCCAACTGCCCATTTATTTATTTATATATTTTTGTTTTGACCTCTGAACAGGTAACGGGGATAGAACCAGGTGGAATAGAATCAATGCAATCACTGCGACTGCTGAGCGAATCAAAGCCACACTGAGGGTGCCTGTTGGCGTAACAGGGCTTAATGAGACCATTAGCGGAATGGAACTCAAATCAATATGACTGCTGGGCAGGACCAAGCCATAAAGAAAACATTACGCGACTGCTAGGCAAGACCAAGCCACGGAAGATGCCTGTTATCGAAACAGGACTTAACGCAACATCAACCGATTTGCGACTCAAATAAGATCAACCGATCTAACACAGAGATGGTATCAACCGATCCATTATCTTCGCACTGAGACGAGACCAAGAGGAACAGGATCATTGTACTTAAATGATAACCCGAGATGCGACCGTTGTACTTAAACGGAGACGCGAAAAAATGAGACTGTTGTACTGAAACAAGACTCAAAGACGAGACCATTATACTTAAATGGAGACTCGAAAGGAACGGGATCGTTGTACTTAAACGAGAGCCCAAGACGCGACCGTTGTACTGAAACGGAGACGCGAAAAAATGAGACTGTTGTACTGAAACAAGACTCAAAGACGAGACCATTGTACTTAAATGGAGACTCGAAAGGAACGGGATCGTTGTACTTAAACGAGAGCCCAAGACGCGACCGTTGTACTGAAACGGAGACGCGAATAAATGAGACTGTTGTACTGAAACAAGACTCAAAGACGAGACCATTGTACTTAAATGGAGACTCGAAAGGAACGAGATCGTTGTACTTAAACGAGAGCCCAAGACGCGACCGTTGTACTGAAACGGAGACGCGAACAAATGAGACTGTTGTACTGAAACAAGACTCAAAGACGAGACCATTGTACTTAAATGGAGACTCGAAAGGAACGAGATCGTTGTACTTAAACGAGAGCCCAAGACGCGACCGTTGTACTGAAACGGAGACGCGAAAAGATGAGACTGTTGTACCGAAACAAGACTCAATTGGGGATAGCAACAAGACTTGGTGGAAGCATCCACCCTGGGAAATGAAGTTGTATTCTTGTGGGGAACACTTCAATCTGATTGGAGATGTAACGGGTCTTATGTAATATACCTCAAAACTGGCCCATGTTGGTATGCATATGTTTGAATTTATGGCGTAATGCTCCATGACGATGGAAATGATACGCTTTGGAGGATGCAAATGTAATGATGATTATGCGTATGCAAATGCAAAGAGATCTCCTGATAAGGAGACTGCAGGTATCCCAGATAACTTGACTGGGGAGAAACGATGATCACTACATTGACCTGGTTCATCTTAATGAGGAGGAAACAACTCTGTGGGGAAACCTGTTAATAATTCACCGACTTCGAACAACCGCCACTGCCAAAAATAAATTGGACTTTGAGATTGGATCGCCAAGACCCTATTGGAGATGGACCCTTCTTGAACTCTGGTGGGGAACCAAAGGCACGATACTGCTGAGGAAGCAACTGCTGGGGAGGCAAAACACTCCTTATACTACTGGGAATTGCCCCTGTCTGACGGGAAACTTCTGCTTGGGGATGACATCTCCCTTCTGCTACCTTGCTGGGAGAAATTTCAACTTCCACATTACTGGGGATGAAGGGTGATGTCAATGATAAAGCTTCCTAGTGAAGATAAAAACTCAAGCTTCCACTTACTGGGGATAAGAGATAAATCCTCTCATGTTGGGAATGCGAGATGTAAGGCGTCTCATGCTGGTGATGAGAGACGATGATACCATTCTGCTCAAGAAGTAATCTTCCATTTGTCGCACTACTGGAGAAGGGATTGTCTAATGAGACTTGCTAAGGAATTTTGATCAATGAAGCTTGCTGATGAAATAACTCTTGCAGTACTATGCTGACAATGGCTTTGCCCCTAGCCTTGGGTTGATAGATTGCATACTAATCATGAGTGAACAACGGTTCTCTGAAATTTTCAACTCGCCTCAGACTAAGGTCCATCGAAAGAAAATGTCTCAAGAGGATTTTACGGAAAACATGACATATGAAATGCCTCAGTGTCTTCAAACTCTTGGAGAGATTCGTTGGATCTCGAAATAACTGCCCCAGATTGCATGATATGAAAGAAATTTGCCTCGCAAGGATTCATGAAAAACCTCATATCACCGTGAAATATTCTGCCCCAGTATTTTGAGCTTTGGATAGGTGCTTTGGATTTACCGTCTTCGGGAAAAAAGTGACTTCTCATGCTCTCGTGGTAGCCGGATCCAGTACAAGTCTTGAAGTGATCACCTCTGAATGACTGTGCTTTGAAGAAAACACCCAAACCAATTGTTCATTGAGAGATTGGATCTCGAAGTAATTGCCTCAGCTTGGCTAAAATTTGAATGCATGCATCAAACTCATGAGAGATTTGATCTCGAAGTGATTGCCCCAGTTTGGTTGAAATCTGAATAATGCCTCCGCCTGATGGCTCTTTGAGAGATTTGAATCTCGAAGTGATTGCCCCAGCTTGGCTGAACTTTGAAGAGATTGCTCGACATGATTGCCCCGGATTGGCTAGCTCTTCCCACGACTGGTTGGTAAAGTCCCTACTCAATGGAGTTTCTTGGAAAAGTGCATCTTCATATGCTGGCCCTTCGGAAGTTTCAGACTTCTCAACTTTGGCAAGATTAAGCTTCTGGACTGAAGTTTCGTATGTGAATCTTTATGATGCCCAACAAATATATGCAAGCAGAAAATGTTTATTTTAAGAATGAAAATTCTAGTGCAACACACATGTTAATCTTGAAGTTTTACTGTGAAAAGATGTCGCCAACCTTTGTGAGTGAATCACTGGTTTAAGATACGACATTGATTTTTGATGAATGAAAGCATGCACATGCAACATCAACAAAGAACTATCAATGCCACTCACAGGAGTCAGGAACGCGGTCTCGTGGTAGTACCCTCTCAAAAATAACCTTGTTTCAGTTAGGACTTTTGATGGTTGTATCGTGGCCTGGTTCACGGTTATAAAAACAAAGGATATAGGCTCGAAGTTTATTTATGCCCACCCATCTTCGTGATGTTCTCCATTCCTATTTTCATCATGTCTTCATTGAACCCTGAAGTGACTAGATCCAATAGGTGACCATGTCTCTTGATGAACTGGGAATGATCAGACACTTGAGAAACCAACTCTTTAAGCTTAGCAGGTATCCCTACAAAGTTGATCCTGATAGTGTTTCTACGAGCAGAAGCCATGACCTGCAACAAAGAACAAAGATAAATCCTTTGGTCCTTGAAATGGTTAGTGAAAATTCTATGCTTATGATGCATGATGATGCTATGATGTTATGCTCAATCACAAACATGTGGCACACACAAACAAGTCACACAATAGCCCTAGGTTTGAAGGCTTGCATGAGTTTTGAAGGTAAGTACCTTCCCCTGAAGTTAGTTGGTTCATCCTGTCCTACAAAAGTAACCAGGTTCTAAGGGATCTCAATATCATTGATCCTTCACAAGGATGGTTGTTCAGTAGGCAACTTACTTGCCAACCAAAACCCTCCAAGTTTAAGATCTCAATGAGCGTAGCATCGAGTATCAACCAACTTCAGTCTGCACCAAAGCCGGTTATCTCACTACTTTCTAAAGGCCAAGATGGGATAACTATGGTTCTAAAAGTTAGTTAGTGCATTGACAACATATGGCAGCCTCATATTATCCTCAACTTGACTTAAGGAGCATAAGCACCAACCAAGAAGTCACACTAACTATGGCCACCAGATCAACCATATCGGTATACGCCGTACAGTTTCCTTGGTCTATTGCCATTTACCTAAGGTACACTAGATCCGGGTTAGGATCTTTCACACATAAGAGCACCCAACAAGTAAAGTAAAGCAAACAAAGCAGACAAGTTTAAAGTGATCTAATTCCTAAGGGTACCCCTCTTTAATTTAAATCCCCAGCAGAGTCGCCAGTTCTGTAACACGGTGGGAGAACTGACTTTAGTTATGTTGCGGATAGCAAGAGTCGCCACCGACTTTTATTTTATCCAAAGGAAAGGCATAAAAGAACAGGAAAGACCTTTTAAAAGATTTTTGGGTCCGGGGGGTAGGTTATGTAAAGGGAAGGTGTTAGCACCCTTTACATCCATGGTTATCCATGGGCTCTTAGTTACTTAGCTCACTTTAAAATGTTTTTGAAATGTGAAGTGTGTGAATAGAAATTTTCTTAAGAGTTTGATAATGATCCATGTACGGATGCGTAAAAAACCTTTGTTTTGAAAATTGTTTGAAATTGTGAAGTATTTGAAATTTTTGAATAGTGAGCAAGTAACTATGAGGAACCTACCCTAAAGTTTAAGTCTTTCTGTTCTTTATCCTTTAAATGGTAAGACTATCCCTATTATTAAGGAATAGGTAGTCATTACCTTGGATGTGAGGGACAAGTAAGGGACATCTGTTTATGAAGGCAACTGTAGGGTGTATTAAGCATTTTTGAAGGGACTGTCATCATTATTCGAAAGGGACAAGATCATTATGAAAGGCAACCATTTAAGGGACTTGATCTTTGATTATGAAGGGACTAAATGACTTTTCTTTTCAGGGACTTTGCTTTATACACCCCACTTGACCTTGTGATTGGGCAACATTGAGAGGCAACCCTAGAAAGTGAGATGGCGATCAAAGATCGACTTACGTGTGTGAGTGTTTAATTTCAATATTTATCTTATAATTTAAATGATCTAAATTAATTTTAAATAGCATACATGTTACACTTCCCTATTTTTACTAACCATGACATAAAAATAAATAATATAAATATTAAAAAATTACATCCAGGAGCAATTACAATAAAAATAATAAAGCAATATAATAGCAAAATAAATAAATAAATAAATAAGCAAGATATAAATAATAAGTAAGATAAATTAGCAATTTAATTGAGTTAGTAATAATAATTAAAAATAAACAAGGTTAGTAATAAACATGATTAGTAATAATAATAATAAACAAAATATTATAATAATCAAGAATTAAAAATTAACAAGGAAATATGAATAATTATATTAATTAGAAAATTTTAAATTATATGCAACTTATAAAAGTTAAATTAATTATAAACATATAAAAATTATAATTACAAGATTAAATTAGCATAGATTTAATTATTTCTAAACATATATTTAAAAATTATTTATAAAATTTAGATTATAAACAAGTTATAAAAATATTTACATATTATTATAAAAAATAGAATTGATTATAATTGTATTTACAAAATTTAATTATATTAAATAAAATATGTACATGATAATTATATTTACAAAAATTAGAAATTAAAATCACAAGATAAAATTAGGTTTTTTTAATTGTTTAGAAAAAATAAACTAGGGTTTGTAAAATATTAGGGTTTTTTAGAAAAATATTTTAAAGTTTATAACTTAATATACAATATTAACAATATTAATTTAAGAAATATATACATATTATAATCTAAATACATAGTAATGAAAAAAAAAACTAATTTTTGAATTAAGAAAATAATTTTTTAGAATTTTGAAAATATAAGATATACATATATGTATTATTTCTAATTAATAATAAGAAAACAATTAAACAAATCAATTAAACAAAATAAAACAGAAAAAGAAAAAAATTGAAACTTACCTGGCTGGGATTTGAACCCAGGATGCCTTGCTTGCCAATACCCAGACCACAAACACATACCACCAGGCCATCATGCGCGCAGGCAGTAGAAAGGAGGGTTGAATTGGTTTTACTCCATATCCTGAAAAATCAAGGAAAATAAAAAGAAAACAAAAGGCCTAGGGGGGGGGGGAATCGAACCCAGGACCTCTCAAGCAAACACACATACACATTACCATCCCAGCTAGGTGAGCGCATCTGATAGTATAGTGGTAACAATATATAATATATGAAGTACAATGATTAAAATATGAAAAATAACAAAACCACCACAGCCAAGTTTCGAACCAGTGCCCTCAAGCAACACTCACGCTGGCTTTACCACTGGGACAAGCTGCACGCTTGTGATATTAAACAAACAATAAAACATAAAATATTTAAAATAAAATTCAAATTTCCAGAAACGCGCGCATGGGTCATCTTCTACCTCTGGTCCTGTAACTTTTCCTGCGATTTCACATGCGAATTTACCTGCGATTTTCAAATTACAGCAACACCTACGAAATTCAAACACTGACAAAACAACAAAATTTTATGAAATTGATTACACCATTGCATTCCTAATGAGATTTCCAGTCAATCTATGTCTTTATAATTCATTTATAATTGATGAATCAAAGAATCCCCAAAACGGCCATGAAACCCTAACTATGGTGGATGCTCATTCGTGTCCCCAAAACTCAATTGATTCATCCAGAAACGTTCCTTGTATCATAACAAACACAAATCAACAATCAAATGTGATTAATCATGAGTAAATATTCAAAATCGAAAAATTGTAAATGAACATGAACATGGATTCGATTTGAGCATTTCATGAGGTTTGGGATGCATATGAGTGATGATTCATGATTAGTGAGGTCCAAGGATTCTTCTTGTGTCCTTAAAATACCTTAAAAAGCTTTGTATTGAGGAATCCGAATTTGAGTTTGGAGAGGTTTTTGAACAATGTAAATTTACTCTTGGGGAGGCTGGAATTCGTGGCTTGTGATTGTCTTTGTGTTGTTTATATATGAGTGAATGAATTAGGTCAAAAATATTGCTCAAGACTTTGGATTTTTTGGTAGTTTGAGATTGAAAAAGATTGGCCTTTAAAGTTTGAATATTCTTGATCTCACATTGCTATTTTGGGATGATTTTCATAACTCTTGTATCAATTAGATCAAAATATCATTTATGACATTCTAGAAGCAAAATAATTTTAAATCTTCACTATTTTTTATTTTATTTGAATTTAAAATGATTTTTAATATGAAAAATCATAATAAATAAAAATAAAATAAATAAAATAATGAAAATATCAAATCAATTTCGTGCAAGATGTCTTAGTGTGGATTGGGTCATCCTATGGCAAGCCCATTTGGAAGAAATTGGTTTTAGACCTCCATTTTCATCATAAACCAACCCAAAATTTCCCAACTTTGCAAGAGCACACATCCTTCAATTTTAATGCTATGAGGGTGTTCTTGGACATTTTGGAAAGCTTAAAGAGTCCTCTAAACAACCCCACTGGTTTCATGTCCATATCATTTACCAATCTCAAGTTATGTTCTTTTGAAGTTGTTGACTTTTTGTTGACTTTCAAAAGGACCTATAATGTCTTAGCTCATACCTTCCAAATGAAGCATTTTTGGGCTTGGCTTGTGAGACACAAAGTTGTAGAGAATTAAATTTCCTTAAAAATGAGCTTTGGATGGAGACTTGGTGATGAAGCATGTGAAAGTTATGGCTGGTCAAAGTTCAGTTGACTTTTACTGAGGAAACCCTAATTTAGAAACTCCTGATTCTTGATGATCTGAAATCTCCTTGATGAATCATGATCAACCCTTGATCAAATGATGAATTTTACTTCATATACTTGATGTTGGCCAAAAATCATGAAGTTTGACTTTGGTTTGACCACAGTTGACCTCAGTTTGACTTTTTAACTGCTTTGACTGATTTTGACTTATCTGATCATTTGACTGAGCAAACCTTTGAGAAAAGTCTTGAAACTTGTCATGGGGGTTCTTAAACACATATAAGATGTTATGAAGCTCACTTTAAGTCTTGGAAATCCATTTAGCCTGATTGAAGTCAAAACCCTAGTTTTAGATGCACTGCTTAGGAGGTGCATTGTCTGAGGGAATTGTCAACTCTTCTGACCAATTGTGAACTTTGTGAACCTTGTGAACCATCATAAAATGTCTTGTGAACCTCATGGGAGGTATTGTGAACCTTGTGAACCTTGTGAACCTCATAAAGTGACTTGTAGACTTCATGAACCTCATGAAAGGTCTTGTAAGCATTGTGAATCTTGTGAACCTTGTGAACCTCATAAAGTGACTTGTAGACTTCATGAACCTCATGAAAGGTCTTGTAAGCATTGTGAATCTTGTGAACCTTGTGAACCTCATAAAGTGACTTGTAGACTTCATGAACCTCATGAAAGGTCTTGTAAGCATTGTGAATCTTGTGAACCTTGTGAACCTTCTTAGCACACAAAGTCTTGTATTGTGAGGGCAAATTTTGGGGTGCAACAGCTGACACCTACCCTGCCCATGGGTTAAGTGCGAGGGTTTTTTCATGCAAAAATAAACTCCTACTTCAAGGCTCAAATGGGTTGGCGAGGGTCTATCTCCCTTATATCTCCAGTGTTTAGGATTTGAAACAATGCCTGTACATCGTCAACAGGGTCTTTCTCAAAAGCACACAGTTAGAGATTTTTGCGTTTTCAGTTCGTCATCCTCCCTGATAGAGTTTAAGCACGACAATTGGTATTCCAATGCACATACACAAAATCATGAGTGAATACGAATGGATTACTTCAAGAGAAACATGTGCATTTTATTATGGTTATCATTCAAAAACAAATAAGTTTCATGCATGCATACAAATGTTTAAACAAACAATATAAACTACAAATGAAAATGCAGTAAAGAAGCTGAACATTGCCATCATTGAGGAGACTTGACTCCGTCTGGACTTATTGCTTCTGAAGATGCCCTTGCAAACTAGGATGCCAATTTGATGAGGAGACTTCAATATGTGAGCAGACTTTCTGGCATGATGACCTTTGAGTCGATCAAATTCAGGACCTTGTCTTCACCTTTACCTCTGAAAGACTTGCAATCTTAGATTAAAAGGCCAGGTGCCCCAGAATGGTAATCATACTTGGCATTGAAACCCTAAAGGAAGCTTTGTCGGAGATGATCCTGATGCAATTAGCTCAACCACTCCGAATTTGCGTAAATGAGGAAACTTGTTGCACGTACGTCATCAGAATATGATCAAACTTCTTCTCAAGTTGTTTTGGCCTTTACCCGTATTCTCTGGCCCTAGGACTCTCTTGGGAAGCTGAGGTTGGATGCTGACAACGACATCTGGAGGGAAGAGGTTGATAAAGTTAATAGATAAGGTTGCTCGGAAAGATCTTGCACGATCTCCTGCCTACGTATCTCCATTGACCAATGGAGAATCAGAGCAACGTAGTTCCCCTCAATAGGGATGAAAATAGCTTCATTCAGAACTTCCATAACCAAGCTCATCTGAGTCTTCATCTGGTTGACTTCCTGTTTCAACAGTTTCTGGTTTTGAAATAAAACTTATACCTCGGCCCTGAATGGCCTCAGCTGGGTCTTCCTTCGATTACCTCCGCCCGGAGTTGCTTCAAATATATACCTTGATGAATGTGATTCAAGTTGTCCATTCTGATGAGAAATCAAGTCAGGAAAAAATTTGTGTCTCTGAACACCTGTCAAGAATGCAGGGATGTATGCAAATTCCATGTTCAATTATTTCTGAGGAATCTATCTGCTTTGATTCAAGTTTTGATACAGAAAACCCAACAACATGATTCAGATATGTGATCCTCGGAAATAACTGAACATGTGTGCAGAAATGCTATGATGTCATGTATGCAGCAGACATGTGATCAATGGTCTGATGTTGGTGTCGATGTTGAGCAATGAGTCAAGTGTCTGAATAGAACCATAATAGCGGCACCATCTTTGATAGAACCCTATAACTGAGAACCCAATAACTGTAGAACTGGATCACATAATAGAATAGTCACTGATGGTGTTGAAGTTGAACAACGAGCCAAGTGTCTGTGGAGAGTCATAATAAAAGTCACAATATCAAGGTCACAATGGTAATCACAGTAACAATTTCTCTGAATAGAAATCCCGGATCTCAGAATCAAAGAACCATAGAGCACTGAACAACACTGGCAAAGTGGGTATGTTGAAGTTTAGGGTTCCTGCAAACCTGTAAACCCCTCCCAATCTCACGGGTGTGCTACTCGGGTCAACATCACGGACTCTCAAAGCCGAATAGCAATAATACGTTCACCATTTCCGAGAAATGGCTCATGACCAAATCAGGGAATCGGTTTGGCATTATGTACTATTCAGGGAGGCCTCAGCTGAGTCCAAGGAAACAAGCATCCCTCATCGGTCCCCAACTTCAAGCACTGACTCGAGAAACAATAGTACATTCATCCCGAAGGGTACAATACTATCGTCATACGAACAGTTTGCCTTGACTGGATTCCTATGAGAGAACCAGGCCATCCTATGCGAGTTCCCAGTGGGCCCTCGGATGCGAGTGGGTTTGCCAACAAATGTGGTCTGCCACTGTCATCACTGGAGAGGGTTGTTTCCACTAAGGTTCTCGAAGATCGGTCACCAGATGCACATAACTATCAAGGTAGTACCCTGAAGTGAGGTAATCCCCACACATAATAGTTCCAAGACGGTCGCAATCTGGGTGTGGAACACATCGCCACCCATCATGGTGAGATACCATGGGAGTACAATGTCTGCCCACGCTAATCCTATAGTGCACTCAAGCCGGGTATTTAGCTTATCTCACAGTAACTCCCATCCCGCAGAAAAAAAAATGAAAACCAACACAGCCAGACAGTCCAGTATAATATGATGCATGGAAAATAAAATACTGAAAGCGGTAAATAAATGCGATAAAGTAAAGCTGTAAAGAACTGTAAATAAAAATAGTAAAGCTAAACTAA
This sequence comes from Lathyrus aphaca, assembly GCA_963966055.1. Lineage (NCBI taxonomy): Eukaryota > Viridiplantae > Streptophyta > Magnoliopsida > Fabales > Fabaceae > Lathyrus > Lathyrus aphaca. The sequence continues at coordinate 540,338,648 of OZ014522.1, read as the reverse complement.
AGCACACAGCATCAGACAGATAAACACCCAAAGAAACAAAACCAAACAGGCGCTAGGATTGACTCTACAAGGGAAACCGGAAGAATCAGGTTAGTCCCCAACAGAGTCGCCAGCTGTCGCTCCCGGGATTTTCATCCTAGTACAAACGCGAAAGTGGCGCGGAAAGGTTAGAGTCGCTAGTCAGACATTTTTATCCCGAATGAATGGGAAAGGTAATGTTGCACAAACCTGAGGAAGAAGGAAAGGACAAGGTCCTGCGAACCAAAGATCTGAGTTCGGGAGTCGGTTACGAACTGGGAAGGTATTAGCACCCCAACCCGTCCGCCGTACCCGACGGGATCCACGCTTATAAGTTTGTTTTCAAAGGGTGAGAAATAATATGCTGTTTGAATAAAGGAATAGCTATCTGGAATGAAATGGAAACGAGAAAAAAGAAATGGAATTGGAAAGTGGGAATAAAGGGAAAAAGTGTAGGGAAAATAAAGATTGTGCTCGAATGGGCCCTACCCCACTGCCTACGTACCTCATCGGGATAAATGAGGATCAGAGACGCCGTAGTTCGTCTAACTAAGGCGGGAACTATTTGTTTGTGTTTTTTACAGCTGGAACTCCGTATGTCTATGCTCAGGTATTGCAGGCTCGTCTGGTACGAGTGCGTTTACCGTCTTGCAAATGAGACAAGTCGTCGCGAGTTCGCGTTGTGAGTGAATGAGATGAGAAAGAGAAGTTCCCGCAGGATAGTCGCTTGTTATTTGTTTTTGTCTTTTAAAAGAAGTGTTTTGAATTTGTTTGTGAATGGTCTTGTACTAAGACCTATCCATCGCGGTGAATATTTACACCTCGCCCCGAAACAGGACGCGTATAAACACTCCGCAACAAAGTCTCGTGTCGTACAAGAAAGTTCGATTTTTATTAAGTGTTTTATTGCTTTTCTTTATGAGATGAGAAAGAAAGACTCAAGTTGCAAAAAGGACAAACTAAGGGGACTAAGACACAACCCTAATTTTATTTGTTTATTTACAAGAGAGGTCCTATGGTTAATGAGGTATTCTAAACCTAATGAAGGAAAAGGAAAAGAAGAAAAAGAGAGCTAGAAACTAACTTACTTCCTAAGGAAGTTAAGTTGTCTCTAAGGAAAGGGAAAGCCTAAAAGCAAGCACAAAATGCTAAGGCAAAGACAATTAAAATGCATAATAGATAGGAATGAAGTAATGCTTACCTCAATCTTTCCCCCTACAAAACAAAATTTAGCATGACAATGCATATTGAAAGTAAAATCGAAGCATGAAAGCGATTAAGTACCATAAACGTCCTAGAATGGAACTAGGGTTCAAAATAAGAGCTAAGTCTAAAGGTGAAGGTACCTAAAGGTTACATGACTTCTAAAGTCAGTAGCTACATGATATAGGTCCCTAAGTATGCTAGGATACCTCGCAAGATCAAACTATGTCAAACCATGTACAAAAAGTTCACCTAAGTTCACCTAAATGCAAGTTAGGATTCAAGGATGAAGTATGAATGCATATGGCTTACAAGCATGAATTAATACATGAAATGAACATCAAAGTCAATAGTGAATGCTTATGAAGATGGATGAGTGAATATACAATCATGGATTCAATGGATTAGGCATATGGAGCAATGAGAAGAAGATATGAGAAGAAACGAACAAAAATCGCATAAGATCGCACATGATGCAAATTAAAGATAAATGGCATGTGAATATGAATGAAATGATTATGGGTCAGTAGCATACGAGGTATGAGATGCAATTAAAATGATGGATAGGCATTAATGATTTCCACATAATTCAAGTTAAACATGAGAAGAGATTAGCAACCCGTTTAAGTTAAACTAGTTCACATAAGTATGCACTTTAAAGCACCAAAACAAACCAAATGAATATGGTTCAAAAAATGACCTATGACTGGAATTAAAGACCTATAAATGACCTATAATCAACTCCTAAAAGCTACCAAAAATCCCCTCAAGAAAATGGCATGAATGCCTTCTTATCATTTAGGTTATGCGACATATTAACACATGAATCAACCTAAGATCTAGGTGACATGGAAAAATAGCAAAAAGCCTTTAAAAATTGTGAAATTAAATCCCTGGAATAATATAGTGATTATATTACATGGTCCAAAAGGATTCCATAAAATTATGCGCCAAAGTTCCAAAACAAATCCTTGACTAGCAAGGTAACAAATCGTGATCATCGAAAACAACTCCACAAAGTGGATCAAAAAGGGCACTAAAAATTATGAAAAAAAATTCCTAATGAGTATCAAAATGTCACAAATTACAGTGAGTAATCACACACAAAAAATAGGTTTCACACCTATGGGGAAAAATTTATTTCGGTCCCTTATGCCAAAACACTCCCTTTTGGGACAGCTCATGATCTAAAATCCAAATTAATTATTAAAACCAACCAAATCTGGAAACAAAAAATATGACAAACTAATTAAGAGGATTAGGATCACTCATGAATTTTTACAGAATTTTATCCCACCTAAAACTATTTTTAAAAAATGCGACGAAACAGGCAAAAAAGTGGATTTTAAGGAGAAGTGAAAGGAATCGATCCTAATGGTTCGTAACCTAATCCCTAAGCTCCGAAATCGACATAAACCAACATATATCACAAATAAATCCAGTGCCTCAGGTGGGAGGGCTCAATATGCACCTTAAGCTATATGGTCCTAAGCCGCATACAACTATAATGATGCTTAAAAGTGGAGAATCGAGATTACTTACTTGGTCGAAGTGCCGATTCTTCACAAAAAGAAATCCGAAAAAACCTTAGGCATGGTCTTGTAATCTCCTATGAGCAAAATAAATGCTCATATTCCATGATAACTTTGTGAGGCTTTTCCATTATTGAATATCGATTCTTACCGATCAAAAAGCTTATGAACACTTAAGTTCAAAATTAGCACCGAACCATAATTAAAATTATCGACAAAAATTCTAATAATAAAAATTAATTAATAAGAAATGAATTCAACTATTAATCCACACAAAAATGATTAACAAAAATTTAAAATAGAAATCTATATAGAAAGCTCTAAAAACAAAAGTAAACATGCAAGGGTGTGTAAAAGAAACTGCAGGGTACCAAATAACAAATCCATGGGACTGAGCCCATTACCCAGCACAGAGGGGGTGCTAATAATACATTTGGCAGTGTGGATATGATCTTAATGGGTGTTGAGGCCCAATTCTATGAAAAAAACCCGCATGAGGGGGTATGATAGGAATTTGGGGCGAAAAATAGAAATCCATGGGAGTTAGGCCCAAATCTAATCCGGCCACCAATTCTTTATCCCATGGAAACCCTAATTGAAGCCGCTAACTCTTCTTCTTCCCCAAAAAACCTGTCACTAATCTTCTTCTTCTTCATGATCTTGTTTCTCTTTCTTCTTCATCAATGTCGTCACGACTATCTTCCTTTTCTTCTTCATCAATGTCGCCGCGACAATTTTTTCCTCCACAACACCTTCGGACCTCCACCGCAATAGCGCCGTCCTCTCACAACAACCGCCGATAACATGCTTTCTTCTCCTCCGTCTTCCTTTCCGGTACTCAAGCCATCTTCCCTGTTTCGAAAAGAAGACCGTAACTTGCACACTCTTTACCATCTTCGAATCAAAGCGCCGCCGGAAAATAAAACAAACTCCGCCGCGACCCCAAACGCATCGCTATCAGACTCATTACTTTGTCTCCCTCGTTGTCGGTGTCGTCATCATGTTCGAACTGATATCTCCATCTTCCTTTATTCGAGCTCATCAATCCAAAACGCGTCGTCGTCAACCGTTGAAAGTGAAACGAGACGAAGCTTACGCGTCGGAGTCGCTTAAAGGTAAATCGAAGCTTTACGACTCAGGTATGTACGTACTCATTTATTGCCTCAGTTTTGTGATTTGTCGATTGAATCGATCTCGCATCGAATTTGTTGATGACAAGGATATGAATTACAGTTCTCTGATTCATAGGCTTCTTCGATCTTTTTTCTGAATCTATGTTGTTGAATGATGAAGTTAACTTGTGTTTTTGATGTGCAGATAGCGCTTTGATACGATCGTGAATGTTATTGAATCTTGAGTAGCAGAAGTGTGGTGATTGAAGATGTAGAGGGTTGATCCGAAAATGATGATTGTGCAGTGAAGAAGAGATTGGAAATGTTGCAGAGAGCTGAGATTTGTGATGGAAGAAGGTTGAAGATGCGGTTTTTAGTAGAATGGTGATGAATATTGAAGAGATATGGTGTAGGATTCTTGAAGAAGATGATACAGAGTGTCGGGTTTAAGATTAATGAAGATGTGAAGTTTGTGAGTGATGGATTCAGATTGAGATTGGAGGGATCAATCAAGAGTAATTTAAGAGAGGTTGTAGAAAATTTCGACGGTTGAAAAAGGTGGATGATAATCTGAATTGAGATGAAAGAATTTCTGAATTTTTTTCTGTGTTGTTTTCTTGTGAGATTGATGATAAAGATACTTGTTGCAGGTCTTGGTGAAATGTTATGAGGAAATGGTGAGAAGATTGAAGAAGAGGTGAAGATTCAGATTGTGAAGTTTGTGAGAACGGTGAATCGAAGAAGAAACCTCATGGAATGAAGCTGGTTCTGATTTATAGACGATCCCAGATGAAACTTCCAGAAGAAAAATCGGTTAGGTATTTGCTATTTCTGTTATGCACTTCCGATTTTTCTGTTTCAACTCTGTTATGAAGTTTTTTATGAGATTCAGTTATTTGGTTAGTTTAAATTCGGTTAGAATCTCTTTAATCGTAATTTTCCTTACCATTTTATGAATCTTGCAGGACCCTTTTTCCCTTGAAATTTGTTGGACACGAATTCCCTTTCTCTTTTTTCTCTATCCATTTCTGAATTGTGCATATATTTACTGTGCTGATTTTTGAATTTCCAGGTTTGTTGGAGGAGATCGAAACCGTTGCGGCTTAATGAATGGTAGAAGTCCTGATATTGGTAGCAATTATATTGGTCGTCCCGCCAAAGAGGATGAAGCCGAAGAATGAAAATCGATGCCGTCTCTTTCATAGATTCTAAGTTTTTTTGTTATTTTACTTCGGAGATGTATCCGACTTTTCTTCTGATAAGAATCAATTCCTCTTCTTCTGAAATTTCCGGTGTAACCAGTTCTGCTATGGCTTGTAAAGTTTTTATTTTATTTTATGAAATGTCATGAATTTCTATTATATCAGTTCATCACCGATTCTATGTCACTGCCCCCCCTTTTGGCATCAACCACTCCTAACTTAACTCTTTTTATTTTTACTGATGTAACCACTTGTATTGGAATGGGCCTTGGGTTACCTTATGGCTATATTCTTGTTTCCAATTTCTTCCCTTTATTTGTCTTTAAAATGAAATTGGGTTTATGGTGAACTAACATGATTTTATAATTGCACCCTCTCATCCTTTAGTAATGAGCAAGCTGAGAGCCATGATTGGATCTAAAAGGGTGATAAATTGATTGGATTCAAATTGATTGAGGAATAAAGTCAAAGTTGACCTTTGACTAAATTTCTGAAAATGATTCCAAATGCACCACTTAACGCCAACCGTGAAACAACATAAGAGTCACATTCCAACATTCCTGAATACAATCTCAACTCACTCTATGAGAAATAAAATCAAATACAAAGTGATCTTGGCCTCGACTGAATTAAATCTCCCTAAACCACCTCACGTTAATCTTTCTTGAATAAAATCATGAACTTACGCACATGCTTTGAAATCAAAGAATCAAGGTTCTATATAAGGATCCACACTTAACCTGCATACACACCAAGCTTGAATTGTCTGTGTGATCCTTTAAATCTCTGATTACGAGTTACAAGTCACTTGAATTTGTTTAGATCAAACTTCTGGGAAATAAATTCACAAATGTACACAACTGAACATTTAATCATGATGGGCCCGAATCTTTGAACCCAACACCAGCACATGAACCACTTCCTGATAAAACTGATAATTTTTGCACACAACACAACTCGACTTTGAAACGTATCGCTTGAAATCGAACTTGAGTGATACCTTTCAAATGAACCAGTAATCATGCATTCTCCTTTAATCTGAATCGAATCCTTCAACACAACCCACCTTCGATGCCATACTAAAATCCACACAACCTCAAATTATCATTCCATAAACAAAAGGATCCAAACCAAACTCCGATACAATGAGCATCCCTTGGTGAAGTTCCCCAAAGCAAATCTGATCGAACACCTCAATAATGGGTTATATGCACCAGTGAATAACCTCCCTCATTTCAAACCCCGGTAGGTACAAATAAGGTATGAAACCTTATTCCCGTATAACCTGAATCACATGCCTTATGAAACAACGAAATGCACTAATATGCTGTTAATAGTGAGAAATGCAGATGAATGCAAAACAATATGCCAGTAAAAGTAAAAAGGATGAGGGCAAATTTTGAGGTATTACAATTGGCAGTGCTAAGGAGAGTGGAGGACTCTATTACCTTGACATTGGATCTGCATCACAACAACCTTCAAAAACAATAAGTTCCTGCTTTGAGTCTTTTTCTATTTTGAATAATAAAGATGACAACATTATGTTATGGCATTTAAGGTTAGGTCATCCTAGTTTTCGTTACTTAAAACACTTGTTTCCTAAGTTATTTCACAATAAGAATTTTTCTTCGTTTAAATGTGAAGCATGTGAGTTTGCAAAACATCATCGTTCCCAATTTTCAATGCAACCTTATAAACCATCAAAACCGTTTTCTATTATTCATAGTGATGTTTGGGGCCCTAACCGAACAAGTACACTCTCTCTCAAAAAATGGTTTATCACGTTTATAGATGACCACACAAGAGTATGTTGGGTGTACTTGTTAAAGGGGAAATCAGATGTTTGTCAGGTTGTAAAGAATTTTGTTTTAATGGTGCAAAACCAATTTCAAACAAATATCCAAGTCTTTAGAAGTGATAATGGCAAAGAATATTTTAATACTATTCTTGATGGTTTTTTTCTAAAAAATGGAATTGTACATCAAAGTTCATGTCCTAATACTCCTCAACAAAGTGGAGTGGCCGAAAGGAAAAATAGACATTTACTAGAGGTTGCTAGAGCTCTACTTTTTTCAAATAAAGTTCCAAATTATTTGTGGGGAGAAGCTGTTTTAACAGCTGCATATTTAATTAATAGAATGCCCTCCAAAATTCTCAATTTTCAAACTCCAATTAATGTCTTCAAAGATTGTTTTCCTAGTACTCGTGTTTTATCTGATTTGACTTTAAAAATCTTTGGTTGCACAGCCTTTGTTCATGAGCATAAAAATGTTGGAAAACTTGAGCCACGGGCTATAAAATGCGTCTTTGTTGGATACTCCCCAACCCAAAAAGGGTATAAATGTTTTGATCCAAAAAATAAGAAAATGTTTGTCACTATGGATGTTACATTCTTTGAAAATAAACCTTTTTTTGATGACACTCATCTTCAAGGGGGGGAGATAAACGAAGATTCGTTTCAAATTGAGGACATGAGTTTTTTAAATAACTTATCTTTGCCAGTATCACAAAATTCTGAGATTTTTACACTTGCACCAACAGAAAATGGCCATGATTCTTTATCTGATCTTATTCCTGTTATGAGTAAGGAATCTTGTGAATCTGAGCCTACATTTTCTCTTGTAGAAGACAATGAGAATCCTAAAAATATTAATAATGATGATCTAATTGAAATGCCACAATATAATGAATCTCTTCAAGAAAATAGATTTGAGTTAGGAAACAGGACTTGGAAAGGAAAGGTTTTTGTGAAAAAGCACCATAAAGGAAGGGATGAGTCCACATCTCAACACTGCCAGGAATCTGAATCGGGGGATGATCAACCTCCTAACAAACGGAAAGGTAAGTCTATCTCTATTTCTGAGAGTCGTATTTTGTATCCTGATATAGATGATCCTGTTGCCATTAGAAAACCTGTCAGATCTTGCACTAAACATCCCATGTCCAATTTTATATCATATTCAAATTTGTCTTCATTTATGTCTGCTTTCACATCAAAATTGTCTAGTGTAGAAATTCCAAAAAGTGTACAGGTTGCTCTAGAAATTCCAAAGTGGAGGGAAGTTGTGCTTAAGGAGATGAAAGCCCTTGAAAAGAACAAAACTTGGAGTGTTATGTCACTACCAGATGGAAAAAAGACAGTTGGGTGCAAATGGGTCTTTACTGTGAAGTACAATTCAGATGGAACAATTGAAAGGTACAAGGCTCGTTTGGTGGCTAAAGGCTTTACTCAGACCTATGGTATAGATTATTCAGAAACATTTGCTCCTGTTGCAAAATTGAATACTGTTAGAATTCTTTTCTCCCTTGCTGCTAACCTGGATTGGCCCCTACATCAGTTAGATGTTAAGAATGCCTTTCTTAATGCCGATCTAGAAGAAGAAGTATATATGGACATTCCTCCTGGTTTTGAAAATTTTTTTGGAGCAAATGTGTGCAAACTGAATAAGTCTTTGTATGGATTAAAGCAGTCTCCTAGAGCTTGGTTTGAAAATTTCACTCAGTCCATGAAGAAACAAGGGTACATCCAAAGACAGGCTGACCACACCTTATTCACAAAGTTCTCCCATGATGGAAAAGTTGCTGTCCTGATTGTTTATGTTGATGATATTGTCCTTACTGGAGACGATACAGTGGAAATGGCAAGAGTAAAAGAAAAATTGGCTGTAGACTTTGAAATCAAGGATCTGGGATTCATGAGATATTTTCTAGGCATGGAGGTCGCTCGGTCAAAGAATGGTATTGTGGTTTCACAACAGAAATACATTCTAGACTTGTTGAAAGAAACAGGAATGAGTGGATGCCGTCCTGCAGATACCCCTATGGATCCTAATGTTAAACTTTGGGGAGAAGGTAATGTTCCTGTTGATACTGGAAGATATCAGAGATTGGTTGGGAAACTAATTTATTTGTCACACACCCGACCTGATATTTCTTTCTCTGTTAGTGTAGTAAGTCAGTTTATGCATTCTCCTTTTGAGGAACATCTTGAGGCAGTTTATAGGATACTAAGATATTTGAAGGGAAATCCTGGAAAAGGATTATTTTTTAAGAAGACTGCGAAAAGAAATGTGTCTATCTTCACCGATGCTGATTGGGCAGGTTCTGTTACAGATAGAAGATCAACCTCTGGATATTGTACTTATGTTTGGGGTAATCTTGTGACATGGAGGAGTAAGAAACAAGGAGTTGTAGCAAGGAGCAGTGCAGAAGCCGAGTTTAGAGCTATGTCTCAAGGTATTTGTGAAGGATTATGGATCCTTAGAGTCCTTGAAGAACTTAAGATGAAAATTGAGCTTCCATTGAAATTGTACTCCGACAGTAAAGCTGCTATTAGCATAGCTCATAATCCAGTTCAACATGACAGAACCAAACATATCGAGATTGATCGACACTTCATAAAGGAGAAGTTAGATGCTAGAATCATATGTCTACCCTTCGTGACTTCAAGTCAGCAAACTGCAGATATCCTAACCAAAAGTTTGACAAGTCCTACTTTTGAGCATTTGATAGACAAGTTGGGCATGATAGATATCTATGCACCAACTTGAGGGGGGGTGTTGGAAAATATATTATTTACCGGTTTTATTATTGTTTTTAATATTGCCTTTATTTGTCATTATTTCTCTTTATTCTCCATTAAGGAGAATATTATTGTAATCATTATAACTCTTCTATATAAACCAACCTAAGGCTGAGGAATAAAATCACAACAGCTTTTACCTATTTTCTTCTAATAATTCCATGTCGAAGTTAGCAAAGATGTATACTGATGAAATTGTGAAGTTACATGGGATACCGTCGAGTATCGTGTCAGATAGAGATTTGCGGTTTACATCAAGATTTTGAAAGAGTTTACAAGATTCTTTAGGAACCAATTTGAGGATGAGTCTGCTTATCATCCCCAGACGGACGGTCAGACAAAACAGACTATCCAATCTTTAGAAGATTTACTAAGGGCTTGTGTGTTGGATCATAGGGGTGCGTGGGATAGTCATTTGTCGTTGATTAAGTTTATATATAACAATACTTTTCATGCGAGCATTGGTATGGATCCATATGAAACATTGTATGGGAGGCAGTGTAGAACTCCATTGTGTTGGTATGATTCAGGTGAGAGTGTTGTGCTCGGACCTATGATTGTGTAGGAGACAACAGAAAAGATCAAGATGATACGAGAGAGAATGAAGACTTCTCAAAGTCGTCAAAAGAGTTATCATGATAATAGGAGGAAAGCACTTGAATTTCAAGAAGGAGATCATGTGTTCTTGAGGGTTACTCCAATGACTGGTGTCGGAAGAGCTTTGAAGTCCAGGAAGCTGACTTCGTATTTCATTGGACCGTATCAGATTTCGCAGAGGGTCGGAGAGGTGGCATATCGGATTGCATTACCACCATCACTTGCAAATTTGCATGATGTGTTTCATGTGTCCTAATTGAGGAAGTATATTGCAAATTTGTCGCATGTGATCCAGATGGATGATGTTCGAGAAAGAGATAATTTGATTATGGAGGTTTCACCACTGCGAATAGATGTCATAGAAATGAAGTGATTGAGAGGTAAAGAGATTTCCTTAGTGAAGGTATTGTGGGGTGGACCAACTGGTGATAGTTGGACTTGGGAGCGAGAGGATAAGATGAAAGAGTCGTATCTGATGTTGGTTTCTTCAGGTACATTTTCGAGGACGAAAATTCTTAAGTGGGGAGAGTTGTAACACCCCAAATTCGATTTTAATTTAATTGACGTGTTTTCTTATGAATTTTTGATGTTTACGATGTTATTTGATGTTTTGTGGAGTTTTGGGGTTGGCTTAATATATTATGAATATTAGAAATATTAAGTGTAGTGGGTTTAATTTATTATTTGAGATTAAATAAAATAAAATAAGAGGAATTAGAGGATAAGGGCATTGTGGTCTTTTGGTTGAGAATTAGTGAGGGTATTTTGGAGAAGGTCTATTGAGGTCTTAGGGGCAAGATTGACTAAAGAGTAAAAAGGGGTTTTTGTGAATGATCAATTGGAACTGATCACATTTTTGGAGAGAATGAGAAAAGCTTTGAGGAAGGAAACGCTAGGGTAAGAGGCTTGAAGTTTCGTGAGGATTAATGAAGGAATTACGGAACCTAAGGTATGAGGAGTATTTTCCTTTCAGTATTATAATGTGGGGAATATAATTGGGGTTTTGAGGTATAAGTTTTAGGGCAAGGGATTTTGTGAGGAATTGATCTTGTTGATGATGATTTTATATGAATTGTGATTTTTTTAATGATGAGTATGATGTTATAAAGAGGAATATTGAAATTGATGGTGTTTTCTGTTATGTTGCTGTCAAATGTGGGTTTTTATAAAATTTATCACATAGGGAGAATGCTGGAAATCGCAGAAAATTTTTGTGAATCGTGAAGCTCGCTTAGCGAGCTACAAATCGCTTAGTGAGCACAATCAATGAGTTGGGCGCTGAGCGAGCAGGATGTCTCGCTTAGCGAGCCCTGAGAAACTTTGAAAAATGTCCTTTTTTTTTCTTCTGAAAACTGGTTATGCGGTGGTATGTCCTAGATTTTCTATGATGTTGTAGAGTTGTCACTTGATGTGTTTTGATGGTTATATGAGTATAATTAGTAATTAACGATGTATGATGAATTATTTGATTTCCATTAAATTATGAGGTATGATTTCATGATGTAGGAGTGTGATGTTAAATGAGTAAGTGGTATGATGTTCCATGAGTATATATATATATATATATATATATATATATATATATATATATATATATATATATATATATATATATATATATATATATATATATATATATATATATATATGATGGTATGAATGAGTATGGGGAATGATTGATTAATAATGAATGTGGATGCAATGTTATGATGTTTTGAGGATGATGTATGTATATTGCGTCTTGCATTCATGGCATTGAATTATGAGGGGACTTCGATCCATTGGTAGCTTCAATCCCATTACATGGATTGGAGTGATATGATGTTATGATATGCTCCCTTAAAGGAGGGTTGATGGCCCAGTGTCCATCCATGAGGATGTTTCGGTACCACATGCATTAGTAAGAGGTTGCATTTTATTCTAAATGACATAGCATGAGTTGCATTGATTTTTGTAATGATGAGTTGTAATTGATGTTGTGTATAAATGAGTAACAGTGAATGTTATTATGATGTGATGAAAATGATGATATGTATAATTGAGCTAGGGATGATAGATCGATGTTGTTGTTATGTTCTAAATTTTTATTCTATATTATTTTATTGAATGTGAATTTACTCACCCTGCCTGTCTTCTGGTGATGGTCTATTATGCCATCCTGTAGATAACCAAGGTTAACTCGGTGCGTGCTTAACTCGGAGATAGTGAGTCGTTGAGGTAGTTAGAAGTGGAGTCCTGCTCTATGTCCAGTAACATTCGGGATTGGGTTTTTGTCGCTTTTATGGTTTTAAGAGAATTAAGATGTTTATTTATTTCAATTACTTTTGATTTTCAATGATGTTTGGATTAAACAATGAAGTCCCCTTTCTATAAAATATGTTTATGATGTTTTGGTTGTTTTTCTGTTGCGTATTGTTTCAAAAAGAAATATAAATGAGATTGGTGATTTTATTAACCCGTGTTACGAGATAGGACTCAATGTGGTGTTTTATGATTTTTGATTTAAGAAGTAATGTGATATCCTTTCTTGAGTTTTACTCTAATAAATGATTAAAATGTACATTATTGTAATGGGGTAGAAAAGGTGTTACAATGTTCAACAAGAAACTTTGTATGTCTATCATACCAAGCTCTTGGAGCTTGTTTCAGTCCATATAGAGCTTTCCTTAAGTTATAGACATGATTAGGTAAATTAGGATCAATGAATCCTTTGGGTTGTTCCACATAGACTTCCTCATATAAGTAACCATTCAAGAAAGCACTCTTGACATAATGATCTAATAGATTTAAGTCTAGCAATAGAAGCAAAGGCCTCGTTAAAATCAATTCCCTTAACTTGAGTGTATCCTTGAGCAACCAATCTGGCTTTATTCTTGGTAACAACTCTTTGTTCATCAGATTTGTTCTTGTACACCCACTTGGTACCAATCACTTTTGATCCTTCAGACCTTGGGACAAAATCACCAAAATTCATTCCTTTTGAATTGAGCTAATTCCTCTTGCATAGCATTAATCTATAATTCATCATTTAATTCTTCTTTAACATTCTTTAGCTCTATCTTTGACACTAAACAAGAGTTAGAGATTATCTCCCTTGATTTTGTAGTAAATCCTTTATCCAGCTTTCCTATGACGAGATCTTTAGGATGATCTTTCTGAATTCTGATAGAGGGACCTTTGTTGGCCTGGCTATCTTCAGGATCAGAACTAGAGGGTTGTTCATCAATACTTATGTCTTTAGTTTCTGCTGGAGTTGCATCCAGGACATCAGCTTCTTTGTTCGACTCTTGGTCATTAACAACAACATTTATAGACTTCGTCATTACTTTAGTTTTGGAGTTGTATACTCTATAGGATTTGTTGTTGGTAGAATATCCTAGAAATATTCCTTCATCACTATTTGGATCTAATTTTCTTCTTTGTTCACCATCTGCCAGGATGTAGCATTTACTTCCAAAGACATGGAAGTATTTCATAGTAGGTTTTCTTCCTTTCTATAATTCATACAGAGTAGCTGAAGTACCTTTCCTCAAGGCGACTCTGTTGTGAATGTAGCATGCAGTATTCATTGCTTCAGCCCAAAAATGATAAGGTAATTGTTTTGCATGTATCATGGCTCTAGCAGATTCTTGTATAGTCTTGTTCTTGAGTTCTACAGTTCCATTTTGCTGAGGAGTAATGGGAGATGAGAATTCATGACTAATTCCTTCAGAGGAGCAAAGTTCACCAAACTTGGCATTCTTAAATTCCTTCCCATGATCACTTCTGATTCTAATGACATTGCTTTCCTTTTTATCTTTGAAGTTTTTGACAGAGATCTCTGAAGACTTCAAAAGCTTCTGACTTTTCTCTGATGAAATTTATCCAAGTGTATCTTGAATATTCATCCATTAGAACATAAGAATGTTTCTTTCCACCAAGACTTTATACCTATATAGGTCCCATCAATTCCATTTGAAGAAGTTCTAAGACTCTTGAGGTGGTAAGACGTTGAATCTTCTGATGTGACTTCTTAGTCTGCTTTCCTACTTGGCATTCTCCACAAACCTTTCCTTCTTCAATCTTGAGCTTAGGAATCCCTCTGACAGCTTCCATGGATATGATTCTCTTCATGCTTTCAGATGAAAGTGTCCAAGTTTTTGATGTCATAGTTTAACTTCATCTTCTTTGGTAAGCAATCAAGAGGAGACATAACTTGATTCTTGAGATGCCCATAAATAATAGTTATCCTTAGATTTGACTCCCTTCATGATTAATTCTCCTTTCCCATCTGTAACAAGGTATTCAGATTTGGAGAAATCAACTTTCAGTCTTTTGTCACACAATTGACTAATGCTAATTAGATTGGCAGTCATCCCTTTTACAAGTAGCACATTGTCAAGTCTAGGAACTTCTGAGCATTCCAACTTTCTAATTCCCTTGATTTCACCTTTGGCTCCATCACCAAAAGTAACAAAACTAGTAGCATGAGGTCTCATATTCACTAGCAGATTAGTGACTCCTATCATATGTCTTGAACATCCACTATCAAAATACCAGTCAGCTTTTGTAGAAACTCTGAGAGAGGTATGAGCTATCAAGTTGTTGGTACCAATCTTAGGAATACATTGCTTTCTGACCTTAGGTATGTTCTGAATTAGAATACGCTGAGGGACAGGCTTAGGATATCAATAGAGTTTGAAACAGTAAGGCTTCAAGTGACCAAACTTTCCACAATAATGACACCTCCATTTATGGGAATTTCCTCTTATGTAGGCAACATGTCTTTTATTATGATGTTGAGACATCTAATTCAACATCTTTGGTTTGAACTCAGAGCAAGCAAGATTTGAGACAGGTTCTTTTCTTTTTTCAAACCCTAGACCAGTCACATCTCCAACTGACTTCCCAATTTGCAAATTCTAATCCAAAGTTTCTAAACTACTGTTCAGCATTCTGACAGACTTGGTCATTTGATCAAGTTGGGAGTTTAGTATGTTACCTCATTTTCCAGCTTGTAGATTGTTTCCAAGCCCTCTTCCTTTTCATTCTCCAATTGTGATATGATTTTCTTTTGTTCTTCTCCCTGTTGGCATGCTTCTTTGTTTTTGAGACATAGTTCCATATAGATAGTAGCTAACTCATCATATGTGACATCATCATCACTGAAATCAGAATCGTATCTCCCAGTTAGAGCAGTAGCATTTTTAGCAGATTCTTCTTCAGCTTCACTTTCAGTGTCTTCATCCGACCAAGCCATAATAAGACCCTTTTTCCGATTCTTGAGATGTGTGGGACATTCAAATTTGTTGTGCCCGTAACCTTCACATCCATAGCACTGAACTCCTTTTCCTTGAGAAGAGTTCTTTTCAGCCCTTGTCTTTCTACCAGAATCATTTGATCTATTGATGTTAGATGAGTTGTTCTTGACATTTGGTTTTGACTCCGTATCTATCTTTTGCATTACTTTGTTGAATTGTCTCCCAAGAAGAACTATAACATTAGATAAACCTTCCTCAGTATTCATATTACATTCTTCTACTTCATCTTCAGTGTTGGAAGAGAAGGCAATATTTTTGTTTTCCTTGTCAGATTTGTCACTTATGCCAATCTCAAAAGTTTGAAGAGATCCAATAAGTTCATCTAATCTCATCATGCTAATGTCATGAGCTTCTTTTATGGTTGTGACCTTCATGTTAAATCTCTTAGGTAGAGATCTGAGAGTTTTTCTCACCAAATTTTTTCTAGACATTGTTTCTCCAAGAGCACTTGAAAGATTAGTTATTTCAAGGATATTAATATGAAAATCATAAATACTTTCATCATCTTTCATCCTTAAGTTTTCAAATTTTGTGGTGAGCAGCTGGAGTCTTGACATATTGACTTTGGAGGTACCTTCATGAGTAGTTTTGAGAATATCCCAAGCATCTTTGGCAAAAATGCAAGTATTGATCATTCTGAAGGTGTTTTTGTCAATTCCATTGAATATGGCATTCAAGGCTTTTGAATTTTCCAGAGTAATCTCGTCTTATGGCTTCAATTATCCAGTATCATTCTCATCCCTGTCCTTAAAAATAGTATGTTTCCATTCTCTTAGAACATCTTTCCAAGCCTTGTTGTCTAAAGACTTCAAAAAAGCTATTATCCTTGACTTCCAATAATCATAATCAGTTATATCCATAACGGGTGGTCTGTTCACAAAACCCACCTCATTGTCCATAATACCAGAAAGTATCTTTCCCTGGATCTCATCCAAATACAGAGCAGGATGCCTGCCCTGATACCAATTGAAATTTTGGTATCAGATATGTGATGTCGAAGGCGATGTCACGACATTACTATCTGAGTATTAAAAAATAAAAACAGTATAAAGAAAAGCAATAAAAACACAATGGATTCTTAACCCAGTTTGGTGAAAACTCACCTACTATGGGGGCTACTAAGCCAAGAAGGAAATCCCTTATTAGTAGTATCTATTCAAAGCCTAAACAGTCCCAGTTTACAACTTCTCACTTGAACCTACCCAGTGCAACTTCTACCTATCAACATCTGGATTTGAGAAATCACCATCTCATTCCCCCCTCAATCACACACTATGATAATCAATCAATTTTTTCCCAAGAAAACAAAAGAACACTCTTCCAAAACACAACACCTTTGATCTTGCTTAAAAGCTTTGATCAAGAACAAACACTCATGCTTAAAAGCTTAGAGTGGACAAAATTACAACTCAAAAATCAGTCCAATTCAAACATCTAGGTAATGTATGAATGGCTTACAAATAAAACACACGCACAAAGAAAATCCTAACACTCAAAAGGACTTTGCTTTACACAATACAAAATATTCCGTCAACAGTAATTAGGTTAAACATCCAATAATATAGAGTATTCTGAATGGGCCTGGATCTAATCAGAAACTTCCTCAAAGAGATCACATGAATCAGGCAAGAAAAGATCTTCAATAGTCTCCAAAAACTAATGCTTAACAACTTTTGTATTTGAAAGCAAAACTCCCTTGATTTTTGTATATTCTGGAGAAAATCAAATGACTAAATACCTGCTAAAAATATACAAAAATTAAATCAAAACTTTATGTATTAGAAAGTTCTAGAACTGTCAAGACAAATGTTACAACATCTGAACTAACATCACACAAAAACTGCACACCAAAAGATCTTCAAGCATGTCAAGGACATCTTAAAAGACATCAAGACAAATGATAATGTTTTTCTACATATGCAGTCAACCAAGAACCTTCACTTAGCATCTAACTCGATCGGTCCCTTTGTTATCCTACGACGAAATGATATCCATATATCCTTCACATTTTTGTCGGTCTTCAACTCAATAAGGTTGTGTTTTACCCTCCCGTCAATATTAATTCAATTTTCACGAAACTCGGTCTTTCTCGCCTTTTTTTAGGCATCAGACAACAATTCATTCAACTTGGACGTAAGACCGACAAGAGACGTTGTGTTATCCGGAAGCAGAAACTATACATGAGGTAAAGCTCCGTTGAAGTACGCTTTTGCCTTAATCAAAATTAAGGAAGAGACTTTTTTTGAGATGTTCTTATCAAAAAACATATGACCCCCTATTTATACAACTTTTCATTTATTATGGACCATGCAAAATTGTTGGTGCAATCATAGTTATTCCAAATTGTCGGCAAAATCCTGAATGTCCAAAAAATCAAACAAACAACATTATAGGAAATTTCACTTAGGTTGAAATTTTTGATATCAACTAGTAAATTTCAAATTTCTGGAATTTAGTGTAACATACTGAAAATTTCAAAATTTCCGGTATTCCAGAAATTTAAAAAACACTACCGAAAATTTTGAACAGAAATTTGGACCAATTTTTAACCAGAAACAATTTTTAAAATATGAAAGTATGGAGGTGACAAATATAATTTGGGGGTGGCAAGTTAAAATCTAAATTTGCATGTAAATATTAGCTACTTTGGGCCATGGGTGTATTTTGGGTTGATGAAACAAAATTATGTTGGTGTGGATATAATTGGAGCATTCTATTTGCCACCCATGCAGTTGTACTTGGCACCCCCCAAACACAATGAAAATACCAAATTGACCCTGAGACAAAACATTCCACAATTTTCCAAAATTCCGGAAAATTTACGGATTTTTAAAAAGTCGGGGACGATACCTAAAAGTTCATATAACTACTAGATATTTCAATTTTACAAGTTATAGCGGATATTACGGAATTGTCGGTATATATTATCGGAAATTTTATAGTTACCAGTATTTTTTACCGGGAATTCCAAATTTTCTGGTAAAATATACCGATAATTATTAAATGTCCGGTATTTTCAAGAATTTATTTTTCTTTGTATCGGGTTTTTGAAATTACCGGTAGTTAAAAAAACTTGTTTTGTACCAATAATTTGAAAAACCCGGTATTTATAAAACTTTGTATTCTACCAGTAATTTCAAATTCCCAATAGTTACCAAATATTTGTTTTATTCATTATCTTACTTTTTTTTATTTACAGTGAAATCCAAAGGTCGCAATGGTACTATCACTGGGAGATAGCTTGATCTAGCTGGAGGTGGTAGGGGTAGGGGTATGAGTGCTCTGGATGTTGAGTTTTCTCATGTACGAGAAGGACGGGTGGTCCCATCCAGTTCACACCAGAAGAGTTTGACAGGGCACTAGCTTCAGAAGACTTATGGTGAGCTTGTAGCAGTTGGTAGATATCAGGTTGCCGCTAGGGCGTACATGCTGCATGTAGTAGCATGTACTCTCTTTGTGGACAAGTCTGGTACATATGTCGATGCTAGGTATTTGTGTCTCTTTAGCCGTCTCGAGGTGCTCAACTGGGCGTGAGGGTGTGCAACACTGACCCAATTGTATTCTGTGTTTGGGGTGGAGACCCATTTTGACACCAGACAGCTTGCTAGGTACCTTAGTTTGTTACATGTATATTTTATTGTATGTTATTGCTTCTGTAATTATTTTTTACAAATATTATTATTTCTAATTTACTATTTTTTGTGATTACAGTGCTGGATCTATGAGAACTTCTCGAGCATATATGATAGGAGGGTCTTGCCTTGTGCATCAGGGGACCCACAAGCGAAGATGTGGAAGGCGAGAAAGTCACACACTGGTGGTTTAGCTGAGTACAGGCGGCGACTGGATGCGCTTACAGTTAAGGATGTGATATGGACATCGTACGACGCTCATAGAGTACACTGTAAGTTCGAAAATTCGTCCTTATACTCTGGATATATGTGGTGGGAGACTTTGGTTTCCAGACACCGGACTAAGAGATGTCTACGTCAGTATGGATACATTCAGTCTATACCACCAACAGTTCTTAATACACCACTTGAAGGTATTGATTGGTGGTTTCAGAGTCATTTTCTTAACTCTGGTCGTGCCATCCTAGCTCGAGATGTACCTGGAATGGTACCTCATTGTATCAGATCCTCACATCACACCGCCTCTAGTTGAGGATGTATCTTCTGGTGATCAGGGACTTGTTGATGACACACATTCACCTCCTCCTTCTCTAACACATCACTCCGAGGACATGCAACAGTTTCAGATGATTGCAATGATGGTTGATGAACTCATGGAGTTGGTAGACCCAGATGGTGGCATTTATGTTGGATTGGCTCGGATTGCACACTTAGCCCGTGAGGGGTCTATCTAGATATGATTTGTATTATTTATACTATATGTACCATATGTATTATATGTATATTATACAGACATCTATGACATAATATTATATTATTTTGATATCTTCCTTATATTGAATTGATCTTGATTAAACAACTTAAACATATAACACATAACATTACAACATGATTAATAAATAAGAAAAACCTAAAAACTACCTGACGATTCAGGACGTTAGCATCTCCATTATTTCGTCAATAGATCTCGACAACTTCACATCAAACTCGATCGAACCCTTTATTAGCCTACGCTGAAAGGATCTCCACATTTCCTTGATGTCATCGTCGGTTTTCAACTCGATAATGTTGTATTTCACCCTACCATGTGTATCCTCTCAATCTTCGTGAAACTCGGTCTTTCTCATATTTCTATTGTCTCCTTCAGGCAATAATTCGTTCAACTTCGTCGTCAGGCCAGCAAAAGAGGTGATGCCACCGGGTAGCTTAAACTCTACAGGGCGGCAGCTTCGTTGAAGAAAAGTTCTGTCAATCAAAAGTTGAGGAAGAGACATTTTTTCAGATGTATTTAACCATAAGACTTAACCCTTATTTATACAAACGTGCATTAATTCTGAGTCACACAAATTGTCGGTCCAATCACAACCATACAAAACTATCGGTAAAATTGTGACCATCCCTAAAAAAATCCTAAAAAAACCCTACAAAAATAACTATTGGAAATTTCAATGGGATGTGAAGTTTCCGGTATAAACCTGCACATTTCAAATATCCAATTTTTTTTTGCTAAATATCAAAATTTTGAAATTACCAGTATACCGGTAATTTCAAATACACTACCGGGAATTTCAGAAAATACCGGAAATTATTTTTTGTTTACCAGAAATTTTATCCAGAGATTTAATGTAATGTTTTTAAGGACCATTTCTGCCATTATGAAAAATTAGGGGTGCTAGGTACAACTGGAGGTGATAAGTAGAATGCTCATATGATTGTTATTCATGATTAGTGCGTGAGTTATGAAATTTAAATTTGGTTAAATAACCATACTTTTAAGATTACGTGATTAATAGATGGATTACTATAAAGATAAGTTGGAAAGGTCTAATTTGCAGATTGTCACCACATTATTGTTCAAAAGTTAAGCAATCAATAATTCTAAAACATGATACTTTCTATGACTCACATAGTCCGAAAAACACAGCGATACTCACTCACACTCATTTACTCCCACATTACGTAGCTCACATAATCCACATAATATCTCATTTCACCTAATTTTTTTTTATTAACCAATTTCATCACTTCATTAATCAATTTTTTATATTTCATTAACCAACTTTGTTTTATTATAAAATATTATTGTTCATGCATTGTGCACGGACTGTTCATGTGTATGATATTGTTTACATGACATTGTTCATGAAACTATTCATGTACATTTTCACTGTTTATGATACTGTTCACCGTATTTGAGAACAATGCATATGGTGTAGGTATAAATGTGGTGTAGGAATAACATTGTTGTTATTTAATTTAGCCTTCAACTATTTTTTTAGATGCATTCTATAATTGACAAAAAATATTGTTTACAAATTTAAATGTTGAATGTGTCAATTTTTTTCCAAGTAGAGTAATGAGGTTTGGGTATATGTGAATAGGAAATCTTATCATATATTCCTACAATTATTCTTCCACCCTTATATTTTACACAATTTGACTATTATACCCCTCTATAAATAGTATAAGTTTGAAAAAATACATTTATTTTCATTTTGATTTTAAAGTTATACAATCTTACGATGTACACTGGGAGAAAGTCAATAATTTTTGTATGCCAAAGGTCTTTACTTGAAATTTAACGGTCCAATTAATCTCCGGGAGGTTTTACAAGTAAGTTGTATGGTCCACACTTTTTTAAAAAGTAGTACATCAGATAACCCGAACCTAAGTTATCCAACTCTTTCCAAACAAGAAAAAAAACTTAAGACTAGAAGTCTTATACTAAAGATATTCGACAATCGATTTTACTTGACCGGATGTCCTTAGTATAAGACTTTTGGGAGAGTTAATTTTTTTTACCATCAGAGGTCTTAAAGTAGAGTCATCTCGTGGTATTTTTTATTTCTTCAAATTCTTCTTAATTCTTTTGAATAACCCTTAATTTTAAATGTTATTTATAACGAGGACCGAAGAAAGAATTGAATATTCCAGGTCATGGAAGTAAGCTGATATAGTGGGTTTCACAATATCTCCCATCTATGATAGATGGTTGGTTGAATGAATATGATTTATCTTCACTCTAGAGAACCAATTTAAATAGAATTGGTGTCAACTTGGTATCTTCTTTAGTTGAGAGATAACATTCAGATACATCTTTATTTCATTTGTCATTTGGTGAAATGACTATCACTTTTGATGATTTTTCTTGCCTTCTCACCTTCCTATTATGGGTGATTTATAGGATGTCTCATCGGGTGCCAATGAAGAAGGTGTTGTTACTCTTGTTATTGGCATTTTGGCATGGACCATATAGGATAATACACATGAGGTCTTTGATTATAGGGATACACATTACATACTAGAGTGTCTTTATGGTTTATTTAAGCATCATCTAGGTCTGCCACAATCCAACTATCCCATATGATCTTACAGGATGATGTTGGTCGACTCCATTATTTTTTATGACATGAGTTTTAGTTTTGTAGAGGTAAATATCTACCTCTTTTTAGGAACCTCTCGGGATTTCAGAGATATAGTCGGGGCACAACTAATTTGACCATATTGTACATGTTTTTAGAATGTGGCTCCATGTTCACATGCAAACAGTTTAATGGATACGCTATTCAGCTATAGGTATACACTTTCTTACTATTTACTTTTACTTGTGTATTTTTTTGTGTATTATTGATAATACTAATGTTGTAATAGTGTTGAATACTATCAGACCCTATTTTTCCCCCTAAGATTTTTCATATTTTTCATTTGCATTTTGCATACAAACAAGATCACACACTGGTTCGTCTATCCTTTTTGGTCGCAGGTTTATGCCTCACGGGGGATCACCATTGCTTTTGTTTGTCTTTTATTTGTTTATGTTTACTAACCATTAATTAAAATCTAAAGATATTTTGTTTTCTTTTATTAACATTTTCATGGGAAGAACAGGTCAAAAATACCAAAAATAGTAGTTCCTCAACTCAAACGAATCTCATATGAACAAAGTCAAAGTTGATCCACAAACAATTCAAATTTATCTGATAAAGGATTTCCCAAAATTAATTGATTTATTCAAGGGATTCCAAGGTTCATGTGTTTATTTCCATTCCTTCTTTGACAAGCAAGATAACCGAGCCAAAAGCACAGCAGTGCAACAAAAGCAAATATTTTTCAAATTTTGCACTAAGTAATCAGTTAACGCCCTGGTAGTAACTGTTTACTAGCACAAATTTGAAAAATTGGCAGCAAATTCAAATTTTGTGATTTTGACACCAATTTCATTTTAATCATATGTGGAATATTCTAGACCATCTCCATTTAATTTCCATACATCATCAAAACTAATTCCCACCATGCACCTTCATTAATCACCACACTTTTGATAATTCCCTCCAAATTTAATTACCAAGCCTAATTTTGATCTTCCAAGCCTAATTCCATTCCACCAAATTCTCAGGCCTAAACTCTTTAAATAGAGACATTTTCTCATTCATTTCTCAAGCTTTAGAGAGCCAAAAAACCTCTTGCAAAATATATCCCCAACTACCTAAATTCACCAAAGCTCAATTTCTTATTTTGAAAATTATCAAGAATTTGCATTGAATTATTGAATAACTTTGATCTAAATCTTCATCCTTTTCATTTTTCTTCATTAATTACAGTAGATCAAGCTTGCTCTTGGAGTAATTTGGAGTTTGTTATTGGTAATTCATCTTCTTCCATTGTTACACCTACATCTTCATCATCCACAATGTAGATCCTTGTTGATCTTGGTGTGTGATCCTTTGGATATTGTGTTACATTTTGGTTGATGGTTTTTGATGTTTTCTTACTCTAAAATTCGTGCAAATTCGGATCTATGATCTCAAGGTGTTTGAAAAATATTTTGAAAGGGGATCATGCTGAATTTTGCCTATTTTTTTGCTACTACGCGCAGAGTAACCAGTTACCATCCTGGTAGTAACGGGTTACTCTGTGTTAATTTTTTTAGAAACTACATTTTTGAACCAAGTAATCGGTTACTAGCCTGGTAGTAACCGATTACTCTGAAGCATAATTGATTTTTCCCTTGTTTTTGGGGCTATTTTGGTTCTTTTTGCTCCCTCTTCACATCTCTTCTTATTTTTTTTTACCTTGAGAGATATTTTTGGGACTGATTTCTCTTTAATTTCAATAGACTTTGGGTGTAGATTAGAGGAGTTATTGTTCATTAATTCAAATCGATCTATAAGTGAATTATCTAATTCACTTTAGGCGCTTTAAATTAGTGATATATTTTCATACCTTGAATCCACTAAAATGAGTAATTGAACTTAAAGATGAACAATTACCATAAATGTAACTCAATTTGGTATTCATCCTTATTTTTGTGTGGCATTGCGTTCGGATGGCGATTTAGATATCATTTGTCTCGCATGTATTAGCACTAACATCATTAACCTTAATTGGTTTTGACCGACCTCATTTGTAGGATAATTACTCCGTAAATTACTCGGTGATTGCTTAACATAGACTTAAATGTGCCCCTACTTCGGAATAAAAATCCAATTGGATACTTGCACTTTCGTGGACCGAACCTCGTGTTGGTTGCATCACCAAAATGTTGGTTAATCATTTGCATTAGATCAACGACTTTTGAAGCTTGATGCGTAGTTGCTTTGGGTATCCCAATCTTCTTTCAAGTCTTCATCAAATTTGGGTCTAATTGCATCGATTAATCACTATAGTGTAAGATACTAAGCGGAATCGGTTGCCTTTTCGGTTTTGACTCTAAGTGTTTTGTTACTCTTTTGGTTGTGGATGATTAAGTTCACCATACCAATATTATGTACATATTATTATTATACTACTATATTACTATTTTACATTCCTTCTCGCACCTTATCCTCTTTAATTTCTTTCTTGCTCCCGTATCTCCTTTATTTTTATCACGCTTTATCATCCATTATCATATTTATGTTTATGTTTATATATCTTTGTGCTTCTTCTTTTGTCCATTAGGACACAAAATATTAATAAAGGATTAAACCTCTAAATAAATTGTGATCTTGGACTACAATTACTATCTTTTGCATTGAAATTGGAGTTTTGGACTTATAGATCCTAGGACACTTTCCATTTGCTTTGATCATCATGGAGTTGGTACTTTAGCCTTTATTTGACCATTTGCTAGCTTATGCTTATAAGGATGGAACTCTTTTGCTTATGCTTGAAAGTATCATCAAGTTTGGTTAGATATTTCCTCATTTATCTCTTTTATTTTTATTTTTAGGATAACCTCTTCATCTCCTCCCCTTCTTCAATTTTCAAAATTTCCTCTCTTTTTCAAAGGATTCTTATTTTCAAAGTTTCACTACTTTAATAAATCAAACCTTTTGTTAAGTGACTTTTACTTCTGTTTTTTATAATAAATGTCAATGAATTTAATCATTTTGACTTCAATTCAAAAATAAAAAGAACCAAACTCATTCAAGTGGTTTTATACCTTTGTGCACTTCTTTTTTTTCTTCACTTAATAAAATTAATCAAAACCAACAATTTTTCATTATTTGTACCACAAACTACGAGGTTTTAATCTTACATTACACATTATGGGTACGTAGGCATGAGACACAAGACTCGTCAAACACAAAAATATTAAAAAATAATTTTTTTCTCATCCCTCAATCTCATTTAACAAACTATTTTCAAACCAAAAACAATAAAATTTTCAAAGGACTCCCGTGGAGTACCACATACATCTTGGGTGCTTAAAACCTTCTCATTTTGTAACTAACCCCCTTACCTTTTCTCTGCTTGATTCTTTTAGCTTTTAGCTTTTAGATTCATTGGAATTTATTTGCTCTTTTTTCCTTTTCTTTTTTGTAATAAAATAAAAGCGCGGTGGTGACTCTGTTTTCCTTGAGTTAAGTTAATTGATAGTTTACACTTATGATTTTAGCGTTACAGAAAAGTTGCGACTCTGCTGGGGAATAATCTCTAAGCGGGTTTGACCTACTTTGATTTATTTATTGCTTTGGTTTAACTTATTTGTTATTGCTTGTTCTGTTTTTGTTTGGTGATCCTATGTGAGTGAGATAGATCCTTACGCAGATTTGAGTGAACTTATGATAGAACAGTAATATATTCGAGGAGATAAATCCTTTTTAGGTTACAAATTTTTTTCAAGTAAAATTCTCAAATCAATGATCTAAGTATGTAAATTTCTCCAATTTCAGAAAAGTTAATTGTGACTATAAAAGTTTAATGATAAATTATTTAATATGTAAAAATGATAAAAATTAAAATATGTTAAAAAAAAATATAGGATGAGGACTATATATAGGAGGTAAATTTAACATTGTAACCAAACCATTTAGACCATGGGTGTATTTTGGGTATTATTTAAATTTCATAACTCACGCTATTCAAGTTTAGTGCGTGAGTGTTGGTGAGTTATGAAATTTAAATTTGGTTAAATATCATAGTTTTAAGATTGCATGATTAATAGATGGATTACTATAAAGATAAGCTGAAAAGGTATAATCTGCAGATCGTCACTACATTATTGTTCAAAAGTTAAGCAGTCAATAATTCAAAAAAAAAAAGGATACTTTCTATGACTCATATAGTCCAAAAAACACAGTCACAGTCACTCCCACAGTCCCTAGCTCACACAACCCACACAATGTCACCTTTCACCTAATCAAAAAACCTCACAAAAGTTAAACCCCACTGACCACTACTCACCCATTCATTCTTTTTAACCACACCAAAGCCAAAATAACTGCTACACCATAACACGACAAAACCACTCTCTACGTGGCACTTGATAACCAAAAACAGTCAAAATCTCTGTCCTTTATTACTCCTCCTCATAGCTGTAGCGGGCCCCACCATAACTCTCTTTCTGTACTATTCATTTTCTTCTCCTTCTTTTTTCCCTATTTATGTTATTACCTTTCTCCAACGTTATTCATTCGCCACCAACAACCTAAACACACTGCACAATTTAATAGTGACACCACAACAATATAAAAAATCAGAGAATGAAATATGGTTGGTCTTGGTGTAGTCCTAGAAGAAGCTGAATCCACGAAATACAACCACACTTTCATGAACAATAATAACACTCTTCATGTTATTAACAAAACTACCATGATGCTTAGCACAACCAAAACCAACGACAAAACCTCAAATCCTTTTAAGGTTTCATCTTTTCTTCACCATTGTTTCCTATGTAACAAAAAACTCTTACCTGAGAAAGATATCTACATGTACAGGTAAGTTCCATGGACCATTACGCCATATTCTCGTACATTGCTTCCTTGTCTAGATCTTATACACACAAAATATTTATGTTAATTTATTTATATGAATATTATTTATTTATTTATTTATTGCAGAGGAGACAGAGCCTTTTGTAGTGTGGATTGTAGGTGCAAACAGATTTTAACAGACGAGGAAGAAGCTATTGAGAAACAGAAATGTTCTTTGGATTAGAGTTTTTTTATTTTATTTTATTATTTTTCGGAAACTATGTTATTCCAGTTTTACCCCGGCTTTAATTTTGTAATGACATCATTGTCCTTTGTCTTTTATTTTGCTTCCTAGTATGAAGCCAAAATATCCTTTCAGCTATTAAATATTTTGGGTCCATTAAGTGTAAGATGAGGGGCTTTCTCTATGATGGTGGTGGTTCTTGCTATGCTTTTAACTCTACTTTAAGTCTAGTTATGCTTTCACTTTTTTTGGGTACAATTTATGCTTTTACTTTATTGTCTAAACATCATAGAGAAATGTTGGTTTTATATGTGTTTTTATTTTATTTATTTACTGGTTTATTGTGTTAATTATGATTAGTATTTTATTAGTTGGATTTAATACTAATTAATTCTGAACTGAAGTTGGTAATGTTATGGTCGGTTGTCCATTAGTTAGATAAAGTATGACAATTGTGCCAATAGAACACTTTGATCACATTTGGATCACATTTTAGGAGAAGCATGAGTAAATCTTAAAACTATTGTTTAGGAAAAGGAAAGAATATTGTAGTTTCTAGTGAAGTTTGTCTGACGTGTTTAAATTAATAACACTGTATGATTCTGTTTGAGAGATTCTCATGCATCCAGGCTCAAACACAAGAAAAAACTATATTTGTTATGATTAAAATGTAAAGTATAACATTTGTCAACAAAAAAGTTAAACATTTATGATAATGTTATACCGAATGTTTTAAAAATCCGATCAAATTGTCTTATTCAACCAATTTGATCTGAAATTGGAGGTGATTTCGGTTTGATCAGCCTTGTAAACCACACGTGCATCAAAACGTAAGTAAAATTGAAAAAATCAGATTGAAACGTTCAAAATCGTTCGAACTAAAAAATTGGAACCAATTTCGTAAAACCGCCTGATTTAAAGAAATGTCGGTCATTGACCAATTTTAATATTTTTTATAAGAAAAAATAAAACTATTAGCATCAATACTTAAAACATTTTCTCTTCAAAAAAGAAACTATTATGTAACACAAAACAAAAGAGCAACACAAATTTCTGAGTTATAACACTATCTTATATTATCATTGATTTCATAGTATTAAGTTTATAATATTTTTAAAATATTTATTTTATTAATTTGTGAACATATGATTATGTGATTTATCCATAAAATTTAGTTTATATTGTTAATTTATTTAATAAATGATTCGACCGTAGATTTAACCAGTTGAATCAAATGAAATTTGAACTGAAAATCTTACTAGTTCGATCTCCGGATCAGTTTTTAAAATATTGGTTAATTATGTTAGTAAAAATAAATAATTATAATTACTATTCTCATTTACAATAGTATCCTTTATTAATAAATACGAGTTTTGCTTCTCACATATGTTGATTTTCTGTTAGAGATTGAAATTTTGATTCACATCCTGTCTTTACATAGATTATTCAAATCCCCAAACGAGATTATATATAACTTGTATGCATATAAGAATGTGATTTTTAAATGGAAAAGAATCTTTTATTTGTAAAAAAATTAATAACTACCATGATACATATATGTCATGTGACTCTTCATCATCTTGAAACTTCGGTATATGTTTTCTTTTGAATTTGAATTAACAAACTCTCTTAACTATTTTGGATAGAAGAAACATATTTAAAACTTTGGTTGAATGAAGTTTTCTGAATTTGACCATTTATATCCTTGTCAATTTTGGATTCAATTTTAGAGATAAAACAAATGTTAACAATCATTTTCTTGTATCTAGTAAATACCCCTTCATTTAGATCCCCAATCACATTTTCTATTGGATTATATTTTTGAATTATCGTCGATGACCATTTGTTGTCAGGAACATTATCCTCTACGTCGTATGAGTTTTTGTCTTTAGGTGACCAAATGATATTGGTACCTTTATTTGGTATATCTAGTGTGACACTCTCCTTAAGAGCAGTGAACTCCTCATATTCTTCAATAATATTATTGTGTTGCATGTTGTCAATAATAAAATTGATAGACTCCATCATAAATATTGTACTATTATTGAATATTTGGTATGTCTTACTATTTGTAGAGTATCCCAAGAAGATTCATTCATCCCTTTTAGGATCCAACTTGAATATTTTCTCTCAATCAACAAGGATGTAACATTTGCTTCCAAAAATATGAAAGTATTTGACACTTGGATTTCTTCCTTTCCATAGCCCACAGTTAGTAGCTTTAGTTTTCCGTTGAATGGTCACACGATTGTGAATATGACATGTTGTGTTCATGGCTTATGCCCAAAAGTAATAGGGGAGATTTTTGGAATGAAGCATGAACCTAGCCATTTCTTGAAGTGTTCGATTCTTATGTTTAACAACCCTATTTATTGAGGAGTGATGGGGTCTGAAAAATCATGAGATATACCTTTAGAAGAACAAAACTCAGAGAAACTACAGTTTTCAAATTCCCTTCCATGATCAATACAGGTTTGAACAATCTTATCATTTATCCATTCTCACATTGCAGGCATTGGAGTATGCTTTCAAAGGTGACAAAAGAATGTGTTTTTTTATCGAAGAAAGTTAACCCAAGTGTACCTTGAGAAGTCATCAATACAAACAAAGATATATTTTTTCCACATAGGCTTTCTACTTGCATGGTTTCTATGAAATCTACTGTAGTAACTCAAGAACTCTGGAGGTAGTAAGATGTTAAATCTTTTTGTGTGTCATCTTGATCTGTCTACCTATCTTACCGTCTCCACAAATCTTCCCTACTTTAATCTTGAGATTAGGAAGACCAATGATGGGATTTTATGAGGCAATCTTTCTCATACTTCTAAGATTTAGATGACTAAGTTTTATGTACCACAATTTAGTTTCATCCACCTTGGAGATCATGCAAGATTGAAGTTGGTCTTTTGATTGAGAACACTACAAAAGAAATTTTATGATAATCTGTCTCTTTCATTATTTGTTCATGATGTTTGAAATTGATGCTTAATTCTTGATCACGTTGTTTGTTATTGCTGGTGAGGTTTGTAGTGAGACCTCAAACAAGGAGAACATAATCTAGTGTAGAGAGAACTGGGTAATCCTACTTTCCATTTCCAACGATTTTTTCTTTAGATCCATAACTGAAAATAACATAGTTATTGGAGTAAGAATTTAAGAATTTTGTGGGAGGAAGACATTGTTGTTCATGATGACAAATTAGGGTTCTCATAAAAATCATGGTGATAAGGAGAGAGAAAATAGTTGTCATTATTACTCTTTTAAACGACCTCTATCACACGCTAACTTACCAAATAGTGTTCGGAAACATGATATATATATATATATATATATATATATATATATATATATATATATATATATATATATATATATATATATATGAGAGAGAGAGAGAGGATATTTGACACCGGTGTCAAAATAATAACTTTGACACCAAATTCAACCATTTTTTCTTATCAATTCAAAGGCTAAGATGAATTCACTTAAAACTAACACATGAGTTTTTTTAAGGGAATTTATCATAGTCATTGGATTGATAAGAATAAAAGGGTAGGATTTAGTGTCAAAGTTAATATTTTGACACCGGTGTCATATATATATATATATATATATATATATATATATATATATATATATATATATATATATATATATATATATATATGAGATGTATCTAGTGAAAAAGGGTAATCTTATATTACAATGAGAGGAAAATATAACAACCGTTTGATTTAAAATAAATGGTTGAGATTTATCTAGTGAAAAAGGGTAATCTTATATTACAATGAGAGGAAAATATAACAACCGTTTGATTTAAAATAAATGGTTGAGATTTAATATCTCATTATATGATCCTTGATGAATTAAAATGAGAGCACTTATATTTACAGAATCCATAATATATATATATATATATATATATATATATATATATATATATATATATATATATATATATATATATATATATATATATATATATATATATATATATATATATATATATATATATATATATATATTAAAGAATCAAAATAGATTCTGTAAATGTAAGTGCACTAATTTTAATTCATCAAACTTTCAATGCTTTCACTTTCTTTCCTTTAAATATAAGTGCTCTAATTTTAATTCTATCAAACATTCAATCCTTTCACTTTCTTTCCTTTAACCTTCTATTCCAATCCAAACAAATCATTAGGTTGATAATTGAAATCATCCTTCCACTTTCTTTCCTTTAGCTTTCTATTCCAATCCAAACAAATCATTAGGTTGATAATTGAAATCATCCTTCCACTTTCTTTCCTTTAGCTTTCTATTCCAATCCAAACAAATCATTAGGTTATAACTGAAGTACAACATTGATTGGGACAAGTAAGTCATATAGGGAGTTCTATGCTTTAAAATTTTAATATTCTGTTAACTAATTTTTGATAATGTGATAATGTGAAATTTTAAATTGAAAAGGGTAATTTATAAAATTATAGTATCTGTTTTGTTCTAAAATATCGGCTGACTTTTTTTAGTGGAACCAACATTGCCAGTCAAATTATTTCGGTGGATTCATACTTCAGCTTATAATACTCTATGTAATTGTTTGCAAAAATTTATATTCAACAAATTTTAAACGTTGCATATAACACGAAAACATTCACACACAAACCCAGATATTCGTTTTCAAAATTCAATCTATTTTTAAAATAGTCAACCAGGAATAAGAACCTTGGAATATTACTTTTGTATGTGCCAATTCATTTCTTGAAATTTGCAGCTCTGAACCACAGAAAGAGAATCAACCAGAGATAAATATAGTTAAGCAAATGTAATTGGAATCTGATGTTGTTTGTCATTATTCTTTTCATTAGTCCTTAAATATTTTCTTATTCAAAGTATACAAATAAGAATTCACATTATTTTTCTCTCTTATGCTCACTCTCCTAATCGGATCTCATGCATCACCCACTGCCCGTGATGCATCAGCTATACAATCTTTGGATCTAAAACAAAAAATTTCAAGTTTCTATACTATATAGAAGATCAAAATCCCTATCTTTCACACCATATAAACATTTTCCTGAATAATTTTGCAAAAATCTTAGTATTTATCGAAGAATGATTAAGGTCAAACATTCCACATAACCAAGAGTGTGTCCATGATAATTTGACAATGTACACACAGGTTTTAGAATCTGGAAATCCATAAATGTTTGCAAGATAATATACGCGGGGAATGGAAACAAAATTATAAGAGAAGCAAAAAAGAATTACCGATAGACGTGAATAGAATGAAACATAAAGGGAAGAAGAAAGATGATCGACAATTTGATTCATATCCAAACTTGAGAACCAGTTTGCATGAAATTAGATGTACAAGCACAAGAATGTCTTGTAATGAGTTTGTGTCATGGATTTAATACATACAAGATGAAGAATTAATATAACAGCATAATCACAAGACAATTCTCGCAGTTGTCAACCTTTTTTGTTTCCATCAAAGTAAGGCTAGCCAGACTTGAAAAGCAAAACCGCTTTCTGGTCCAAATAGAAATAAACAAAGTGGTTTGTTTCATGTGTCACATAGGAACCTGCAAAAAGAAAGAAATTTACATGAACGCGCTTCAATCATTATCTTGGTTTGTCATTTGAATCATTGAAACACCCAATAAAAGAATATCATTAGGCTTAGCAGTTGGCAGAACCAAACAATTATATCATCATTTGTTTTAGTAGTCTGAGTTTTGTCTGAAAAAGAAGATTAAATAGAAATGGCATGATATCTATGGGTTTGGTTGTGCATTGCAAAAATGGTATAGGACTTGCATCAACAACTTCATGATTTTGATATCTAAAACAGGAGCTAAATCCAAGCTATGATTGTGCGGGACTGCTAACCCCTGTAGCCCCTCCATCCCTATGAAGCCCTTCTAATAGTTAAGATGTGGAGAATGACAGAATAGTAATCAGATACGCAGATAACGAAAGTTGCAGACTCAAGTTGAGCAAATAGTGAATTTTATGTACACATTCACAGTAATAAAGAACTCGAGATTCAGAATTGACTTCTTTTTTCCGTATTATTATAAAAATAGTATATTGGTTTATGCCAAACAGAACATAAAAACAGTATTATTATAGAATATATAAAAGTATAAACCCTACTCTCAGATTTATTAGCATTCATATCACCAATTGACACACATGCCTGTTCTATTCAGTAATATCAAAAGCATAATTTGAAATTAGAATCATATATTACATATGCATTACTTTCATGAAGAAATTGTTTACCATATGAGAGGCGAGAGCATACAACTGCAGTAAACAACATTAAGATAGAAACAACAAAATGTTGGATGTCGGAAAGATACAATCTAGTAAACTGTAAATGAAAACTGTTTTGGTGTACTAGTAGTCATAGAAACTGCTCAATTTGATAACACTCTTAAAACTTCTTAAGGTCCTATCTTGTCAAACCTATTCTGTTCCCAGCATACTCAACCTAATCTGAAATCAGCAAATTCAATACTTTTTTTTTTCCATCAAGGGGAAACCAAAGAGAAATGACTTCAAAATGGTACTATAAAATGACATAGCTATTCCATCGAAGAGGAAAAGAACACAATAAATAAATAAACCTGCAAAGAACACATAATACTAAGTGGTCCTGTACTCCTGAGATCGAACTCAGCTGGACCACGTTCAATTGTCATCCAAGAGTTCCCAACTCTAGAATTACTCATCTCAAAAAAGCTATAACTCCTTAATTTGCACACAGATACCGGTAATAATTCGGGAATGTGTCGGTGTCCAGACACGCCGTTGATCTAAAGTGTTGATGGTGCAGAGAATTTAATTTTATAACTTTCAAAAAAGAAAGATCATTTAGACCTTCTATTTATTAACTTCAAACTTGAATTTCCACAGGGAAGTGGTGTATTCTGATTACAGAAACTACAAATTCAAGTAAAAAAAACAATGTGAAAAGTGAAAGCAATACAGCTTAAGCGATCAAGTGGAGCTCAAAATGAGCATCATTTGAGCTAGTAGCAACCACCAAGTAACAATGAACACAAAAAAAAGTAGGTAGAAAAATCTAGGTTTTCAACATTATTACTACTCAAGAGTAAGAAATTGGTAAAACTCAATAGCATTTGCAGAAGAAAAACAAGAAATCAAAGTAAAAAATGAATGAATTAAGCAAAGATTAGATCTAATTAAGGAAAAACGGAATACCGAAATTGCGACCGACGATACAATGCCAAGTAGGACCGTGCCTCTTATCAAACTCCTTCTTTATAGTCTCTGCAACATCTTTCTCTACGTTGTGCCTCTCAAAAGCCTAATTCAATTTCACAAGAATAACAATCGGAAAAGAGAAGACAGTGAAAAAAAGAGAGAAGAAAAAGTGAATGTTGAAGAGTAAGAGAGACTGAGAGAGACTAAGAGAGACTAACGAGAACGGCGATATCAACGGCCTCTTTTTGCATATCGGGGAGCATATCGGCGCTTTTGATTATGACTTTCTTGGTTGCGGGTGGCGCCGGAGAAGCCGATGCAGAAAGTGGTGACGGAACGAGTGGCTTTCGATCTTCGAGGTGGGGTTTGGCCATTAGAGATGCTCCTGCAACTATGTTGTGCTTCTTTGAGTCTTCGCTCATTTTTGTTTCCCTAATTTCTGAGATTGTGTGTGAGTGATAGAGGTGTGTAGAGAAAGAGAAAGAGAAGGAGAATCTGGTTCTTTTGGTTTTTAGAATAGAATTGTTGTTGTTTGTTGGTGATGCTTTTACTTTTTACTGCCTTTGAGTGTGATTGAATTGATAGTATGGTAAGTGTGGTGGATGGGATGGATGGGGCACTCACTCACACACCCTCTAGTAGACCTACAATCAATTCAACTAACTCTCTAACCTTAGTGAGATTTTGTTGGATAATTAATAAGTTGAATTTGAGTTTAAAGTTTAAATGAAATAAAATAACTTTATTGATTTTGAGTTTTTCAAGTGATAAAATGATTAGGTGAATGAGTTCGAAAAGTAAAATATATAAGAGCATCTCTAACCGTGAATTCATTTTTGGGTTCCTTGTGGGATCTATTAAGCCATGTCAGTTAGCTTGAAGCAACTCATTCAGTTTTTTACTCCAACGGAGCAACTCTAAAGAACTCATATTGGGTTTCACAATTTTACTTTATATATTAATATATTATTAATATTAAATTTTATATTAATAAAAATAATTATTTAAATTATTTAAATTAAAATTGATATAAAATAAATTAAATAAATAAATAAATTTTAGATATAAATTACATTTATAAAAAAATAAATTGAAAAAAAAAAAACAGCTAGTCGTTGAACGGCTAGTTTTCAATTCAAAAAAGAAAGAAAAGTTACATTGAAATTGATATAAAAAAATAGAAAAAATAACCAAAGAACGTTGTTTGTCTTTACACAATTTGACAGTCTGACAATGAAATTTGGGGTGTCACGCTGACGACCAACCCAAGAACCAAACAAAAACTAACATTGTAGTTGGTCTAAGTAAAAATGATATAATTAATTTTTAATATGCCTTTAACAATATTATTAAGAATGTTTAATGCTATAATTTGTTTGTTTCCATGTGTATAATTATATGCAATCATCTATAGGAAATAAAGTTGCGATCATTTGTGCTAGAATCGACAAACTTGAGTAATTAATCATCTTCACCCAAATAGAATAAGTTATCATCTTGGCCTCCAAAGAGAGGAAATGATTATTTGTCCCTAGAAAAAAATGACCATATTTACGTTGAAGTCAACTAGGTTGACCATTTACCTCAAGCCAATACATGATCCTTTGTACTTAAACAAACATGATCATTTATAGTCAAAGCAAATGACCACATGTACACTAATGTAGAACTTATCAGATGTACCCAACTGATAAAACCTACTATGATGTATCAGCATTGAGAAGTTTCTCTAAACAATCACATCATGACAGTTTGTTAGTACTATGAATGAATTGATAAGGATCAATACAAGAAATGAAAGATATGGATTCTATACAAATCGTACAATTCCAGCGACCATATTCTCATAAGACAATTGATTAGGAAAAACATGTGGTTGACAAATATGAATTTCTAATGCCTATATAAAGGGCGATTTCAAATGTTAAAGGTGGAACAATCACGACTAACTAATTTCACTATTATTGAATCGTTATAATAATGTTTTGAATATTTGTGAGCTTTGCAAAACATTGTAATATTATACAAGAACAAACACCTAGACACATGTGCGCTTTTATTCATTATTATTTTTTAAGAAAGTTAAATAGCTGTAACTAAGTTGTATTTAGTTGATCATTCTATATGAGTTGTTGTAAACAAACATTCTTATGATTTCACAAGACCTCTAGTGTGAGGCAAGAAAATCATATAGTGTGAGAAAAATAAACCCATAAATTTGTAACGCAAGAAAGTCCTACAGCATGAGACAAGAAAATCTAAGACAAGGTTGTCTTAGTGGTTGTTTGTAATCAAGTGTGACTATAGTGTGAGACAAAGAAATTTAAAACTAGATTGTCTTCGTTGTTGTTTGTAATCAAGTGTGATTATAATAAAAATCTCTCAAGTGTTAGGTGTGTTAATTAACCTTTAGTTAACAAAGGTGAACCAGTATAAATTCTATATGTCATTTTCTCCCTCTGTCTCTTTACTGTTCTTTGCATTATGTAACACCCCAAAGTCGATTTTAATTATATTGATGTGTTTTCTTGTGAATTTTGATGTTTATGAGGTTATTTGATGTTTTGTGAAGTTTGAGGGTAACTTAATATTTTAATAATAATTAGAATAATTAAGTATATGGAGTTTAATTTATTATTTGAGATTAATTAAATAAAATAAAAGGAATTAGAGGATAAGGGCGTTGTGGTCTTTTGGTTGAGGATAAGTGAGGATTTTATGGGGAAAGACTAAAAGAAGTCCTAGGGGCAAGAGTAAAAAAAGAAGGGAAAATCGGAGAGTACGATCATTTGAAACAATCACACTTTTGGGAAAAGAGCTCTGGAGAAGAGGAGAAAAGTTAGGGCTTGAAGGTTGGAAAGAATTGCGAAAAGTAATCGAAAGCTTACGAAAATTAAGGTATGGGAAGTATTTTCCTTTCGATAATATAATGTGGGAATGAAATTGTTTTTTTTTTGTGGCTGTAGTTTAGGGAATATGGTTTTGATTGATGATTTTGTGTTGTTAATGATGAATTCATAATGATTTTGATGAATACGATGATATACATGATGTAGATGATGTTATTATGATGAATGTTGTTGTTAATGAGGTTTTCTAATGTGATACTGTTGAATTGTGGGGTTTAGAGGGATTTTGTCGCATAAGGAGAAGGCTGAAATCGCAGAAGAATTATGCAGAAATCGCGAAGCTCGCTTAGCGAGAAGAGTCAAAGAGTTGGGCGCTTAGCGAGTGTGATGTCTCGCTTAACGAGCCCTAAAAAACTTGGAAAATGTTTTAATTTTGAATAAGGTAGTATGTTCTAAGTGGCCATGACGTTGTAGAGTTGTCACATGATGTGTCTTGGAAACTATATAAGTAGAGTTGGTAATTAAGTGATGTATGATGAATTACTTGATGTTATTCGAGTTATGATGTATGATTTCATGATGTAGGGATATGATGTAGGATAAGTGTGTTGTATGATGTTCCATGAGTATGTACATGATGTTATAAATGAGTATGAGGAATGATTGTTTAATAATGAATGCAGATGCAATGTTATGATGTTTCGAGGATGATGTATGTATATTGCGTCTTGCATTCATGGCATTGAAATTATGAGGGAACTTCGGCCCATTGGTAGCTTCAATCCCATTATGTGGATTGAAGTGATATGATGTTTATGATATGCTCCCTTAGGGGAGGGTTGATGGCCCAGCGTCCATCACATGAGGATGTTTCGGTACCACATGCATTATTAAGAGGTTGCATTTCATTCTAAATGACATAGCATGAGTGCATTGATGTTTTGGTAATGATGAGACATATTTGATGATGTATATTAAATGAGCATGATGAATATTTCTATGACGTGATGATGATGATGATATGTATAAATGAGCTGTAAATGAATTGTTGTTGTTGTTTTGTTTTAAATTCTTATTTCTATATTATATTATGGAATATGAATTTACTCACCCTGCTTGCCTTCTGGTGATGGTCTATTATATCATCCTGCAGATAATCAAGGTTAGCTCGGTGTGTGCTTAACTCAGAGATAGTGAGTCGTCGAGTTAGTTAGAAATGGAGTCCTGTTATGTGTCTAGTAACATCGGGATGAGTTTCGCTTGAGTGTTTATGTTTTAATTGGATTAAGATGTTATGTTTTGGTTTAAGTATTTTGATAAAATGATGTTTGAGATAATTCTTGAGTTTTGTTTTATAAAAGAAGATATTATGAATTATTGGTTTTTCTGCCGCATATTTATTGAGAAAAGAATTATGGGGTTTGTTGATGTTTTTATGAACCCATGTTATGGGACATGACTCTATGTGATGTTATGATTTTTCTTTAAGAAGTAATGTGATGCCCTTTTATGAGTTGCACTCTGATAATTAATTTAAAATTGTTTGATTTGTGATGGGGTAGAAAGGGTGTTACATTAGTGGTATCAGAGCAGGTCGGTCTGTCGGTCGTGTCGTGTCAGTCGTGTCTGTTATTGAGTTTGAGTGTTTTGAGGATTGAGTTGTTTTCTGATGTTGTTGGTGATTTTTAGAATGGCTTCAAATCATGTTCTTGCGGATGCGGTAGCTACACTTGCTCAGGCTACGACGCTGAACAATGTTCGAGATGAGTTTCATGCTTTGGGGTTTTTTTAGAGAAATAATCCGCCTAAGTTTGAGGGTTCTAATGAACCGGAGAACGCGCACAAGTGGTTGAAGGAGATTGAGAAGATTTTCAGGACTATGGCATATTCCGATGCTCAGAAGGTGCAGTTTGGCACCTATATGCTGGATGAAGAGGATGAGGATTTGTGGGATAATACCCGTCAGAGACTAGAGGGAGTTGGGGGTTTCCATAACTTGGAACGTGTTCAAAAGAGAATTTATGAGTAAGAATTTTCCTGAAGACGCTCGTGGCAAGGAAGAGGTAGATTTCTTGGAACTGAAGCAGGGGAATATGGTGGTGGCAGAGTATGCTGCCAAGTTCGAGAGGTTGGTGAAGTTCTGTCCTCACTACAACAGTGATGATGCTGAGTTGTCTAAGTGTTTAAAGTTCGAGAATGGACTGAGACCGGAAATCAAGCAAGCGATTGGTCGTCAGCAGATCCGCAGGTATGTCGAGATTATGGATAAGAGTAGGATATACGATGAGGATAATAGAGCTCGATCTGCTCACTATAAGCAGGTGACTGAGAAAAGAGACAAGGGTCAGTTTTGAGGGAAGCCTTATGCGACTCCAAATGATAAGGGGAAGCAAAAGGGTAATGATGGGAAGGAGCTAAGTGGGGGAGCGAGTTCTACTCCTCTCAAGTGCTACAAGTGTGGCAAAGCAGGTCACAAGTATGATGTGTGCACTGATACTGTGATAAGATGTTATAAGTGTGGTAAGAAGGTCCATATGAAGAATGAGTGTACGAGTGCTGAACCAACTTGTTTTAATTATGGCGAAGAGGGACATATTAGACTCAGTGCCAGAAACCGAAGAAGGTTGCTACTACGACTCAGACTACTGGTAGAGTGTTTGCTTTGAGTGGCTCAAATTCTTAGAAGAAAGACAACTTGATATGAGGTACTTGTTTTATTAAGGATGTTGAATTGATTGCTATAATTGATACTGGAGCTACTCATTCATTTATTTCGATTGAGTGTGGGACCAGGTTGAATTTACCCTTGAATGTTATAAATGGTAATATGTTGATTAAGATGTATGTTGACGGTTCAGTTACGACTAACCGTGTGTGTTTAAAATATCCTCTAACCATTTATGGTAAGGATTTCTTGATGGATTTAGTGTGTTTTCCTTTGCGCCATATGGATGTTATTCCGGGGATGAATTGGTTATAATTTAACTTTGTGCATATCATCTGCTATGCAAAGACGGTGGAGTTTCCTGACTTTAGTGATTGTGGGGAGATATGTTTCTATCTGCAAGGCAAGTGGATGAACTTCTAGAGGATGAAGTCCAAATGTTTGCTTTGTTTGCGGCGTTGCAAGTGGATCGTGAATAAGTGAGTGTTGAATTACCTATTGTCTGAGAATTTCTTGATGTGTTCCTAGACGACATTAGTGATTTACCACCGGAGTGCGAAGTAGACTTTGTTGTGGATTTATTACCAGGTACTAGTATAGTGTCGATGGCTCCTTATCGGATGTCAGCTTCAGAACTGAGTGAGTTGAAGAAACAACTTGAAGAACTTCTTGAGAAGAAATTTGTTCATCCGAGTGTTTCTCCGTGGGGTGCTCTTGTGTTGTTAGTTAAGAAGAAGGACGGTAGTATGAGGTTGTGCGTCGATTATCGACATCTGAATAAGGTAACTATTAAGAATAAATATCCACTCCCGAGGATTGATGATTTGATGGATCAGTTGGTGGGAACGTGCGTTTTTAGCAAGATTGATTTGAGGTCGGGTTATCATCAGATTCGAGTTAAAG
Organism: Lathyrus aphaca; assembly: GCA_963966055.1. NCBI lineage: Eukaryota > Viridiplantae > Streptophyta > Magnoliopsida > Fabales > Fabaceae > Lathyrus > Lathyrus aphaca. The sequence continues at coordinate 540,297,396 of OZ014522.1, read as the reverse complement.
CATATGATATTCCGAAAACATCGTTTCGAACGAGGTATGGTCACTATGAATATATTGTAATGCCTTTTGGTGTATCTAATGCACCTGGTGTATTCGTGGAATATATGAATCGTACTTTTCATGAGTATTTGGATAAGTTTGTGGTGGTTTTTATTGATGATATCCTAATCTATTCCAAGTCAGAAGAGGAACATGAGGAACATCTGAGGATTGTATTACAAGTGTTGCGAGAGAAGAAGCTTTATGCTAAATTGTCTAAGTGTGAGTTCTGGTTGAAGGAAGTAAGTTTCCTTGGCCATGTGATTTTTAGTGGTGGGATTTCAGTGGATCCTTCGAAGATTGATGTTGTATTGAATTGGGATACTCCGAAGTCTGCTACCGAGGTCAGAAGTTTTCTTGGGTTGGCTGGTTATTACCGAAATTTTATAGAGGGGTTTTCTAAGTTGACATTGCCTCTGACGCAGTTCACTCGAAAGGGCCAGGCTTATGTATATGATGTTGCTTGCGAGAAGAGTTTTGTTGAGTTGAAGAAGAGGTTGACTACTATTCTTATTTTGATTTTACCGAATCTGAATGAATCTTTTGTGGTGTATTGTGATGCTTCGAAGATGGGTCTTGGTGGTGTTTTGATGCAGAATGGTCAAGTGGTTTCCTATGCTTCTAGACAGTTACGTGTTCATGAAAGGAACTATCCTACCCACGATTTAAAGTTAACATCCATGGTTTTTGTGTTAAAAATTTGGAGGCACTATCTGTTTGGATCGAGGTTTGAGGTATTCAGTGATCATAAGAGTTTGAAATACTTGTTTGATCAAAAAGAACTAAACATGAGGCAGAGGAGATGGTTAGAGATGTTGAAAGATTTTGATTTTGATTTGAGTTACCACCCTGGTAAAGCTAATGTGGTTACAGATGCTTTGAGTAGGAAGACTTTGCATATGTCAATGTTGATGGTGAGAGAACTTGAGATTATTGAGAAATTCAGAGACATGAGTTTGTTGTGTGAAACTTTGTCTGAAAGTGTGAAGCTGGGTATGCTGAAATTGACGAATGATATTGTGGAGGATATCCTTATAGGACAACAAACAGATTTGAAGTTGGTTGATCATATGACTTTGATTAACCAACGTAACGAAGGAGAGTTCCGAATTGATGAAAATGGTACAATGAGATTTCAAGATCGTGTGTGTGTTCCTGATATTCCAGAGTTGAAGCAAAGTATTCTTAAAGAAGGACACCGAAGTAGGTTGCGTATTCATCTTGGTGCTACTAAGATGTATTATGATTTGCAGAAGTTGTTTTGGTGGTCGGGTATGAAGAGAGATGTTGCAGAGTTTGTGTATGCTTGTTTGGTTTGCCAGAAATTGAAGGTTGAACATCAAAAGCATTTAGTTATGATGCAACCGTTGAGTATTCCGGAATGGAAATGGGATGACATTTCTATGGATTTTGTGACAGGGTTACCAAAGACGGTGAAGGGGAATGATTCCATTTGGGTAATTGTTGATCGATTAACTAAGTCGGAACATTTCTTGCCGATGAAGATTAATCATTCCATGTCAAAGTTAGCAGAGATGTATATTGATGAGATTATGAAGTTGCATGGAATACCATTGAGTATCGTGTCAGATAGATATTTGCGGTTTACGTCGAGATTTTGGAAGAGTTTACAAGATGCTTTAGGAACTAAGTTAAGGATGAGTTCTGCTTATCATCTACAGATGGACGGTCAGACAGAACAAACTATCAAATCTTTAGAGGATTTGCTGAGGGCTTGTGTGTTGGATCATGCAGGTGTGTGGGATAATCATTTGTCATTGATTGAGTTTACTTATAACAATAGTTTTCATGCGAGCATTGGTATGGCTTCGTATGAAGCATTGTATGGGAGGCGGTATAGGACTCCATTGTGTTGGTATGAATCAGGCGAGAGTGTTATGCTCGGACCTGAGATTGTGAAAGAGACGTGGGAAAAGATTAAGATGATTCAGGAGAGAATGAAGACTTCTCAAAGTCGTCAAAAGAGTTATCATGATAAGAGAAGGAAAGCACTTGAATTTCAAGAAGGAGATTATGTGTTCTTGAGGGTTAATTCAGTGAATGGTGTCGGGCGAGCTCTGAAGTCCAGAAAGCCCACTCCACGTTTCATTGGACCATATCAGATTTCACAAAGGGTCGGAGAAGTGGCATATCAGATTGCATTACCATCAACACTTGCGAATTTGCATGATGTGTTTCATGTTTCCCAGTTGAGAAAATATATTACAGATCCGTCGCATGTGATTCAGATGGATGATGTTCGAGTAAAGGATAATTTGACTGTGGATGTTTCTCCAGTGCGAATAGATGGCAGAGAAATGAAGCGGTTAAGAGGTAAAGAAATTGCCTTAGTGAAGGTATTGTGGGATGGACCGGTTGGTGATAGTTGGACTTGGGAACGAGAGGATTAGATGAAAGATTTGTATCCAATGTTGTTTGCTTCAGGTACATTTTCGAGGACGAAAATTCTTAAGTGGGGGAGAGTTGTAACACCCCAAAGTCGATTTTAACTATATTGATGTGTTTTCTTGTGAATTTTGATTTTTATGAGGTTATTTGATGTTTTGTGAAGTTTGAGGATAACTTAATATTTTAATAATAATTAGAATAATTAAGTATATGAGGTTTAATTTATTATTTGAGATTAATTAAATAAAATAAAAGGAATTAAAGGATAAGAGCGTTGTGGTCTTTTGGTTGAGGATAAGTGAGAGTTTTATGGGGAAAGACTAAAAGAGGTCCTAGGGGCAAGAGTGACAAAAGAAGGGAAAGTTGGAGAGTACGATCATTTGGAACGATCACACTTTTGGGAAAAGAGCTCTGGAGAAGAGGAGAAAAGCTAGGGTTTGAAGGTTGGAAAGAATTGCGAAGATTTATCGAAAGCTTACAAAAATTAAGGTATGAGGAGTATTTCCTTTCGATAATATAATGTAGGAATGAAATTGGGGGTTTTGTGGTGTGGTTTAGTGAATAGGGTTATGATTGATGATTTTGAGTTGTTAATGATGAATTCATGATGATTTTGATGAATACAATGATGTATATAATGTAGATGATTTTATTATGATGAATGTTGTTGTTAATGAGGTTTTCTAATGTGATGCTATTGAATTGTGGGTTTTAGAGGGGTTTTGTCGCAGAATGAGAAGGCTGAAATCGCAGAAGAATTCTGCAGAAATCACGAAACTCGCTTAGCGAGAAGATTCAAAGAGTTGGGTGCTTAGCAAGCATGATGTCTCGCTTAGCGAGCCCTGAAAAACTTGGAAAATGTTTTAATTTTGAAAACTGTTTTTAAGGTTGTATGTTCTAAGTTGCCATGACGTTGTAGAGTTTCCACATTATATGTCTCGGAGGCTATATGAGTAGAGTTAGTAATTAAGTGATGTGTGATGAATTATTTGATGTTCTTCGAGTTATGATGTATGATTTCATGACATAGGGATATGATGTAGGATGAGTGCATTGTATGATGTTCTATGAGTATGTACAGGATGTTATAAATGAGTATGAGGATTGATTGTTTAATAATGAATGCAGATGCAATGTTATGATGTTTTTAGGATGATGTATGTATATCGCGTCTTGCATTTATGGCATTGAATTTATGAGGGGACTGTGGTCCATTGGTAGCTTCAATCCCATTGTGTGAATTGAAGTGATATGATGTTTATGATGTGCTCCCTTAGGGGAGGGTTGATGACCCAATGTACATCACATGAGGATGTTTCGGTACCACATGCATTATTAAGAGGTTTCATTTCATTCTAAATGACATAACATGAGTGCGTTGATGTTTTGTGTAATGATGAGACGTATTTGATAATGTGTATTAAATGAGCATGATGAATATTTCTATGACGTGGTGATGATGATGATATGTATAAATGAGTTGTAAATGAATTGTTGTTGTTGCTTTGTTTTAAATTATTATTTCTATATTATATTATGGAATGTGAATTTACTCACCCTGCATGCCTTCTAGTGATGGTCTATTATGTCATCCTGCAGATAATCAAGGTTAGCTTGGTGCGTGCTTAACTCGAAGATAGTGAGTTGTCGAGTTAGTTAGAAGTGGAGTCCTGCTCTGTGTCCAGTAACATCGAGATGGGTTTCGCTTGAGTGTTTATGTTTTAATTGGATTAAGATGTTAAGTTTTGTTTTAAGTATTATGATAAAATGATGTTTGAGATAATTCTTGAGTTTTGTTTTATAAAAGAAGATATTATGACTTATTGGTTTTTCCGCTGCATATGTATTGAGAAAAGAATTATGGGGTTTGTTTATGATTATATGAACCCGTGTTACGGGACATGACTCTATGTGATGTTATGATTTTGCTTTAAGAAGTAATATGATACCCTTTTATGAGTTTCACTCTGATAATTGGTTTAAAATTGTTTTATTTGTGATGGGGTGGAAAGGGTATTACACATTATACTTTGTGTTTAAAAATATCTTTATTTCAAACCAACACAATTCAAATCCTTTTATCATTGGTATGGATTTACCGGTCGAATAAAATTTCAAATGTATGATTTTTTTATTAGGTATTGTAAGGTCCTTGGTGACATGATGAAGGTAAAGTATATAAATTGGTCATTTTTTTTGTGTTTCATGGTTGCAAAAGTTAGAAGATAGATATGGTTTAAGCATTTGAGGGTTAAGCTTGTGAGTTGGGTTGCTAACATTTTGAAGCCCAATTTTCCCTTTCATGTAATAATAATAGTTGGACTAGAACTAGTTCTAATTGTATCTTAGCCTAAATATTTCTTGAGACAAGCCTGTATCAATAATAGATTATTTTGTTTCGATTAAAAAAGGGTAGTGTTCATTACACCCAATGTATTGATCACTAACCCTATGGTAACCTAAATATGTATTTCACATTATCCGGATTTTGAAATTTGATATCACCAATTATACAATAATTCTCTTCAGCAGAAAGGCACCCCCATCTATATTTTAAAAATGAGTCTGAATTTTAATCTTCAAACTTAATCCTTGAACAATATTGCATGTATGTTTTGGTTGTGTGTGTTAAGCATAAGGGTGAATCTAGATTTCAAAATTCGAACACACCCTTGGATAGAATTTTATGCATTGACTAGGTCTTTATTTGTGAACAATATGGTGGATCTGAATTTCAAAATTCGGACATACCCCTAGACAAAATTATGAACCCTTGACTACTTAGGAAGAAAGTTTAATATCATTTGAAATGCATTCAATATTCACACAATAAATCATACACATAAGTTAATATATCAAATTTTCATAAACTTATTTGAAATCATGAAAATCTTGATTTCCTTTTAAAATTAAAAGAGCACTTTATGGTCTTAAATAAGATCCTAGAGCTTGGTACGAGCTATTTAGTGGTTTTTTTTATTAAGAATGATTTAATCGTGGTAAGTTAAATATTTTTTTTTTATAAAACATAAAGCAAACTATATCTTATTAGTTCAAATTTATGTTGATGATATTATATTTTGATCCTTTGATGAATTTATTTGCAAAGAATTTTCTAGTATGATGCATAGTGAGTTCAAAATATAATTTATGGGAGAGCTAAATTACTTCTTAGAATTGCAAATAAAGCACACACAAGTTGACACTTTCATCAGCCAGACAAAGTATTGTTTGAAGCTCTTAAAGAAACAAGATATTAAAGATTCAAAAAGCATATATACTCTTGAGTAAAAAAATCATATATACTCTCGTGACTTTAAATTTGTTTATCGATAAATATGAACAAAGCATCGAGGTCGACATTACCAAATATAGAGGTATCATAAGATTTTTGTATTTATTTAACTGTGAGTATGCTCTAAATTATGTTTAGTTTATGCATGTGTGTTTGATTTCTAGTGTCACATGGGGAATCTCACTTTAAGACCGTTAAAAGAATTTTGAGGTATGTTAACAGAACCTCGTATCACAATATTTGGTTTCCCAAGGCAAGAAAATGCAGCTTAGTAAGATTATATGATTTTGATTTTGTTGCTTGCAAATCGAACAGGATGACTAATAATGGTACTTATCATATTTTTGGAAATTGTTTAGTTTCTTGGCACATTAAGAAGCAACATAATGTTGTTATTGCTAACGTTAAGGTTGTATATATAGTCGTCGGTAAGTCTTATGCACAAATTTTATGGCTAAATAAAAGGTTATTGTATTACTATTTAAAACTCAGTTATTTTCCAATCAAATGTAATAATACTAGCATTATAATTCTTACTAAGAATCTCGTGCTACATTCACACACTGAACATATAAAGATCTAATATCATTTCCTTAGAGATCATGCTGAAAATGACAATGTTATTCTTAAGTATGTGGATACAAACAAAAATCAATTAGCTTATACTTTTACAAAATCGTTATCCATAGAACTTTTTTTAGAATATTTGTAGGGAATCGGGAATCTTGGATTCTTTGTGTTATAACTAGATTTAGGCCTCTTTTTAAAATCTTCTTGCTATATTTATTTTGTTATATATTTACATTTGTTGTGTATCAAGTTACATATAATCAACAATATTGGTATGATCCATATAACTCTTATCTTTAACTATATTATCTTCATGATATGTTCTATATGTCTATTTTTTACTTCTTATATGTCGCTTTGTGTAACACCCTACTTCCTGACTCGACAAATAAATAAATAAAGTATGTATAACACATAAATCCTCTAAGTAGGATGTTACTCAACCAACAATGACACATACATGAACCACATAATAGGAAGTTAAATCATTTGATAGCAGCAGAAATTATAAAATACTCGACATAAAAAGCCTCAGTAATATTATTTGTTTGAAAAATGGTTCTTCATCAAAATAAATTATAAGATATGCAACATAATCAAAATAAAAGAACAGTTTGTTCCCCTTTGTTACATATCAGTGACTACAAGTATAAGACTCAATAGACAAGAAACTAAAAAGGCATAACGCCATCCAAGCTTCTACTCAGGTACCTGGTTGTCTGTACTTTAGAGGAACACAAACACAATAACACAAAAGAGGGTGAGAATACGTTCAAATAATAAGTGGTGCACAAAATAATTAGAGTAGATTCACACATCATAAATCACACAAATTTCACCTATATAAGACTCAATAGATTCACACATGTATTCATATTTCCCCCACATCACGATCAATCACCAATCAGACAAATCCATACAAGATTATTCGACAATGCACAAATATCTCATTTGCACAACCATTATGTAATCCAATGCAACACCAACTCAATTCATGCTCATCACGGTCACACTCTGAACCAGATTCGTAACTCAACGCTATATGCATACGGTAACGACTCAACATTTGATTCTTCGTATGAACTGAGTCCTAACATCTGAATTCTGAGACCTCGCTCTAAGCTCCAAGCCCCCACTCTGAGCTTGGGACAAATCACTAGTCCCATCTCTGAATCTGTGACTCACCTCTTTCACAACACGATAACATATGATGCATGGAAAATAACAATGTAGTGACAACAACATAATAATTGAATATAATTCCACTCTGACTGTAAATAATCAAACAACAACCTCAATATAGTAATGGGCACAATCCCACTATGACTGTATTAAATATGCATTCAATGCGTCACCAGTAGTTCTCACTCTGAACTACTCATCCTATCATTTCATCAACAAGAATTTACAATAATTTACACAATATTATACTTGCATTTTCACTACATAGATTCACACATTGAACATATATTCACAATTATACATAACCTTCATTTATGCATAATATCAATTAACAATGGTCGATTAATTACATAAACCAATTAACCAACTATTATTCATCAAAACCACCAAACAACAACCATACATTGACCGCACGATAAAACTTCACTAAAAATCCAACTCAGTAGGCCAAAACGCACCCATTGATATGTTGATGGGTAGCCCATCACTAGGGTGTCGCCCGTCATTACCCATATCCCTCAACCATCACCCATGGGACGACCGACAAGGACCCACACTTACTTGGAGATCATGATGGTCTCTCCACCAGACAGTTGACACATGTCAGCCTCTCAATGCACATGACGATCAGATCACCATAAAAGTGATGCCCGTCACCCTGTTAACATAAGCACAAAAAGCGCCATGCCATTGCAGAACCTTCAAACATCCCTAATTCAATTCCAAAACATCCCCAAATAGCCCAAAATTGATACATACAGTATTAATACATATTATCTTTTTATTTACCATTAATTTAACATGTTATTCCATAAATTAATCACCAAAAATTCAAAATTACATTCATGTTATAAAGCCCTTAATCCCATAAAAAATAGCATGCTTATGAACAATTTAACTTAAACAATAATAATCCCATTTACAGAGCACGAAATTCACTCAATCCATTACATAAAAACATTATCACATTCACACAACTCATCAAATAACCAATAAAAAGAGAAAAAATAAAACCCTATTGAAGGTTAAGCGAAATCTCTCTACCCTTTCATTATTAAGGCACCCTTAGATGAATAATCTCCCAATTATCTTGTAATTCTAACAAAAACAACTTTCTATGTGATCTCCTTTCAAAAGCCCTAGTTCCCTCTCCAAAATCTCTTGCTCGTTATTCTCCTCTTTTTTATGTTTACTGAAAAAATGCTCTCAAACCCTTATTTCTTCTAATTCTCTAAATATATAATATAATCTAATTAAATTTCTCTTAATTCAATTGTGGCCCAACTAAAACATTAGTTTTATCCATTAACCATCCATTTTATATTATTTTCACTATTTACCATAGTCTTTTCTATTCTCTCAATTCTATTAATTAATGAATTAAATCCCATCAAAACTAATTAATTAAGCACAATTCACCACAAATATCGACACCGACCAAACACGTCATAAATCACATAAAATAATTGCTACCTTCATCCCTAAATATAATACCATATTAAGAAAATTACGGAAATTAAGAAAGTTGATTAGAGTATTAAATTTATTGACTATTTTGTATAATTTTACAAATTTATCCTTAGAAAAGAGAAATAGTTAATGTGCATGTAACTGTATTTATTACAAAGTGCAAAAGAAGATGTAATATAATTAAGGGTTTGTGTGAAAAAGAATAATTAATGCACATATAAAGATGAAGAGAGTCTTATAAAAAGGACAAGAAAAAAACTCAACAGGGTCTTATAATTAGGGACGAAGATAGTATTTAAATTAATCAATCAAATAAATAAAAGTTAATTAAGTTAGAGTGTTACACTTTGCACTATTGATTTCTAAGTTGTTGAATGATTTCTCATCATGCATTTAAACCTTTTTAAGTACTCCATTTAATTATGTGCATTTAGAACATCTTTTGTATTGTTCATGTATTATTGATCTTATGTGTATCTTAATCATGATTAGTTTCATGTCGTACTCTACATATTTGTTGCATCTGGCATGTGTAGTATCTTGTGTATTTATGATATATTATTTTATTTGATGTATGCCTTTCTTAGCTATATATAGCTTTGTTTCTATGGATTATTTTCCTGGTTACTGGTTAGATTGTGTTTAGCCTTGTTGGAAATCTATCTCTTTTTAATTTTGTCAAAAGTTAAGAAGTTATAATGTGAGCATAGAATTGATTTATGTATTTTATGCTACTTGTGATATCGTGCAATGTTTCAAGGGAAGCAATAGAAAAATAAGGAAAGTTATGATTGTGCTTTATTTTCATTTAACTCATTCCTTTTAGTTTGAGTTATTACATGTGATTGACAATATTTTGTAGGCAACATGTAAAGCAAGATGTTCTTTCAAGTTGTGGGACATCCTGTCTTGAAGTGGTTCGTGAAGCATTAATGGAAATGAGTGTGTTAAGAAAAATATATTACCCTTCTATGAGGCATATTGTCTCGAGTTGTTTGCTTGAGGCGCAAGTTTTTATGAAGTATATCTCGTGCTTTGAAATTTATTTTCTTTTCTATCCAATCAAAGATATGATTGTTAAAGTGCGTAATGTTTTGGAAAAGACTCATCCTGAATCTATTTCCGCAAGATTGAAATTATTATTCATAAAAGATTCAAATTTAATTAATATATGTTTCAATCAATATTCAAAATCAACATTATGAAAATGTATTTTGTGTGATTTTTAGATATCAGTTGCCTTCATGCTAAATAACCCTACTAGGATTTCTAGTTGGACAATTTTTGTTATTTAAAGAGGTGTTCTCCTTTGTGAAGGCTTATACCTTGAATTGTTTAGTTTGTAATTTTTATTTATTATTAAGACTTTTTGTTGTGTTTTTTAATACTTTATTCCTAGGTTATTTTTCTAAGATTATGGGAATAAAGTATTTGAGTTGTATTAGAGATGCATCTTTCATATACTTTGGTTATAGTACAAACAATTGGAAAAGTGTTTGAGGGAAAGTGAGAGGGGTCTCAAATTCAGGGAGATCTCGGGTCGAAGTTCATAGGTAGAATTAGAAAAAAATGCATTGAACTGGAAGAGTTCAGATAAGACCGATTTGTACTATTGACTACTAAAAGTAGATTTCCTTTTATTGGATTAATGTCCTCATACATATGTGACTTTTGCATCAAATCGGGTTAGTAATTATTGTGTTATATATTTTATGAATTTATTTTTTCTGTTACACAAACTTATTTTCATATATATTGTTCCAACATTGTATATGACATTCTCTCATCAGTATAACAAAATTTCAATTTGGACAAACCATGTTATATTTCCTCACTAATTTCCACACAAAAAGTATCTTTAACTCCATACTCTTCTTTAGAGTCTTCAAAATGAACATAAAATCCAGTGTCCTCATTTGGACTATCTTTTTCAACATTGCAATCTAGTATGTCATCTAATCCAACATTCCAATCTAGTTTAATCAAATCCAACATTACAATTTAGTCCCTCACTAAAACCAATTGCAATTTAATCCTTCATTAAAACCAATTGCAATCTTATCCCTACAAAGATTTTACCTCGTATTAGAAGGATGATTTTCCTCTTGTTAGGATTAGTGTAACCAAGCTACTTGGCAGTAGAAGATCGGGTTATCCCAAGGGAAGCATCACCTTCAGAAGCATCTAATACGAGTGCACTGTCATTAACGAAAGAAGGAAAAGTTTGGAAAGCAAGGGTTGTAAATAAAGTGACAACTTCAGGAGCAACAATAACCCGACCACTATAAGAACTGCATTAAGGAAGAAATAGTAAGTGTTGGTGGTTATTGTATTAACATTTAACGTTGTAGCTTCTTTGTTAAACTTTTATTTAATATCTTTTAGCATATAATTTTCACACAAAAAACATAAACAATCAGTAATATAAAGAGAATACAACAATGTAATTTACCAAGTCCATGTAAACCAAGAATTTTACATACTACTTCTAGGTTGTAAGTCGTCACCAAATATCAAATATTAATATATCGGTCCCTGGTCTTGACCTACCCGTATTCTGCTTGACACAAGTAGTTTTTTCAAAAGCACAAATAAGATCTATTATATGGATTATATAATCTCTCTTAAGCTTGTTCATATTTGTCTCAATAGGCAATTACTTCTTACAAGGTCTCTTAAAATGCGACCAACTCCAATAATTGACAAAAAAAGATTCACTATGAGGTACAAACATATCATGTGTTACACCGCTGACATTCTTTCAATCACTTAAGAGAACATATTCTATTACAGACCATGATATCAAGAATTTGAATTTTAAGTTTTTAAGAGACTCGCTAAAAACTTAAATGCTTGATGGGATTGCATGAAAGAAATTAATCCTTGATGGTATGAGGAAGACTCCATATGAGCAAGAAAAGTGGTGAAGAAATCATGAAACAATGCTTGAACATTTAAACAATAACATACTAACTCATAAGTGTGATATAAGTCTTAATAGTTAGGGTGGAGTTAGGACGCCATCATTTGAAGATGCTGCAACATTTTCTTTTAAACCTTTGAGAAAAGAAGAAAAATTAACAATCCAATATCCGTGTGATTCTCATATGTATATATCCATTTCATACGAGTCGTTATACTTTGGATTTGAATATATATACAAAATCCCCAAGTAATAATCACTTACCCATTCTTAACTTTCGACCATTGTCAGGTTCACAAGTAGCTGTGACGCGAGATACTTGAATGTAATTCCAATTACATGTATTCACACAAAGAGAAAGTGTGAGTCTAGGGAGAGAAACATAACTTTGATCACTTAAAAGCAATTAACAAAGTCTCACTAATTCTCCTCTGATTTACCAATGATGAGGGAGAATGAAGGGATCCATGATATCATGTGTACTACCCAATAATTAATTTCCACCTCATCAAGAGTCACAACTTTGAATCCTCAAGCTATATTGAAAGGAATTCTACCCATACAACAATTATGTACACATATTCATAAGTCATCATTCCATGGAAGGTAGGGTCAACATGAAAAAACAAAGAGATGCCAGGAAACTCAACAAGTTACATCACATTTTGACAAAGCAAAAATGAATGAATCTAGAAAGTTAAGTCGATATCTAGGGGAAATATTTATAGAAAAATTACAAACCTGGAGTGTGAAGTTTATGGCATGTGTAGAATCCTGAATTTATCTAGCTACTACTCAGGTTTGGGCTAGTTCCCAACCCACTTACGTCCAAATAACCATAGACCGACTAAAGAGGACGACCTAAAAAGTATATTATCCACAATCATCACATGAAAATAAGTCTCGACCTTTCTAAAGTGCTTGAAAGACATAGCAAACTGATAACTTCACAATTATCTTGGGAGATAAGGTATCACTATAGAAACCTTTTAGATCATATAAACCTTAGAGGAATTATATAAAAGTTAAAATTCATATGGTCGTGGGTAGAGTGTCTGGTTGAAGACTTTCAATGGAGGTTAAAGTGTATGTGATAAAAAAAGAGCTTCTGATTGAGGGGGACATTGTGGATAGAATCAAACTTGAGGGGGTGTTGAGAAAAATCAGTATGAATAGTTTGGGGAAGTCCCACATTGGTTAGAAATATGGAGACTTGAGCATTTATAAGTAGGAGAACACACCTATCACCTTAAGATTTTGGGTAAGTATGTGGTATGTCTCTCACAAGGTGTGTTGCTCCTAAAGAAATCACCAATATAAATTCTCCCTTATGTTGACCCCCAATATTGATGACCCAACAAATGTTAGAACAAAAGGGTTTTTAGGAAAGATGAGAGAAGAAGAAGAAAATAGAGAAAAGAGAAATTATAAACTGAATTGTAAGAGATAAAATATTATTAAGTGAAGTTTTTTTGATTTACATCATACAATGCCTTTATATAGGTAACTAAAGCCTAGACCTAAAATATATACAAATCGACTCGCCTAGAATATTAAATTTATATTTTGCTTCGACACAACAACTTAAATGTTATATTCAACATAATCGAATACAACTTACTCCTACACCTCTGACTAGCTACTTTGACAAAGTCAAATGCTAACCTCTAACAGAACATCGAATTACAACTTCTAACACACCCCATTAATTCATGTTCTAGATACTTCTCATCCCGATGCTTCTCTTTAACTCGTCGAACCTAACTTTCTTTAGGGGTTTGGTGAGTATATCAGCTAGTTCTCACTTTGTCTTGCATTGCTCAAACTCGAGATTTTCTTTGTTAAGTTGATCCCTAAGAAAACAATACTTCCTTTCTATGTGCTTACTTCGACCATGACACATTGGATGGTTCGTCAAATCGATATCTAACTTGTTGTCGACAAATAACTTCATTTTCCTAGGTTCCATTAACTTGAGTTCTTGTAGCAACATCTCTACCCATGCTGCTTGGCATGCTAATATGATGCAGCCACGTACTCAGCTTCACATGATGACAAATCCACAATGATTTGCTTCCTTGAGCTCCATGAGATCGGAGAGCCTTCGATCATGAATATGTAGCTTGCAGTACTCTTATTCTCGTCTTGATCTTTACTGAAAAAAGTGTAGCCATATACTTATATATCTATGTTGGTATTCGTTTTCCTTGGAATTACCACACCATGATCAATTATACATTTGATGTATCTCAACACTCTCTTGACTACAATGCGTCATATACATACAAGCATAAGATAATTTGACTGACCATGTCTTCATCATTAACATACGCTCTATGTTCAGAGGCACACTTTGTGAAACTTACTTCAATCAGAAACATGTATATTCTCATATTCCAAGCTCTTGGGGGCTAGTTTTAAACCATAGAAAACCTTCATCAATCTATACACTTTCAACTCCCGCCCTTTGATTTTGAATCCTAGTGGTTGACTGACACATACTTCTTCGTCCAAAGGCCCATTCAAAAATAATGATTTTACATACAACTAATGTATTTTTCCCCTTTTTGTATGTTTCTATCGACCAAATAATTCTGATTGTCTCCAGCCTTGCAACAAGTGTGTAGACTTCGTCGAAATCAATACCAGGATTTTGCAGAAAAACTCTCACTGCTAGTTTGGCCTTATGCTTGGAAATTTCATCATTCAGCCTTCGTTTTAGGTTGTAAAACCACTTTACATCAATTTACTTCTTGATTAACTTTTCTAAAATCTCCCAAGTCTTGTTCTTCTCGATTGCCCTGAGTTCTTCTTTCATGACTGCTAACCAATTCGAATGATTCGTGGCTTGATCAAAATTGATTAGTTCTACTTCATCCATCATCATTTCTTCTTCTATTAAGTCACCATTTGCATTGAGTTCTTGATTTGGGAATCTCTCATATACAACTAGCTTTTTCGACTCAATTCTTGCCATAGTTGATCTCCGAACATACTGCTCAGATGGTCATTCATTTCAATTTGTTGGGACTTTAGTTTATTGGCCTTCTTCAAACATAGTTGTAATTGTATCTGACTCCTATTGAATCGACTCATAACTCTAATCCCACCCTTTGCTTTCATCAACTAGAACATCTCGTCCAATCATAAGTTTATCATCATTTGGTGAATACAAATTGTATACACCAATTGAATGATAACTTGTGAGCACCATATTGTAACTTCGACAATCCAATTTCTTCCTCAATTATTCAGGTACATGCCTAAAGCACATTGACCCAAACACTCTAAGATGACTAAGATTCGAATTCACACTTGTCCATGCCTCATAAGGAGTCCTCTCGACTATCTTCTTGGTTGGACATCTATTTAAAATGTATACCATTGTTGATGCTGCTTCACCTTAAAATCTCTTTGGCATATCTTTAGCTTTCAACATGCTCTTAGTCATGTTCAGTATACTTCAATTATTCCTCTTTGCTATGCCATTGTGTTGAGGTGTGTAGGGTGCAATGACCTCTTGCTTAATACCTTCCATATTACAAAATCTATCTAATTCTCGAGAGGTGTATTCACCACCACCATCAGTTCTCAATTTCTTTAATTTGCATCCACTTTGTTTCTCAACATGTAATTTAAAATTCTTGAACCGTGTGAATATCTCACTATTCCTTTCGATAAGATAAATCCACATATATCTAGTGAATTCATCTATGAAGGTTAGGAAATAATAGTTACCTTCATTCAATCTTATTTTTAAAGTTCCACACACATCAGAGTGAACTAGCTCCAACTTTTCCTTCAACTATTTCTCACATATATGACTTGGTTCCTTCGTTTAAGGTAAGTCATACTCCATCTTCTTCTGCCTGATTATACATAAACTTCTGAAGTTCAGATGTCCATACTTGTGATATCATAGTCAGTTTTTGTCTTCTTCTGCAGTCGAAGCAAGAAAATTGTGACCAACAAGGTTGATCTCTACTTTGAAGGTCAAGTTGTCTTCCAATGTTGCCTTTAAAATCAACCTTCCATCACCATGATACACTTTCATCTGATTCTTTTCTAACTTCATGTTTTACCCTTTTGCAAGTAATTGACCTACGCTTATTAAGTTACTTGTCATCAAAGGTACATATATTACATCAGTGATGTTGGCTTTTCGACCATCATTTTTTACAATAGAGATTATCCTTTTCCACCAGATGTGATGTGCCTGCCATATGCAAACTTTATCACTTTCTCAACTGATTCATCTAGCTTGGTGAAGCATTTTTTATTACCAATCATGTGATTACTGCATCTTGAATTCAGGTACACATGTTGGTTTGCTCAATGTTCGACTGAGTTTTGGCAATGTGTAGCACATCTATAAAGTCACTATTTTCAGCATGTACATATTGTAATTCATCGTTATCTTTCGCTCATGCTTCCTTCTTTTTTTGATAGTCTCGATAATAATGGTTAAATTCTTGACAGTTGTAACACTACACCTCATTCATGTCAACTTTTTTCCATAATAAGTGTTGCTCATGCCTTTCTTGATTGAATCATAGTGATTATTTTAGTTCTTGCTTGGCTTCTCATTATTAGCAAGATTCCTTCCCTGTTTCGCCTTCTCTTTCCCAGATTTCTTAATGAATCTTTCTTGTCGTGCTTGTTCAACCACTTTCTCCCTTTTTGAGTTCCTCTGCTTCAACCTCATCTCATGAGCCTCTAATGAAGCTTAAAGTTCTTTTAAATTCATCTCAACTAGGTTCTCAGACTTTTTAATTGACACTATAATGCAATCATAATTCACAGTTAGAGGTCATAACACTTTTTCAATCTTCTGCAAATCGTTAATTGATTTACCATACACATTCATCTGGTTTGTCAACAACACCACACGTGAAAGGTATTTCGAGACTGATTCATCTTCCTTCTTCTGAGTCATCTGAATTGCCTTCTCAACATTTGTAACTTCACCCTTTTCAGTTTTTCATTTCCGCCGTACAAGTTCGTCACTTGTCTCATGCTCCTTTAGTCATCTCTTCTTCAATTATCTTCTCAAACACGTTATTATCTACATACTAGTGAATCAAGAACATAACTTTTCCATCTTTCTTCCTTTGATCCTTGTGCACAACTTTTTGAACATCATCTACATTTGTTTCCAATGTCGGTACTCCATCATTCACGATTTCAAACACATCTTAAAATTTGAAGATGACCTTCATCTATGAAAACCACCTTTGTTAGTTCCCCCATTGAAAATCAATAGATTTTTTGGAAATTGCATTGATGATGTGTTTCAGTTTGCCATTACATATTCTCTATGAATCGCAACCCGGACTCCTTGACAACAATTTATCGGAAAAAAAGTGTTTTCGAGAAAGATGAGAAAATAGAGAGAAACCGAATTATAGAAATTAGCATTTGTATTGAGGGAAGTTGTTGTGATTTACATCATACAATACCTTTATACAGGCAACTAAAACTCATACCCAAAAACTATACAAATCGATCCAAACCCAAAATATACAAATTATATTTTACTTCAACACAATAACTTAAATATTATATTCAAGAGAGTCGAATACAACTTACTCATACACCTTCAATTAACTATTTTGTCATAGTCGAATGTTAACATCCAGCAAAACATTGAATTGCAAAACATTGAATTACAACTCCTATGGAATATTAACTTTTTTTTAATGGCATCCTATAAAATTCACAATATTTCCATTTCTGACTACCTTACAAAAAGTGGAATTGTGTGATAATATAATATATTTTTTATCATATGTTTAAACTATAAAGATCAGCACTATAATATTATACACTTTTATAATATTTTCTCTCTAAATATATCAACTTTTATATTAGTTTAGTTGTATTTTCTTTTGATCAAAATATGCATGCTCTATGCTTTTTTAAGAAACCCATGGAAGAAAAAGCTGATAGGAGGAGTGCACAACACTGCTAAGAAACGCGTGTAGAGTTAGTTGTAGACAAGTATGGATAAATTGTAATAATGGTAGTAGGATAAGATAATATTATTAATTAATATTAAATTATTATTATTAATATTAAATTATTATTATTAATATAAATATGAAACGTATATTACTACCGTTGTTCCTGAATTGTAGTGCTAGAAGTCACTGTGAAGGGTCCGTTTACGACACTTCTTCTCTTCCTTGAAATTTGAATCTCTAAAAATCCAAAACAAAAGCATTGAAACTGTATATACGATTGTGATTACTTCCTCTGATCAAAATCATCAAAATGAATAGCAGAAAAGGGCACACGGTTATGAACGTTGGAGCTGATGGAGTTGCCATCATCACCATCATCAATCCTCCTGTCAATTCCCTCTCCTTTGATGGTATCATCTAGTTTTAATTCTTCGTTTATCTTCCTCGATCCGTTTCTCCGCGTAACACCGATTAATCATTACGAAAATTGAGATATGGTGTTTATGTTATGATGCATGAAATTTATTTACAGTTGTTTGAATGTTTCACCATCATTTGTTAACTTGATTTGAATTATGCAGTGATGTAAAACCTAGAAGAAAGAATGGACGTAACAGAAATATAATTGAAACTTTGCTTTTATCATTTAAGATTATACTTTGTTGATCATTGTTTCCTCTCTCTCGCCAGTATTGCGAAGTTTAAAGGAGAGTTTTGATCAGGCTGTGCAGAGGGATGATGTCAAGGCAATTGTTGTCACAGGTATTGCAACATGCTTTTGAATTGAATACTAGCTTTTAATAGCTATGCTTTCAAACTGTAAAGAACTAAGATGATCTATTTAGGAAAAGAAAACATAAAGTTAGTTTTGTGCTAGCCAGAGATAATCCTGTGTTTCTTTATTAGGTGCAAAGGGTAAATTTTCTGGAGGTTTTGATATTTCTGCATTTGGTGGTGTTCAAGAGGGAAAAGGTACTTCAAATTAATTTGGATGTAGTGGTGTCTCTCAATTGTTGTTATTTTATACTAACCCTTTCCCTTTGTTCATATAGAGCGTCCAAAACCCGGGTGGATATCGATAGAAATCATCACTGATACAATAGAAGGTAAGCTATTTTTCATAAATTTCTTTATTTACAACTCCTTTCTCTCATTTTTTGCTGTGCTGAATCGTTGAATCAATTCATTTCATATTTCAGCGGCAAAGAAACCCTCAGTTGCTGCCATTGATGGCCTTGCTTTGGGCGGGGGATTAGAAGTTGCAATGGTAAGAGTTACTACCTGTTAAAGAAAAAGGAATGTTGATTATTTTCTACATAATGTTACCAGTTCTTTCTCTTATAGGCATGCAACGCACGATTATCAACTGCAACTGCTCAACTGGGTTTACCTGAACTTCAGCTTGGGATAATTCCTGGATTTGGAGGTAGTTGATTGAACTCAACTAATTCCTCTCTATCTTCAAGTTGATTTATTTTTTGTCTGACTTGAAATTGAGTGCATTGAGAAGATACTGAAGAAACAATTGAAATGAGATCTTATCACTTACTCATCATTTGTGCTATTAGAACTGTTTGTATAAAGAGAGATATTTTCTAGAGAAGTGCATCATAAATCATTAGAGATATATCCCTTTGTCTATATGCATATGATATTTTCTTTGGTTTATTCCCTTTTTAAATTTTATAGACATACTTTTAATGAGTTTACTAATTAAGTAAAAGTTTGTAACTGAGGTGACGACTTGATACCTTGATTCTTAAGCTAGATAGACATCAAATAATTTGAAAAAAAGCAATAAAAACAGAAAGAAGTTCGACCATGAGTACCAGAGAATGTCCTATGTGTAATTGTTCTTATTCTTTTTTTTCTTCTTTAGTAATGTTAACCTTGAGCTGTAAATTGTCTTAGGAACACAGCGACTTCCTCGCCTGGTTGGTCTGACAAAGGCACTTGAGATGATGTTGGTATGCCACAATTTTTGCTCTCTTTATATAATTTTGTGATTCTGTTGAATATGAAGAACTGAACTTAAAACCTGATCTATCCAATTTCATGTGTTGTTGATAGATCAAACAACATATCGACTCTTATACGTTCAAATTTCATCATACTAGACAGGTTTTTGGTTCAATTCTCCATTTGGAATGGAATTGCATTTTTCATTATATTTAAGAGTTGTGACATCAACATGGCTATCCAATGATTTTCAAATTAATTTCTTTTGTTCTTTTATTTTCTAAATTAAGACTTCCAAGTCAGTGAAAGGGAAGGAAGCTTTTAACTTGGGGCTTGTAGATGGTTTGGTGTCACCTGATGACTTGGTGAACACTGCACGTCAGTGGGCGCTGGATATCTTGAACCACCAACGGCCATGGATTGCCAGTCTTTACAAGACTGCAAAATTAGAACCTCTTGGGGAAGCTAAAGAGATATTGAAATTTGCACGCGCTCAAGCTCAAAAACAGGCTCCTAACCTCAAACATCCTTTAGTTTGCATTGATGTTATTGAAGCGGGAATAGTTTCTGGTCCCCGTGCAGGACTCTGGAAGGTTATATCTATCTCCAGTATACATTTCCCCCATACATATTACTGTTGCAGAAACGCGTATGACATTCTGTTTGATCTTTGAAGGAAGCTGAAGCATTTGATGTACTGGTACAATCAGATACTTGCAAAAGCTTAATTCACGTATTTTTTGCTCAAAGAGGAACAACTAAGGTTTGTTGAAGTTTTGTATTCTAGCTTAAAAACACAGTTTAAACTAATGCGTAGAACCTTTGGAAAGAAATAATCTTCTGCTCTTTTGAAAATGTATTAGTTTATAATTAATGATTGCAATGCTTAGGCTTGATGTGAATAGAATGATATCTCCTTTCAAGATGGTCATTTCCCCATTTCTATAATTCTGCTGACAATTTCAAATCTCGAAATTTTCGAATCCTAAGTTCCCAATCCAACTTAAATCCGTGCCTATGCATATCTTAAATTTGAAAGTAGTATTTTTAAATAATGTTGTTAACGTGCACTAGCCTGATTCTGTGTACTGAGTTTTGCAACTATTCTATATATACGAATTTTCCAATCCCTCTTGGCATGAACAGGTACCTGGGGTTACTGATCGTGGTCTGGTTCCAAGACAAGTGAAGAAGGTTGCTATCCTTGGTGGAGGACTAATGGGCTCTGGAATAGCAACAGCTTTAGTACTTAGCAATTATTCTGTCATATTGAAAGAAGTAAACCAAAAATTCTTGGATGCTGGTATCAATAGGATTAAAGGTGAGAACGAGTTCTCTCGGTTGGCTCTCCCTAGTCACTAATCAATAATCACACTTCACCTTTGAATAAAAAACTAAGTGATGTTATTTTGATGCAAGTGTTTTTCCTTTTTGTGCAGCAAACTTACAGAGCCGTGTTAAGAAAGGTAAATTGACTCAAGAAAGATTTGAAAAGTCCTTCTCTCTTGTCAAAGGTTCTCTTGACTATGAAAGTTTCAGAGACGTGGACATGGTGATAGAGGTGCTAGAATGAACTCCCGATAAATTTTCTTGTGGAGTCTAACATTCATTTACTTCATCATACTGTATGTTATCCAAAGCTTCAGCAAAACATAAACTGTTGATGTTTCATGTCTGGGCAGGCTGTTATTGAGAATGTTTCCTTGAAGCAACAGATCTTTGCTGATCTTGAAAAGTATTGTCCACCTCATTGTATACTTGGCAGCAACACTTCCACAATTGATTTGAACCTGATCGGAGAAAAGACCAAGTCTCAAGATCGAATTATCGGAGCCCATTTCTTCAGGTGGTATCCGTTATCCTGTATTTGGTAACTATTTGTCCGCCTGCTGTATCGTTCTAACTAAATTTGACTTGGCTTCTGCAGTCCTGCTCATGTTATGCCACTTCTGGAAATTGTACGTACCAAGCAGACATCTCCTCAAGTAATAGTTGACTTGTTAGATATTTCAAAGAAGATAAAGAAAACTCCAGTGGTGGTTGGAAACTGTACAGGGTTTGCTGTTAATAGAATGTTCTTCCCATATACACAAGCAGCTCTCTTGCTCATTGAACGTGGCACAGATGTTTATCAAATTGATAAAGCAATCACCAAATTCGGAATGCCAATGGGGCCTTTAAGGTATTAATGCCTGGATAGGTTCTTGACATCCAAAGCTCTACTTCTCGAAGGGTCTAATTTGTAACATAATTAACAATGCAGATTGGCTGATCTTGTTGGTTTTGGTGTGGCTGTTGCAACTGGCTCCCAATTTGTTCAGAATTTTCCTGAGCGAACTTACAAATCAATGCTTATTCCCCTTTTGCAAGAGGATAAGAGGGCTGGTAATGACGATAAACTCTGCATTAGTTTGAAGATATAACTGGAACATAACAAATTAAGAATGAATTCCTGTGTGTTTTTATACTAAATCCACTGACTCACATTATACAACCCTTGCTTCTAACAGGCGAAGCAACTCGCAAAGGCTTTTATGTGTATGATGATAGACGCAAGGCCAGTCCTGATCCTGAACTGATGAAATTTATTGAGAAAGCTAGGAGCATTTCCGCTGTCTCCATTGATCCCAAGGTATTTTCTTTCTTCCTTTTTTAATTCATGTCATTTTACCGGATCTGATGTTGTGGATCTGAACCTGGACAGCTTGTCAAGTTACAAGAGAAGGACATCATTGAGATGATCTTCTTTCCAGTGGTGAATGAGGCTTGTCGTGTCCTTGATGAAGGTATTGTAGTCAAAGCAGCAGATCTTGATATTTCTGCTCTCATGGGCATGGGTTTTCCAGCTTACAGGTTTGTCTTGGTAACTATTTAGCATGTTTTCCTAAACTTTATAGTTGCTCTTAATTTTTGGGATTGATTTCTTCAGGGGAGGTATCATATTCTGGGCCGACTCTCTTGGATCTAAGTACGTAAATTCAAGATTGGAGAAATGGTCAGAGTTGTATGGACCTTTCTTCAAGCCCTGTGCCTACTTGGCTGCAAGAGCAGCCAAAGGGATTCCTCTGGTTAGTAACCCATGCTTGTTTATTTCCATTTGTGCATACATGTTGTGCTATTCTTCAATTGATTAGCCAAATATATTTCTATTTTCCGTTTAACGGGACGGGATTGTGACTACTTACGCATTGTAATTTTCAACTGTGATCGTGCTGCAGTATTAGGCTAGTTTTTTTCTCAAGAAAACATTGATATACTTCTTCACTAAAGTAATTTTTCGATCACAAGACACTTCACTAAAAAATCACACTAGAACCAATGAATTTGTCTGATATGACATACACCTATGTTTGATACATTATTCCTCCTTTAATTCAAATAGTACTGTCACCTTTTCTTGTAGTACAATTCCAAAATTCATTGTGCCTTCTTGAGAAGAGTTACTCTTTCACTATGGATAGTTATATACTAGTAAATTTTGTATTAGCCTCTAATGGAACTTGTGCTGTTTATTACAGGGTGCCCCGGTGGAGCAAGCTAAGTCAAGGATGTAGGATACTGATAGCCCGTTACACGATAATTTTATCAAATTTCATATTCCCCTTTCTTTCTCCTAAATCATAATAATTGACTACAGCAAAATTGTTTGGTCAAAATAGAAGTACCTTAGGATCAGGTATATGAATTTTTCCACTTACTGTTATTTGCTGTGTTTATTGTTACTAGCACCAATAATGGAAGTATTGAGTTGTTGGCTTAAATGGTTGGTTATTGCAGTATGTGATGTTTACTGGTGCAATATTGCTTCTGCCACTAATAAAGGCAATATTGATAATCCTAAATAATGCAACAATTAGCAAGATGAGTTAAAGTAAATGAGTAAATAGTTATGCAGGTTGTATCTACTATATGAGCAACAACACTTGTAATTTCTCCTCAAAACATGTGACTACTCAGTAACTCAGGCTGACATACTGATTTTTGATACAGAGGAAATTCGTTTTTTTTTGCCTAACCCATTAAACCTTTGAATTAAATGACTCTTTTAAGAGCCTTATTAAGTATACAAACAGTAATGCTAGCCGTGCCTTACAAGGTACAACCTGTAGAAGAAAATGGACCATCATAGCCTGATCAGCTACTACAATCTGCTGAAATTGTTGTCAGGATTGGGCTGGCATTTGGATTGGCTACATTGATTTGAGCCCCATATCTTTGATAACTTTACCTCTATCTCTTTCTAAGCAATCATTCTTTTTCACTTAACTCAATTTATTTCACAATAGACTTTCTACATTTTCTTCATGTTTGTTGGCTCATGAAAAGTTATGCTTCTTTTGGACGACAAAAGAGAGTGAAAACAAAGAAGGTACTAGTAAAAGAAAAGAATGTTGAAGGAAAGAGTGAGTGAAAAGTGATATGAAAATGAGAAAAATATTTAATTGTTTGATATCAATGAAAGTGAAAGGAAAGAAAGATACATAACTACAAAATTACACTTATATATAATTAATATAACTAATATAACTAATAGTATATATAGGTTATTAATATTCATACTAATAACTCTTTTCGTCTCAGTGTCATATTTCCTATTTTTAATTGTGTCAAATTAATTGTCCCTTTGAAATACCAATGTGATATTTATTATTTTTTTCCACTAAATTATCTTTATTTATTGTATTTTAATTCATTTAATTATTCCACTCTTTATTATTAATAATATTATTTTATTAAATGAAACCAATTTTATCATAAAAATCAACATAATTAATCATTTTTTTAAAAAGTGTGAAAATCTCAAAAAAAAATACCTATTGTGAAAAGGAGGAAGTAAATCAATACAATTAATTATTTTTTAAAAAAATATGAAAATCTTAAAGAGAATATCTATTAGGAGAAGAATGGGGTAAAAAAATAAAAACATTGTGAGAAGAATAGAGTAAAAAAATAAAAACATTGTAGTTAGTTATGAATGTATAAGTTGCAAGTTATTAAAAGGGGCACATGAAAATTATGAACAAATTAATTAATAGATGCGTTAACTTTTTCTCAAAGTTGGGAGAAAAGATTTTTTGTGACTTCATGTGTTTCTTTTTGGTAATTGTGACCTCATGTTTAATATATATGGTATTTTTTCTCTTACGGAGTACTTTCTTTCTTTAAAGTTTCCTCAAACAAACAATATCTTAGTCTATAGTAGCAAAATATGACAAAAATAATCAAAATTATTTAATGAAAAATAGCTATTATTCATTAACTAATCGAATGATTACATTTTTGTTGGAGTTGAACTTTCGTTAATATAACGAAAATTTTACCATATACTCTTATAATTATTCACATACCCTACCCTACGTATCAAAATTTTGAACAAAAATATCCCAGTATAAATTTTTTATATTTTTAAAAAATTATATATTTTCTCATTTTATCTTTGTATGTGCGGTAAAAATTCACCGACTATTCACTCTCGGAAAACCCACGAGTGCTATTTCCAGTTTAGCTAGTTTTCACACCGGAAAACTTCATAGTGAGTTATCCAGTTTGTTATGTTTTTTGGTTGCACATCCCGAATAACTTGGCATCGTGTTATCTGGTTTGTGTAATTCCTACACCGAATAACTTGATGTCATGTTATTTGGTTCTTTAATGTTCTTCACCGGAAAATTGATGTTGAGTTATCTGGTTTGGTTTCGTTAATTGACATTTTTTTAGTGGCACGCATTAGAGGATGCGACAAACTTATTTATCGATGATACATTGATGGAAGAATAATTCCAGCGCAGTCTACTCGAGAGGACAATTTTAGTCGCCTCTTCTCTTGTAGGAAATTCTTCTATAATCGAGAATATCTTCGTTGTATCTACACTTGTCTGGTCTTTATCGCATATCATAAATGAATGTTCATGTCTCCTAACAAAAGTGACAAAAATATATTAATTTTTTTAAAAAAAATCACGCTTCAGAAGTTTTCCGGTTTACGAAAAAAAAACAAACCGGATAACTCAACAACAAGTAATTCGGTGTTAAAAAAAGACCAACCAGATATCTTGCAGATAAGTTCTCCTGTGATTTTCTGTCTTTAAAAACCAAACTGGAAATCCTTTATTCATGTTATCCGGTTCGTAAAAAATCATAACCGGATTTCATCTCAACGTGTTTTCTGGTTTGAATTATTAACAATCCAGAAATTTGTACTTTGTGTTATCTGGTTCTCGTCATATACTGTCAAAAAGTATTTTTAGACTCATCTAACTTCGCGGTAAAATATATAAAAATAAATAATCAAAAAGATAAAATTGGAATTTTTGAAAAAAGATATAGGAGTCTAGGGATAATGGTAGGGGTATATGGTAAAATTTTCTAATAAAACTCAACATTTTCAATTGTATAATAAGAATTAAGAATATGATAAATGTATCGGACTTTTGAAAAAAAAGACATTTCTATGGTATTAAAAATATATGTTTGTAAAGAAGTTATAAATATTAATGATTGTACACAATTTATAATTCTATAGTTATTACATGGTATCTCGAATTCATGTTTTTTTAAAAGTTCCGGTTTCGCATAAAAATTCTTGTTATCTTTGTACATTTTTTTCTTTTAAAATTTTTGTTGTCTTCATTTTGTAGATTTTTTTTCTTATAACTAGGGGTGAGAATAGGCTGGACTGAATTAGGTTTTGCCAAATTTGAATCTGCACTGCTAAAAAATTTCAAAGTTTAAGTATGACTTGTAGTCTATCAAAAGTTTATTTTTTTGTCTAAATTTAACTTTTTTAAAGACCTGGTTTTCCTATTAGTCTATTTAAAATATATATTATTTGAACATATGTAAATAAGAAATTTGTGGAATATTAGACCGAACTCTGATATGAGAGAGGTTTAGCATGAAGTCGAAGTTGGTACACATGCTAATACATAAGTTATAAATATTGTAGTCGAAGTCAGTTCTAGTATGTATGTTTAATTGGGTCTTGTGTTATGAATTTAATTTTTAATTTAGTTTGTACCCTAAGTTTGTTTGTAATGAGTAATTGTTAAAAAGCTCATCAGTTTAGTATGTTAGGTTTATTATAAATAACATATCGATCTCTCATCTTTTGCATAAAGGAAAATATAAAGATAAAACCCTAATTCAAAAGTGAGAGAGGTTATTTGTTATTCTTGTATACTTGTAATCTTGTTTTAAAAGAAATGAAAGAATAACAGTTTATAATCAATCCTTGTTGTTATTCTTAGTTACACTAAGCTATGCGGGTTTCTTGATTATAAAGAAACTTATTATACTTTGTTTCTAAGATATTTAATTCACAACAAAATTCAATTAATGTTTAAATAGACTAGAGAATCAAAAGTACAATTAGACTAAATATTTGTTTCCATTTACTTATCTGAACTTACTTAGTAAGCATAAATTTTGTGAGATGCGTTGTTTGAATGAAAACACCTTATAATATTATTCATAGGATTTCTTTCAAATTATTTTGATAAATTCTTAAATATAATCAAGTTTTACTTTTGAATTTTAATATAAAATATAAAATATAATATAAAAGCAATAAATTCATTCATATTTAATAAATAAGTTGGATTGATAGGTATATAAGACTTTTTATATGATATGCGGTCTAATCTATTTAACTAAATATATTTATAAAAAAATTAAATCTTTTTTATTTAAAAAAAAAACTTGGTTTGACATTAATCTATGTATGTTAGACTCTATTAGTTGACATAACATATTATGACCACTACTTACATCATTCACATTATAAAATGATTTTGTAAGGTTAGATTAAGTCTAACCAAATCATCGACCACATAACACCTTTACCTAAAAACTTTTTCACTTATTCACTTGTCATAATAACAAGAAAATATCAAAATTAGATGGTATTCTTATATCTCTGCATTGAGTTAAAGAGATGCCCAAATTAAGTATGTTTATAACTCTACTAGCTTAGTGTTCATACAAAAATTAACAAAAGACTTATCATGTAATTTTGTTTATTCAAACCAATGCTTGTGTTCTCCATGAAAAGAATTTGGGACCGTGGTTGAAAAATAATAGAGAATTGAATGACCTTTATTAATTAGATAACTATAATCTTCTCCCAAATTTATTCAGTAATAATTATTTTCCCTAAAAACAATTGAGTGAATGTTTTTTCTACCATTATCTCCTTGATATTCCTTCATTTAAAACCATAAGATAATTATCTTTTTATTTTAAATTTTTTAATTATTGAGTCTTTATTGTGGGTGTGTGAACCGGCTAAATACAAATGCCTCTTTTTCTATTAGTAAAAAAAGGAATATTTTATGTTTTACGAGGCTCCTTTAAATTTTAAATTATTAAGTCGTTATCTTTAAAACGTTTTGTGATATTGTCCAAAGTTATATAAAATAGTCATTCAACTTCGTCATCTTTGGGATAAAACAATGCAATTCTAAATTATACGATTACTATTTGTACGGTAGATAATCAATCTAAAAATATACTCTCTAATGGTACAAGGATCATTCAAATAGGTATAAATATCACTCATAGCATCTGGTATAAAGATCTGCCATAATAATATCTCAAACGAGGAAAAATTCAAATAATTCTCCAAAGAGAATGCAATAATGATCATTTGACTACTCAAAATTATTTCTCCAACAAAGAGAAATAATTATCCAAAGAGAATCCAAAAATAATACTTGATAATTTCTCAACTAAAACGAGGAGAAATTAAAATTATTCTCTATAGAGAATTCAAGAAAATACTTAAAATATTCAATGAGTAGAAAGAAATTGAGAGAAGTTGGCGCTTCGACAACTCGAAAGACGCGGAGTTATGAGAGTGAGGAAGAAAACACTCAATAAAAGTTTTTGATGAGTTTTGCAATGAATCAAGTGATTTCCTTATATAATGAAGTAAGCTAGTCAAGATCTATAATCTAAGCAATGTGGAACTAGGAATATTTTTAACTAACACACAAACACACTTGTTTTTTGTAACATTGTGGGACTTGAATTTTCAACTAATACACAAACACACATGTTCATCTCCCGATTCGAATATTGACAATGTTCCAACAACCTCCCACTTGAATTTAAAAAAAAAGTGTTTTAGAAATAACGTCAACGTTTGTGATTGTGACTTTTCGAGTCTAAAGATTCTAACTACAAGTATACAACCTAATCACGTAGTAATAAAAGATATTGATCCCACAGAGACTCGATAATCAACCTAGCACTATTGGGTGCTACTATGTTTAGCTAAGGCGAGTGATATTTTAGTTTTAAGGGGCGAGAAAGTAAGAATTTAAGATTAAATTAAATTATAATAAGGATATCGGTATGTAATTGGTACGCCTTCGTGAATTCAATAAAAGGTCGACTTATTAAGATTTGTTAAGTTATCTTTCTGTAGAAAATGTCGGTTTAAAAGTCGTTGACTCACACTCCCGTGGTTTTGTCTATTACTATACTCCTAAGTTCAATTGAGCGCTCTCGCTGTGTCAATTCAAGTTAGAAATACTTTTTTGGAAACCTAGAGACTCTAATTGGTTTTAAAGCGCTTCCGCTGTATTTAAAAGCAATGCTCGATTCTAGCTATCTGGTTACAATCTCACACTCCCACAATCTTAATTCTAACCTTTTATAATTTCTTACTCTCGTAACAAAAGTTATTTTAAAATAAAAAATTGAAACCAAAAAGTAGCTTGAGTTATGGTTTTAGACTAGTTCTATTGAATTCGTTCCGGTTATACAATCACATACTAACTAAACGGTTTAGCCAGACATATTGAATAAATACGAAGAAAGGTAGAAGAAGAAGTGCATAAAAGTAAATGACATAATAATTAAAAGGTAAAACATTAAATTAGGCCTAGCTGAAGTACTCTTGATCAAACAATCTTGCAGATTCTTAAACTAAAACAAATGCATTGGCTAGAAAGACAATAAATGGTGATAGCTTCCCAAGGAAGAAGGCTATCACTTTGGTTCGTGTAGATGTTTTAGATTGACTACATTTTATGGTAAAACCCGTGTCTGTTTCCGGATGTCATAAGCAATGTTATGACATGTGATTTAAGCATTATGCAGGTGTGAAGATTTTAGTATGCACTTGTTTTTATCAGGATGTTAAGACTGATGTCATGACATCTCTGGCTGGGCCTGAAGACCTAGGTGAATCCTTATTTGTGTGTGCGTTCTGCTGTCATTAATACTGAGATTTTGTTGTGTGATTAGTGTGTTTTTATCAGAAGAAAAAGAAGGATTCAACTTGGAGTTATTTTAGCAGAATATTGGTTATTGCTATTTTTGTTCCTTTATTTAAGGAAATATTCTATCTAATTTGTGCAAGTTTAGCAGACCCATGCCCATTCAAGATTCTACTTAAAGGTTGCTTACCCTAGTGTGAAGATGTGGGAAAATAAGGATTGTTCATTCAGCGTTTTCGTGTGTGTTTTAGTTTCCTTGTGAGCCAAGAAATTGTCTTTTGATGATTTTTTTGGAATAGGTGTGCATTTGTAATTTGTCCACTCAAAGCTTTTAAGAAAGAGTGTTTGTATTTGACTGAAGCTTTTAAGAAAGGTCAAAGATTATTTTGAAGAATGTCTTCGTATTTTCTGAGTTGTTTGTTTAAGATTACTGCTGTGATTGAGAGGAAGTGAGAGGGGTCTCATATCTAGGAGTTCCTAGGTAGAAATTTCATTGGGTAGGGATTAAGTGAAAAGATTGCAAACTGGAGTGTATGTTGTGGATCTTTGAGTTGATACTACTAATAGTGAAGTTCCTTCCTGGTTTGGTAGCCCCCAGAGTAGGTGTGATTGCACCGAACTAGGTTAACAACTCTCTGTGTTCTTTAATTATGTATTTGTCTTTTATTGTATATTAAACTTATTGTTCTTGGTGTCGTGACATCGTGTTCGACATTGTTTATCAGTTGCCAGAATTTCAATTGGCATCAGAGCAGGCACCCTGCCTGTTTTTCTGGGCGAGATCTAGGGACATTATTCTAGTACTATGGACAAGGAGGGAGGACTTGGGAATAAACAAACTATTCTGGATGGGTCTAACTATGATTACTAGAAACCTCGCATGGTTTCCTTCTTAAAAGCTCTAGACAAGAAGGCTTGGAAAGCTGCTGATAAAGGATGGGAACATCCTGTCATTACTGATGAAGATGGTAAAACTACTCTGAAGCCTGAGGATGATTGGATCAAAGATGAGGATGATTTGGCACTATGGAATTCTAAAGCCTTGAATGCCTTATTCAATGGCATTGATACAAATATATTCAGATTGGTGCATCACTGTCAGTTAGCCAAGGAAGTTTGGGACATTATCAGAACCACTCATGAAGGAACTTCTAAAGTCAAGATGTCAAGACTTCAAATGCTTACTACCAAGTTTGAAAATATGATAATGAAAGAGGATGAGATTGTTCATGATTTTCACATGAATATTCTTGACATTGTGCTTCAGGAGCCTTAGGAGAAAAAACATCAGACAAAAAGCTTGTGAGGAAGATTCTCATATCTCTTCCCAAGAGATTTGCTATGAAGGTGATTGTTATAGAAGAGGCACAAGACATATGCAACATGAAGGTTGAAGACCTGATTGGATCTCTTCAAACATTTGAGATGGGATTTAGTGATGTACTTGAAAAGAAGAACAAAATCATAGCCCTTCTGTCAAATATTAAGGAAGAAGTAGAAAAAGATGTAAAGGAGAATGAAGAAAGTTTGAAGTAAGTTGTTGCCTTGATGGGAAGACAATTCAACAAGGTCATGAAAAAGTTGAATATCAGCTCAAAACCAAATGTCAGGAACATTTCATCTGACATCAGCAGATCAAATGATTCAAGGACAAAGCCTGAAGAAAAACCAAGCCAAAGTAGAAGAGTTAAATGTCATGGTTGTGATGGTTTTGGTCATATTAGAGTTGGGTGTCCTAACTATCTGAAGGGACAACAGAAAATCTTATCTGCAACATGGTCTGATAGAGACTCCGAGAGTGACCTTGAAGAAGAATCAACCAAACATATCACTGTGTTGACAGGGATATGTGTATCTGATGAAGACTCCAATGAAGATGAATTTGCTGACACTATCAAAAGCTTTGTATGAGATGTGTACAAATGGTAGAAGAAGGAGAGAAACAGAAGGATATCATAACAACTTTGGAGGTTGAAAAGAGAGATAATTTTTCAACTATATCTCTTTTGAGAGATGAAGTCTCCTTACTGAACTCCCATCTTGATCAAATGACAAAGTCCATAAGAATGCTGAACAATGGATCTGTAAAACTTGATGAGATCCTTCAGAGAAGAAGAAGTGAAAAAGACCTATCTGGGATAGGATTTAACGGCTCTAAAAATGAGTTCTTCAGGAGCAGCAAACTTGAGCCCAAGAATGATGGTTTAAACTAGATGTAGAAATCAATGTTTCAACATTATGAACCAAGAAGATCTACTCATGAAAGGAGAAGATATCAAAGAGGGAAATGTCACTACTGTGGGAGGTTTGATCACATAAAATCTTTATGTTTCAGACTTCATGGCTACCCTGCTCAAAATCCATAGCCCAAACCTGAGCAAAACATTGTCATCCAGAAACAACAATGGGTCCCTAAGCCTGTTATATTGATAACACATACTTCTCTTAAAGTATCAACTAAGGAGGATTGGTATTTCGATAGTGGATGTTCTAAGCACATAACTAGAATAAAAAATTTGGTGGTTGACATCAAACCATATTCCACAAGTTATGTTACTTTTGGTGATGGAGCTAAAGGAGAAATCAAAGGAGTAGGAAAACTTGTATGCTCAGGAGTTCCAAACCTTGATGGTATTCTATTGGTTGAAGGATTAACTGCTAACCTCATTAGCATCAGTCAGATGTGTGATCAAGGATTCAGTGTCAACTTCACCAAATCAGAATGCACTGTCACAAATGAAGAGAATGATGTTGTCATGAAGGGAGCCATGTCTAGATATAATTGTTATCTTTGGGTAAATCAAGATACTAGATATACGTCTGTTTGCTCTCTATCCAAATAAGATAAAGTGAAATTATGGCATTAAAATATGGGTCATCTTCATCTTAGAGGAATGAAAAGAGTTATAACTTTATAAGCTGTAAGAGGAATCCTTAAGCTTCAGATTGATGAAGGTAAGCTATATGGTGAATGTCAAGTAGGAAAGAAAACCAAGATGTCACATTCGAAGGTTCAACATCTTACTACATCAAAGGTATTGAAGTTATTACACATGGACTTGATGGGTCCTATGCAGGTTGAAAGTCTGGGTGGAAAAAAGTAAGCCTATATGGTGGTGGATGAATACTCAAGGTTTACTTGGATAAATTTTTTCAGATAGAAATCTGATGTGTTTGATGTGTTCAAGGATCTCTGTCAAAGAATTCAGAGGGAAGAGTTAGAGCAGTTCAAGAGAAATGAAGTGTGGGAGCTTGTACCAAGACCTGAAGGAACCAATATCATTGGCAGTAAGTGAGTGTACAAGAATAAATCTGATGAACAAGGGGTTGAAGGAGCGAAAAATACAAGGAATAGGGGTTGAAATTGGGTTTTCAAAAACAATGATAAGAAAAGACACTTTGATTTATCCTAATTCGTTTGAACTCAAACTACATCCAATCCACCCGCCAAGGTGATTTGCCTATCTCAATGAGGTCTTAATCCATTATTCAAAACTTGAATACAACCACTAAGACCTATAGTCAAAGTCTTCTTGAGTCTACTGAATACACTAGTCACTCGAGGAAATTTTCAAAGAGTTTTACAAAAGTTGTAACAGAATTGCTTCAAAAAGCTATTATCACACAGTGATAGATTTTACAAAGTTAAGAACAAATAAAAAGAAATTGATAAGAATAATTTGCGTGCGGAAGAAGAGGGCTTCAATTTCTTCAAATGATCTCCTTTTATAAGTGTTTGATGGAGAGATCCATTGAGAACATCTGGTGTCATTTTTGGAAGTTTGTAAATAGTCATAATGTCCTTCCAAAAATAAAAGATATTGTTCCCAGCCATTATTCTTGATTCCCTCTTAATTTCCCTTTATTATGAGAATCAGAATGTACTTAATTCACATCAGAGTATGTTTGAATTTTGCAGCTATAAAAACATAGTTGATGAGAATTCTTTCTACCATCAGATCTTCTACAAGTGATGTGCTTAGCTTTGTATGCCATTAGAATATGATGAGAAACTTAGAGATTGTCTTCTCATAAGAACTTTTATCCTACATATAGAAGATAATTTTGTGCTATAATTTATTCTTATAAAATATTGTTATCATAAAAACTTTATCAGAGAAGTAGAATCATAATCTTGTTATAACAATCTTCCTTTTTTTGATGATGACAAAACATTAATTTTGATTTAGAACAAAGAATTAAAAGGTAAGGAAACTCCCTTTAGAAGTTCTTTAGCTTATGCTCCCCCTGAGTTGATTACTTATCCTGTTCTAAAAACAACTTAGACATTTTGATCAGAGTATTAATATGTTTGAGGCTTAGTCTTGATAAACTGTTATAGATCAGAATCATGTACTTTTCTCCCTTTTTTTGTCATTACTCAAAAAGACATAAAAATGAAAGTAAACATAGTCAAAAGATAATATCTTCATTAATCAGATAATCATGGAAAACATTGGACAAAACATAGAAATATCAGGAAAAAAAACAAGAAAACAAACAAACATAAGGAAAGTCATAAGACATAATCAAGGTTGGGGGTTAATCTTGGTAACTAAAGCTTCCAAAAGAGACTTGATTTGAGAAGTTGATTCAACTTGTTGTCCAATCATAGATTTGAGTTCAGAATTAGTATCATCTTGCTTGTCCAACCTCTGCTTGACAGATTCATTTTCTTTCTTTAGTTCGTCCAGAGTTTTCAGCACTAAGGATGTTGGAGTTGGTTCTTCAACTGTTGCAGCAGCTTGAGTAGAGTGTTCCTCATAAGATTCTTCAGCAGAAGGTGCTTCAGCAGTTTCTTTGCCTTTGTCTTCAGCAAAAGGAACAATCATTAGCTGAAGTACAGAAGATGATTCCTTTGGTTCATGTTTTTTCCAAGGCTTGTCATCCAGAAGGGGAGTTCTCTTCTTCTCAAGGCTGGTGACCACTTCTTTCAGACTTGCACATAAATTCTGCCGAGCAATATCATAACAGATATATTTCAGCTTCTTGGTCTCAGAATTAAACCACTTTCTGAAGGAGGTCCAAAGAAAGTCAGAAGCTGCAGGATCAAGGTTTTCTGCACAGGCGATCTTCGGATCTTCCAGCCTAAGTTTCATTTCTGCTTCGAATGTTAGCAACAGTATACAACATCTGATTTGGTTGGTTTTGGTTTAGGTTTAGGTATGGAAGTTTTGTTTGTGACAGAGGCTAGTTTTTGTAGAGCTTCTATATCAATAAAGGTTCTAAGAGGGTCCTCAAGTTCATTGGTTGGGGAGGGACTATCTGGAATGTTAATGTAAGTGGGAGTTTTTGGAGGGGTTGATACATAAGAAGATAAAGATTCTTCACGAATAGTGGATTGGTAAAAAACAACTCTATGAGTGTCAGAGTTTAGAGGAGGGTTAAAGCCATGTGTTTGTTGAGTGAAGTCTATTGGAAGTGGATTAGAGGACTGAGCTTCAGAGGCAGCAACAAAGGTAGGAAAAACGTCAATATCTGACAAAACTTGTTGAAGTTCTGAATGGGTTTCAACAAAGGATGATGTGTTTAGATCAAAAGGTTATGTTTGGTATATTGGCATGTCGAAATCTTCTAGAGTTTGAGGAGAATGATGTTCATATGTTTTTGATGGTGAGGAAGTGTTTTCAGGTTGAGTATTTTGTGAAGGAGAAGGTATAATAGGGATTTCAGAAGTTACAGGATTAGAAGGTGTAGGTGTAACAAAAGGAGTGGTATCAGAATGAGGGGTTTCAAATGTGATAACTGTTACAGATTCTACAATAGAAATTAAGTCAGACCGAGAAGAAGAAGTACCTTTATTTCTGAGTTGCTTTGGAGCCTTCTGAGAGGTTCCTTCAAAAGCTTTCCTCTTCTTGTTTTTCTTCTGAACAACTTCTGGTGTAGGTTTTCCGAGCTCTTCTGGTTTAAACATATGATCAATACCATCTAACTTGTAGGATTCCAAGCATATGACTACAACCTATGGTGGTGTATCAACAGAGAACATAGGGAAGTCTTCCAGAGGAATTTTCCTGGTGGTAATGACTTCTCTAGAGAGCAGAAGTGGATCCTTCTTGATGGTTTCTATGAACTTCATCTTCTTCAGATTCTTAGCATTCAGAGGCTTCCCAGCTTCTACTTCCAAAAGTTCAAATTATTGAGCCTCAATCAGATGATCAACTAACTTGTTTTCAGTCATAATGTCTAAAATGAGTCTTCCCAGAGGAATCCAATTTCTTTTGGTTTTCTCATCTTCTCTAGTTTCTCTTATATTGTTCTTCAAATGATTGAAAAGTGAATGAGCAAGATTGACCTTTTTGTTCTTGGAGATGAAGTACAACAGTAATTGATGATCCACATTGATGTAATCTGGAGAATTTGTTACTTTCCTGTGACTGATGCAACCTAAAATTATTTTTGCCCAAATTCTCAGATGATCCTTCAGATCTTTGATTTTGTTGGAATGTTGCTCATTTGAGTAGATTTCTTTAGAGACGAGTGTAGTATTAGAAAGCTTATCCATCTCACTGCATTTAATCCCATTTCCATCAGATTATATCAACTTTTTAATGTGTTCTTCAGTGATAATGATCCTCCTACCCAGATAATAAGAGGTTATATGAGAGTTAGAAGCACTTGCAAAAATCCAAAATTCCTTGACTAATTTAGGAAAGATTGGACCCATCAGACGATCAAAGTATTTCTCCCAGCCTTGAAACTTGACTGCAGATGTAAGATCAAACCCATTTTCCTTCAAAATGTCAAAGTCAACAAAGAGCTCACAGAGAACTTCTAGCTTGTCTACAGGAGTAAGAAGGGTTCTGACAGGAGAAATGTGGAGTTATTCTGAAGGTTGATCATGTTGAGTTTGTTGAGAGGAAGGAACTTGATGAATGTTTTGAGATGAAGAAGCCATTTGTTACCAATATGGAGGTTTGAACAAAGGTGCAGAGAAAAATAGAAACAAGAGAGTGATGGTGAAAGTGAAAGTGTGAATAGTGTTTGTGAGGTGAAAAACAATCATTTATATAGAGTTATGAGGCTGTAAAAGAAAAGCACAATTAGTGGAAACATTAACGCATAAAACATAATGATTAATTGCATTAAATGAGTTCTGACAGGGGAGTGGCGTAAAGATTTTGGAACAGTTACCAACATGACTAGCGCCTCAATTGTGTCTTTTCAGCCGTTTCAGTTTCCCAGAAATTGAACACATCTTCAGAGTATGAACACATATTCTGATTCTTTAGGATACTTCAGAGCTTTATTGACACATGTTGATGTTATGATCTGCATATTATTCTTTTGACACAAAAGTCTGAGAAGTAAACAGTCAGATCATCTTAAAAAAACTTTTGAACCAGTTTTCTTTCTAGAAGAAAATAAATTGGTACAGAACTTCTAGGAGTTAAATGAATAAAGTTAAACATTTCTCATTCTGGACATAGTTCCATACTGAGATTATTCAGAATGAAATTAAATCTATCTTCAACAAGGGGTTTTGTAAAAATATCAGCCCATTGATGGTCTGTATCTATAAATTTTAAAAACAAGATTCCCTTATAAGTATAATCCCTAATAAAATGGTGTTTAACTTCTATGTGTTTAGCTCTAGAGTGTAAAATAGGGTTTTTAGAAAGACAGATAGCAGAAGTGTTATCACAGAGGATGGGAATGTTACTCTCATAGATATTTAAGTCCTCAAGTTGGTTTTTAATCCAGAGCATATGAGTACTGCATCCAGCTGTTGCTGTGTATTCAGCTTCAGTAGTTAATAGTGCTATGGTTGATTTCCTTTTGCTGGACCAAGATATTAGATTGTCTCCCAGAAATTGACAACTTCCAGAAGTACCTTTTCTTTCTGTTTTGTCTCCTGCAAAATCAGCGTCACAGTACCCTACAAGCTTATAATTTCTGGACTTTCTGTAGCATAAACCAAGATTAGTGGTACCTTTCAGATATCTAAAGATTCTTTTAACTACTATTAAGTGAGAACATCTGGTGCCATTTTTGGAAGTTTGTAAATTGTCATAATGTCCTTCAAAAAATAAAAGATATTGTTCCCAACCATTAGTCTTGATTCCCTCTTAATTGCCCTTTATTATGAGAATCAGAATGTACTTAATTCACATCAAAGTATGTTTGAATTTTGCAGCTATAAAAACGTAGTTGATGAGAACTTCTTTCTGCCATCAGATCTTCTACGAGTGATGCGCTTAGCTTTGTATGCCATTAAAATATGCTGAGCAACTTAGAGATTTTCTTATCATAAGAACTTCTATCTTGCACATATAAGATAATTTTAGTGCTATAATTTGTTCTTATAAAATATTGTTATCATCAAAACTCTATCAGAGAAGTAGAATCAAAATCTTATTCTAACAGGGGTTGTGACCAGGAATAAATCCAGAATTGTTGCTCAAGGATATACTCAAATTGAAGGCATTGACTTTGATGAAACATTTGCTCATGTGGCTAAACTTGAATCAATATGTTTACTATTGTGAGTTGCATGCATTATGAAGTTTAAACTGTTCCAAATGGATGTCAATAGTGCCTTTTTGAATGGGTATCTGAATGAAGAAGTTTATGTGGAGCAGCCTAAGGGATTTGTTGATCCAAATCTTTCAAATCATGTATGTAAGTTAAGAAAGGCTTTGTGTGGATTAAAACAAGCTCCTAGAGCTTGGTATGAAAGATTAACAAAGTTTCTTCTCAAGAATGGTCACAGAAAAAGTGGAATTGACAAAACTTTATTTGTCAAAGATGTAGAAGGAAAAATCATGATTGCTCAGATTTATGTGGATGATATAGTGTTTGGTGGAATGTCAGATGAGATGGTTAAACATTTTGTCAGAAAGATGCAGTCTGAATTTGAAATGAATCTCGTTGGAGAATTAACCTTCTTTCTTGGATTGCAAGTTAAACAGATGGACGATTCCATCTTTCTCTCTCAAAGCAAATATGCCAGAAACATTGTAAAGAAGTTTGGAATGGAGAGTGACAAACACAAAAGAACACCTGCTTCTACCCATCTTAAAATGACTAGGGATGAAAAAGGTGTAAGTGTTGATCAAAGATTGTATAGAAGCATGATAGGCAATCTTATGTATCTAACAACCAGTAGACCTGATATTGCTTTTGTTGTTGGGGTATGTGTCAGATATCAAGCAGAACCCAAGGTCTCTCACATAAATCAAGTCAAAAGAATACTAAAATATGTGAATGGGACTTGTGACTATGGCATGTTGTATTCTCATGGAAATGATCTTGTTTTATCTGGATATTGTGATGCTGATTGGGATGGGAGTGCAGATGATAGGAAAAATACTTCTTGAGGGTGTTTCTTTGTAGGTGACAATCTAATTTCTTGGTTTAGCAAGAAGCAGAATTGTGTCTCCTTGTCTACTGTAGAGGCTGAGTGTCATACCCTAAATTTTGACCATGTTTTTTTCAAACTGTCACTCATCTAACACATTGTTATTACAGTATCGATAATCAGTCATCTTTGCATTTTGGTCCATTTTTCCACATAATAATGCATTTAGTTTCATTTTAATGTATTTTCGTTTTTATCTTAGATTTTATTCAATTAAAAAAATAGAATGTTGTCTCATTTTATAGTTTAATTTCTTTTTATTCTAATTTTATTTTAGTTACATATTAGACTAGTTAGAATTAATTAGTTCAATTTTAGTACTAGTTTTAATTTAATTTATGTTTCATTTAGTTAATTAGGTTTTTTAATTAGTTCGTCTAATTTAATTAGGTTTTATTTTTAAGTCTAATTTATATTTTTAGTTTATATTTTAATTCAGTTTTTAATTAATTTAAATTTCTATTTAAGTTTAATTTTTTTAAAAATAGAGTTTGATTTTTACTTAAAGTCTAATTAGATTTAAGAGTTTACTTTCAATTTAAGTTTTAATTTTAATAATTTTAGATTTATATTTAGTTTGGTTTAGAAACAGTTGTTTTAGTTTAATTTTATTATTTAGGTTAATTTATTAGTCTTCTTTTTCTAATTGTTTTGTCACAATCCAAATGTACATATAATCTTACACCAATTTAGCATTTTGCTTCTTGCATAAAACAAAAGGACTTTGTCTACAATGCAACAACAAGACCTCCTGCAAACCATTAACCACACCAGCAACAATATACTCCAAATCTAAGCATCAAAACATAACCTGCAATGTCAAAAGCAATTTAAGATATTTCAAAAAAATATACTAACTCGCTGATGAAAAAAACTTATCATCTAGACCAAAAAGGGGGCCACAAGAAAAAGTTTAAGGAGGTTTTTCTGAACAGAGAAAAAGAGGCATATAACAGAGGGAGAGAACTCACAGTAAAAAGATTTTTTGAAGCCTTTCTTTAAAGCTTCAACCATCATCTTCATCTCAACTCACCCTTCACATTTCACATTTCTTCATCGCCACCACAAATACCTCACGAAATTTTCCCTTCTGCATAATGAATTGAAAAATAAAAACAACCACACAACCAAAGCAACATATACATTCAGAAACCTTCATAGATCCGAAAACCAACCACCTTCCACCACCCTTCAAATCAACCCGTCAAACATCCATCCTCACCGCCACACAAACCTTTCACCGCCTCCGCTATGAACCCCTTTCGCGAAACATCCATCCTCACCGTGAAAACCAAAAACTCAGAAACCTCACATTCAAATCTAAACCGACCCACCACCTTCACCGTGAAAATAAAATAAAAAACTCAGAAAAATCAAACAAATTAAATACCTTCACTTCCGCAAATCGCCTCAAACCCACAATCGAACACAACCCAAAACTGTGACAAAAACAACCGTGAGAAATCGCAATCGCAAAAACACCGAGAAAATGAACCGCGAGAGCAAATCGATCACATAAACCGTGAGGCGTGATAGCCGAAGGAGAGAGACGACAGCGGCTTGAGACGTTTGCGGTGTATTATTTTTTCGTTCACTCTAAAGGTTGCGTTTTAAAATCTTTGTTTTTTTTAACTGTGAAGAAGAGGATGCCCTGTTTCGTTTTTTGAGAAAGCGAGGTCTGATATTTGTTTTATTTTTATTGTTGACCGATGCACTTTTATTTTCAATTTGAAACTGGAAGTTGGTTGATCCCATGTTTTGTTCTTTTTTTTATATTTATTTTTATAAAAACTCTTGGTTGACCGTTAATGGGCCTATGGGTCATTAGTTAGATTTAGGTTGTTATCTACGCACTACAAATTCAGTAACACTCCCTTTCTGGTTTTTCTACATTTATGTTTGGTGGCTGCTTGTTTATTCTAGATTCAACAGGTTTTAGTATTATTTTCCAACTTTATTGCTTGTTTTCTTTTAAAATATTTATTTTGCGCCGATGATATAACAAAAGTCACGATTAAGTCAATTCCAATAAATTGATACATTGTGACCAATATGATACCCATTGAGCTTAGTTTATTTTTCAAAGTGTATTTTATTTAATCTATTTATTTAATTTATTTATTTTTCACATTTTTATACAATATAAGCGCTTTACTCCTCATTGAACCATTCTAACAATGGAATCGGTTCTAAGGTAGTAAAAGAGCCACATTTCGACGGCTCCAAATAGTTAATACACTGCACACACATTTTCTCTTGGGCAAATTACAACAAGACCCTTTATTTCATCGCAATCTCGTGTAAATTATCTTGTACCCCCTCCCGATTACCTTGTATGTATTTATTTTCCGCATTTATCGCTTTTAATTCACTCGTTAACCCTTGGTCCAATACCAAGTGGTTTCACTTGCACACTTGCACATTCCATTCGGTTTGGGTTTCGTATTGCTAGGAGCACCCCTAGGGACTAGGAATCAAATCCACTTAATCAATCAAACAATCAACCTCCATTTGCATTTCACCTGTAAGTCGATTGCTCCGCGCATCGCCATCCAACTTTTCTAACTTAACGAGCATTCAAACTAATTAATTATACAAAAGAACTGAATTCTGGAGTCTAGCATTCCACGGGTTCTTGAGTAGATCATTCCTGAGGCCAGCCCCACGGGACATGATCCATTCACTCTTTCGTATTTAAAACACTTA
This sequence comes from Lathyrus aphaca, assembly GCA_963966055.1. NCBI lineage: Eukaryota > Viridiplantae > Streptophyta > Magnoliopsida > Fabales > Fabaceae > Lathyrus > Lathyrus aphaca. The sequence continues at coordinate 540,255,296 of OZ014522.1, read as the reverse complement.
AAACATTCAACTTCCTTCGAAAGGTGAAACATGATTCATCTCCATAGGAAAGATATTTCTCATATTCCCACAAACACAAACAAATCAATTTTCTCAAGAAATTTCTCTCAAGGAAGAATGTGGCAATCACTTGTTGATCATATATCCAAGTTTGAAGCTTTTTCCCCTTCTATTTTTCTATCTTAACTGTTTATGGTGAAATAGGTGAGATATCACCCTTTAAGATGACGACTTGTCTCTTTCTTTCAAATCCATTTTAAAACATACCCAACAAACTCAAATCATTTTCCTAATAAATAACTGAGGAACTGAATTCTGGAGTCTAGCATTCTACATAGTTCTTGAATGGATCATTCCTGAGGCCTGCCCCCACGGGACGTGATTCATTCACCCTCTTGTTTCTCAAGACACCTAATTACATATCAAATAATGAAAGAACTGAATTCTGGAGTCTAGCATTCCACGGGTTCTTGAGTGGATCATTCTTGAGGCTAGCCCCACAGGACGTGATTCATTCTCCCTTTCATTCTTAAAACACTAAGCAAGATCAATCCTTTCTCTAAACGAGCATTATTTAAGCTCTTTCTATCTCGCAGATAAGCTAGCGCTTCAACCTCCTATCGCGAGTAAATAAGCCTACGCTTAGCAGTTAGAAAGCGTTTTAAACAATCGTTCATTAAAAAACACCAACAAATCGTAGTTGCACGAACCACGAAGCTCTGACTTTCCCATTGCATAAGGGAATACGTAGGCACATGGATTTTAATCCTTCGTGAGCACAATAATAATTTTTTTTTTATCTTTTCTCCGTCATAAAACACAATAATTAAAACTCTTTTCCCTTAGAACACACATTTTAGCAAACCATTTAGAAGACCAAGACTTAAATCAACATTTAATCGCATAGTTAGACTAAGAGGTTCCCGTTGAGTACAACAGACATGCGGGGTGTTAATACCTCCCCCTTGTGTAACCGACTCCCGAACTTAGAATTTGGTTTCGTTGACCACTTCTTATCCTATTTAGGTTGTATCTATATCTTCCTTTTCTTTAGTTAGAATAAATAGAATTAGGTGGCGATTTTGTTGTTTCTTTTTCGCGTCCATCGCGAGGATCGTATTTTTCGAGGTACGACAGCTGGCGACTCTGCTGGGGACTTAGCTCCATGCTAGAGAGTTTCGAGCCTAACTTATCTAATCGTGTATTTAATTGTTGATCTTGTCTTATTTGTCTTCTCTATGTTTGTTATTTATGTTTGTTTATTTGTTCTTTTATCCCTTTCTCTTATTGCTCATTATTATACTTATTTGTGGGATCCTAGGATTATAAGTAAAGGTTGAGCTTTGGAAAAAGAAGAGGGAACACCTAGGTTAGAATTGGTAGTTATTAGTTTTAGTCTCCAAGAACTTGCTTCTTGAGGGCCTAGCATGAAAGCTCCTCCAGATAGTAGACCTATTTGTAGATCTTGTCATAACGCAGCTAGTCTGTCGCGTGACTTGATTCGTTAAAGGGTTGTGACTCTGGGACCCACCCCTAGAACCAGTTTCTATATTGGTAGTTGTGTAATGTTAGTCTCCAAGGGCTTGCCCCTTGAGGGCCTAACACAAGAACGCCACTCAAGGTAGACCTTATCATCATTATCGTCATAATGCAGCTAGCTTGCAGCGGGGCGTTAGTACGTTAAACTTCTGTGACCTTGAGTTTCCTAAACCATCATCGTAGAAACTATCTCGTGAGTGGGTTTTATGGGTACAGAATATAAAACTAATTTCTTACATCCTACCAAATAGGAAGTTTTTAGTTATTCCAGCTTCCGAGTCTGTTTTGTGCTTGTGATCCTAAACATCCTTGCATTGCATCCATTTGCACACCATTGAATCTGCATCTCATATCATTTTCTTTCCTCAGAGTAAGCCCATCCTTGTCCTATGTCCATAACCCGCAGTTGATTACCTAACACCTACATTGTACTTGAAGTAGTTTTTGATTGATCATGGATCCTGGAGGACAAAAGCAGACGGTGCCAAGGGGAGACTTTGATTTGACAAAGGACCAATTGAACCAACTCATGGATGTTGTGAAAACTTTGAGAAGGAGAAGGGATAATGTTGAACGGGCTTCCGTAACTGAAGATGTCTTTCCACCTCAAGGGAAAAACCTTGTTCAAACTCAACCTACAAGGATTCCAATTGAGGCACTCGTTATTCAAGAGCATACCATTATTTGATATGGAAACTCCTTACCTCATGATGTCGTTGAGTACCAAAGCTTTGGGTTCTCTGAGCCAAATTCCCAAGGGGCAATCCCAGTAAGAAAGACCAAGAGACCACAAGTTGTTGAGATGACTGAGAAATGTCGGGTGCTGTATGAAATACTCAAGGCCATAGAGGGGTGAAATGCTTTTGACCTGGATGCTCTAAACATGTGCTTAGTACTTGGTTTGGTTATACCTCCTAAATTTGAAGCACCTAACTTTCAGAAGTACAAAGGGGATAGCTGTCCAAAGCACCATTTGGTGACATTCTGTCGAAAGATGACCGCATATGCTTTTGACAATAAGTTAATGATTCATTGGTTTCAAGACAGTTTAAGTGGGGCACCATTGAATTGGTACATGGAATTGGAAAGAAGCCATATTCAGTCATGGTTGGACCTAGCCAATGCTTTTGTGAAGCAATACCAATACAATTTGGAAGAAACTCCCAGTCTCTTTCACTTGAAGGATATATCTCAAGAAAGTAATGAGCCGTTCAAAAGGTACGTCCAGAGATAGAAAGAGTTTGTTGATCGTGTTCAACCGCCGCTCTCAGAAAAGGAGTTAGCTGACTTATTCATGGATACTCTGTAGAGCCCATACTTTGAAAAGAGGGTAGGCACCGTATCAACAAGTTTCTCTGACTTTGTGAAAACGGGAGAACATATTGAGGTTGGTCTCAAAAGTGGAAGAATCTAAGGTGCCTCTAGTATCCAGAGAATTGAGAGTGAATCCCTTGTTGATTCCCAAAAGGAAGAAGAGGATAGGCTGATTCAATTGGAAGCTCCGCAAGCCCCACCTCTAGTGCCATACTATCAGCATCCATATGTGTCAGCTGTTCAAAATCAACAACCTTTTGGGTCTGCATATCTGATGCCATTTCCTCCACACGGCCGATATCCTCCTGTTTGTCATCAACAACAGATGCCACAACAACAGCCATACCAACAGCAACATGCTCCTCAACGACGACACCAGTACACTAAGAAACCAAAGAGGCAGTTTGATCCTTTGTCAATACCATATAGTCACATACTACCACGTTTGATCGATAGTGGAGTGGTATAGCCGAAGGAACTAGATCTAGTGTTTCCTCCATACCCACCAAGCTTTGATCCTCATGCCCGATGTGGTTTTCATTCCAATGCACCAGGACATTCAACTGGAGATTGCAAACAACTCCAGAACAAGGTTCAGGATCTGATTGAGTCCAAGTCCATCTCATTCACGCCTCAAGGTCTTCACATCAACATCAATCCTTCGTCTGGTCACGCAGGTCCATCAGTCTATGCTATGAAAGAAATTTTCAAGAATAGGTGTGAAGAGGATTGGTGCACCGACCTCAATAATCATGACGACCTCTAACTCCGAAGAAGGAAGTTCAATTCCCTAAAGTTGGCAATCCTCTGTTTGTTTCAGCATTGTTGTATTTTTCTTAGCATGTTGATTTTGTATTTGCTTGTTAGCATTGTTGTTTATGAATTGGCAAAATTAATGAAATTTGTATGCATATTTTGAATCAATCCATTCGTATTCACTCATTTTCTTTCATTGTTATGATAAAAAGCAAAAACATATTTCTCTCATTTTATTTATCAAACTTTTGTTTTAGCAAAGATTGGAGGGAGGATGATGAAAACCAGATACTTCAACTCTCCATTTGTATGCTCTCAATTAAAACCTTGCCAATGATGTACATGTATTGTTTCAAATTCCGAAACACTGGTGAAATAAGGAAGACAATCCCTTATTAACCCCTTTGAGCCTCGAAGTAGGAGTTTTCTTTTTAAAAAAAGTGCAAAAACTCTTAAATTTAAACCTGGGGCAGGGTAGTCGGTTCAGTTAATCTGTTTGCATTCAATATTCAAGAGATTCCATCATTCAAGAAGGATCAACTACATATTTTCCTTCGCACATCAAAGAAGTCGTGAAGGGTCAAAAGTTTGTAGTATTCAATCTCTATCCTCCAACAAAACGGCAACTACAACCATTCAACAAAAGACAGAAAAAAAAGAAATACAAAGAAAAAGTCCGCTAAGCAAAAACCAGAAAAGATGACTTAGGTAAAAAAATATTAGGGCATCTCGACGAATTGAAGTCAAGAAAAAGAAGTCATCAAATCCTCTGCAAAGCAGAGACGAAGCAAGGTGGATGCCATCACTTTTAAATCTTGATCCTTATCGTGCACCGTCAAAAGACTTTTGAGATAGGAATGCGTATGTCAATATTAACTGAACATAGGATTGGGGTTCATCACGAAGAATGGATGGGTTACAAATATATTTTGAGCCTTTTATCCTTTGTTTCATAAACCGTGAACCAAGTCACGCTACAACCCTTCAAAGACCTAATTGAGGTAGGGTTTATTTCGAGAGAATACTACAACAAGGTTGTGTTAACCTGACTCCTAACGATCTTTGCTAATCATTTGTATTGATCATTTCATCTGCCATTCCATGAATGGCTAGATCCATTTAGTGTTTTTGTTTATTGTTTTTCCACTGTATATCACCATCATACCAATAGATTGTGATTTCAAAACTTGCATAAACATTGCATTAAAATTGCCAATTTTTTAAATAAATAATGTTTATTTGCTAGTCAATTCAGCATCAAGGAAATCCCAACGAATTCAGCCAATTAGGGAATTTAACTTGGTAAGAGAAACCCAACCAGGGGAAACCACTTCAAAAATCAGTCAACCTGAATCAATCTCTTCAAGAGTCAACTATGAGCTATGACAAACAGTTCAAGAGTTCAATGGACAATCAAGTAAGGAGTTTCCCATCCCAAGGATCAGATAACCATGGGCCAATCTAGACATTCAAGCACTGGGGAAACCATTTCAAAGTTCATGCTATGGCATGTTGATCCAAATCTTCTTGAAGGGGGAAATTTCAAAAATATTGATACTGGGGCGAGATGAATCACACAGGGGTAAGTCTTCTCCATGCCTTCAAGTTGTTCAAGCAGGTCTTATGCAACAAAAAAACTTTGAGTTCAAGACAGGTGTCGGGAATCATGTCGTCATCTTTGTCTCTTTCTAATGAGTTTTCTGCCAAAAGAACTGTTTCATCCAATACCCGTGCATGGGCATATTTGGAAACCATGAGTCAATGCATAAATTATTTCTCATGTGTTAGTCACGCCGCTTCGCTCTTAACATTAAGACTTTCTATCGTCTTATTCATCAAGCATCTACCCACAGTAGAAAAGAGCCATACCTTGCAAAACAAGCCTCTTTTGACATGTAATCTTTTGCCTCCCTAAAAAGTCTTAGGATTGCAGAAGCGCTTTTTACACTGTCATTACAAAGGTCTCCTTAAAGTCCATCTGGCTTTGGAACGAATCCTTTAAGCTGGTCATGAAACCCCTTTGCTTGCAGTCTAAGTCCATCTGATTTGGCACGTAGCCATGTTTTCCTGATGGTTCCTAAAGGTCCTCTTTGAACTCTTCATCTAAGGAATTTCCAGAGGTTGGATGTTTTATCCTATTGAAAACTCCAACATTTCTTCCTAGTGCCATCCGGTCGCTTAAAGCCGTTGATTTATCTTTGATTTACTTTGCATTTTACCCCGGTGTCAGTTGGTCGCATTGAGCCGCTGCCCAATCACTGTGTTTGTTTTCTTTATCTTTAGTGTCAACAGATACACTTGAACCTGTTGATTCATCACTTTGGATACTTTGAATATTTCTTGTTAGTATCAACAGGTCTTGAATATGTTATGCATTCACTTTGACTGTAGTATATTATTTTATTCATAGTGTCAGTTGGTCGCATAGAGCCGATGCGCATTCACTTCAAATATTTTGCTGGTGTTATTCATAGTGTCAGTTGGTCGCATCGAGCCACTACATTCACTTCGAATATTTTGTTGTTGTCATTCTTGGTGTCCACTGGTCATGAATCTGTTGCGCATTCACTTTGAATGTTTTATCTTGTATTTATTCTTGGTATCAGCTGGTCGCATCGAGCCGCTGCGCATCCACCTTGAATATTCTCTATTTCCTTACTGTCAGCAGTTACATTTAAACATTTTGCGTATTCACTTTGAATATTTCCTTGATTTTCTCGACCCCCGAGTCGACGTCATTTTAAGTTTTCTCAACCCCCGAGTTGATGAGGTTTTTTGACCCCCGAGTCAATCTGGTTGCCTTCAGTTTCTCAGCCCTCGAGTTGATTTTTTTGACCCCCGAGTCAATGTTATGATTTGTTTTTGACCTTCGAGTCAATGTTTTCATATTTGTTCTTGACCCCCGAGTCAATGTTATTATTATTTTCTCAACCCCCGAGTTGATGTGTTTTTTGACCCCTGAGTCAATCTTGTTGTCTTTAGTTTCTCAACCCCCGAGTTGATTTGTGTTTGACCCCCGAGTCAATGATATTGTCTTTTCCTTAACCCCCGCGTTGATATCTATTTCAGTTTGACCCCTGAGTCATTGTTGCCTTAATATTTTCAACCCCCGAGTTGATATTTGTTTCAGTTTGACCCTCGAGTCATTGTTGCCTTTATGTTTTCGACCCCTTTGTTGATATTTGTTTTAGTTTGACCCCCCGAGTCGTTGTTGCCTTTGTGTTTTCAACCCCCGAGTTGATATGTTATCTTTACTTCCCTCAACCCCTGAGTTGATTTTGTTGACCCCCAAGTCATTGTTGTCTTTATGTTTTCGACCCCGAGTTGATGATTCTCTTTATCCCTTCAACCCCCGTGTTGATATGTCATCCCTAACATATTGTTATCCCCAGTGAGTCTTCACCTACAGTTTTTGTTTTGTAGGTCACCATTATCATATATCTTCATCACTTTGCCAAGCATATTTATCATTCAAAAATCAGCATGCTAGGGTTCATGTCATCTCATACCTCATATCCCCAGCAAAACAAAAGAGTCCCTCGTGAAATCATAATATTGCATATCATTGCATTTCATCTGCATTTGGTCAAAATTTTAGGTATTTTTAATATTTAATCCTCTTTTACCTCGAATGTCCACAAACTTTGTTATTCATACATTCAGGCTCAAGATGATTAAATAGGGGTAATTGTCATACCCTAAATTTTGACGTTGTTTTTTTCAAACTGTCACTCATTTAACGCATTGTTATTACAGTATCGATAATCAGTCATCTTTGCATTTTGGTCCATTTTTCCACATAATAATGCATTTAGTTTCATTTTAATGTATTTTCGTTTTTATCTTAGATTTTATTTCAATAAAAAATAGAATGTTGTCTTATTTTATAGTTTAATTTCTTTTTATTCTAATTTTATTTTAGTTACATATTAGACTAGTTAGGATTAATTAGTTCAATTTTAATACTAGTTTTAATTTAATTTATGTTTCATTTAGTTAATTAGGTTTTTTAATTAGTTCGTCTAATTTAATTATGTTTTATTTTTAAGTCTAATTTATATTTTTAGTTTATATTTTAATTCAGTTTTTAATTAATTTAAATTTCTATTTAAGTTTTTTTTTTTAAATAGAGTTTGATTTTTATTTAAAGTCTAATTAGATTTAAGAGTTTACTATCAATTTAAGTTTTAATTTTAATAATTTTAAATTTAAATTTAGTTTGGTTTAGAAACAGTTGTTTTCGTTTAATTTTATTATTTAGGTTAATTTATTAGTCTTCTTTTTCTAATTGTTTTGTCACAATCCAAATGTACATATATTCTTACACCAATTTAGTATTCTACTTTCTGCATAAAACAAAAGGATTTTGTCTACAATGCGACAACAAGACCTCCTGCAAACCATTGACTACACCAGCAATACTACACTCCAAATCTAAGCATCAAAACAGAACCTGCAATATCAAAAGAAATTTCAGATATTTCAAAAAAATATACTAACTTGCAGATGAAAAAGATTTATCATCTAGACCAAAAAGGGGGCCACAAGAAATAAGTTTAAGGATGTTTTTCAGAACAGAGAAAAAGAGGCATATAACAGAGGGAGAGAAATCACAGTAAAAAGATTTTTTGAAGCCTTTCTTTAAAGCTTCAACCATCATCTTCATCTCAACTCACCCTTAACATTTCATATTTCTTCATCGCCACCACAAATACCTCACAAAATTTCCCCTTCTGCATAATGAATTGAAAAAAAAAAAAACACACACAACTAAAGCAACATATACATTCAGAAACCTTCATAGATCCGAAAACCAACCACCTTTCATCACCCTTCTAATCTACCCGTCAAACCTCCATCCTCACCACCACACAAACCTTTCACCGCCTCCGCTATGAACCCCTTTCGCGAACCACCACCTTCACCGTGAAAACCGAAAACTCAGAAACCTCACCTTCAAATCTAAACCAACCCACCACCTTCACCATAAAAATAAAAGAAAAACTCAGAAAAATCAAACAAATCAAATACCTTCACTTCCGCAAATCTCCTCAAACCCACAACCGAACACCACCGAACACAACCCAAAACCGTGACAAAAACAACCGTGAGAAATCGCAATCGCAAAAACGCTGAGCAAATGAACCGCGAGAGAAAATCGATCACATAAACCGTGAGGAGTGAAAGCCGAAGGAGAGAGACGACGGCGGCTTGAGACGTTTGTGGTTGATTGTTTTTTTTAACTATGAAGAAGAGGATGCCCTGTTTCATTTTCTGAGAAAGCGAGGTCTGATATTTGTTTTATTTTTATTGTTGACCGATGCACTTTTATTTTCAATTTGAAACTGGAATTGGTTGATCCCTTATTTTTTCCTTTTTTTGTTTTATTTATTTTTTTAATAAAAACTTTTGGTTGACCGTTAATGGGCCTATGGGTCATTAGTTAGATTTAGGTTGTTATCTACACACTACAAATTCAGTAACACTCCCTTTCTGGTTTTTCTAATTTTATTATTTTTATGATTTATGTTTGGTGGCTGCTTGTTTATTCTAGATTCAACGGGTTTTATTATTATTTTCCAACTTTATTGCTTGTTTTCTTTTGAAATATTTATTTTAGGCTGATGATATAACAAAAGTCACGATTAAGTCAATTCCAATAAATAGATAAATTGTGACCAATATGAGGCCCATTTAGCTTAGTTTATTTTCATAGTGTATTTTATTTAATTTATTTATTTTTCGCATTTTTATACAATATAAGCGCTCTACTCCTCATTGAACCATTCTAACAATGAAATCGATTCTAAGGTAGTAAAAGAGCCACATTTCGACGGCTCCAAATAGCTAATACACTGCACACACGCTTTCTCTTGGATAAATTACGACGAGACCCTTTGTTTCATCGCAATCCCATGTAAATTATCTTGTACCCCCCTCCCGATTACCTTGTATGTATTTATTTTCCACATTTATCGCTTTTAATTCACTTGCTAACCCTTGGTCCAATACCAAGTGGTTTCACTTGCACATTTGCACATTCCATTCGGTTTTGGTTTCGTATTGCTAGGAGCACCCCTAGGGACAAGGAATCGAATCCACTTAATCAATCAAACAATCAACCTCCATTTGCATTTCACCTGTAAGTCGATTGCTCCACGCATCGCCATCTAACTTTTCTAACTTAACGAGCATTCAAACTAATTAATTATACAAAAGAACTGAATTTTGGAGTCTAGAATTCCACAGGTTCTTGAGTGGATCATTCCTGAGGCCAGCCCCACGGGACGTGATCCATTCACTCTTCCGTTTTAAAACACTTAAAACATTCAACTTCCTTTGAAAGGTGAGACATGATTCATCTCCATAGGAAAGATATTTCTCGTATTCCCAAAAATACAAAAAGATCAATTTTCTCAAGCAATTTCTCTCAATGAAGAATATGGCAATCACTTGTTGATCATATATCCAAGTTCGAAGCTTCTTCCCCTTCTATTTTTCTCTCTTAACTGTTTGTGGTGAAATAGGTGAGATATCTCCCTTTAAGATGACGACTTGTCTCTTTCTTTCAAATCCATTTTAAAACATACCCAACAAACTCAAATCATTTTCCTAATAAATAACGGAAGAACTGAATTCTGGAGTCTAGCATTCCACATAGTTCTTGAATGGATCATTCATGAGGCCAGCCCCCCCCCCTCGGGACGTGATTCATCCGCCCTCTCGTTTCTCAAGACACCTAATTACTTATCAAATAATGAAAGAACTGAATTCTGGAGTCTAGCATTCCACAGGTTCTTGATTGGATCATCCTGAGGCCAGCCCCTCGGGACGTGATTCATTCGCCCTTTCATTCTTAAAACACTAAGCAAGATCAAACCTTTCTCTAAACGAGCATTATTTAAGCTCTTTCTATCTCGCAGTCAAGCTAGCGCTTCAGTCTCCTATCGCGAGTAAATAAGCCAACGCTTAGCAGTTAGAAAGCGTTTTAAACAATCATTCATTAATAAACACCAACAAACCGTAGTTGCACGAACTATGAAGCTCTGACTTTCCTATTGCACAAAGGAATATGTAGGCACATGGATTTTAATCCTTCGCGAGCACAATAATAATTTTTTTTATCTTTCTCCGTCATAAAACACAATAATTAAAACTCGTTTCCCTTAGAAAAAACATTTTAGCAAACCATTTAGAAGACCAAGATATAAATCAACATTTAATCGCATAGTTAAACTAAGAGGTTCCCGTTGAGTACAACGGACGTGAGGGGTGCTAATACCTTCCTCTTGCGTAACCGACTCCCGAACATAGAATTTGGTTTTGTTGACCATTTCTTATCCTATTTAGGTTGTATCTATATTTTCCTTGTCTTAAGTTAGAATAAATAGAATTAGGTGGCGACTCTATTGTTTCTTTTCCGCATCCATCGCGAGGATCATATTTTTTGAGGTACGACACTGAGTATATAGCTGCTGGTAACAGTTGCTCTCAGCTTGTTTTGATGAAACAAATGTTATCGGAGTATAATGTCACCCAGGATGTCATGACATTATATTGTGACAATCTTAGTGCAATCAATATTTCCAAGAATCCTATTCAACACAGTAGGACAAAACATATTGATATAAGGCATTATTTCATCCGAGATCTTGTGGAAGATAAAGTAATAAAGTTGGAGCATGTTGCCACTGAAATACAACTGGATGACATATTCACCAAGGCCTTGGATGCTAATCAGTTTGAAAATCTAAGAGGAAAACTGGGAATCTATCTTTACGAGGGTTTATAGAAATTATTATCTCTTGGAAGTCCAATCAAAGGAAGTAGACTGGAAAGGAAGCTGCAAGTGACTTGGATGGTGGTTTAGAGAGTCAAGAATAAGCTGAAGTCTGTATTTGTTGGGGTTCTAACATACCCATATGGTTTTCTCTTCTTGAGCTTATGGTTCTATATGTTTCTTTTGCTTTATGATTTGGCTCAATTTCTGGCTAAAAAGGGGAGTAATGATACTATTTATTATAGTATAGCCAAACTATGTATGCTGCAGGGCTTAATAGGTTAAGGGGGAGATAATATCTCTCTATTTTTTGATGTTGTTGTTGTTGGCGTCATGTACTATGTTACAACTGATGGTTTTTTTTATTGTGTTGTTTGTGTTATAGCTGTTGGTTTGAGGGGGAGTCCTCTCTGTTATGTGCTTCTGCTGCTGTTATTTTCTGATTAATGTTATTCTGATAATGCTTAAATTGTTTTAGCCAAAAATTTGTCAAATGGTGAGTTTGTAGATGTTTTAGATTGGCTACTTTTATGTTAAAACTTGTGTCTGTTTCTGGATGTAATAAGCAATGTTATGACATGTGATTTAAGCATTATGCAGGTGTGAAGATTTTAATATGCAATTGTTTTTATCAGGATGTTAAGACTGATATCATGATATCTCTGTCTGGGCCTGAAGACCTAGGTGAATCCTTATTTGTGCATGTGTTCTACTGTCATTAAAATTGAGATTTTGTTGAGTGATTAGCGCGTTTTTATCAGAAGGAAAAGAAGGATTCACCTTGGAGTTATTTTAGTAGAACATTGGTTCTTGCTATTTTTGTTCCTTTATTTAAGGAAATATTCTATCTGATTTGTGCAAGTTCAGCAGGCCCATGCCCATTCAAGTTTCTATTTAAAGGATTTTTACCCTAGTGTGAAGATGTGGGAAAATAAGGATTGTTTATTCAGTGTTTTCGTGTATGTTTTAGTTTCCTTATGAGCCAAGCAATTGTCTTTTGATGATTGTTTTGGACTAGGTGTGCATTTGTAATTTGTCCACTCAAAGCTTTTAAGAAAGAGTGTTTGTATTTGACTGAAGCTTTTAAGAAAGGTCAAAGATTATTTTGAAGAATGTCTTCGTATTTTCTGAGTTGTTTGTTTAAGATCACTGTTGTGATTGAGAGGAAGTGAAAGGGGTCTCATATCTAGGAGTTCATAGGTAGAACTTTCATTGATACTACTGATAGTGAAGTTCCTTCCTGGCTTGGTAGCCCCCAGAGTATGTGTGACTGCACTGAACTGGGTTAACAACTTTATGTGTTCTTTAATTATGTCTTTGTCTTTTATTGTGTTTTAAACTAGTTGTTCATGGTGTAGTGACATCGTGTTCGATATTGTATATCAGTTGCCATAATTTCAGTTCGGGAATGGAAAATAAAGTAATACTGAAAAGAAAATAATAGAAAGCCCTGAACATAAAAATACGGCTTCGAACGGAAAATTGGCAGTAATTCAGATGGGTAGTTGAAGCTCCCTTTGGAACTTGTAACAGATACTATATGTAGCTTCTTTGAACACAGTTTGTTGAGAATAAGTCAGAATCATATTTGTTGGGCCTTGACTGGTAGGGTTGGACTGAGATTGTGTTGGGTTGAGGAAAGATCTCTGCTGAATGAGAAGAATTCGTATACAACTATCTGTAATTGACTACACTGAAGCGCACATTTTAGGTTTCAGATATAAAAATTGGGATGGTCGTCTTGAGTTCATGACGTTCGTCTGGGCATTTGGGCACTTGGGACGATTGTCACCTAGCTGTGACGGTCATCCTGCAGTAAAAATGAAGAATCTTCATTTCTTTAGCTATCTGCTTCATTTCTTGTGCTAAAAGTCTTCCTTCTGTCTCATTTTCATTCTTTTCTTCCACGAGTCAAGTATAACTAAATACCTGCAAAATAGACACAAACTTCGCATAATATTGTTCGAAATAAAGAAAATCATAACTTAATAAACGGAAACCATATTAAATAATCAATACAAATTCGTGTTATCAAACTCCCCCAGACTTGAATCTTTGCTTGTCCTCAAGCAAACAATCAAATAGGTTTTTGAAAAAATATCCTTCAGACACAGACACGAAATACATCGCATATCCATACTTGATTTTGCGGCTTTTTTCTAAAAGAACCGATATTGAGTCAAACACTAAAGATACACTAATGACACTAAAACATATAATGTTCATAAACCCCTTATACAAACCAGACCGAATCATTCTATTATAGCTCAACCTAATGCTATAGTTTCTATTTAACCCGGTTTCATTCTGACGCAATCACATTAAGCCCTTTACCTTTACATGCGCATAGTGGAGTTGCCTATCGGTGAATTTGATCTTTTTCTAACACGAGGTCTGGTACACAAGTTTGTTAACCCTTTAACATACTGAGTGCAAGTTGTGGGGGATAAAATAGTAATTCGCCCTACCGAGCTCAGAACCAGATTCCTCTGAACCAACTAACATCATACTTTTGCTTTGCCTTTTTATAATGATTTTGCATTCTTTAGAATATGTGCAGCTTGATTGTTTTACCAATGGCTTGCATAATCTCAATATTCTTATTTTTCTTCTTTTTGGCATTCTTATGATCAATCACTTATTTGCATCGGCTCTCCACGTAGCTTGTGCTTAGGCGGTGTTGACAGCTAATATAAACTACTCGGGGCTAATTTAGAACTAAAGCTTCAGATTTAAGTATAAAAGGTATCCAAACCGATATCTCATATCTAAGGATCTAAGGTGTCAAGACTGTATCGATCTTGTTAAGTATTTTCTTAGTTTTCTAATAAAGCCTATCAACCTATATACTCGTAGGGTATGTCGAATGAATGTATTCTTAAAGGGAAATTTTTTTGTTATGGCTAAAAATAAGGGAGATAATTTAAATAACGAAATAATTCGATTAATAGTAAGGTTTCGTACAAGGAAATGAAATATTAATAACCCTTCTCCCACATTATCTCGGACATTGTCCTCGATATTGCGAGATATAGGTAAACTACAAAACAAAACAACAAGGAAAACAATAAAAGAGATAACTAAACTACAACTGCGGTGATTGTGGTCCTCTGCCTCTAGCTCTTCCTTGCAGGTTCCTTTGTCTGTACATTGCTACACAATCAGGTATACCCACATGATGGATATATTCATGCAATTCCTACACTTTCCTTGTCACATTACCTAATACTTCTATAACATCGGTGATTCTTCTGCCTTGTGTTGTTTGTTCAAGTTGGATATGTCCCATCTGCTCCATCATTGCATTATATTGCCTCTGGTTTCATTCATCACTTTGAACAATCACCGCAAGGATGTAATCCATATACGTGGATTTTTGATTCCTACGTCATCGTCTGGTAGAGGTGTTGGTGTTGGAGAAATCAATTGTCGGCGTATGTGCAGCTTGTTCATCATCCATAGCCTGCTGCATTTCATTAATTCTTTCATATGGTTGTGTTTCTAGAGCAACAACATCTGGTGAAGGTGTATCAAGATCGTAACTCCAATTATCTCTAGTCTGTGCACTCGTGCAGGTTGGACAAGGTTGTACATAAGTACTACAGAAGTGGGTGGTTATGGAGTTGGTGAGAAAGTGGAGTAGTGAGATAGTTATTTATAGGATTAGAAATGTGAATGTTGGAGAGGAAGTGGGGATAGTAGAGGTCCAACGGTCATAAGAACGTTGCAGATGACCATTACGGGTTTCTGACTGTGCGACGATCATATGGCTAGGCTGACGGTCGTCAGGAGGCCATGACAATCGTCATAAACTTGTGACGTTTGTCACCCTTGCAGAGTGGGCAACGTGCTAACGACTCTCTCATAGTTTTCTTCCTACTCAATCCTATTAATATTTATTATTTTTCTTCTTATCACAATTTAATTTATGTAGCACACTTTTAATTATATAATAGTAGCAAATATAATGAATAGCAGTGCAAGTGCAAAATAATCATGACGGTAGAATTACTAATGCATATAATAACAGACAGTGATCAAAAAGCATTCGAGGCATAAATTGCAACACTGTAATAAAATAAAATACTACTGAACAATGATAATTGCAGGCAAAGACAAATAAAACAGAACTGATAATTTTTATTTAAGCTTAGAGTAATGCAGTAGTAAAAAATTTAAACAAACTGAAAATTGAAAAACAACTGAATATCAAATCAAACTGAAATTAAAATGATGAATTTAAAATAAAGGTGCTGGAAAAATTCTGATGAATGTTGAAATGGGATATTAGCCACGATGTTTGTGGATGGACTTTATTGCTTGGCTCAAATGGTCGAATTGTTCTACGACCATATCTCTTAGTGTGATGATGTTAATACGTAAATCGTGTATGTCATATTGCATGATTTGCATCTCGGTACAGAGAGTCTCTTAGGTAATCTCATGATTGGTTGGTACATGAGCAGGTGTAGGTATAATAGCTGGTTTAGGTTTTTCCTATTCTTCAATCGCATCTTCAAGATAGTCTGAATCATAGTAATTTGAAGGAGTCTTAGGATCAATTTCAACCTCAGACCAAGCATCTCCTGATTCATATATTGGATCATCTAGATCATAAAGCCAGTTATGCTTATTATGCACACTCGTGCGCTCATGGTCAGGTAAGGTAAAATGTGGCACAACTACGCCATTGATCAGAAGCTTAAATGATGTGGTCCACGGTCATATAACATAGCTCTATCAAAACAGAAGGTGACATTGGTCTGAATTCTCCGAGCGGGTCAATCTGAGATAGGCGGGTCCTAAACCCTATTGCATCAGCAATCTTGGTAACTAGGCCGCCTATTAGGATTGGATGGTGTTCAGTTTGAATAATCCTACAGAAGTTGACAAACATGAAAGTTGCCTCATTAACCTTTCGGGACTGTAAAACACAGAACATGATGAATAGTTCATCTCTCGAGACATTGTTATCACTTTCAGTTTTTTCGAACAATGTGTATGCCAGAATCATATGTAAATACCTAATAGCTGGGTTAACTATCTAAGTGGACAACATAGGATATAAATCATGGTCAGGTCGTCCTGAGATACTACTCCAAAAGTGGTCTAATTCATTTTGTGCAAGCATGTTTTCCTATGCCTCCAAGAAAACAGTTGGGCCATATGGGAAATCTAAAAGGTTAATCATCTAACGAATGCTAAACTCACATGGATATCTAAATATTCTAAATGATATCCTTCCTCTTGTAAAACCTTTTCCACAATTAGGATTGTAAGCAAGTGAAATCAGGAATTCTAAGGTCAGCTCATAATAGGTTCTATGCTTCTGAGCTGCAAATCCTTCCCAACCTATCTGATTAAACATGTAGTCAATTCATAGGTCTCTAAGCTAAGGCTTCATAACAGCTCCTCTGGGTGCCATCTCTAAAGTCCACATTCATGTTGGTGGTCATTTTCAGAGTCAGTAAACATAATGAAATCAAAGAAAGAGTAGAAGGTAGAAAAACTTTAAAAATCCTAGGATCACACAATAAAACAAACAAACACAAAAATCAGTGAATTTAAAGCATTTTGAGAATTAGAATTTTGAAAAAAAAATGAATAATAAATTAAAAACAAAATTAAAATCGTGGGCTACCTCCCACAATTCATTTTATGTCGGGGCTCGACACAACTTAAAGGAAATTTATTCTAAGATTTCTGATAGCAATTCTACCAGTTTCAAACTTGTCGAGAATTCTTTATCCTCTATGCAATTATAGTGTTTAAGGCATTGTCCATTTACTACAAATGGCACACTAGACATAACTTTAATTTCAATAGCGCCACTAACAAAAACATTTGTTATTTCGAAAGGACCGGACCATTTGGATCGTAATTTTCCAAGAAACAACCTAAGCCTAGAGTTGAATAGGAGAACAACGTCTCCCACACTAAATTATTTTCTAGAAATACGTTTGTCATGCCATCTCTTTGTTCTTTCCTTATATATACGGGCATTATCGTAAGCGTCTAGTCTTAGTTATTCCAATTCATGTAAGTCTAAAATATGTTTCTCACATGTGTCAGTATAGCTAAAGTTAAGAGTTTTAATTGCCCAATAGGCTTTGTGCTCTAATTCTACCGACAAGTGGCAAGATTTTTTGTAGACTAACTTGAAAGGTGTGGTTTGTATGGGTGTCTTAAAAGTTGTTCTGTAGGCCTGTAGAGCTTCATGTAACTTGGTAGACCAATCTTTCCTAGATGTAGCGATAGTTTTCTCTAAAATTTGTTTTATCTCTCTATTTGAAACCTCTACTTGCCCACTAGTTTGTGGATGATAAGGTGTTGCTACACAGCGTCTTACTCCATATTTTAATAAGAGTTTATCGAATATTTTGGATATGAAATGAGAGCCTCTGTCACTTATGACGAGTCTTGGCACACTGAATATCGGGAAGATAGTGTTCTTGAAACGCTTTATGACTACTCGTGTTTCATTTGTTAGAGAAGCTATAGCTTCGATCCACTTTGAAACATAATCAACATCTACAAGTATAAACTTATTTCCAAAAGATGATGGGAATGGTCCCATAAAGTCAATTCCCCACACATCAAAAACGTCTACTTCTAAAATGCCTTTTTTGGGGCATCTCATCACGCCTTGAGATGTTACCAGTGCGTTGGCATGGGTCGCCATTTAGAATGGCGGGGTGAACATCTTTCCAAATAGTGGGCCAAGATAGGCCTGATTGAAGGATCTTAGTGCAAGTCTTCGAATTGCTTGCGTGTGCACCGTAAGGAACAGAGTGACAATGGGAAATTATGTTTTCCATTTCTTCTTCTAGGACACACCGACGGAAAATACCATCGGATTCTCGCTTAAAAAGCAACGGTTCATCCCAGTAATATTGTTTTAAATCGTGGAAAAACTTCTTCTTTTGATGGTATGTGAGATCAGGTGGAAGTACCCTGATAGCTAAATAGTTGACTATGTTAGCATACCATGGTAGTGTGGTTTGAGCACAAATTTCTTCCATTGTTTCTTCTTGGATTTTTTCATCTTGGTTCAAAGGAGATATCTCACTTTCTAATTGGGCTATAAGACGTTCATAGGGAAAATCATCATTAATTGGTATTTGGTCTGTTTTAATTCCTTCCATACGTGATAAGTGGTATGTTACTACGTTGCCAGTTCCTTTCTTATCCTTAATTTCCAAATCAAACTCTTGTAGCAAAAGGATCCATATTAGCAATCTAGGCTTCACACCCTTTTTACTTAGAAGGTACCTAATGGCGGCGTGATCGGTGTAGATGATGATTTTAGCTCCTACTAGGTAGGAATGGAATTTGTCAAGTGCGAACACGACGGCTAAGAGTTATTTTTCTGTTGTGGCATAGTTCATGTGAATAAGGTCTAAAGTTCTACTTGTGTGATATATTGCGTGAAGTTTCTTATTTTTTCTTTGGTCTAAGACTGCTCCTACAGTGTAATCACTCACATCGCACATAATCTCGAATGGTAGTGTCCAGTTAGGTGGTTGCATGATGGGTGCGGTGATAAGAGTTGTTTTGAGTGTTTCAGATGCTTTTAAACAATCTTTGTCAAAGGTAAACTCAACGTCCTTCATTAGTAGACCGTTCAATAGCTTAATGGGTCCCTTTCTTCTGGGTCTTGTTTAAGAACTTCAGAACACACTCTTTAAGGGCGGCCATCATAGTTGCAAAAGAAAAACAAAGTTAGTCATCAAACAAATGATTGGGAAAAAAGAAAATCGTACACACTTGCCTAAAAGCCTCATCGCCTTCTCGTATGTCCCGTACTCAAGCAATGCCTTAGTATTTATCAGGAGAGTGTCATAGGTAGGCTCCTCGGACTCTACCAAGACCGGGTTTTCATTCCGATCCACGCACAAAGCTAAGGAGAAGCTCTCGACAAAGTCCACCAATTTCTTATAAGCAGGCGTGTCCTCTGCCCCCAAGTTCTCAGGCTACAAGAGGAACTGGTCAGTAGATAAATTAAAATTCCCCCGATGCTATTCGAGCAACATGGTCGAAACAAGACACTATGTCTCGCTGGCATCTTGTTGCTTAACGTATAAGCTCTCTATGGCACGGGGAGTGAGGGGCTTTACGGTTTACCACTTGTCCTTGAAGCATCAAACAGAGTCAACATAAGTCTTGAATAACCTCCTCGGCTGCTTGAACGAAACCCAACTATGCCTCTTGTGCACAGATGAGTGTTGTGAGTAAAAGACTTGGAAGAACAAGGCATGTGTACAACCGACCTGGAGGTGCTGACACACTAGCTAGAACGCTCAGACGAATGGGATGGGGTTTGGGTGAAGCTGTGAGGGAGCCAAGTCAAGCCATCTGAAGATGCCCGCCTGAAACTCGTTGAAAGGAAGGTGGAGCCTAACCGCCTTGAAGGAGAACTCATACATAGGAAAATGTGTCCCCCGAACACTGAGCAGATTGATGCGCGTGTCGCGCACGGATCAAAAACGAGTATTTTAGAAAAATGTAGTATATGGTAACGATAACTCGAAATATCGTTCTCAAGGATTCTTGTAAGAAATTAAACTATAATAACGATTAATGGGGGATTTTCGAATTTGATTCAAAACAGAAGAAGAAAAAGTAATTAAAATTAAGTGATTTTAAAATAAGCTGAAATAGTTAATCTGTGTCATACCCTAATTTTTGACCCTAAGAGTTTTCGCATATCATCTGCATTTCGCATACAAACAAGATCACGTATTTGGTTTGTGTATCCTTCTCAGTTGCAGGTTTTTGCTTCGCAGGGGATCACCATGTTTACTTGCTTTTATTTGTTTATATTTACTAACTTCTAACCAAAATACAAAAAATATGTTGCAGTCTGCTTCTTCTTCTTCTGTTGTGTTGCAGGATTTCAAAGACAGGGTCGTGATTTTAATTGAGATATGGTTGTTCAGTTGTGATTCGATTCAGATGGACGTTTGACCTAATCATTGGTCAAACTATCAGAAGATTGTTTCAAACTGCAAATTATTTGTGCCAGTGGTTTATTTCTCAGATGATGTGTACTAAAAAAAAGTTCAAGTTGTGTTGTGTGCGAAAGTCATCAGTTTATCGAGAAGTGTTGCGTGTGAAGTTCGGTTTGTTCATCAGTTTATCAGTGGTTCATCTGTGGATCTATTTTCCTCAGCATGGATTCAAATAATCAGACAATTTTCAGACGATGGTTGTGGCTTGAGTTACGAGGTGTTCAGTAGTTCAGAAGTGGTTGTGTTCAGTTTAATCAGGTGGCTTGTGAAAAAATCAAGAGTTTGCGGTGGGCTTAAAATCATTAATTCATGTCCATTTATCCATCCTTATTCCAATTTTCTACGACCATTTTCATTATCCATTCTTTTCGATTTTTTTTAATCACATTATTCATTTACAATCATTACTCGATATTTTATATCTCATTTTAGTCCATATCCATTTTTCATCCATGTACATTCTAAATCGATTATCCATTACTTTTTTTTATCCATTTATGCCCAAATTATTTCCTTGACCTTTTCCAATTTCTACCCAATTTCACTTTTCTCCATTTTTATCTTTTTATTTTTATCCAAGTACACATAAAATTATGATTTCCATTCATGTACCATTTATTCAAAAGCCCATTTCAATTTGCAATGCATACAAAGCCCATTAATAACTAAATAAAAAAAGAAAACAAAAAAATAAAGTTGAAAGAAAATGGGATAAAAAAATTGGATCCTATCCAGCTACATCCAGCCGGGACCAACAAAACGTGTCATCACAAGCCAAATATATTCCAAACCGTTTACATCAGCCTTTCACGTGAAATCAACATCATCAGCCAATACACAACAGCATCACACAACGCAAAAAAAAAGTATCTCACGCCGCAGCTTCAGCACGCATCAGCCGGAACTCAAAACGCGTCATCAGCTCCAAGCCACACGCAGGCCAAAGTCTTCAAGCCGCATCAGGCATACCAGCCGCAGCCAAACACACCAACATCACGCACATGCTGAGGGTTCAAAACACCTAAAAAAAATCATAAAACAATTTCTTCATGACCTGCAAAACGCATCTGAAATACGAATGAAACACACATTATACAAGAAAAACACGGGAAAATCACGGAGAAAAGACCCTGCACCAAAACGCAAAAAACTTAAATCAAAATGCAAGCTGTGAAGGATTAAACGCAGATGAAACGAAACACACAAACGACATCAGCAACACGCAAGCGACATGACTCCGGAAACGCAGCGGAATAAACTTCAAACGGCATGAGTTTTTCAATTTCATTTCACTCTTTCCTCTATAAATACAGTACCAATTCCATTTCAATGACAAGCTTCGAAAGCCCACAAAATCCCTGGAAAAAAATAGTCAAGCTTCAATTCACAAATTATCCAAGTTCAATCTTCAATTCATAAACTACAAAAAAAACCTCAAAGCTTGAAAGCTTCAACGATAAACTCTTCAATTCCTCTATTTCACCTTCAAATTTCTTCATCCAAATCTTCATAAAACCTTCTTCAAATCAACTGGCCATTTCAATTTCTTCGATCTTCATCGTAAGTCTTCAACAATCCTTAAATCTTCAACAATCCGGAAGCCACAACAGTCCTCTAACAACAACGAACAACGACCGTGATTTTTCAGAGAAAGATAGAGGTTCGGCCTGTGATGATTTTAGAGGAAGAGAAGGATCGAAAACCGCAAATGGAATTTCAAGTGAGAGAAGGTACATGAACAGTGAAGCCGGCTTTTCCCTGTTTCACACGAAGAAGAAGAAGCTTAGTTCTTTTTTTTTGTTCTGAATTTTTTATATATAAATGAACCTAATGGTTGTGAATATTTGTTTGGGCTTAAGCTTTTTGGACCACTCACCAAATACCTCAACCTGCGCCTCCCCTGTCTCCTTTTTTTTTCTTTATTTTTTTTTTATTATTTTGTTTTATGGTTTTTTTAATAAATTCTTGTTGTCATTTTTTAGATAAATTTTGATTTAAAAAAATGTGAAAAGCCTTTAGGAGATTTTTTTTAAGCAAATCTTTTTTAAAAAAAAAAGAAAACCTTAAATAGAATACTTTAATAATTTTCCTTTGAATTTTCTTTATGAATATTTTTTTTACTTCATTTATTTTGTTTTGGTTGATTTTTGAGT
This sequence comes from Lathyrus aphaca, assembly GCA_963966055.1. Classification (NCBI taxonomy): domain Eukaryota; kingdom Viridiplantae; phylum Streptophyta; class Magnoliopsida; order Fabales; family Fabaceae; genus Lathyrus; species Lathyrus aphaca. The sequence goes on along the minus strand of OZ014522.1, from coordinate 540,232,743 downwards.
GAATTACAATTGTTAGATCCACTTTATTTCATCTTAATTTTATTTTTGGTCGATGAGATCTCCGATTCGTAGATTATTGGTTTTCGAAGATGTTTAATCTTCATTATTTCAAATCTATGGATGAATGATCATTTGGATCATTCTCCATACTTTGGGATCTTGATAGGTTGCATTTGATAAATCAATGCGAAATCTCGATTAAGATTAGACCGTTACCTTTTCTTTTCGTGCGACATGTTTTCGGAGAACGATCCATCATATCATTTCTCTAACATGTATTAGCACAAATATTTTCCACCTTAATTGGTGGTGGCCGGCCTCATTTGTAGGGTAATTACTTCGTAAATTACTCGGCGATTGCTTAACATAGACCTAAATTTGTCCCGAATTCGGAATAAGATCCAATTGGATCCGGTTGCCTCTTGATTTTGGTTATCTTTTTGTGGTTGTGTTTGATTAAGTTCATCATACCATTTCTAAGTAAATATTATTATTCTATTAATATACTAACATTTTAATTCAATCTCTCGCACCTTATCCTCTTTATTTCAATCTCTCGCTCCTTATCTCTTTTATTATGCTTTTATTATACTATATCATTCATCATATTATTTATGTTTATATTGTTATGCTTGTGATTTTTCCTTTGTCCATTTGGACACAAAAACATTAATAACGGATTAAACATCTAAAAGACTTGTGACTTCAACTTTGGACTATGGTTACTATCCTTAGCATTGGACTTGGAGTTTGGACTTAGATTCTAGGATCATTCCTTTGCTTGAGCTATTATGGATTGGAAACCTTAGCCGATTTGGTTCATTTGTTTATGAAGATGGAAGTCCTATTGTTTCGAAGAATGTTCACCACACGGTTTGGTTGTTCTTCCCTTAACTTTTAATTTCAAGTCTTAGGATAGTCACTTCATCTCCTCCCACTTCTTAAATTTTCAAAATTCCTTCCTATTTTCAAAACCTTCTTTGTTTTCAAACTTCAAACGTTTTCACAATCAAACCTTGACTTAGGTCAAGCGGTTTTACCGTTTCATTTCATTTTCTTAATAAATGCTAAACCACATAAGCATATCGAAACTTTTTTTCTCAAAAACTTTAAAAACATTCAAAACTCATTCAATTGTTTTTATGCCCTCGTGCACGTTTCTTTTTAATCATTTTCATGTTTAGATATGATTCATTCTTTCTAGCGGAATTAAAAGAATGACGACTTATCTCTACATTTTAAAATCAATTCAACTCATTATTCTTTTCACATTTTGTACCACGAACTACGAGGTTTTGATCTCACATTGCACTTTGTGGGTACGTAGGCATGAGACGATCGTCTCTTCAAACACAAAAATATTAAAAAACATTTATCTTCTCATCTCTTCAATCTCTTTCAAACAAACCATTTTCAAACCAAAAAAAGCAATAAATATTTCAAAGGGCTCCCGTGGAGTACCACAGACATATTGGGTGCGTAAAACCTTCCCATTGTGTAACCTATCCCCTTACCCGTTCTCTGTTTGTTTCTTTTAGATTTTGCTTTGAGATTCATTACGTTTTATTCGCTCTTTTTCGCTTTTCCATTTGGAATAAAATAAAAGCGATGTGGCGACTCTGTTTACCTTGAGTTAAGTTAGCTAATAGCTTACACTCATGATTTTACCGCTACAGAAAAGTGGCGACTCTGCTGGGGAGTCAATCTCTAAGTGGATTCGGCCTACTTTGATTTATTTACTGCTTTAGTTTGATATGTTTGTTACTTGGTTGTTTTGTTTCGGTTTTGGTGATCCTATGTGAGGGAGATAAATTCTAACCCGGATCCGAGTTGAACTTATGATAGGACGGCGATATTCGAAGCGATACGCGATGGAGTAGTCCAAAGCGATATCAATTTGATAATCTCCACTCAGTTAGGCTTCTCTTGGATTATCAATGTCATGATGAGTAATCATATGTGGCATTATTTTCAGACCTTGAGCTGATCATATTGAGGACCGTAGAACCCTTAACCAATCCAAGCCAATTTAGGAACGTAGTGCGGAAATTATCTGGGTGTAAACCTAAGGTGGTTGTCACGCGATACTACACTCGGACGAGGTCTATTTTAAGAATGTTATCGGTTGGGGAGTAATCCAACGTACCGATAAAATTCTAAAGATGGTTGTTAACTCTGGGAACCTCTGTTAGCACCCTTTTGGTTTTTTGCAGGTACAATGAAGACAAACCTTAGTACATGCCTTTGTGGGTTGTTGTTTCTGTTACCTTGACTCCATGCTCGTGATCCGAACCTTTGAACTTGTGTGCTTTGTGTGATCTTGTTTGTGGTTGTTGCATCTACATATTCATCATGATCATCATCACAACCATTTTTCAAGGAAAACAATTCTGATTATTGCAAATATTGGAAAAAAGCAAATATTCCTTTTTGTCAAGATTTTTCATGACCGTATTTTCGATGTTGACCATGTTTGCAATAATCGAGTTGTTTTTCTAAAAATGGAAGTGAACATTGCATATCATTGCAACCTCGCATATTCTTGCGTTCATCCGAGTTGTGTGGGAACTCATCCGGGTTGTTTCCTTCTTCAGTTGTCCGTTGATCCGTCAAGCTATTTCCTCAACACAGATACGGTACTAGAGCTGCTAACAGATTGAGAGCTATCAGATTGAGAATGGAAAACCAAGAACAGCATAACATGGAAGTCCGGATGGAGATTGATGAGTTGAAGGTCAGTATGACCAGGCTTACTGAAATGATGCAAGTTCTGATTGCTCGAGGTGAACCACCTCAAAGGACTGTTATCTCTGAAGTTTTTACTGCTGTTGTTGACCCTCCTGTGATTCAGCAACCGGCTTCTACTTGGCCAGAATTTGGGTTACCTCCGGATTATGTGCCAGCTGCTGCTACTGCTCAAATGGGTGGTCCATCTGTTGTGTCAGTCTTTTCAGCTCCGACTTTTGTCGAACCTCAACCTGTTGTGCACACTACTGCTCAGACTACTTATCAGAATTCTCCTTTTTTGTACCAGGCTGCTGGTCCACAAGCTGAAAGTCAGGGTGAACCTGGATATATGGATGAAGTTAGAGAGCAATGTTTGACTCTTGAAAAGAGGGTAAGAGGTCTATAAGGAAAAGATGTCTTTGGTTTTGCAGCAATAGACATGTGTTTGGTTTCCGACTTGGTTCTTCCTGATAAGTTTAAGGTTCATGTATTTAAGAAATACAATGGTCATACTTGTCCAAAGATTCATCTGCTGATGTATTGTCGCAAAATGGCTGCATATGCCAAGGATGACAAGCTTCTTATTCATTGTTTTCAAGATAGCCTGAGTGGTGCTTCTATGAAGTGGTATGTAGGACTTGAGAAGAGTCACATCCGAAGCTGGAAAGATTTGTCTGATGCTTTTGTAAGACAGTATAAGTACAATCTAGACATGGCGCCCGACCGTCATCAACTTCAAAACATGTCACAGAAAGAGAAAGAATCTTTCAAAGAGTACGCTCAGCATTGGAGAGAGCTAGCTGCTCAAGTGGAGCCACCTTTGGCCGAAAAGGAATTAACTGGTTTGTTCATGGATACTCTTCAACCTTTCTTTTGGGAGAAAATGGTAGGAAGTGTTTCATCTGGTTTTTCTGATCTAGTCACTATTGGAGAAAGACTAGAGGAAGGTATCAAAAAGGGTAAGATTACCAATTCTGAATCTTCTAATGCTGTAAGAAAGTCTCTTGGGAATTTTCAAAAGAGAAGAGATGGTGATGCTTATGTTGTTTCAACTGAGAGGAGGCCTTATTCTCCCGCAACAACGATATGTTCAACCATATGTAGTTGCAGTAGCTCTTGTTGTCAAAGCTCAACCAGCTCAAGCTCAATTTCAAGTTCGAGCTCAAGCTCAGGCTCCGCATCCTGCTGCTGAACAAAATTAGTATTGCAATAGGCCAAACTTTGAGCTTATCCCGATGTCTTACACTGATTTGTTTCCTTCCCTGATTAAGAGTGGTATAATTACTACTAGACCTCCGCCTCCTGTTCCAAATCCTCTTCCGGTTGGTTATAGATCGGATCTTCGCTGTGAGTTTCATCAAGGTGGAACTGGTCATGACTTGGAACATTGCTTTGCACTAAAGGCTAAAGTGCAAGAACTTATCAGGAACAACATCCTTTCCTTTAATGACACAAATCCTAATGTTGTCAACAATCCTCTGCCGAAGCATGAGAAGTGAATCTTCTAGAAGAATTCAACAGTCAAATTTTCTCCAACGCCAGAATCTTAGACGGGACAGCTCATCCTTGTTGTTGATGGATCACCAGGCCATTGTTTCTTTATGTTTGCAATTTTTCTTCAATTGTATTGACTTGTTTGCTTTTAAACTCTATTTGTACTTTCATGTTGGTTTTAATGAAATGAGCATTGTTTTGTTTTGATTCAATTTCATTTACTATTTGTATTTTTACGCTTTATATCTCAAAGTTCATTTATCTTTTCTCAAACTTTTACAATGATTGGAGGGAGGATGATGAAAACGAGATACCCATAACTGTTGTTGGTACGCTTTCAATTGAGACTTGGCTGATGATATACATGCATTGTTTCAAATCCCAAACACTGGAGAAATAAGGAAGTTAATCCCTTTTCAACCCCTTTGAGCCTTGAAGTTGGAGTTTCTTTCTATTTGAAAAAACCCTCAATTTTAACCGGGAATGGGTAGGTCTCAATTAATTCGAATATGCATTCAAGTACAAGAGAATCATTCAAGACACCTTTCAATAAAGGTTGCAATCTCAAGCTTTCCTTCGTACACATCAAGAAGTGTTGAAGATGTTTCTCAATTCAAAAGTCAATGATGGTTCGTCGTAATCATTAAGCCATGCAGTCATTATCTTTCAAAAAAAATGAAATGATATTGAAAAAAAAATTATTGAAAAAAATCAAAGCCCGCTAAGTCAAAACCTATGAAGGAGACTCAGGCAAAAACTGGGGCATCCCGCTGACTGTAAGTTCAAATGACACAGTTCAGGCAAAAGTTAGGGATAATAAAAGGAAAGATTTGTCAAGAGATTATCAAAGTCCTCAACAAAATAAGATGAGTGGACCAAAGTCCTCACCAGAAATAACAAAAGGAAGAAATGACTGCTATCTCAAAATCTCTTGGATTATGAGCCATCTTCATCTATGCAATCCTAAATTTCTTGGAACTTGAATGCATAGGCTGAATTAATTGAATGTAGGACTGGAGATCATCATGAAGTTAGGTTGGGTACAAATAAACTTTGAGCCTATATCCTTTGTTTCATAAACTGTGAACCATGCCACGTTACAACCTTCAAAAGTCCTAATTGAATCCAAGTTTCTTTTGAAAAGCATACTACAACGAGGTTGCGTAAACTAACTCCCAAGTCTGTTACCAGACTTTTTTTTTCTTGACTTTTGCTTTATTTTTCATTTTTGTCTCAACCGCCGTGTTTTGACAATGTTTACATTTACTTTACATTAATAAATTTAATTCCAAAAATGATTCTTGATTTCAAACTTTGCATTGAACTTTGCATTAAAATTACCAGGTTTGTACAAACACCTTTTATTTGCAAATAAACTTTCCTCATCAAAGAATTTTCAAACAATTAAGAAATTTGGTCAGTGATCTTATCAGGGGCAAGTTCTTCCCAGGTCCTATGGTTCAAGAGTTATTGATCAGTGCAAGTTATTCTCAGATGTGGTTAGTCAGAAGATTCTCTGCAAGTTTCATACTGGGTTTATCTTCTCAACATTCATTTCAAGAACTGAAGCCATGATCGGTTTATTCTCTCAACAGTCATTTCAAGATTTGATCATTATTTTCTCCGACAGTAGTCAAGAACTGAATCCATTATCAGTTTACCCTCATCAGTCATTGAACTTGGGGAAACTTTCTTTAAGAATCTCCAAGAAGCCTTTCATGACTTCTCTCAAAAGATTTCTAACTTGGTACAGTTTACCGGTGTGACCGAGATTTGTTCAATAGTGGCATCTCTAATCTCTGAGCAGAATGACAATGATCTCCGTGTTGAGGAATAAGTCTTCCATCTTTCCACTCCCCAAAAGAGTATAAACTTGTTGACTTCCACTCCTCTAAGAGTCTAAACTGGTTGTCAAACATTTTATATCACATTTTTCTCTTGGGTGTGTTATTCCCCAGTTTCGTATACGATTGCATATTTGAGTGTGTTATTCCTCATTATGCGTTCTCTTGGGTGTGTTATTCCCCATTCTTGTTAACGTTTGCATATGTGAGTGTGTTAGTCCTTATTATGTGTTTTTCGTGGTCCTGTTGTTTTCAACATCTTACCTTGTGATCAAAGTCCAACTTAATTGGCATTTATCTTTGTCTCTCCAGAACTTTTTCTTCACCTACTTGTTGTTTCTTCTCAGATATTACATCCTTTTTATCTAATTGCCATTCTCGGATGTCCATAGTGAAGTCATCATTGATTTGATGTATTGTCCCGGACTTTTTCCCATCTCATTCAGTTTTGTTCCTGAATGTTGTGATTCACATTTTATCTGATTGCTATTCTCAGATGTTGTGATCACTTTCCTTCCGATTGCTATTCTCGGATGTCCATAGTGAAGTCATCATTGAGTTGATGTACTTTCTTGAACTTTTCCCATTTCATTCAGTTCTGTTCCTGAATGTTGTGATTCACAGTTTATCTGATTTCTATTCTCGGAGGTTGTGATCACTTTCCTTCCAATTGCCATTCTCGGATTTCCATGTTGGAGTCATCATTGAGTTGATGTACTTTCCCGAACTTTTCCCATTTCATTCAGTTCTGTTCCTGAATGTTGTGATTCACATTTTTATCTGATTGTTATTCTCAGATGTTGCGATTACCTTTTTCCGATTGACATTCTCGGATATCCCTTGTATAGTCAGTAATGTCATCCTTGGATGCTTCTGATGTACTTTTTTTTCCGCAATTGTTTCTCACTTCATTCAGTGCCATTCTTGAATGTTGTATTTCTTTCTGTCCAATTGCCATTCTTGGACATTTTTGCCTCAGCTGAGCCATGTGGTGGTCTCTAGCATGTTGTTTTTCCTGTCGGAGTTTCATGCTCCTTATCCGCAGCATTTATTCTTTTTCATGTGTCGTCTTGTCCCTCACAGATTTCTCTGCATTTCATATACATTTCATATCATCTCATAATGTTCTCATAACATTTCATGTGCTTTCATAACATTTTCGTATAATTCGCATATTATTTCCATATCATTTCATATTGTTCGTTTCATTTCATTTCATTCCATATTTTGGCATTTTAGGATAAAAAATTTGGGTTTTTTGATATTTAAGTATCTTCCATATTGTCGAAACGAAGATTTCAATCTTCAATATCTCTGGACTGAAGAAACTTAAATAGGGGCATCTGTCATACCCTAATTTTTGACCCTAAGATTTTTCGCATCTCATCTGCATTTCGCATACAAACAAGATCATGTATTTGGTTTGTGTATCCTTCTCAGTTTCAGGTTTTTGCTTCGCATGGGATCAGCATGTTTACTTGCTTTTATTTGTTTATATTTACTAACTTCTAACCAAAATACAAAAAATATATTGCAGTCTGCTTCTTCTTCTTCTTCTTCTGTGTTGCAGGATTTCAAAGACAGGGTCGTGATTTTAATTGAGATATGGTTGTTCAGTTGTGATTCGATTCAGATGGACGTTTGACCTAATCATTGGTCAAACTATCAGAAGATTGTTTCAAACTGCAAATTATTTGTGCCAGTGGTTTATTTCTCAGATGATGTGTACTAAAAAAAGTTCAAGTTGTGTTGTGTGCGAAAGTCATCAGTTTATCGAGAAGTGTTGCGTGTGAAGTTCGGTTTGTTCATCAGTTTATCAGTGGTTCATCTGTGGATCTATTTTCCTCAGCATGGATTCAAATAATCAGACAATTTTCAGACGATGGTTGTGGCTTGAGTTACGAGGTGTTCAGTAGTTCAGAAGTGGTTGTGTTCAGTTTAATCAGGTGGCTTGTGAAAAAATCAAGAGTTTGCGGTGGGCTTAAAATCATTAATTCATGTCCATTTATCCATCCTTATTCCAATTTTCTACGACCATTTTCATTATCCATTCTTTTCGATTTTTTTTAATCACATTATTCATTTACAATCATTACTCGATATTTTATATCTCATTTTAGTCCATATCCATTTTTCATCCATGTACATTCTAAATCGATTATCCATTACTTTTTTTTATCCATTTATGCCCAAATTATTTCCTTGACCTTTTCCAATTTCTACCCAATTTCACTTTTCTCCATTTTTATCTTTTTATTTTTATCCAAGTACACATAAAATTATGATTTCCATTCATGTACCATTTATTCAAAAGCCCATTTCAATTTGCAATGCATACAAAGCCCATTAATAACTAAATAAAAAAAGAAAACAAAAAAATAAAGTTGAAAGAAAATGGGATAAAAAAATTGGATCATATCCAGATACATCCAGCTGGGACCAACAAAACGTGTCATCACAAGCCAAATATATTCCAAACCGTTTACATCATCCTTTCACGTGAAATCAACATCATCAGCCAATACACAACAGCATCACACAACGCAATAAAAAAAGTATCTCACGCCGCAGCTTCAGCACGAATCAACCGAAACTCAAAACGCGTCATCAGCTCCAAGCCACACGCAGACCAAAGTCTTCAAGCCGCATCACGCACACGCTGAGGCTTCAAAACACCTGAAAACAAAATCATAAAACGCTTTCTTCATGACCTGCAAAACGCATCTGAAATACGAATGAAACGCACACTATACAAGCAGAACACGGGAAAATCACGGAGAAAATACCCTGCACCAAAACGCAGCAAACTTAAATCAAAACGCAAGCTGTGAAAGATTAAACGCAAATGAAACGAAACACACAAACGACATCAGCAACACGCAAGCAGCATGACTCCCGAAACGCAGCGGAATCAACTTCAAACGGCATGAGTTTTTCAATTTCATTTCACTCTTTCCTCTATAAATACAGTACCAATTCCATTTAATTGACAAGCTTCGAAAGCCCACAAAATCCCTGGAAAAAAATAGTCAAGCTTCAATTCACAAATTATCCAAGTTCAATCTTCAATTCATAAACTACAAAAAAAAACCTCAAAGCTTGAAAGCTTCAACGATAAACTCTTCAATTCCTCTATTTCACCTTCAAATTTCTTCATCCAAATATTCATAAAACCTTCTTCAAATCAACTGGTCATTTCAATTTCTTCGATCTTCATCGTAAATCTTCAACAACCCTTAAATCTTCAACAATCCGGAAGCCACAACAGTCCTCTAACAACAACGAACAACGACCGTGATTTTTCAGAGAAAGATAGAGGTTCGGCCTGTGATGATTTTAGAGGAAGAGAAGGATCGAAAACCACAATTTGAATTTCAAGTGAGAGAAGGTACATGAACAGTAAAGCCGGCTTTGCCCTGTTTCACACGAAGAAGAAGAGGCTTAGTTCTTTTTTTTTGTTCTGAATTTTTTTTATATAAATGAACCTAATGGTTGTGAATATTTGTTTGGGCTTAAGCTTTTTGGACCACTCACCACATACCTCAACCTGTGCCTCCCCTGTCTCCATTTTTTTTCTTTATTTTTTTTATTATTTTGTTTTATGGTTTTTTTAATAAATTCTTGTTGTCCTTTTTTAGATAAATTTTGATTTAAAAAAAATGTGAAAAGCCTTTAGGAGATTTTTTTTAAGCAAATCTTTAAAAAAAAAAGAAAACTTTAAATAGAAAACTTTAATAATTTTCCTTTGAATTTTCTTTATGAATATTTTTTTTTACTTCATTTATTTTGATTTGGTTGATTTTTGAGTGGATTACAATTGTTAGATCCACTTTATTTCATCTTATTTTTATTTTTTGTCGATGAGATCTCTGATTCGTAGATTATTGGTTTTCGAAGATGTTTAATATTCATTATTTCAAATCTATGGATGAATGATCATTTGGATCATTCTCCATACTTTGGGATCGTGATAGGTTGCATTTGATAAATCAATGCGAAATCTCGATTAAGATTAGACCGTTACCTTTTCTTTTCGTGGGACATATTTTCGGAGAACGATCCAACATATCATTTCTCTAACATGTATTAGCACAAATATTTTCCACCTTAATTGGTGGTGGCCGACCTCATTTGTAGGGTAATTACTTCGTAAATTACTCGGCGATTGCTTAACATAGACCTAAACTTGTCCCGAATTCGGAATAAGATCCAATTGGATCCGGTTGCCTCTTGATTTTGGTTATCTTTTTGTGGTTGTGTTTGATTAAGTTCATCATACCATTTCTATGTAAATATTATTATTCTATTAATATACTAACATTTTAATTCAATCTCTCGCACCTTATCCTCTTTATTTCAATCTTTCGCTCCTTATCTCTTTTATTATGCTTTTATTATACTATATCATTCATCATATTGTTTATGTTTATATTGTTATGCTTGTGATTTTTCCTTTGTCCATTTGGACACAAAAACATTAATAACGGATTAAACATCTAAAAGACTTGTAACTTCAACTTTGGACTATGGTTGCTATCCTTAGCATTGGACTTGGTGTTTGGACTTAGCTTCTAGGATCATTCCTTTGCTTGAGCTATTATGGATTGGAAACCTTAGCCGATTTGGTTCATTTGTTTATGAAGATGGAAGTCCTATTGTTTCGAAGAATGTTCACCACACGGTTTGGTTGTTCTTCCCTTAACTCTTACTTTCAAGTCTTAGGATAGTCACTTCATCTCCTCCCACTTCTTAAATTTTCAAAATTCCTTCCTATTTTCAAAACCTTCTTTGTTTTCAAACTTCAAACGTTTTCACAATCAAACCTTGACTTAGGTCAAGCGGTTTTACCGTTTCATTTCATTTTCTTAATAAATGCTAAACCACATAAGCATATCGAAACTTTTTTTCTCAAAAACTTTAAAAACATTCAAAACTCATTCAATTGTTTTTGTGCCCTCGTGCACGTTTCTTTTTAATCATTTTCATGTTTGGATATGATTCATTCTTTCTAGCGGAATTATTCGCTAAAGAATGACGACTTATCTCTACATTTTAAAATCAATTCAACTCATTATTCTTTTCACATTTTGTACCACGAACTACGAGGTTTTGATCTCGCATTGCACTTTGTGGGTACGTAGGCATGAGACGATCGTCTCTTCAAACACAAAAATATTAAAAACCATTTCTCTTCTCATCTCTTCAATCTCTTTCAAACAAACCATTTTCAAACCAAAAAAAGCAATAAATATTTCAAAGGGCTCCCGTGGAGTACCACGGACATTTTGGGTGCGTAAAACCTTCCCATTGTGTAACCTATCCCCTTACCCGTTCTCTGTTTATTTCTTTTAGCTTTTGCTTTGAGATTCATTAGGTATTATTCGCTCTTTTTCCCTTTTCCATTTGGAATAAAATAAAAGCGCGGTGGCGACTCTGTTTACCTTGAGTTAAGTTAGCTAATAGCTTACACTCATGATTTTACCGCTACAATCTGCTGTTTTGATTTCCCAACTTATAATCGACCCAAATAATTCTCAATTCCTAAGCGGACTCTATTCCCTTTTCGATTATAATAAAAATCAAACAAGCGTAATTGATATTATATGATAAATATTCCTAATTTCCGAATTTAGCAAACAGATGAAATATATCAATCGTGAATTTAGCAAACATGATAATCATACGCGAATTAAGCAAACACGATTAAAGTATAGGAACATGCAATCATCGAAATAAATCAATCTAACCTTAGATAAATAGAATTAAGCAAACAAGATATCAAGATCAAAATTGAAAGGAAATAGATTAATTGGAAAATATAAGAACCTCAAAGTGTCGACGAAAATCGATTACAACAGATTAATCCTTGGAATTAGTTCTCCATAATTCGTCTCTTTGAAAGTAAAAAATAAAATCGTAAAAAGTGTAGTGTGAACAGTTGCGGCTGCTAGGTTATATGGCAAAACCAAAAAAAACCGTTTACAACCCAACTGGGTCAAATACATAACTCAGGCCCAATTCTAAATAACCAGAAACTAAATAAAACTAATGCAGCAACTTCAAACGAAATTCTGGTAAATATAACTCTGAATCTGACTTCGGCTCCAACACGAAAGTTGTAGCTCTCTCTTAGCTTTTCTTCGACTGATAGAATGCCTCAATCAGATTCCTGAAACTCCGGTTATGATCATTTTCGTAAAAGTTGTTAAAGCTGAAAATTAAGTACGAAAATCAAATTAAGCCAAAAATAAAATAAAGTAAAAATTGGTAGAATGTGCATTAAAATGCACTGATCACAAATCCACTACTGAGGACGATGAGCGAAACAATCCCAATTCTTAGGGGCTCCTGGGTCCAAGTCCTTCAAGACGTCATAGACACCCCGATGATAGTCCACGAAATAGGATTCTGTCTCCAACGACTCCTCCCTAACCTAAGATAAGTCAATCGCGACATAGGCAGCGATCAAGGGATTTTGGTTGTTGATGTCGGGCATATCATTGTTCGCTCCACGCTAGTCTATTTTTAACTGAAAAGCAAAAGGAAACAGTGAATTCGACGTTCGTATCAAATCCACCATTCCACTGCAATTCAAGTGAAAGGGCAAGGAGGGCAATGGGGAAAGAGTTGCACGAAGAATGAAAGACTAAACACATCCCTACGGAAGAGACTCCACGAGTCCCCTAGAAGGAATCATACGCTTGTGTGAGGAGACCCATCCTCGTCACTATCACTAAAACCACTAAAAGGAGGACACTCGAGGAAGGCTCTCCACGACCTAAATCCGTTGAACATCTACCAGAAAACTCATACTTTGGCCGGGAAATTCATCGAAAAGTTCATACCTAGTCCTCGATGAGAGTCTTCCCCAACTAGCTCCGATGAATATCTGCCGGAAAACCCATGTGTTGGCCGGGAAATTCAACGAAACATTCATTCCTAGCCCTCAAGGAGAGCCCTCCCGACTATACTGATGCATGTCCACCGGAAAATAATAACCTACTACTACAAGATGAAAGGAAAATTAACTTACTTTGAGGTTGTGCGGTGGCAGGAAGGATTTCCTGGAAGCGGCAACGACGGGGGGAAGCGTTTTTCGGTGAGGGCATGGAGCTTCCAGTGAGGGCTTGTGGGATCTGAAGGACACCAAATGAGAAGTAAAAATGAACGTCCTTCCACAGGCTCCTCTTATATCCCACGCACGGGGAAACGCGTCATAGGCCATCATTGTCTAGGCTACCTAGATTCCCCTTGGCAATGATGACAATTAATGCGCCACCATGCAGGAAGTGAGGAGACAAACATTAATTGCGTCGTTACACGAAAAACTAAGAGGCAAACACACGTCATTATTGGGTTACCCGAGTGTCAGGATCCTCCATTTCCCAATGCACCGAGCACGCCCCCTCCTCGACAGCCAAAAATCACCAAGAAAATGGCAACGGGCACCCGCGGCTGCCCACGGTATTCAAATTGCACTCCGCGACAAACCTCGAATGTACATCTCACCTCAACATAAACTCGCCATACATGTTATTACATTTGATCCAGACAACCTGACAACCCCTTTTTCTACCGAAGGATCAGGGAGCCACTCTACTCGCGGCATGCCCGACTAAACCCCGACATTTTGGCACCGTTTCACCCTTAAGTCATCACCTAATCTTGGAGTTGCGACTTGGAGGGATCATGTTCTGGACTGGGCCTTACGTCGGGCACGACCCAATCTAGTGGGCTTGAGTCCAAGGCCCACAAGCTGATGGGCGTAGGGGGCACCCCCCCCACGTGCCCTTCAGTCACGCTCAATCAATTGCTTTCCCCGCGTGATAATCTCCCACTTCCTATATTTAATGGGCAGTTGGACCAGGACGAAGACCACATGTTAGGTCTTCCCTGCTTCTTGCAGATCCTGGAAGTCCTCATTGTGGGTCTAACTAATCCAGCCTACGATGAGGACCTTGGCCCAGCCCTAGGGACACACTATAAATACCATTTTTCACTAGAGGGTCAGGTATTTCAATTCTTCTACCTTTTCTCAATACTTATTCTTCCTCCGTTCTCATTCTCACTTTGGCATCAGAGTACCTTGCAGGTACATCCCCCTCTTTTCTCTTACCACTGAAATTGTGCTAGTCCAAAAGATCCTTTATGATCCCCCCCCCCCCCTTTTCTCTAACCATTGAAATTGTGCTAGTCCAAAAGATCATTTATGATCAGGTGAAATCAAATGATAATAATAATAATAATAACATGCATTAAATGATTAGTCAATGCGCACATTCACTTCTTCTAGAAGTTGTCATCTATTAAAAAAAAAAGATTTGACTTATTTAAAATTAAAAATAAAGATATGAATTGATTAAAATAAAGAGACTAAAATTTTAATTTGACTATTATAATATTAAAATATTATTTTTCACATAGAAAGCTAATTAGTTAATATATTTTTTATTTCACATTTATTGGTTATTTTATACAATACAACCATGCAATTAAGAATCAATTACACATCTAATGGAAAGAATATTACTAATCTTTTATGCGGATCTCAGCATCTTGATAGATTAATATTTTTCGAATATATACCAAGTCAAAAGAAACATATACGTGTCCTAATTTTTAATATGTCTTTTTTGCTGGAATATAAGCAATATGTAATTTACTAAATTATATTTTCTCTTATCTTAATATTTAAAAAAATTAATTAATTCAATTAATATTAATTTTTTAATATTAATAAATTATATTAATTATTCAATAAATTTAAAAATAATTTTTTTATACTAAAAAGATTTAAATAGCATGTTGATCTATGCAAGCTAACGAATTTTTTATTTTGCTTCCTCTAATTTTTTTTATCTAAGTCCATATATCTTATTTTTTGCATTCGTTTTAATTTAAAATCAAAATTCATGGAAAAACGACTTTAGGTCTAAAACGAACACAAAAAATGAGATATAGAAATTTTAAAAAAAAGTTCAAGAATCAAAATTCAAAACGTGCAAACTTACGGAAATCATGATATTTAAGCTTATTAAAAATAAGGTAAAATATTTTGTTTTTGTCCCTTTACTATATTCTTGAGTTCAAATTGATTCTTTAATTATTTTTCGTGTCAGAATGATCTCTTAACACTTAAAATGTGTCATGTTTGTCTAATTAGCAATGAATTTAGCGACCAAATTTTTACTTTATATATCGTTAATTAGACTAATAAAACTAATATAAAATATTTTAAGAATTTAGAGATAATTTTAATACGAAAACTAATTAAAGGACCGGTCTAAATCTAAAAATATATTTAATTATATAAAAAAATATTTTACATGAGTAGTTTGAATCTCACATAAAAAATAAGTAGTTTCAATCTCACATGAAAAATCGGTATATTTTATTAAGGGAATGAACTATAAAATGTAGTACTATAAAGAAAGTACAAAAAATAGCTAATCGATATCTCCAAAGTTGATATGTCTTTTACCTAAAATCTACCTCGCAACTAGTGATTGATGATATGATGGTTAATTAACTTCACCAATCACCATGCATGCTTACAAACATAGGCAAATGAAGTGCATAGTTCTTTTGTTGTATTTTTATAGGTAAACTTTTAATACCATTGTCTCCCAAAGGTGTACTAATGGTCCCTATTCTTTCGTTTTATGCATGCATGGCCACACTTAATTTAAAGAATAGACAAAATGTGGTCACTACTTTCATCATATTTAAGAGAACTAAGAATATAAAAATTTGATAATAAGTAAACTAATACGTACCAATGCTTGTTTTGGACGTGTACTAAGCATTTGCCTCAAAAACATTAATGTTGATATGAGGCATGGGATGTTCCCTTAATCTGTTCTTTTGCTCTTGTTTATTGTACTCAATCACTATAGAACAATAGTATACATTGCTTTCTTTGGTATAGCATATAATATTGCTATCTCTCATGGTACATTAATGTTTATTTGTGTAATAGAGGAAAGTAAAATTACCACGTTTTTTCTCCTATGGTAGACGAGGTTTGTGTCACCTGTCTAATCAATGAACATGTTGTAGTAATGTGGAACTAGAAAGACCAAACATGGGAGTGAAGATTTATTACTCATGTTTTGTCCCTAATCAATATGGTGGTCACCATCTTAAACTTTCATCCTATATTTTAAAAACAAAATTGAAATAGTTTATTTTATCAAATTCATAATATGTTCCGAACTCAAACAAACATTTAATAACTTTAAAGAAAATCTTGAAAATTTCACATATATTTAACAAAAAAATTCAAATTCAAATATCAATTTATTAATCAAATGATTAATATTTTAAATTATCTAAACTAAATATTTAAAATTATCAATGGATAGGTTCGGTTTATGGAAATAGGAGTGATCCACACCACTCTTAGTGATGATGAGGTTGTGTTCAAATCTTACTAAAGAGTATTTTATTTGTCACCCTCTATTTATACATGATATCCCCTTTTGAGAATCAAGTGTGAGGAAGAAGTCTCAACAGTGACATCATGAGCCTTGGTTTTGAGTGAAGAAACTGACTTATTTGTATCGAAATATTTCCCGCAGGTGTGGGTAAAAGGTGTTATGTTGAAGTGTCAACGGTGATACAAGTGTATGTGGAAGAGAGAACTTCCACTTGAGGGGGAGCATTGTGTATAGACTCACACTTGAGAGGGGTGTTGAGAATCAAGTGTGAGGAAGAAGTCTCACATTGATTAGAAAATGGAAGATTGAACATTATATAAGTGAGAGAACCCACACACCTATGACCTTAAGGTTTTAGGTGAATATGTGGTGTGTCTCTCACAAAGGTGTGTCTCAAGTAGAAATTTTCCCTCGTTAACCCCCCCCCCCCCCTCCCCGGAATCTCCCAAACACCCCTCATCAGTAGTGGAAGTTTGTTAGGGGAGTTTCACTTGGTAACATTGACACATAGTGTAGGACTAGACACCTTTGTAAGAGACACACCACTTGTTTATCTAAAATCTTAAGGTGATAGGTGAGTTGATTCTCCCACTTATAAATGCTCAAGTCACCACATTCCTATCTAATGTGGGATTATTTCTCCACTTACTCACATTTGTTATATTATTCCAATACTCCCCGTCAAGTGTGAGACCATAATGTTCCCCTTTATACTTGTACCGCCATTGACACCTTTTCAAGAGCCTTTCAAGGACATTTCGATACATCTCTTCCTGGGCATTTAGATTTCAACAGAACACCTCTTCCTGGGCATTTCGATAGAAGTAAGTCGGTCCCTTTCTCAAACCAAAGGCTCGTGATACCATTTGTTAGAGGGGTTTTACTTGGAAACTATACAGAAAGGATCCGGACAGGTCTTTGTGGCCTTCAGTTGGGATTGTGAGGAGAATGGGTAGTGTACCTGCAAGGTACTCCAACGCTCAAGTAAGTTTCAGTGTGGGACAAACCAAAGCGTGAGAAAATAAGGGTTATAATAGAATGCCTGACCCTCCAAAGGTGGAGGGTTTTTATAAGGGCACATGCCCGAAGGTTGTGGGTGCTTAGCCTTTGAATGAGCATAACTTCCTCCTGTAAACCTGGAGGGCAGTTGGCCCCGTGGAAGACGTTATGACGCGTGAGGGGGAGGTCCCCAATGGCTATATGCCAACGGCTCTTTTCCAGTAATGGTCATATTCTCGTTGGTCTCTTAATGGGCTTATGTTCAGTTGAATACTAGACTGGGCCTCAATTTGACGTAGGGCATGTGCTAGGCCAGTCTAGAACAGGAGTCCCCCAAGTCATTGTGCTCGAACGAGGATAGCGACTTAAGGTGCCGAGGATCGTGGTCGTCGTGACGTTCTCGTAGATGCCACTGCAAAGTTCCTTTAAATTTTGTGTCGAGCACATGCACGGATGAGGAAGATAAACAGACTGCAAAACATTCTCTTTTTGAGGAGACAAAACGTTTGAGCTTTAATGACACGTGTAAAGGAGCGTCGTATTAAATTTATGACACTTGGGGGCTAGCCCTAAAGTAATAATTATTAGCTTTTGAGATTCCCCACGCGAGCTCAAGACATTATAAAAGAGGGAGGAAGATATTCATTTGTTTATTTCACACGAACTCTTCCTCTCGCCGTGAAATTTTGTCTGCAACTTCTTCGCCGGATTCTCATCGTCGCCACCGTACAAACCCATAAACCACCATGGATCAAGGTAAATCTTCACCCCCTTCCTCTATTTCTGCAGTTTTGTTTGATGAACATTCATCAATTTCCTATGAATTTCATAGGATCTTCATAATTTCTGGAAAATTCTATGAAGATCTGGGAATTTTGATGAATGTTCATCAGATGAGTATGAGTGTTCATGAAGATCTAGGGTTAGCTCTTAGGATATAAACAAGTTGGAGTTAGATCCACAATAGATCTTAGTTGTGATAACTTAGTGTTGACCAACCGAGCATAGGTTCGTGTAAGGGCTTATCCCCGGTGACTCAGTTCGAGAGTGGCGACACTGAGCTTAATACGTCGGCCTCACCCTCATAACATTTTCCTTGGTTAAGGGGCTAACCTGAGGTATGTCCCTGGTCCTTATCAAAGCCCTTTCATTTGACTCGCAATGGAATGGTGGATTTGTGATTGTCGAATTCACTTTGTATCCTCTGATTTTCAGGAGAAATGAGTAAAAAAAGATGCTCAGAAGGTCAAGGATATCCTCGCTGTTGATGTCACGGATGTCCCCGCTTCTAACTACCTGTGGATTATGGATGAGCTACTTGAGACAGCCTCTCAATTCGTGGTGGATGCTTCGGACGTGTGGGGGAGAATTGAGAAGAGGAGAAATGGAGTGCCTGCAAATTGGATGGCGTTACCTCCAAAGCCTTCTTAGAGGATTTGCTCGCGCTATCCTGCTTTCCGCTTTCCCATGTACAAATTCGCCTTCCGCAAGGTTGGGTATCGTCTGCCCTTTACTGATTTTCAACAGGAGGTTTTTATTCACCTAGAGCTTGCGCCCTCCTAGCTGCACTCGAATGCTCTGACTTTCATCAGGGCTTTTGAGTTAGTATGTCGTTACCTGGAGATAGGGGCGATAGTAAATTTGTTTTTTTAGGAACTTCCACATTTAAAGGAAGTCCCAGGATGGCCAACACAGTTGGGTGTCGTTAAAACAGACGAGCAGACTCTTCAAGACCTACTTGGATTCTGTTCGGGATTTTAAGTACCGCTTCTACGTAATCCACCCTGCTCGCAATAAGCTAAGAACTTGCTGTATGATAGGGAAATCGTTGATGAGAGGGAAAGGCTGGTGGCCCACTATCCGTTGGAGTGGGTGGATGTCCAGTTCAGTTATCCCAGCAAGCATTATATTACTAGGCCCGAGGATCTGAGTGTGGATGATACAACGGCTTATAACAAGCTGTTCAACTTTGTCGCTAGCTTTTGCCCGACAGAACTTGTGGATTCATACGGACATGGCCTCTTCCAACCTGATGGGATGTCGACCACTCAGGCTAGACTAATAAATTTAAAGTCATTTCTCAGTTGTCCGAACGACGAGGCAACGATGCGACTCTTAGGTGGTTTTTAACTTTTCCGTATCTTTATCTGTGGATTTGTCCCCTCACTGACTTGTTCTGTTTTCTTTTATAGTGAAAATGGCCGAGATGCATGATTGCCTGGTGAAAGCGAACAAGGGTAACTTCAAGAAAGGCCCCAACAATAGAGTTGAAGCCGTCAAGGATCAGGCTACCTTGGACGGATTCATAGCTTCAGGTAGTTCAACTTCGAGGAGCACCTCGCTGGATGGTTCTCCATTGGGTAATAGGTCAAGGGTCGATGAGCCCCCTTCTCTGAGAGCTAGCGTGGCATCCTCGGGCTTGTTTGAACTGCCCCCGTGCGTGACGCAAAGGTCATTGTTCGCTGAAAGAGCATTTGTTCGGGTCCCCACCCTTGATGTCACGGTCGTCCTCTCAACTGACCGCAAAACCCTAAGATCCGAATTGTGTAAGGATGTTGCGGGGATGATTCATATTTTGGAGACTGCTCTTGCCTTCAGCGATGCTGACATGGTGTCCAAGAAGGATATGCTGGAAGCCCAACAAAGGATAGTTGACCTCGAAGAGGAGAGTGCAGAGCTACACGACAAGCCGCTTATGCTCGAGGGACACTTGGAGGCGAATAAGGAATTGTTGATCACACTGAGGGCCAAGCAAGAAAAGGCGAAGTTTGCTATCTCAGAGAATGAGTAATTGAAGGAGAAGGTCCGAGAACAGGAGAGTACACTGGCGTTTGGTGAAGAAGAGACCGAAGAGGAAAAGGTTATGGTGTCCAGGGTGGACCTCATTGCTCGGATTCTCCTATTGGCTCAAGATAACCTGTTTATGACCTCGTTTGGTTACTATAATGTGATAGAACAACTTAAAATAACTAACCCTGGTGTGGATATGGTCGTTAAAGGCGCCGGTCCTCTGCACCGTATGGAGAACGACATGGTGGTCCCTCTTGGAGAAGAATATATATTTGGCCTGTGTGCCATTATAGTATTGGCATACGCGCCACTTTTGATGGATTTTTTGTATGGGGCGTATCCCTTTTTTGTGCATGTTAAGACAACGTCCGACCTATTGGTCGATATATATATATATATATATATATATATATATATATATATATATATATATATATATATATATTATTGTCTCCCTTGTTCGTATGTATTCTTTTATAACTTCGAAATCTTTTAATTGGGTGAATGCTCGACGTGATAATATTAAACTCGACAGTGTATGGAACTTTACGAGGGGTGAAATCTATTCTCACTAGAGGGGTCGAGGACGCGGTCGTGTCTTATTTCCTATAAGGCTTAGACCTTTCTCATCGCGAGCTGGGAGTCTGCCACGACGGTATGACAATGACAGAACTCGTTCGAGGTGTCCCCGTTGGGCGATTCAGTTGCTCGAATAATGGGAAAATGGTCGCACAGGTTTATGTTAAGGGTTGTATTTATACCATAATACATCCCTGTGACCGGGCACTTCTTCCCCTATTAACGGGGTTTGTTAGTCGGTAGCCTCTCCGCACTTTGGCTGAATTTTTAGTTGTAATATTGTTTTAGCTTTTCAGCGTTCCATGGTCGAGCAAATGGTTCCCCATTCAGTTCTTCGAGGTAATATGCCCCCGTACCTGTTTTTGATTTCACGCGATATGGGCCTTCCCAGTTGGCCGCGAGCTTTCCTTCGCGCGAGTCCTTTTGATTTCTACGTAGGACAAGGCTGTCCACCTGGAATTCTCTTTTGACGATTATTTCGTCGTAACATAACGAGATTTTTCGTTTTAGGGATTCCTTGCAGAGAGCTGCCCCTGAACGGACCTCCTCAACCAAGTCGAGCTTCTCTCTTAAAGCCCCGTCGTTGAGTTCTTCTTCTAAAGGGGGTTATGTGTGACGAGAAGGCTCTCTAATTTCCATGGGAATGACTTCCTTTGTTCCGTATGTCATCCGAAATGGGGTTTCCCCGGTAGTCGAGTGTGGGTTGGTATGGTAGGCCCACAATACATTATGGAATTCCTCGACCCACCTATTCTTCGCCTCGCCTAGCCTTCATACAAGACCCCGTAGAATGACTCTGTTAGCGGCCTCGGCCTGCCCGTTTGTCTGGGGATACTCGACGAATGTGAAGTGTTTTTTGGTTCATGTCTTGGCGACAAAGTCTTGAAAATTTTTGTCTGTAAACTGGGTATCGTTGTCCATTATAAGGGATTGCGGTAAGTCGAACCTGGCCAGGATTTTTCTTTTATAAAATCATAGAATGTTGAAGGCAACGATCCTATCTAGGTCCTTGACCTCTATCTATTTGGTAAATTAGTCGAAAGCCATGATCAGATACTTGTTTTGGAAAGAACTCGTTGTGAAGGGTCTGAGGATGTCCATTCCCCACTACGCAAACGGCCACGGTGATGACATTGTTTTCATAATGTTGGGAGGTGCGATGTGCATATCTCCATGACGTTGGCACTTTTCGCACCTCTTGACGTGTTCTCTTGCGTTGTTTTGCATGGTCGGACAGTAGTAACCTGCTCGTATTACTTTTCGAGCTAAACACCTGCCGCCCAAATGTTGGGCGTTAATCCCTTCGTGTATCTCATGTAGGACATCATATACGCTTTCCTCTTCAATGCATTTTAGAAGTGGGATTGAGAATCCTCGGCAGTACATTTTACCGTACACAAGGACATATGAGGACGCACGAAATTTAGTGGCACTGGCCTCCTTCTTGTGTTCGGGAAACTCGCTGGCCGACAAGTATTAGAATGCATGAGTCATCTAGCAACTGCTATTACATATGATGTGATGTCGACGGTAACGCCAAGCTTTTTAATGCTAGGGAGAGGAAGCGTTTCCTAGATAATGGATTTTTTTCCGCCTTTCTTTCGCATACTTGCTAATTTTGACAGGACATCTGCTCGTGAGTTGCACTTGCGCGGGATATGTTGGACGTCCTAGGACCTGAAGTGGGCGAGAATTTATTGTACCAATGCCAAGTATTCGACCAAATTTTCGTTCTTTGCTTGATATTCCCCTTTTACATGTGACGTAACTAGTTGTGAGTCAGTGAAAATCTTGACCTCTTGGGCGCCCATGTCCCTTGCGAGGCGGATTCCTGCCAGGAAGGCTTCATATTCAGCCTAGTTGTTAGATGTTAGGATTGAGAGGACTAGAGATACCTCGGCCACGAGGCCTTCTTCATTTTCGAGGATGATCACTGCTCCACTTCCAGAAGGTCCATATGCCTCATCGACGTAGATGATCCACTTGTAGGCATTTTCCGACGTGGTTTCTGTCGGTGTTATATCAGCGACGAAGTCGGCCAGGGATTAAGCTTTTAGAGCTTTCCTACCTTCGTAATGTATATCAAACTCAGACAACCTCAGGGACCATCTTAGCATTCATCCCTCCATATCTGGTCGGCTAACAGTTGCTTGATGGGTTGATCAGTTCTCCAGACCACAGTGTCTACCAATAAATATGTCGCAGCCTCCTGGCGGCGTTCACGAGCGTGAGGGCGACTTTCTTGATTTGCTGATATCTAAGCTCTGGCCCTTGCAAGGCTTTACTTGTGAAGTACACAGGCTTCGGCCCGTCAAAATCCTTCATTATGAGAGTTGCGTTTATGGCTTCGATACTGACATACATATATAAGTAGAGGGCCTCCCCGATCGTTGGTATGGAGAGATCTGGGGGTTCTGATAAGGCTCGTTTAAGGTGTCATAGGGCCTTCTCACATTCTTCTGTCCATTCAAATGTGGCTTCTTTAGAGCAGTTTGAAGAAAGGGGAGGCATGTTGGGCGGATTTTGCCACGAATCGAGACAAGGAAGTGAGCATACCGTTTAAGGATTGGATTGAATTTTTTATTTAGGCGTAGGAAACTCTGAGAAGGCATGGAATTTGTCGGGGTTGACCTCGATTCCTCTTTCTGTAAGATGGAATTCGAGGAACTTGCCTTCCCTTACACCAAAGGTGCATTTGTCAGGGTTAAAACACATTTTGCATTTCCTAGCTTGGTCGAACACACTCTGGAGATGAGAGGTGTGGTCGGACTCTTGAATGGACTTGACGACCATGTCGTCCATGTAAACTTCTAGCATATCCCTAATTTGTGCTTGGAAGACGTCATTCATCATGCGCTGATATGTGGCTCTTGAATTTTTTAACCCAAAGTACATCACGTTGTAGTAATAGTTTCATGTCGGGGTCATGAACGCAATATGCCTTTTATCTTTGTCGGCCATAGGTATTTGGTTGTACCCGAAATATGCGTCCATGAAGGATAACAATTAAAACCTACAGAATTATCTACCAACTTGTCTATGTTGGGTAAAGGGTAAGAGTCTTTCGGGCAAGCCCAATTAAGATCGGTGTAGTCAATGCAGAGGCGCCATTTCCCATTAGATTTTTTCATAAGTACAATATTTGAGAGTCAGGTCGTATACCTGGCCTCAGTTACAAATTTGGCCTCTAGAAGGTCCTTGACTAATTTTTCAGCAGCTAAAGTTTTTTCTTCAGACTGCTTGTGTAACACCCACTTTTCCCAATTAAATAAAATAACAGTTTTATTAATAAAATCAAAGTTTTTTTATCAAAAGTGGAATGCTACTATTTCACTAAAAACCAACAATATCATAGTCTTTACAAAAATAGCGGAAGTACCTAATTCATCATAATTCTTTTCATTAAAACAACGAAAAAAATCTCATTTATTCATCATACGTCAATTCGCCAAATATCCACAATATTCATAATTCTCATGATTTATAATTTCCACAAAATATGATACGTAACTATTACTTAACAAGAATAAATAAAACAACAAAGATCCCTAACTCCCATGTTACGTATCAGAGCGACTCCTAAGACTCAACCAAGCAACTCGTACTCCGAGCGTACTCAAGTACCTGAATCATCTGTACTTCTGAAGAAGCATAGACGCAACCAAATAACAAAGGGGTGAGAAACAATTCAATATTTTAATGGTGCAAATAACATCTTAAAGGGTAATCTCACCTCTATTCATCAATACACCTCATATAACATATAATCAAATCAAATATCCCACACAATTCATCAACACATATCATACATCATTAATTTAATCAATGCAAAGTAACTCCATGATATAATGCAAATGCGTTACCGACTTCAACAAATGTCCATCGGTTCAGATCGGATGCATCGCTTACGCTCCTATTGAGACACGATCATCCCTGCATATCGATTCACAATGAATCTGAATAATCACTTACGCTCCATCTGAAACATGATTATTCCAACAACATGTATGTGTATGCAAGACTCGATTACACATACACCAACATATATAAACATGAGTGAAATTATACACCACACGATCCCCCTGATCCTCATAACTTATCACACATCCCATCACGTGGGTCACATAAATAAGTTGACAATATTCACACATATTATCAACACAATCCATATTGTTCATCATTAAAAGTCATACAGTTCAACATAAGTATCTATATCCTTACACACTAATTGGTTATCACATCTTATGAACTCTACATTAATTCCAATCTCAATCATTTTCCATACATCTTCCAATATAACACGATCCTTCCGATCCTCTCTACTACCAAACCTTACCTTATGGGGTCTACACAAAGCATACAATTAACAATATTACCAATCAACATGATCCTCATGATCTTCATCGGTTACCAACCATTCCATCATATGGCTTGTACAAAACTTATCATAAACATTCTCATGATTAACACCTTCTAATCAACCTATTAATAAAGTTATACCATCCAAAATAATCATATAAAATGCACACACTAATTATCTGTTGTCAGGTCATATAATTACACATGGATGCTATCCTCAATTCCTTAGACTAAGGGTAAGAAAGTAGACCAAGAGAACGGGACAAAACCAGCTTAAATATCGCGAATTTCCCTAATACAGAGGCCTGACACAGCCCCATGTGTCCCTTGACACGGCCCGTGTCACATGGCCTAATGAACCATCCTGAAAACATCATTTTCCAAAGTACAGAAGAGTGACACGGCCACCCGTGTCGTGTGACACGGCCCGTGTCACACCCTCTGATGCCCAATCTTCCCAAAAATCCTCCCAGTCTTGTTTCCGTAGCCTGACACAGCCACCCGTGTCGTGTAACACGGCCCGTGCCAGGAGTCCTCCGCCCAAAATAAGCTTTTTCCCAAAAATTACTTTTCATTCCCCATCTCATTCTAGTTCGGATTCTTTTGATTATAACTCACTTTTATCACTCAAAACAGTCCCAATGTCATTCTTATACTGATTTTAAGACCCTTAACACCACATTTCTTTCCACCCTAATATTATTAATCAAATTAGGGATTTTAAGTTTCTCTTCCTCTTCTCAGTTCACATCATCAACAACAACGTTCATATAACAGTATTAAGGAGTAGGTAGTCATTACCCTAGATTGGTCTTTCATGTATCTTTTATTTCCTTTCAAGGGTAAGACTGTCCTTACTATTAAGGAGCAGGTATTCATTACCTTGGATTTATTAAGGGACGGGCGTAGGGTCATCGTATGGTCAACGGAGGCAACTTGTAGGAGTGTCTTTAGCAATTTGTAGGGTCATCGAGGGACGAGATCATTTATTTCGTAGGCAACTTCGAAGGGACTATGATACTTTTAACTTTGAAGGGACTTTATGATTTATCTGTTTGAAGGGACATTGCTTAAGACACTCCCACTTTCGAGGGACTTGACCATTTGTTTAAGACAACCAAGAGGGGAAGCCTTAAGAGGTGCAGATGGCGATCGTAGAACGATCGACTTACGTGTGTGAATCCTGTTTTCAAATATTTATCTTGAAATTAATTATCTAAGTCCATATTGATAAGTTAATTCTTTTCACGCCCTAAGTTACTACCCACGCAGTTAATATAAAAAATAATAGCAGAAATTAAAAGACAGAAAATAAAAATTCTTACACTATTACATGACTTCGGGGCAGTTACATAATAATAATGGCGGAAAATAAAACCTAAATATTACAAATGTGAAACAATTACATTATCAGACAAACAGTAAATGAATAACTTAAAAATGAGTGAAAAATAGGAAATAAAAAAAAGGTTTGCAAATTAGGTTAAGGCTTAAAAAAAATTAGGGTTTTGAGGTTTGAGAAAAAGGTTAGGGTTTAGGTTTATAAAAATTTAGGGTTTATGAAAAAATATAAATTAGGGTTTGTGGCAAAAATTAAGGGTTTTAAAAATTTAAAGTTTAGGAAAAATCAGGACTTAGGCAAAAATTTGGTGTTCATGGCGAAATCGGGGTTCGAGGCAAAAAATCAGAGAAATTAGTTAACATAAACCTAAAGAAATCAATTTATAATTTTTAATAATGAAAAACTAAATATTAAAAAAACAAAATTTTTATAATAATATTTTTTATAAAAATAAATTAGAAGTTGATTATATTAATTCCAAATTAATAGTTAATTAATAATTAGTTTATTAATATAATTTAATTAAAATAAGAATAATAATAAGGAAATATAACTAATGAAAATTCGCTCAAAAAATAAAGGGGTGGAGGTTGGAATCGAACCTCCACCCTTTACCTTATATGCATGCGTTCTTTCCACTAGGCCAGGTATGCGCTGGTGATAAACAATGGGAACTAATTGCTTTTATTATGTATTTCCCCCAGCTTCCAGAAACAACCAATCGCGTCATGCCACATCTTGTCTTCAACCTTTCGCCCTGCGAGTTTTCCTGCGACTTTTGCTACAATATTTCCTGCGAAAATTTACGCAGCTAAACCTGCGATTTTTGTAAACATCAACAAACAGAAATTTAAATGTATCAAACATATGTGGTCCTACTAAATCAAGCCTTGTGAGTCCAATGGTGGTGTTATTTTGGCCTGAAAGTGACTGTATCATGCACTTATGTGGAGAAGATGTTTCATGCCCTAACCATGACATCACTTCGAATCTGCATTAAAACTCCAAAATAAATGGTCAAATATGATCTATGCATGATGATGAACAATATTATATGAAAAATATGTTAAAGGACGAAGAATGGAAAGTTTCGAATTAAAACTCCATGGCTATGGCGGCATGTTCATGTATGTGATGTTTCGTGTGGTCCCAACCTTCAATTCTTGGTGGGATAGAGTCCTGGGATCTTGAGGAACGTGAATGGATGCGTAGTATTGATTGAATCTTACTGCAAAGTGTCTTATGTTTTGCCCTAATATTCACAAAATTTTGAAAGTTTCTAAAGGTTCTTATGGCATGGAATTCGTCCCCAACTCTTATGGTCATGTTAGGTATTTATAAGGATGTAATTTAGGGTAAAAAGTTGGGCCTTTGGGTCAACTTTGTGGATTGCTTGAAGATGAAGAGACCATTTTGTCATAATTGTCCAAAAATCAAATATACACATGCTATATTGGTATTGCACAAATTTTGAATAATTTCAATCATCTTAATCACAAAATATTTGATCCAAAAATAAGTATTAGATCAAATATTTGATTTTCATAATTTATTTCAATTAAAATTGAATTTTAATGATTAAAATCCAAAATAATATAAAATAAATAATAAAAATCAGAACAATTGATCATTGGGTCGTGCATGACCTCATCTTCAAGTTTGGGTTGAAATATTATGGGCCCATTTGAAAAAATCTTGAGTTTACCCTTTTTGCTTCATATACCTCCTGGAAATTGTCCAACTTCAACAATGCATAACTTAATCAATTTTGATCTCATGAAGGTGTTCTAGGACGTTTTAGAAAGATTAGAGCGTCCTATAATCAACCCTTTTAGTCCCATGTCCATATCATTTAAAAAATTTAAATTATGAGCTTTGGAAAAAGTTGACTTTTTGTTGACTTTCAAAAAGACCTATAATGTCTTAGCTCATATCTTTCAAATGAAGCATTTTTGGACTTGGCTTATGAGACACAAAGATGTAGAGAATTGGATTTCCTTCAAAATTAGCTTTGAATGGGAAATTTTTGATGAAGTATGTGAAAGTTATGGCTGGTCAAAGTTCAGTTAACTTTTCCTGCATAAAACCCTAATTTAGTAACTCCTGATTTTTGATGATTCTGAGGTTTCCTTGATGAATCATGATCAACCCTTGATCAAATGATGAATTTAACCTCATAATCTTGATGTTGACCAAAAATCTTGAAGTTTGACTTTATGTTGACCACAGTTGACTTGTTGACCACAGTTGACTGATTTTTAAGTATATGAGCATCTGAATGGCCAAACTTCTTGGGAAAGCTTTGAAACTTGTCATGAGGATTATTTAAGGTATGTGTGTTGCACCCCAAAATTTGCCCTCACCTAGACAAGACATTGTGTACTAAGGTGTCCCAAGAGGTTCACAAGGTTCACAAGATTCACAAGGTATCTCAAGAGGTTCACAAGATTCACAAGGTATCTCAAGAGGTTCACAAGGTTCACAATTAGTCAGCAAGTTTGACAATCCCCACAGACAATGCATCCTCCTAAGCAATGCATCTTAAACTAGGGTTTTGGATTTCATCAGGCTAAATGTACTTCCAAGGCTTCAAGTGAGCTTCATGGCATCCTATATGTCTTCAAGAATCCCTATGTCAAGTTTCAAGGCTTTCCCAATAAGTTTGCCCAGTCAGATGATCAGATATGCAAAAATCAGTCAAAGCAGTTAAAAAGTCAAGCTGAGGTCAACTATGGTCAAACCAAAGTCAAACTTCATGATTTTTTTTCCAACATCAAGTATATGAAGTAAAATTCATCATTTTATCAAGGGTTGATCATGATTCATCAAGGAGATTTCAGATCATCAAGAATCAGGAGTTTCTAAATTAGGGTTTTCATAGGAAAGTCAACTGAACTTTGACCAGCCATAACTTTCACATGCTTCATCAAATATTTTCCATCCAAAGCTCATTTTGAAGGAAATTGAATTCTCTACAACTTTGTGTCTCACAAGCCAAGCCCAAAAATGCTTCATTTGGAAGGTATGAGCTAAGACATTATAGGTCATTTCAAAAGTCAACAAAAAGTCAACATCTTACAAAGGGCATAACTTGAGATTGGTAAAGGATATTGACATGAAACCAAAGAGGTTTGTTCGAGGACTCTTTAAGCTTTCCAAAATGTCCAATAACATCTTCATATCCTTAAAATTGATGGATTTGTGTCTTTGCAAAGTTGGGAAATATTTGAGGGGTTTATTGAGCAAATGGGATCTTAGAACCAATTCTTTTCACATGGGCTTGCATTTTTATGACCCAATCACTACCATGACATCATGCACGAATTAAAAATCATTTATTCAAATTTTTATTAATTTTATTTTATTTATTATGATTTTATACATTAAAAATCATTTTAAATCAAAATAAAATATAAAAGTCTCAATATTTGATATGATTTTCATTCTAGAAATTCTTAAAGGTCAATTAAAGGTGATTGGGATCATGTAAAATCAGATTGGCTTAATTTAGAAAGGTTTTATAAGATATTTTCAATATTTGAAGGAAGTGAATCTTCATGATCAAGCAATCAAGACAAAACCCATAAATCCATAAAACTTTGACCTAATTCATCTCTCTATATCTACACAAACCAATCACAATGCTAAGGGACGAATTTTGCTGCCTCCAAGAGTAAGAACAATACTTCAAATTTTCACAAAAAACTCATAATTCGGATTCTATTTTGCAGGCTATACCAAAGTGTTTTGAAGGTTGCAATTTGTTCCTTGATCATCCTTGATGCTATCCCAATGCATTACATCATCCAAAACTCATTAAAATGCATAAACCGATTTCATCTTTTAGCTTAAAATTTGATTTTTCAATTTCCATTATACAAGCAATATAAATGAAATTTGATTGTATATTATTGTTTATGATGATGCTTGCAATGTTTCTGGATAGTTTGATTTGATGTTTGAGGCAGGAACGGCCAAACGCCATTTTTAGGGTTTATGAAACCATGGATTAGGGCTTCACGAAATACGTAATGACAGACCAAATTATGGACTTATTGGGACTTAGGGGACATGTATCAATTGATTTCAATCCTTAGGATAAATTTATATTGTGTATGGTGCGTTTTTGAATTTTCAGGTCATATAGCTACGGGAAAAATCTGTCACTATAAGCTCTAGTGACGGATGAAGTGTCACTATAGCCTAAGCAGACGGCTGGAGGAGGAAGATGACGCTTGGCGCGAAATTTCGTTTGAAAATTTGTTTTATTTTATTATGTTTTGTTTACAGATTATTATCACCAAGCGTTGGTGGCTCAGTTGGCAAGGCGTATGTGTGATTGGGGTAAAGACCATGGTTCGAGTCTGGCCGAAAGCAGTTTTTGTTTTTAACTTCATTTATTTTGCAGGTTTATAATAAAACAATGTTGTTGTGTATAGCTATCACCAGCGCATGCTGGCTCAGCTGGTTTTGAAGGTTGCTGATTGAGGTAAGGGACCTGGGTTCAAATCCCAGGTCCTATCTTTTTGGCCAATTGTCCATCTTTTCTTCCTATTTTCTAATTTTTTCATATATTAATTTTATTTTGTTTAAATTATTAAATATAAATCATAAAAAAAAATTCTAAACATTATTATAATATTTTCTTTATATTCTTAAAAATCATAACTTATTTTCTTAAAATTTAAAATTGTTTCTATTTATTCTACAATATGTTTATTATTATTATTATTTATATATATATTTGTAAATAGGTTATTAGTGTATTTTAATTATAATCAAAACTTTGATTTTCTTAAATAAAACATAAACCCTAATTTTTTCTTAAATAATATGTAAACCCTAATTTTATTAACCCTAATTTTTATTAGCTTTAATATTTAACTTAATTTTGTTATAAACTATAATTAAATAATTAATCATTTTTTTATGTAAATAATTAGTATTTGTTTATTATTATCATAATTGTTCTTTTTTTTTTCTAATTTTTTTTTCTAAATGTTTATTTAACTTAAAAAAGTAATATTCTCTTAAATTTTTATTTTCTTTATATATTTATACTAACCTTTTCTTATTATTATTATTATTGCATTATTACTAACATTTAATACATTGCTTATTTATTTTCTATTTTATCGTTATTATTATTCCGATTATATTGTAACTATCCTAAAGCTTTGTAATAGTTTAGGTTTATATTTTTGCTTTATTTTTATTGTAAATATATTAACTGTGTGGTTAGTAACTATAGGGTGTGCATAACATGTTTGTGATTAAAATTGATTTAGAATAACTAATTAAATAAGATAAATATTTGAATATAAACACTCACACACGTAAGTCGATCTTTGATCGCCATCTTGCACTTTCTAGGGTTACCTCTCATGTAGCCTATTTCAAAAGGTCAAGTAAGGTGTCTTAAGCAAAGTCCCTTCATCAATATCATCAAGTCCCTTCAGTTTATAAGATCAAGTCCCTTCGAGGTTGCCTACGATAAATGATCTTGTCCCTTCGAATAAAAGATGATAAGTCCCTACGAATTGCTAAAGACACCTTGCAGTTGCCTAAATTCAGATGTCCCTACACATGTTCCTTATCACATCCAAGGTAATGACTATCTATTCCTTAATAATAGGGCTAGTCTTACCATTGAAAGAACATATAAGAACAGTAAAGATTTCATATAGGGTAGGTTTCTCTTAATTACTTGCTCACCTTTTCAAAATACATTTTACACTTCACATTTCAAACAAACTTTTAAAACAAAGTCTTTATATACATCCATACGAGGATCATTATAAAGTACTTAGAAAATTCTTAATCACACACTACACCTTTCTCAAAACAATTTAAAGTGAGCTAAGTAACTAAGAGCCCATGGATAACCATGGATATAAAGGGTGCTAACACCTTCCCTTTGTATAACCTACCCCCCGAACTCAAAATCTTTTTAAGGTCTTTCCTGTTCTTTTATGTCCTTTCCTGTTGGATAAAATAAAAGTCGGTGGCGACTCTTGCTATCCGCAACATTTAACAGAATTGGCGGTTTAAAGAGGGGTACCCTTAGGAATTAGATCACTTTAAAATTGTTTTCTTTGTTTGCTTTACTTTACTTGTTGGGACTCTTATGTGTGAAAGATCCTAACCCGGATCTAGTGTACCTTAGGTAAATGGCAATAGACCAAGGAAACTGTACGGCGTATACCGATATGGTTGATCTGGTGGCCATAGTTAGTGTGACTTCTTGGTTGGTGCTTATATTCCTTAAGTAAGTTAAGGATAATATGGGGCTGCCATATGTTGTCATTACACTAACTGACTTTTAGAACCCTAGTTATCCCATCTTGGCCTTTAGAAAAGTAGTGAGATAACCGGCTTTGGTGAAGACTGAAGTTGGTTGATACTCGATGCTACACTCATTGAGATTCTAAACTTGGAGGGTTTTGGTTGGCAAGTAAGTTGCCTACTAAACAACCACCCTTGTGAAGAATCAATGATATTGAGATCCCTTAGAACCTGGTTACTTTTGTAGGATAGGAGGAACCAACTAAACTTCAGGGGAGGGTACTTACCTTTAAATCTCATGCAAGCCTTCAAACCTAGGGCTATTGTGTGATTTGTTTGTGTGTGCCACATGTTTGTGATTGGGCATAACATCATAGCATCATCATGCATCATAAGCATAGCATTTTCACTAACCATTTCAAGGACCAAAGGATTTATCTTTGTTCTTTGTTACAGGTCATGGCTTCTGCTCGTAGGAATACTATCAGGATCAACTTTGTAGGAATACCTCATAAGCTTAAAGAATTAGTCTCTCAAGTTTCTGAAAATTCCCAGTTCATCAAGAGGCATGGTCACCTACTGGATCTAGTCACTTCAGGGTTCAATGAAGACATGATGAGCGTTCTATTTCAGTTCTTTGATCTTAAACATCACTATTTCACATTCCCTGATTATCAGTTGGTTCCTACAATGGAAGAATTCTCCAAACTATTGGGTATACCTATCCTTGATCAGAGACCCTTCACAAGCTTGGAAAAAGAGCCTAAACCTGAAGTCATTGCTGCAACCCTACATTTAAAGAAATCAGACATTGTCTTAGAAACAAGAAGCGGAGTTAAGGGTATCCTTGCCAAGGTATTGATGGAGAAAGCTCAAGTGTTCCTGAAGGCTATGATTTATGATGCTTTTGAGGAGATCTTAGCCTTATTAATCTATGGCTTAGTTTTGTTCCTTAATCCAGACCAGTTCATAGACATACACGCCATCAACATATTTCTGACTCATAATCCAGTGCCTACATTACTTAGAGACATCTTACATTCTCTCCATACTCGTACTACGAAGTCACGAGGGACTCTGATGTGTTGTATACCTATATTGTCTAGGTGGTTTATTTCTCACCTTCCTCGATCAGTGATGAAGAATGAATAAGGGTTCAGGTGGTCCATGAGGATTATGTCACTTTCTCATTCAGATATTCATTGGTGCTCTAGATCTATGGAGAATGTTACTATCATTGACCGTTGTGGGGAATTCCCTAATGTGCCACTCCTTGGCATAAGAGGGGGCATTACCTACAACCCTTCTTTAGCTCTACGTCAGTTTAGTTATGCTCAGAGTGATGGTCCTCATGACATGTTTATTCAAGGTATTGTGTTCGATTACGACAACGATCTGCAAGGTTACCGTCAAAGGTTCATAAGAGCTTGGGGCAAGGTGAACAAGGTTGACAGCAAGACTCTGGAACCAAAGTACACTATCCCTATGGAACCTTATCTCAGATGGGTGCGATCTCGTGCTCAGACTCTTATGATGCCATATCCTGCTATCCTGCCAGTTACTATGGAGCCTGTTGCTGAAGGAGATACTCCTTATACCATCCTTCATCCAGACATGCCCACTGACATGGAAGAGTTGCAAAGGTCCTGGATCCAGTTGAAGGAGCAAAGGGATACTTTTGAGACTCATTTCAAAGCTAGTCAAGAAAGAATCCTAGAACTAACAAAACAACTTCACGAGGAGCGAAATCTCAACTTATACCTCAACACAAAGAGGAAACGTCCATGGGAGACTTAAAACCCCATCTTTGTATTCATTTCATTTTTTGTAAGCCCAAGGGGCAACCAAATCTATTGCTTACTAATAAAAGTTTCATTTCTGGTTGTTTACACAAATTTAAATCCTGCGGTCCTTGAAAACATTGCATATGCATACCATGTCATTGCATCACAGGTTTCTTATGAACAGGTATCTCATCTTCTTGCTATTTATTTCAGCAGAAATGGCTATCGAACAATCTGTCAAAGATCTTCAAGCTCAAAATGCTCAGTTTCAAGTAGTGATCATGAATTTGTCCAAGGGGCAAGAAGAGTTGAAAGCACTTCTCTCTGAAAATCCTGAAGATAACAAGAATGGTCAGTTGGAACAATTGCAAGCTGAGATGGCAGAAATGAGGTTCCAGATGAATGGTCAGGTAGCTCTTATTCAAAGTTTAGCTCAGGGTCAAGAAGAGTTAAGAACCTTAGTCCACAAACTTCAAAGTAATGGAGCCAAGAATCTAATCGCCAGTCAACCTCCGTTAAAACTGTTGGATTTATTAATTCAGCGTCACCCCTAGGGATTCGACGGGCTTAACATCCTAACCCATGGCGCTTAATAGGTGCAGCCCCTTAAGGGCTCTATACTATAAGGAAATAAAGTTGCGCCTTCACTAACAACAATTGCTTTTAGTGCAGTGGTAAGCGCTTGATCCTACAAGTGGTATCAGAGCAAGGTCATGGGTTCGAATCCCCCCGGCTGACACTGGGGGGGAGATTGTTGGATTTATTAATTCAGCGTCACCCTTAGGGATTCGATGGGCTTAACATCCCAACCCATGGCGCTTAATAGGCGCAGCCCCTTGAGGGCTCTATACTATAAGGAAATAAAGTTGCGCCTTCACTAACAGCAATTGCTTTTAGTGCAGTGGTAAGCGCTTGATCCTACAAAAACAAGTTGACTTGGTTGAAAGGAAGATGAGGATAAAAGAAGGTAAGAGAAAGGTTTCCACTAATTGTTCTTCAGTTGAAGAAAAAAGACCTGGTAAGGTTAATCCACCTCAACACAAGGAATGTAGAAGACAGTTTACCAAATTCAGCACTCCAATACCGTAAGTTCTGCAATGCTTGTTGGAGATGAAGCTAATTTCCTTGAAAAATCCTCCTCAAAATCCTAATACTTCCTCTCCTCGTTATAATCCCAAGGCAAGGTGTGGATATCACTCCAACTGTCCCGGACATGATACTAATAGTTGTTGGACATTGGAGAAAAAGATTCAAGACCTGATTGACGAAGGAATCCTCGAGGTTACGCCAGAAGGCCAAATTGAATTCTACTATCGTTCATCAAACATCGAAGCTGCAAGACAAGTTGCCCAAAGTAGCAAGAAAGAAAGCCTACCTATTCCTGTTGAGATATGGGGCACCTTGGGACATCCAAGTGGCAAATTTGATTTCATGGTGAAATATACTGCTCCTGAAAGTTTACAGATTGCAATTGAAGACATTCAGCCAACTGGATGGGACAACATTTGAACTTTCATTTGTAATTTCTTTTATTTTGTTTAAACACTTACTATTATGTTAAACTTTTGTTTTCATTAATGCATTGCATATGCTTGTCTTGAATTAATCCATTCGTTTCACTATATTTTGAACTATGCTTCATATTTCTATTTTGTGATATTTAACTCCTGATAAAGTTATAAGCCTGTAGAGGGAGGATGACGAAAACAATACCATAATATTAGGCAGTATGCTTTTGAACAGACTATGCTGACGATGTACAGGCATTGTTTCAATTCCTAAATAGTGGAGATATAAGGAAGTTAATCCCTAGTCAACCCTTTTGAGCCTATGAAGTAGGAGTTTTCATTCTCGCACAAATTAAAACCCTTATTCATAACCTGAGGCAGGGTAGTTACTCGGTTAACTCAAATATTCCAATTATCTGTGTTGTACACAACTAATGATGGTTCTCTGTAATCATTAAACCTGACAGTTAATATCCAGCAAAAGAAAAACCCACTAAGTCAAAACCTATGAAGGAGACTTAGTAAAAAAAAATTGAGAAATTGCGCTGACTGTAACCTTGAAATAAACAGTTCAGGCAAAAAGAAGGGATAACAAAGTCAAAAGAAAAAAAAAGAGGTCACTATGAATCCTCAACAAAGAAGGATGACTGAATGTTCAAATAAATTTTTGGTTTCTGAACCATCACAAATGTCAGTGTTACAATACCAAACTTCTTTGGAGCTTCAATGCATAAGTTAACCGAACATAGGACTGAAGAACATCATGGAGATTGGGTTGGGTACAAATAAAATTTGAGCCTTTATCCTTTGTTACTTAAACCATGAACCAGGCCACATTATAACCCTTTAAAAGTCCTAACTGAAGCATGGTTAGTTTGAAAGCATATTGCCACAAAAAGGTATCCTGACTCCTTTAGGGCTTATTATAAAACTTGAGTTAATATCACAGTTTTCATAAAAATTGTTTTTTCTAAAATAACTCTTTTTCAAAACTTCAAGACAGACATAAGCATTGCATTTTTGAATATATTTGTTTGCATATACCTGAGTGTTTGATAAACAGAGAAACTTACAGGATGAATGTTCAATAAACCAAAGTCCTTTCTATAAACAAAGTTGCTTCCTGGATCAAAGTCCATGTATACAAAGGGGCATAGTCATTATCTCCCAATCAATGGGGCAGACCATGATATTGCCTAACTCAATTGGGGCAATCAGGACAGGATTCAACTATGTTTAAATAGCCAGGGGCAGCTCTCCTCATATATTTGAATTACCAAGGGTAACATTACAAAGTTCATGATGTCAGGGGCATATTATTGTGGGGCATTCTGCTTATTTCTCTTGAGGTAACTACATTCAGATACTTCCATTATGGGACAATTCATCTTCAACCAAGGGGCAATGCTCTCTTTTCAAATCTAATACCCGGAGCGTATATGGTCCATCACAATTTGAAGACATGTTCCTCTCATTGTATTACCTTGATATTGGATTCTCTCTAGAAGCCATTGTGGAAATTAATTGTCTACGCCAGTAGTATCATATGGTGTCAGTATCATGTCTCCAGATCCAACTATGAGGATTTCTGGGAAGGTATTCAGGAAAGTTAAGAATCTCAGGAGCTCTGAATCCAATTGGTTATACACTCTCAAAGTTGAAACGATTATGTTTTTTAGTTCAGCTTTACTTTTCCCTCTTTATTCAGGGTTACTTTTCCCCTTTTACTAAAGCGAAAAACGTTTGTTGGTTATGTTTGAATGTATATATGCTTTTGATATGATTGATGTTTACCAGAAATGCATAAAATACAATAAAAGCATTTACTAAGAACGAACAGAGGTAGGAATTCAACAAAGATTCGCCGGTTCATCCCCATAAGACAACTACAAATCCCCAGCAGAACAAATCTATCTATATAGATACTTCGAGTTACATCTCCCCTTGAATTTATGTCCATCTCTTTTATCCTCAGTCAGGATACTCAGGAACTTATTCCTTCAATAAAAGTACGACGAACGAAGACAGGAGGTTATAAATACTATACTATCAAACAAAACGGGAACGAGGTCCTCATATTCTTCAGCAACGAATCGGGATTTATTTTCCCTAGCCAGCAGTTGTTATGCAGAGATATCCAGACACTTCAGGATGCATGATTCATACATGCATCACTTACATCATATCACAGCATACGCAATACATATAATATTTACTTAGATACATCATGCCATACATGCATACATATTGCATGAACTAACCTTTTCTTTGCAGGATATTTATATGCAGATAAAACACTATCAACAGTTCAGAGATGAACTATACGAAGATCTAGTGCTGATACTTAATTCAGGGATAATCGCTACGAAGATTCATTTCTGATGATCAATACTCAAGTTATCCTTGGAGGGGTAAATGGTCTATACGAAGATCTATTACCTAATCCAGGATATTTCCAGAAGAGATAATCGTTACGAAGATTTATTTCTACTGGTCTATTTAACAACTCAAAACAGTTCAGAGACGATCTATACGAAGGTCTAGTGTTGATACTTAATTCAGAAAAAGATCACCACAAAGATTTGGTTTTGATACTTAAATTAAAGTATGTTCTTAGATATGGTTCAGAGACGATCTATACGAAGATCTAGTGCTGATACTTAATTCAGGGATGATCGCTACGAAGATTCATTTCTGATAATCAATACTCAAGTTGTCCTTGGAGGGGTAAACGGTCTATACGAAGATCTATTACCTAATCCAGGATATTTCCAGAAGAGATAATCGTTACGAAGATTTATTTCTACTGGTCTATTCAACAACTCAAAACAGTTCAGAGACGATCTATACGAAGGTCTAGTGCTGATACTTAATTCAGGGATAATCGCTACGAAGATTCATTTCTGATGATCAATACTTAAGTTATCCTTGGAGTGGTAAATGGTGTATACGAAGATCTATTACTTAATCCATGATATTTCCAGAAGAGATAATCGTTACGAAGATTTATTTCTACTGGTCTATTCAACAACTCAAAACAGTTCAGAGATGATCTATACGAAGGTCTAGTGTTGATACTTAATTCAGAAAAAGATCACCACGAAGATTTGGTTCTGATACTTAAATTAAAGTATGTTCTTAGATATGGTTCAGAGACGATCTATACGAAGATCTAGTGTTGATACTTAATTCAGGGATGATCGCTACGAAGATTCATTTCTGATAATCAATACTCAAGTTGTACTTGGAGGGGTAAACGGTCTATACGAAGATCTATTACCTAATCCAGGATATTTCCAGAAGAGATAATCGTTACGAAGATTTATTTCTACTGGTCTATTCAACAACTCAAAATAGTTCAGAGACGATCTATACGAAGGTCTAATGCTGATACTTAATTCAGAAAAAGATCGCCACGAAGATTTGGTACTGATACTTAAATTAAAGTATGTTCTTAGATATGGTTCAGAGACGATCTATACGAAGATCTAAACCCTGACACTTAATGAAAGATATTCTTTTTCCCCAGAGATAATGCAGAGACGATCTATACGAAGATCTAGTGCTAGCATTCAACTCAAACCATGTTGCATAAACGATTCAGAGACGGCCTATACGAAGACCTAGTATTGATATCCAGTATCAACATAAAGATATTATCACCTCCTGATATTATGGATGGCATCTATAAGCCTATCTCCAGTTCTTCCAAGTGGCATCTTCAAGCCAACTTAAGCATATACAACTTATCATCAGTGTTACTTTACGCACCGGCGAGTGCAAATTTTTGGGCTTTTTTGTTCAATCCGCTTCAACCTTCCAGATCACGAATGGCATATATGCCAATCTAACCCCTCAGGTTTCAGAAAATTGAACAGGGGCAGCTGTTGCACCCCAAAATTTGCCCTCACCTAGACAAGACATTGTGTACTAAGGTGTCCCAAGAGGTTAACAAGGTTCACAAGATTCACAAGGTACCTCAAGAGGTTCACAAGATTCACAAGGTATCTCAAGAGGTTCACAAGGTTCACAATTAGTCAGCAAGTTTGACAATCCCCTCAGACAATGCATCCTCCTAAGCAATGCATCTTAAACTAGGGTTTTGGATTTCATCAGGCTAAATGGACTTCCAAGGCTTCAAGTGAGCTTCATGGAATCCTATATGTCTTCAAGAATCCCTATGTCAAGTTTCAAGGCTTTCCCAATAAGTTTGCCCAGTCAGATGATCAGATATGCAAAAATCAGTCAACGCAGTTAAAAAGTCAAACTGAGGTCAACTGTGGTCAAACCAAAGTCAAACTTCATGATTTTTTGCCAACATAAAGTATATGAAGTAAAATTCATCATTTTATCAAGGGTTGATCATGATTCATCAAGGAGATTTCAGATCATCAAGAATCAGGAGTTTCTAAATTAGGGTTTTCATAGGAAAAGTCAACTGAACTTTGACCAGCCATAACTTTCACATGATTCATCAAAAATTTTCCATCCAAATCTCATTTTGAAGGAAATTGAATTCTATACAACTTTGTGTCTCAAGAGCCAAGCCCAAAAATGCTTCATTTGGAAGGTATGAGCTAAGACATTATAGGTCATTTCAAAAGTCAACAAAAAGTCAACATCTTCCAAAGGGCATAACTTGAGATTGGTAAAGGATATTGACATGAAACCAAAGAGGTTTGTTATAGGACTCTTTAAGCTTTCCAAAATGTCCAAAACACCTTCATATCCTTAAAATTGAGGGATTTGTGTCTTTGCAAAGTTGGGAAATATTTGAGGGGTTTATTGAGCAAATGGGATCTTAGAACCAATTCTTTTCACATGGGCTTGCATTTTTATGACCCAATCACTACCATGACATCATGAACGAATTATAAATCATTTATTCAAATTTTTATTTATTTTATTTTATTTATTATGATTTTATACATTAAAAATCATTTTAAATCAAAATAAAATATAAAAGTCTCAATATTTGATATGATTTTCATTCTAGAAATTCTTAAAGGTCAATTAAAGGTGATTGGGATCATTTAAAAATCAGATTGGCTTAATTTAGAAAGGTTTTATAAGATATTTTCAATATTTGAAGGAAGTGAATCTTCATGATCAAGCAATCAAGACAAAGCCCATAAATCCATAAAACTTTGACCTAATTCAGCTCTCTATATGTACACAAACCAATCACAATGCTAAGGGACGAATTTTGCTGCCTCCAAGAGTAAGAAAAATACTTCAAATTTTCACAAAAAACTCATAATTCGGATTCTATTTTGCAGGCTATATCAAAGTGTTTTGAAGGCTGCAATTTGTTCCTTGATCATCCTTGATGTTATCCCAATGCATTACATCATCCAAAACTCATTAAAATGCATAAACCGATTTCATCTTTTAGCTTAAAATTTGATTTTTCGATTTCCATTATACAAGCAATATAAATGGAATTTGATTGTATATTATTGTTTATGATGATGCTTGCAATGTTTCTGGATAGTTTGATTTGATATTTGAGGCAGGAACGACCAAACGCCATTTTTAGGGTTTATGAAACCATGGATTAGGGCTTCACGAAATACGTAATGACAGACCAAATTATGGACTTATTGGGACTTAGGGGACATGTATCAATTGATTTGAACCCTTAGGATAAATTTATATTGTGTATGGTGCGTTTTTGAATTTCCAGGTCATATAGCTACGGGAAAAATCCGTCACTATAAGCTCTAGTGACGGATGAAGTGTCACTATAGCCTAAGAAGACGGCTGGTGGAGGAAGATGATGCTTGGCGCGAAATTCCGTTTGAAAATTTGTTTTATTTTATTATGTTTTGTTTACAGATTATTATCACCAAGCGTTGGTGGCTCAGTTGGCAAGGCGTATGTGTGATTGGGGTAAAGACCATGGTTCGAGTCTGGCCGAAAGCAGTTTTTGTTTTTAACTTCATTTATTTTGCAGGTTTATAATAAAACAATGTTGTTGTGTATA
Source organism: Lathyrus aphaca (assembly GCA_963966055.1). NCBI lineage: Eukaryota > Viridiplantae > Streptophyta > Magnoliopsida > Fabales > Fabaceae > Lathyrus > Lathyrus aphaca. The sequence continues at coordinate 540,190,607 of OZ014522.1, read as the reverse complement.
GCTATCACCAGCGCATGCTGGCTCAGCTGGTTTTGAAGGTTGCTGATTGAGGTAAGGGACCTGGGTTCAAATCCCAGGTCCTATCTTTTTGGCCGATTGTCCATCTTTTCTTCCTATTTTCTAATTTTTTCATATATTAATTTTATTTTGTTTAAATTATTAAATATAAATCATAAAAAAAATTTCTAAACATTATTATAATATTTTCTTTATATTCTTAAAAATTATAACTTATTTTTTTAAAATTTAAAATTGTTTCTATTTATTCTACAATATGTTTATTATTATTATTATTTATATATATATATATATATATATATATATATATATATATATATATATATATATATATATATATATATATATTTGTAAATAGGTTATTAGTGTATTTTAATTATAATCAAAACATTGATTTTCTTAAATAAAACACAAACCCTAATTTTTTCTTAAATAATATGTAAACCCTAATTTTATTAACCCTAATTTTTATTAGCTTTAATATTTAACTTAATTTTGTTAATTAATCATTTTTTTATGTAAATAATTAGTATTTGTTTATTATTATCATAATTGTTCTATTTTTTTTCTAAATTTTTTTTCTAAATGTTTATTTAACTTAAAAAAGTAATATTCTCTTAAATTATTATTTTCTTTATATATTTATAATAACCCTTTCTTATTATTATTATTGCATTATTACTAACATTTAATACATTGCTTATTTATTTTCTATTTTATCGTTATTATTATTCCGATTATATTGTAACTATCCCAAAGCTTTGTAATAGTTTAGGTTTATATTTTTGCTTTATTTTTATTGTAAATATATTAACGGTGTGGTTAGTAACTATAGGGTGTGCATAACATGTTTGTGATTAAAATTGATTTAGAATAACTAATTAAATAAGATAAATATTTGAATATAAACACTCACACATGTAAGTCGATCTTTGATCGCCATCTTGCACTTTCTAGGGTTACCTCTCATGTTGCCTATTTCAAAAGATCAAGTAAGTTGTCTTAAGCAAAGTCTCTTCATCAATATCATCAAGTCCCTTCAGTTTATAAGATCAAGTCCCTTCGAGGTTGCCTACGATAAATGATCTTGTCCCTTCGAATAAAAGATGATAAGTCCCTACGAATTGCTAAAGACACCTTGCAGTTGCCTAAATTCAGATGTCCCTACACATGTTCCTTATCACATCCAATGTAATGACTACCTATTCCTTAATAATAGGGCTAGTCTTACCATTGAAAGAACATATAAGAACAGTAAAGATTTCATATAGGGTAGGTTTCTCTTAATTACTTGCTCACCTTTTCAAAATACATTTTACACTTCACATTTCAAACAAACTTTCAAAACAAAGTCTTTATATACATCCATACGAGGATCATTATAAAGTACTTAGAAAATTCTTAATCACACACTACACCTTTCTCAAAACAATTTAAAGTGAGCTAAGTAACTAAGAGCCCATGGATAACCATGGATATAAAGGGTGCTAACACCTTCCCTTTGTATAACCTACCCCCCGAACTCAAAATCTTTTTAAGGTCTTTCCTGTTCTTTTATGTCCTTTCCTATTGGATAAAATAAAAGTCGGTGGTGACTCTTGCTATCCGCAACATTTAACTAAAGTCAGTTCTCCCACCGTGTTACAATGTGGGATGTTATGAAGTCCACTTGAGGCTTTATAAGTCCACTTTTCTTGGGGAAACTCAAAACCCTAGTTCTAAGATCCATTGTTCAGGAGGAGGCTTTGTCTGGTGAAACCTTCAATCTCTTTGACCAATTGAGAATCTTGTGACCATTGAGACCTCTTGAGACACATTATCTTGAATATGTGAGGGAAAATTTTGGGGTACAACATAAGTTTTTCAAACCCTACGTGGAGCAAGTCAACATGTTTGTGGACGACCTATGTACACGGATTTAATCAACGTGGTTATAGGAGTTTTTTCAACCCTACACGGAGCAAGTCAACATGTTTGTGGGCGACCTATGTGCACGGATTTAATCAATGTGTTTATATGAGTTTTTCCAACCCTACACGGAGAAAGTCAACATTTGTTGTGAGGGACCTATGTACACAAATTTACTCAACGTGTTATAGGATTTTTTCCAATCCTACACGAAGCAAGTCAACACGTTTGTGGGCGACCTATGTACACAGATTTAATCAACGTGTTTATAGGAGATTTTAAAGCGAGTTATAGCTCTTAAAGCATAGTAACTATAATTAAAATGTAAATACTTTTGTTAAGGTCAGGTGCCTCACTAAAAACCCTTGTATTGCAAGTAAAAAAGTGAGACCCGACTCTTTTTATTTATTTTATCAAGAAATTTACATAAAGTTTGATTGAGATACTATTTAAGCTTGAGTGTATTCATAGTCTAGTCATTTATATTCCCTCCAATCATGCGAATAATTTTTTTAAAGGGAAACTTTGTGTGCTTTTTTTATTTGGAAGAGTCTTCCCAACCGGTTGGTTGGATGTCCTCGCAGGTGATGTTTAAGCTTTTAGGAGCCATGTGCTTTACCAGAAAATCAAACTTGCCGCTCAGCTGCCCTAAGGTGTTGTAGACTACTATTGACTAGTCTCTCCCTACGTACTTATCTTTTTCATAACTACTTGAAAAACATGCATTTGGTGAACGATTTTGATTTTTAGAACCTTCTTTCATTGCTAAATTAAATGTTAGTTGTATATTAGACACTTCGAGTACTTCTTGTAGCACGACTTTGCTTTAATTATCGAAGCTGGATAGGTGGTTGGTCCGGGCATTATCTTCTATTGAGGGGCACATTATCCTAAGTTCAGAAAGCATTGTGTACATTGTTGATGCTTCTTGGAAGTGTTTCATCAAGTTTGGGTTTTCTTCTTGGAACATTCATGTCATTTGTCCAGCCACCGACCAAGAATTAATTTCTATTAGGAAGTGGTTTGTTTCGACTTCTCTTGCTAGTTGCATCTCTATAATCATGGCTTCACGCTTTACTTGATAATCATGTGCCTGGAATTTAGAACAAGGAGAACACGTTAGTGTTAGTTTAACTGGTCATTTTAGCATTATGTTGGTTATGCCCCTTCAACATTGGATAGCACATCTCCCCAAAGGACCCCTCTTTTTGGGATTTCTGCTTTAACTTCTTTCTCTTTCTCCTTGTCTCCTTGCACCCCTATCCGAGGAGAAAAGTTGATGGTTGCATTAACTTTTTTGGGGAGCAGATTATCTCCAACTAGCGTTTCTGGACACGAAGGTCACCCCATTCGGTCCTGGTTTTTTTCTTCAGCAAGCACTACACCCTTTTCCACTGAATTCTTATGCATGTGTGTTGCACCCCAAAATTTCCCCTCCCACATTCAAGATCATATACTTCAAGAGGCCTTTTAATAGTTGCAAGATTCTCAATTGGTCAAAAGGATTGAAGGTTTCACCAGACAAAGCCTCTTCCTGAACAATGGATCTTAGAATTAGGGTTTTGAGTTCCCCCAAGCAAAGTGGACTTCCAAGGCCTCAAGTGGACTTCATAACATCCTATATAACTTAAAGAATCCTCATAACAAGTTTCAAAGCTTTCCCAACAAGTTTGTTCAGTCAGATGCTCAGATAACTAAAAATCAATTAACTTGGTCAGAAAATCAACTGAGGTCAAATGTGGTCAACTCAAAATCAAACTTCAAGATTTTTGGTCAAAGTCAATATTATGAGGTGAAATTCATCATTTGATCAAGGTTTGATCATGATTCATCAAGGAAACCTCAAAATCATCAAGAATCAAGAGTTGCTAAATTAGGGTTTTTATATGAAAAGTCAACTGAACTTTGACCAGCCATAACTATCACATACTTCATCAAGAATTTCCCATCCAAAGCTAATTTTAAAGGAAATTCAATTCTCTACAACTTTGTGTCTCACAAGCCAAGTCCAAAATTGCTTCATTTAGAAGGTTTCGAACAACACCATTGTTAGGGCACCATGGAGAACTAAATTATTGGTTAATCTGCTGTAATTCGTTTCCGCCGATACTTTGAAGGTTGCGGTAATGATAAGAATTCTAGTCTGACAGGTAAGTCAGGTAAGTGCTACTGTTTCGATTTACTCCTAATTTTTTCCAGAAGTTAGGAAAAAAAATCGAAGAATAATACTCTTTTAGAATAGAATTCTAAAAGATTTCGACCCTCAAAATCGCAAATTCCTCTTTTTTCTATTTTATTTGATTTATTTTCTATTTCCATATTTTCAAAAAAAAATCTGAAACAAATTGTGCGCTATTTATTTGATTTTATTAGATTTTTAGCATCGTTTTAATATTTTTTAGATTTTATTTTAATCGCTTTTCTTATTTTTCCATTATTTTAAAATCTGCAATGATTTTATCTGACTCTGTTTATTTTTTTTATTCTTCTAATAGCATGATAAAAAACATATCCTCCTCTCATCTCAAAGACTCAATATTCTTCCGATCTTTTCGTTTCGATTATTTTAAGATTTCTAAAGATAATGTAACTGCTAAAGCCTTGTAATAGTTTTAGGTTTTATTTTTCGCACTTTACGTTTTTTATCAGGTTTTATTTATGTATCTCTCCCAAAGCCATGTAATAGTTTAGGGTTTTTATTTTCCGCTTTTAATTTCCGCAAAATAATTAAAATGCATGGTTAGTAATAATAGGGTGTGAAAAGATATGTATGCAAAATCAAATTGGACTTAGCCCACTTAATCCATTAGATAAAATATCTGAAATTAATGTTCACACACGTAAGTCGATCGTTATACGATTGCCATCTGCACCTCCTAGGGTTTCCTCTCTTAATTGCCTTTAAAACATGGTCAAGTCCCTCAAATATAAGGGTATCTTAACAAGGTTGCATACGAATAAAAAATCATCAAGTCCCTACAATATAAAGTTCATAAGATCATAGTCCCTTCGAAGTTGCCTACGAAATAAATGATCTTGTTCCTCGATGACCCTACAGAAAAGATGATGATAGTCCCTACGAATTGCTAAAGACACCCCTACAAGTTGCTTTCATTGACCATACTATGACCCTATGCATGTCCCTCAACACATCCAAGGTAATGACTACTTACTCCTTAATATTAAGGACAGTCTTACCCTTGAAAGGAAATAGAAAAACATGAAAGACCAACTTAGGGTAGGTAGCACTTAATTACTTGCTCACTCTTTCAAAACTCTTTTTCACACCCCACTTTCAAACATTTTCAAACTCAAAGCTTTGTATACATCCATACGAGGATCATTACAAAGACTTATGAAAATTTTCTAAACACACACTACACATTATTTTCAAACAAACAAGTGAGCTAAGTTGCTAGGATCCCATGGATAACCATGGATACACAGGGTGTTAACACCTTCCCTTTGTATAACCTACCCCCCGAACTCAAAAAATTTAAAAGGTCTTTCCTGTTCTTTTATACCCTTTCCTAAATTGGATAAAATAAAAGTCGGTGGCGAATCTTGTTATCCGCACATGTTTTTGTCAAACAAAAACACCAAGTCAGTTCTCCCATCGTGTTACAATGTGGATATTGACCATATGGACCTTAAGGTCCTCTTTGGAGTTTTCCTCTCTTTGTGACTATTTTCTTATTAATTTAAGGCTATCTTTGTAGCACTTTCTTACCAGCCACTGGTCGCCTTTGATAATACCAACTCGACCTCCAATGAGTGGGAACTTCATGGTGAGGTACAAAGTTGACAATGAAACTTATAGGGTATTGAACGAGGGTCTTCCTATATTAATATTATAGGGTGAGGTAGCATTGACAATAAGATACCTAACTCGGACTTTTTTCGCATTGATCGTGTTTCCAAAAGTTGTTGGCAACGTCAAATGCCCAAGTACCTGTACCTGTTCTCTTGAGAATACTACAAGACTTCCTTTGAATGGTAAGAGCTCGGGGGCGTCAAGCCCGATTCCACATAAGGAATCCTAGTATAATACATTTGTTGAACTACCATGGTCTATAGGTACCATCTTCACGCTCCAATCTCATATTAGTACCTTTATGACCATGGGGTCATTCCCGTGGGTTAACACTCATACGACATCCTATTTAGAAAATGTGATTGTAACTGGATCCTCATCCATCTTTTCTGGGAGGGATTGATCAATATGCATGACCGCCATTGAATATCTCTTTCTGGATGAGTTGGTTTCACCTCCGCCCGCAAAGCCTCTGACTATTGTGTTCAGTGTGTGACAAGCAACTTTCGTTTCATAATCCTCGTCGGCGTCTGAACCCTTCTTCTGAGATTTTTTTTCCAGAACTTAGGTCGTCCCGACAAGGACTCCTCTTATTGTTTTGTGATCGATAATCCTTCACATAAGACAAAAGGTGTCCTCTCTGAATTAGAGCCTTAATTTCTCTTTTCAATTATTGACAATCCTCTCTATGATTACCCTTTATGTGATGGTAATTGCACCATGCTTCTGGATCCCTTCCCATGATTGTATTTTCTCTATTGGGGGCGATGAGGTTCTAGTAACAAATTCATGTGGCCTACTTCCTTCAAGATGTCCCCCGGTAGAGTATTCAGTGAGTTATAATATCTATCCGGCTCAGATGTTAATGACTCGATTTCATATAGGTTATTCGACTCATTTCATGCATATTTAGTCGCAATTTTATCGAGTCTTTGTTTCATTTTGTATCATTTTACTTATGTTTTATTTACTTTGTATTTTCAGGACCTAAATAAGCTGGATCAAAGAAAAGAGCATAGATTATGGCAAAGCAACTGAGAAAGGAAGAAAAAATGAAGATTGTGCCTCCTCTAGGTGAATGGCATTCGCCTTTCCCTCAAAGGGACCAGATGGCGTTTTCCATTTGCTCAAAAGTGACATAATTGTGCTAGCAGCCCAATGGCGTTCGCCATTGGTATATGACGTTCACCATGTGTCTCGGGAGCAGTTTTCAAAGGAAGTTCATAGCAGTTTTGGCTCGTTTGAATTCAAATTTCACAACCGTTTTGGAGCAGAACTTCCTTCTATAAATATGACACTTCACACCTGCATTTTATGTGATGAATACCCTGCGGAAGCTCTTCCGAAATCTCTATTGAACTAGTTAATTACTTAGCCATAATGATAATTCCTCACACTGAGTGATTATCACATCATTAGTATCATTTCTTTTCTGTTTCTGTTGCTTTATTGGACCCCTTTTACATCAATACAATTTTGATTTTCATTTATTACCGGTTATACTTCCTTCGTGCTTTAACTTACTGCATTTTGTATGTTTTATACACCTTTCATAAAAAACCATAAAACAAAATTTTATTAAAATTAAGTTAGTATGTATGTTTCTAAATTCAGTAACCTAAATATGTCAACATTAAAATCAACTATGATAGGCTAGATTTGTATGAGCCCGTAGATTGAAGACCTTCGTCTCGACGGGACTCCGTAGGATAACCGAAACATTTCACATGCTTGAATTTATGGTTTTGTTGTCTAAGTCAAATTTAGGCAGACTAGTCACGACGGCGAGAAGCTGCTTACCAGCATTTAGTCACGACAGTGAGAGATTCACTAAGACGAGTCCAATAGAGCGAAAGTTTGTGGTACGCGTCAGATAGTAGGCACAAAACATTGGAACCTAAACATAGCGAGAGCGCTTTAGGTATTTCTTTTTGGTGTTATCCGTTTTCAAAGAACGTCCTTTAATTACCGAGCAAGCGAGAGCAAAATCTTGGGAATATCGAGTGTGGCTCGGTCAAAAGCGCGAGAGTATAAGGTTAAGCCTTTAAATTGGTATTCCGTTAGAACAACTTCAATATTCATTTCATCCCCGGATCCTATAGAGTCCCTAAGAACCCCATAAATCATTCTACGGTCTCGTTCCCTCTATTTGTGTTAAAACCCTTTTCTTAATTATTTCTTTATCGCCTTTTCCCGTGACAACTTTTAGCTTTAGACTTACATCGCAATTATAGGACACTCCCTACTGATTATCAATACACGTGGGTTCGATAATCTTTTAAAACTACGTGATACCATGTACGCTTGTAGTATCAATCTGACCAAACACATAAAGTCGCGATAAAGTTTTTGGCACCGTTGTCGGGGATTGAATCAGTCCTTATTGTGTCTCTTTCGTTGCACAGTAACGACTAAGGTAATTTTTTCTTTAATTTCCAATTTTTCAATCGTATGCCCATCACTCGCTCCTGAAGCGAAGAGCCAGTGGAACCGGTTGAAGAAATCAAGCGCTTTGCTTTATTGAGGCACTGAATCAACGATTTTCGTTTAAGATATAACCTTCCAGATCCTATCGTTTCTTATTCAGACTCAAAAACCGAATCTGAGAAAAACATGGCTCAACCACCGCAAAAGTGTCCACTCAAAGATTTTGTTGTCCCATTGCAAGATGAACCGCATAGCAACATTGCTGCCCCGGAAATTGAAAGACGCGATTTCAAGTTGAAACCTTCGCTATTATAAGCCATTCAGCAGAACTAATTTTCAGAAAGTCCTACGGACGATCCTAACCTATATTTATATGTTTTCATGCAATATGCCGACACTATGAAAGCAAATGGAGTTAGCCCAGAAGCAATTAGACTCCGTCTTTTTCCATTTTCTTTAAGAGATAGAGCTAGAGCTTGGCTCCAATCTCTTCCTGCAAATTTTGTCACCTCATGGGACGATCTAAAAAGAGTCTTTTTGACTCGTTACTTCCCTCCAAGTAAGACAACTATGCTAAGGGCTGAAATTAATGGATTTAAGAAAAATGACAATGAATCTCTTATTGATGCGTGAGAAAGATATAAAGACATGATGAGGATTTGTCCACATCACGGACTCGAAAAATGGCTGATAATCCATACTTTCTACAATGGTCTGTTGTACAATACAAAAATGAACCTAAGCATCGCCGCTGGTGGTTCTTTAATGGATAAACTGTACGAAGAAGCCGTTGACTCATAGAGAACATGGCTCAAAATCACTTCCAATGGGGAGGAGAACGCGCTTTTGCAGAGAAACCTACTCCGAAAGGCGGAATGTATGAAGTTAATGCAATAGACCGCATACATGCTAAAGTGGATCCATTAACCTAAAAAAGAGAGAATTCAACCATAGCACAACCAACTTCTATCATAGTTGTTGTGTCTCCTAACTGTGAAGTATGTGGTACCCCTAGACACACAAATTCCGAATTTCAGTTGTTAGCCGGTGTTCCCACCGACTAAGTGAACTATACCCAAGGAAACCCGTACAAAAAATACCTATAATCCTGGCTGGAGAAATCACCCGAATTTGTCGTACAAAAACAACAATCCCTTACAACCACCAAGTTCAACACCTATTGTACCACCTGGTTTTCATAAGGGAGGACCATTTGTTCCATAAGCACCTAGAAAGTCGAATCTGGAGATTATGATGGAAAAATTCATGAACGCCCAAATACAACAAAATAAGGAATTTGCGAACCAAAACGCCCATGCGAGCTTATTGATGAGACAAATGACTAGTAAGCTTGATGCAATGGCTACGCATAAAAAATGTTAGAAACCCAGATTTCTCAAGTAACCCAACAACAACCAACCATACCATCCCTGTCTGGAACTTTTCCTGGCCAACCTCAACTTAACCCGAAGGGACAAGCTAACGACGTAACCCTGCAGAGCAGAACCGAATATGATGGTCCGGTAGACCCGAGACTTATAAAACCAGCCATGTATCAAAGTCCAAATAAAGGAACTAAAAAGGAAAATGAACCAAAAACCAATGATGCAAATGATAAGAGTGACGAGGTTGTGGAGAAGGAAACACCCTATGTGCCTCCGCCACCATATAAGCCACTTATACCCTATCCACAAAGATTAGCCAAAAAAATGAAGCACAATTTAAGAAATTCTTAGAACTTATAAAGCAATTAAACGTTAACATACCATTCACAGTAGCCATAACCCAAATGCCTTCATATGCGAAATTCCTTAAGGAAATTCTATCTAACAAGAAAAAACTCGAGGATAACGAAACTGTTATGCTCACTGTCGAGTGTAGTGCTATTCTTCAAAATAACATGCCACTTAAGCTTAAAGACCCAAGGAGCTTTTCAGTACCCTGCGTAATAGGAAAGTACGTTATAGACAATGGTCTATGCGACTTAGGAGCCAGTGTTAGTTTAATATTGTTATCTACATGCAAGAAACTTGAATTAGGAGAAAAGAAACCAACTAAGATGACTTTGCAACTTGCGGATCATTCTATCAAGTATCCTCTAGGTATGCTGGAGAACATCCCTGTTCGAATCGGTCAATTCTTCATTCCTGCCGATTTTGTGATAATGGACATAAAGGAAGACTACAATGTCCCCATTATATTAGGGAGACCGTTTTTAGCAACAGCCGGAGCCGTAATCGATGTTAAGATAGGAAAGCTGACTTTCGAAGTAGGATAAGAAAAAGTTGAATTCATTTTGGCTCAATTCTTAAAAGCCCCAACTATTAATGACTCGTGTTGTTTTCTAGACATCATCGATGAATACGTAAAAGAATTGGAAGTGAAATCAACAGAGTTCATTGAACCTTTTATACTCGAAAATGAAAGTTGTAGCGAAATATTCATCGATGACCATTCGAAAGAATGTCTTGCACTAACACATGAACCATCATTCAATGAACAAAAACCTGCCATAGAACGGAAAACGTTACCCAAAAATCTAAGGTACAAATTCTTAGACACAGATCTTGAAAAACTAGTCATAGTAAATGCAGACTTGGGAAAAATAGAAACTAAGAAGTTGCTCGGTGTTTTAAGGAAGTATCCAACTACACTAGGATATAATATCTCTGACCTCAAAGGGATAAACCCATCCATTTGAATGCATTGAATTATGTTGGACGATGACAATAAGACTTCTAGGGAACATCAAAGAAGGATAAACCCTTATGTAGGCGATGCAGTCAAGAAAGAGGTACATAAACTCTTAGTAGCCGATATCGTATATCCGATATCAGACAGCAGTTGGGTCAGCCCAGTACATGTCGTAACTAAGAAAAGAGGAATAACATTTGTTAGCAATGAAAATAGGAAGTTCGTAGCAAAACGTATTCAAACCGGATGGAGGATGTGCATAGACTACCGAAAACTAAACAAAGCCACTCGTAAAGACCATTTTCCTTTGCCCTTTATAGATCAGATGCTTGAGCGACTGGCTAAACATTCATATTTCTGCTATTTAAATGGATATTTCGGAGTCTTTCAAATTCCCATTCACCCCGACGATTAAGAAAAGACTACATTTACCTGTTCTTATGGAACCTTTACATATAGACGGATGTCGTTCGGATTGTGCAATGCACCTGCAACATTTCAGAGATGTATGATGGCCATATTTTCCGAATTTATAGATGATATAATGGAGGTATTTATGGAATATTTCTCTGTATATGGGCAAAGCTTCGAAGGATGTTTTTCAAACTTAGAATTGGTTCTCGAGAGATGCGTTAGAGTCAATCTGGTGCTGAATTGGGAAAGATGTCATTTTATGGTCCAAGAGAGAATTGTGTTAGGACATGTTGTATCCAAAATAGGGATTGAAGTAGACAAATCCAAAATATAAATAATAGAAAACCTTCAACCTCCGAAAACCGTTAGAGAAATCCGCAGTTTTCTTGGACATGTCAGTTTTTACCGATGATTCATCAAGGAATTCTATAAGATAACCAAACCACTGACCAGATTACTAATGAAATATGTTGAATTCATATTTGATAAAGACTTTTTAAAAGCCTTTGAGCTACTAAAGAATGTTCTAATTAACTCACCCATAATGCAGCCACCGGATTGGAGTGAACCTTTTGAAATAATGTGTGATGCTAGTGATTTTTATGTTGGCGTTGTTTTAGGTCAAAGAAGATACAAAAAGCTTCATGCTATTTACTATGCAAGTAGAACCTTGGATAGTGCACAACTGAACTATGGTACCACGCAAAAAGAACTTCTAGCCGTTGTTTTCACGTTAGATAAATTTCATTCCTATTTGGTAGACGCAAAAATAACTGTCTATACCGATCACACCGCAATTAGATATTTGCTAAATAAGAAATATGTTAAACCTAGACTTTTAAGATGGATCCTACTTCTATAAGAGTTAGATTTAGAAATAAAAGATAAAAATGGAACCAAAAATGTAGTGGCAGATCACCTTTCTAGGTTAGAACACCAAGAACCGAAGCGAGTTCTCATTAATGATGATTCCCCATATGATAGACTTATAACCCATATGGAAGAAGAAAACAAAAACCAAGGAAACCCTTTGGAATTTCAAGAACCCATCGAAGTTTTGTGTCGAGCAGAAGCCTCACTGCCTTGGTATGCTGATTTTGTCAACTACCTAGCAGCAAGAGTGTTTCCACCTGATTTAACTTACCAGCAAAAGAAGAAATTTTTTCACGACCTAAAAAGCTACTATTGGGATGAGCCCTTACTCTTTAGAAGAGGCGCTGATGGAATATTTCGTCGATGTGTCCCGGAATCTGAAATAGAAGATGTCATATCTCTCTGTCACACCGCACCAATGGAAGGCATGCGAGAACCTCTAAAACTTGCACAAGAATTCTACAATTATGGGCTATTTTGGTCCAACCTTTGGAAAGACGTCCATATCGTTGTTTTGAACTGCGACCGGTGCCAACGTACAAATAACATTTCTAGACGTGATGAGATGCCACAAAAGGATATTCTATAAGTATAAGTCTTTGACGTGTGGGGTATTGACTTCATGGGCCTTTTTCCCTCTTCTTTTGGAAACAAGTATATACTCGTTGCAGTCGATTATGTGTCAAAGTGGACCGAGGCGATAACTTCTCCCACCAATGGTGCATGGGTAGTTATTAAGTTGTTTAAGAATACTATATTTCCTAGATTTGGAGTGCCAAGAGTTGTCATAAGTGATGGAGGATCTCATTTAATTTCCAACATATTTGAAAAATTACTGCTCAAATATGGGGTCCGACACCGAATAGTGACACCTTATCACCCTCAAACTAGCAGACAAGTGGAAGTATCCAATAAAGAGATTAAAGAAATACTCGAGAAAACCGTTGCAACATCTTGGAAAGATTGGTCAACTAAACTTCATGAAGCTCTTTGGGCATATAGAACCGCTTACAAAACTCCTATAGGGACCACCCCATTTAAACTGGTTTATGGAAAATAGTGTCATCTGCCTGTAGAATTTGAGCATAAGGCTTATTGGGCCATAAAGACCCTAAACACCAATTACATGGCAACCGGTGAAAAAAGGATTTTAGATATCCATGAACTTAAAGAACTAAGACTTGATGCCTATGAAAATGCCCGTATCTACCAAGAAAGAACCAAAAAGTGGCATGCGAAAAGGATAACAAGAAGAGAGTTTAGAGAAGGGGATACAATTCTTCTTTTCAACTCCCAACTTAAACTTTTCCCAGGAAAGTTACATTCTAGATAGTCTGGACCATTCAAAGTTACTAGAATTCTAAGTAGCGGTGCAATTGAAATCAGAAGAAATTTGTGTGAACCATTCATTGTAAATGGGCAAAGACTTCAGCATTACCATTCGACAGAAAATAAAGAATTCTATTTCAGTTGCAAGTTGGAAGAGCTTTCCGCTCCTCCAGACGACTAAAACCCTTTATGTTCTGATGTTGAGCTTCAGATATTATACGTAGCGCTCTGTGAGAGCTTAAATCACAAATCTTAGCTATAGTATTTGTTTTTGTTTGTACCTGCAAGTTGTTACTACCTTAGTATTTAATTTCTTCTTATTAATATTTCTAGTATTAATATTAACACGTTAGTTGATACTTTTGTGAGCAGATGTTTTCGCTACCGTCATTACCATGATTATTTGCATTATGTTTGTCATAATTGTTATTAGCACTAATCCCTATATGTGTAGTTTATTTCCCCTAACAATATATTATTTTCTTAATTTTTCAGGTTCGTTGTCCTTAGGATAGTTCTGCCATTCTCGATCATGCAAACTTTTGAAAATCATACCGTCGTGTTCAGGAATGACCTTTAGAGGCGTCGCTTTGAGGCTCTTTCTCAAAGAGACTTTGCTCTGTCAATTTATCCTAATGACTCGACTATTGTTACCCTTGGCATTAGGGACATTGTTTCTTACTTCTTCAGCCAACTTAGTTGGACCAAATTTTCTCTAGCTAGAAAATTCAGCACCTACCATAACCTGACCTTGGAATTCCTAAGTTCCCTTTATTATGAACCTACTTGTGGGTATGGATTTGGCCGTGGATTGGACACCTTACGTTTGTTTGGGAATAAGTATTGTTTCACTCACCATGAAATGGATGAATTGTTGGGATTACCCAATGAACCAGATGTCGTCACGAAAACCATGGAAGATGCCTTTATTGGTTATGACCTTGAACAATTTTGGGGTACTATGACAGGTGACTACCATCCTGAACCTAATGCCATGTCCTATGAGAATATTCACAACCCTAGAATTAGTTATTTCCATAAGATCTTGGCTCGCACTCTTTTTGGAAAAGAAGAGAATGCTTATGTTGTATCCCGAGATGAGCTTTAAATCATGTGTTGTGCCTCCCAAGGAAGGTCGGTCAATACTGCCCCGTACATGTTAGCTAACTTCTTTAAGTTGGCCCGTGACTCTTTCCACCCCATTATTATAGGAAGATTCGTAACTATGATTGCTGATGTCATTGACGCACACTACCATTTGAACCGTTCTATCATTTTCGGTGGCATTCGCCTAATGGATATAAACTTTTGTTTTAACCGTGGGATCATATCCAACCTAGGACCGGTGGAGTTTGAATTGCTAATTGATAATAATGTTGTCCATGCCTTTACCTTGCCAAATCATGAGAGGACAAGTGTCCATAACAGAGATAATTGGTTGTATGATTTGAATGTGGTGAATGAAGTATTTACTCCACCAGGTTCACATCAGCCCTATGAGCATATGGATACCACCACACCCACAGGAAGCCACAAACAATTCTACCATTGTTGTCCATGCTAATTACCATAACATCATAACCATACCTGATGTCATTTAAGTATTACAAGTTGGAGCAGATGATCTTCGTACTGAAATGGAATCACTCAGAGTTGATCACATCCAGTTCATGGATGTCGTGAATGAGCAATTTGATCACTTTTATCATACCTTGTTTTCACTCCGCAAATTCGTCGACTCCTTAGTCGGGCGACTCGGAGGATGTTTATCGTGTTATTAATCTTTTCCCTATTTTCCTTAGGATAGTTTGAATTCCATGTATTGTTTTCCCCTTTCCTGTATTGTAAGCTTTGACTAAGTGTTTCTCCATCGGAATGCCAACGCATATTTTTACCGAATATTTTCCTTTCTAGTTATACAAATTCCCTTTTCTTTAATTGTGTTTACGTTTTTATTTTTCACTTACTCTTATCCCATCTCATTGAAAACAAACATATATATATATATATATATATATATATATATATATATATATATATATATATATATATATATATATATATATATATATATAAATGATAAAAACAAAGCCAAAAATAATCAACAGAAGCATAACCCTCTGCTTTGAGGTCACCGGCTACGCATTAGGACAATGGCGTTCACCATTGCCTAATAGCGTTCGCCATTTGCCTTCAGAGGCAGAGGGACGCGCGTGTTTAAATGCAGCTTCTTTTCCCATTCCATAAATTTTTTCCTCCTTTTCTTTTTCCACCTTTTCAAATACCTCTACCAACCAACCACCCTAATAACTCACATGAACTTCTAATTAATCATCCTAACCACTTAGATTCCCTTTTCTACTCAATATAAACCCACTTTCACCATCATTTCTCACCACCACAAAAAAAATATCACTTCCTACCATAACCCACTTCTAAAATCATATTTAGTTTCTCTCAAATTTCAGTATGGAAGCAAACCAAGAGGTTGATTACATGGCCATTGTGTTCCCAGAAGGAGAATTCGGTAACACCATGCGCAAAGATTATCACTGCATATCTAAAAGAGATGTCGAAGCAACTAGGTTTCTTGATCCGAAAGCACTTCGTACCTTGGGTCTCATGCAAAGCGTCGCTTGGATGATAAGAAATTTAGGTATGTCTCATTTCTGCACTCTCTGTAATGTTAATTCCATTAGGTTAACATATGAGTTTCTTAGTTTGCTTCGTTACGTGCATGATATTTCCCGTACTTCCGGAACCATCCACTTTTGGTTGCTTAACTAGGATTTTTCACTTATCCATGAGAGAATTAGGGATATTTTTGAATTTCCAACAGCGTCTGGAGTCGCAACCATCGCACCCCTAAAGAGTGAGTGGCAAGGCAGTGCCTTTCAGTTTTGGAGAGACATTACTTCTCTGACCACTGACAAATGGGAAGGACTTAAGGCCACCTCCATTCAAAACCCGACCATTAGAGTTCTTCACCGAATCCTTGCTTCCACCATTTTTGGTCGTAAGAACACTGGTAATGTGAATTCCAAGGACTTGTACTTCCTTCACTGTGCTTTGAACCAAACCCCAATTGACCTTGTTCCCTTTTTCCTTGCCCATTTAGTAAGTGTATCTAACACAGCTAGTGGAGCCATTTGTATTGGTAGCATAGTCACCACCATTTATGAGGCTCTTAACCTTGATTACGTAGAAGTTGAGAATTATTTTGAGAGTGTCTTCGCCGACTTAAATTTCTGGAAGAGCGTGAGGCTTGTCAGAAGTTTACCTGATGGCATGTACCGCATTCTTATTCGTGAGCGTGAGCAACATAATTTTTCTTTACCTTCCCATGTTCGTATTGATGTGCGCGTGCGTGCCAACTGGTTGCTTTCTATTAAGCAAGAGGGTAGGGATGATGCGAGACAAACTGCCTAGTAGACTTGTCCTTATCCCCGTGTTTTTGACGCTGTTGCACCCCAAAATTTGCCCTCACAAAACAAGACTTTGTGTACTAAGAGGTTCACAAGGTTCAAAAAGTTCACAAGACATCTCATGAGGTTCACAAGGTTCACAAGACATCTTATGAGGTTCACAAGATATCTTATGAGGTTCACAAGGTTCACAAGGTTCACAAGACCTCTCATGAGGTTCACAAGGTTCACAATTAGTCAGAAGATTTGACAATTCCCTCATACAATGCATCCTCCTAAGCAATGCATCCTAAACTAGGGTTTTGACTTTAATCAGGCTAAAGGGACTTCCAAGACTTCAAATGAGCTTCATAACATCTTGTATGTGTTTAAGAATCCCCATGACAAGTTTCAAGACTTTTCCCAAAGGTTTGCTCAGTCAGATGATCAGATAGGTCAAAATCAGTCAAAGCAGTTAAAAAGTCAAACTGAGGTCAACTGTGGTCAAACCAAAGTCAAACTTCATGATTTTTTGCCAACATCAATTACATGAAGTAAATTTCATAATTTTATTCAGGGTTGATCATGATTCATCAAGGAGACTTCAGATCATCAAGAATCAAGAGTTTCTAAATTAGGGTTTCCTCAGGAAAAGTCAATTGAACTTTGACCAGCCATAACTTTCACATGCTTCATCAAATTTTTTCCATCCAAAGCTCATTTTGAAGGAAATTGAATTCTCTACAACTTTGTGTCTCACAAGCCAAGCCCAAAAATGCTTCATTTGGAAGGTATGAGCTAAGACATTATAGGTCCTTTTGAAAGTCAACAAAAAGTCAACAACTTCAAAAGAGCATAACTTGAGAATGATAAAAGATATGGACATGAAACCAGTGGGGTTGTTTATAGGACTCTTTAAGCTTTCCAAAATGTCCAAGAACACCCTCATAGCATTAAAATTGAAGGATTTGTGTCCTTGCAAAGTTGGGAAATTTTTGGGAGGCTTATGAAGCAAATAGGGCTTTAAAACCAATTTCTTCCAAATGGGCTTGCAATTTTGTGATCCAAACTTTAAACATGACATCATGCACGACCCAATCCTCATTTATTCAGATTTTTATTATTTTCATTTTATTTATTTTGATTTTATTCATTTAAAATCATTTTAAATCAAAATAAAATATGAAAATTGAATATTTAAAAGTGATTCTTCTTCTAGAAACTCTTAATGACCATTTAAGTTGATTTGATACCATACAAATTCGTGCTAAGGCATTATAGCATGAAAATATTTGATTTTTTGACTAATTTGTCAAGGAGATTTCTTCACACTCAAGGTATCCATTAAGCCCACAAATCCACCACTTTTCTGACCTAATTCCATTCTTCTATAAGTATACAAACTACACAAATGCATAGGGGACGAAATTTCTGCCTCAAGAGTAAGTTTCCAATTTTTCAAAACTCACCAAAAACTCAAATTCGGATTCCATTCCTCAAGCCCTTTCAAGACAATTTGAAGGTTGATACATGTTCTATGGACATCACTGAACCTATTCCAATCATTAAAAGCATCAAAAACATGACATATTGCATAACCCGAATCAAACTTTTCATGCTTTGATGTTTTTTTCGTTTTCTTATATTCGTGTGTTCTAAGTTAAATTTGATCATTGTTTCATGTTTATAATGAGTTGTTGATTGTTTCTGGGCTGGTTAATTGAAGTTTTGATACAGGTATGAGGAACGGCCATTGTTAGGGTTTCGGCCAAGCTTTTAGGGCTTCACACTAAACCTAATATAAATGAATTTGAAAAACATAGGATGATTGTGTGAGCTCTGGGAATCACAATGCCCTAATCAATTGGAAGAAATTGTACCGTTTGCTTGCTGTTTGAAATTCGCAGGTTATGAATATCAAGAACTCGCAGGAAAATGCGTAGGTGATTTCGCAACAAAATTCGAAGGTAGCCAGGAAGAAGACGAAGACCCTGGCGCGCATTCTGGAATTCAAATATTTGTCTTAATATTTTATTGTATTGTTGTTAATTTGTTTCACAGAAGCTTGCTTGGCCCAGTGGTGATGGATGCGCGTGTATTGCTTCAAGGCTTGGGTTCGATTCTTGGAGGCAGCATTCTTTTTGCTTCATTTTCTCATTTATTACATGACTTAATATATTATTAGTTGTAGTGGTTATATACACAGGTGCGCCCTTCTGGCTGGATGGTTGGAGTGTGTGTTTGTTTGGTAAAGGGTCCTGGGTTCGGATCCCCCCCCCCCCTAGGCCCTTTTTTATGTTATTTTGCTTTTGTTGTGATTTTTACAGGATTTGAAATAAAACAATATGGAGTTCCTTCTATGTCACCTGCGTGTGCTGGCCAGAGTGGTTTTGGTGTTGCGTTTGGAGGTAAGGGACCTGGGTTCAAATCCCGGGTCCTTTCTTTTTTGAGCAATTTTTCATTATTTTCTTATTTTAATTATTTCTATTTTATTAAATTATCAAATACAATTTATAAATATCATTAAAATACTTTTATTCAATATTCTTAAAAACTTCATATTTTCTTTTATAAAAATATTTCTATTTATAATATGTATATATATATATATATATAATTTGTGAATAAATTGATTTAATTTGATTTAATTTGTAGATAAATAAGTAAACCCTAATATTTTCATGAACCCTAATTTATTATGATTAACCCTAAATAATATTTTTTCTAAAACCCTAATTATTTTATATAAATGTTAATTATGCTTCTTTATTTTTATTATTTGTTTATATTATCATTATCCATAGTTTTATATAAAATCATGTAAATAATTTTAGATTATGCTTAAAATAATTAAAAACTCCTAATTTAATCTTATAAATATAATTTATTTTTATAATATGTTTATTTAATTATAATTAACCATTATTTTCATAACATGTATATAAATTTAAATCTTTAGAATAATTAGTATATAGTATGAGTTGTTTATTTTTCTTATTAAAATCTTAAAAAATAATTATTTATTAAAAATTAAACTTTTAATTTATTATTCATTATTATGCTAATTTCTTTATTTTATTCTTATTTATTTTATTACTAACCCCATTTATGTATAGCTTATATGATTTTTATTATTATTATTGCTACTAACCCAATTATTTATTATTATTTATTTGCTTATTTATTTTAAGTATTTTTAATTATTATAATGTAATTGTATCCTTTATGTAATAGTTGTAGAATAATTTTTATTATTTTAAAATGCTATGGTTAGTAAAATAGGGAGTGTGAAACATACTTGTATTTAAAATTGATTTAGATCATTAAAACTTAAAGATAAATATTTGAATTGGTACACTCACACACGTAAGTCGATCCTGGATCGCCATCTCACTTCTTAAGGGTTACCTCTCAAGTTGCCTAAACAAAAGGTCAAGTAAAGTGTAAAGCAAAGTCCCTCATCTCATATCATCTAGTCCCTTAACAGATAAAAAGATCAAGTCCCTTCGTGGTTGCCTTCGTAATGATCTTGGCCCTTTTCGAATAAAGATGATAAGTCCCTTCGAATTGCTTATACACTTTACAGTTGCCTAAATAATAGATGTCCCTTCATTTGTCCCTCATACATCCAAGGTAATGACTACCTATTCCTTAATAATAGGGATAGTCTTACCATTTAAAGGATATTTAAGAACAGAAAAGACTTAACTTAGGGTAGGTTCCTCTTATGTACTTACTCACTTTTTCAAAAACATTTCAAACACTTCACATTTTTCAAACAATTTTCAAAACAAAGGCTTCATATATATCCGTACATGGATCATTATAAAGTACTTAAGAAAATTTCTATTCACACACTTCACATTTCAAAAACAATTTAAAGTGAGCTAAGTAACTAAAGCCCATGGATAACCATGGATGTAAAGGGTGCTAATACCTTCCCTTTACATAACCTACCCCCCGAACCCAAAAATCTTTTAAAGGTCTTTCCTGTTCTTTTATGCCTTTCCTTTGGATAAAATAAAAGTCGGTGGCGACTCTTGCTATCCGCAACATAACTAAAGTCAGTTCTCCCACCGTGTTACAGAACTGGCGACTCTGCTGGGGATTTAATAAAAGAGGGGTACCCTTAGGAATTAGATCACTTTAAAATTGTTTGCCTTGTTTGCTTTATACTTATCTTGTTGGGTGCTCTTATGTGTGAAAGATCCTAACCCGGATCTAGTGTACCTTAGGTAAATGGCAATAGACCAAGGAAACTGTACGGCGTATACCGATATGGTTGATCTAGTGGCCATAGTTAGTGTGACTTCTTGGTTGGTGCTTATGTTCCTTAAGTCAAGTTGAGGATAATATGAGGCTGCCATATGTTGTCAATGCACTAACTAACTTTTATAACCCTAGTTATCCCATCTTGGCCTTTAGAAAAGTAGTGAGATAACCGGCTTTGGTGAAGACTGAAGTTGGTTGATACTCGATGCTACACTCATTGAGATTCTAAACTTGGAGGGTTTTGGTTGGCAAGTAAGTTGCCTACTGAACAACCACCCTTGTGAAGGATCAATGATATTGAGATCCCTTAGAACCTGGTTACTTTTGTAGGACAGGATGAACCAACTAAACTTCAGGGGAGGGTACTTACCTTTAAACCTCATGCAAGCCTTTAAACCTAGGGCTATGGTGTGACTTGTTTGTGTGTGCCACATGTTTGTGATTGAGCATAACATCATAACATCATCATGCATCATAAGCATAGCATTTTCACTAACCATTTCAAGGACCAAAGGATTTATCTTTGTTCTTTGTTGCAGGTCATGGCTTCTGCTCGTAGAAACACTATCAGGATCAACTTTGTAGGCATACCTCTTAAGCTTAAAGAATTGGTTTCCCAAGTTTCTGAAAACTTTCAGTTCATCAAGAGACATGGTCACCTACTGGATCTAGTTACTTCAGGGTTCAATGAAGACATGATGAGTGTTCTGTTTCAGTTCTTTGACCCTAAGCACCATTGCTTCACATTCCCCGACTATCAGCTGGTTCCTACAATGGAAGAGTTCTCTAAACTTCTGGGTATACCTGTTCTTGATCAAAGACCTTTCACAGGCTTGGAAAAAGAGCCTAAACCTGAGGTTATTGCTGCAGCTCTACATCTGAAGAAGTCAGACATTGTTCTAGAAACGAGAAGCGGAGTTAAGGGTATTCTTGCTAAGGTGTTGATAGAAAAGGCTCAAGTGTTCTTGAAGGCTATGAGTTATGATGCTTTTGAGGAGATCTTAGCCTTGCTAATTTATGGCTTAGTGTTGTTCCCCAATCCAGATCAGTTCATAGACGTTCACGCCATCAACATATTCCTGAGTCACAATCCAGTGCCTACATTGCTTGGAGACATCTTACATTCTCTTCATACCCGTACTACAAGGGCACGAGGAACTTTGATGTGTTGCATACCTTTGCTATCTAGGTGGTTTATTTCTCACCTTCCTCGCTCAGTGATGAAGAATGAGCAAGGGTTCAGGTGGTCTAAAAGGATTATGTCACTCTCTCATTCAGATATCCATTGGTGCTCCAGATCTATGGAGAATGTCACTATCATTGACCGTTGTGGGGAGTTTCCTAATGTGCCACTTCTCGGCATAAGAGGAGGTATTACCTACAACCCTTCTCTAGCTTTACGACAGTTTGGTTACGCTCGGAGTGATGGTCCACATGACATGTTGATTCAGGGTATTGTGTTTGACTACGACAACGATCTGCAAGGTTACCGTCAAAGGTTTATACGAGTATGGGGGAAAGTGAACAAGGTTGACAGCAAGACTCTGGCGCCCAAGTACACTATTCCTATGGAAGCTTATCTCAGATGGGTACGATCTCGTGCTCAGACTCTCATGATGTCATATCCTGCTATCCTGCCAGTTACTATGGAGCCTGTTGCTGAAGGGGGTACTTCTTATACCATCCTTCACCTAGACATACCCACTGACATGGAAGACTTACAGAGATCCTGGATCCAGTTGAAGGAGAAAAGGGATACTTTCGAGGCTCATTACAAAGCAAGTCAAGAAAGAATCCTGGATCTAACAAAGCAACTTCACGAGGAGCGGAATCTCAACTCATACCTCAACACAAAGAGGAAACGTCCATGGGAGACTTAAAACCCCATCTTTTGTATTTATTTCATTGCATTTTGTAAGCCTAAGGGGCAAAACAAATTTATTACTAATAAAAGTTTACTTCCTTGGTTGTTTAAGAAAATTTAAATCCTACGGTCCTTGAAAACATTGCATACGCATTTATACACCATATCATTGCATCACAGGTTCCTTATGTACAGGTTTCTTATCTTCTCGCTGTTTATTTCAGCAATGGCTCTTGAACAAATAGTTAAAGATCTCCAGACACAAAATGCACAGTTCCAAGAGCTGATCCTGAACTTGTCCCAGGGGCAGGATGAATTGAAGACACTGCTGGCCAAGAAGACTAAGAAGACTAGAAGGTCAGGAGGCCTGATCAACATGGGAAGAAGGTTCAGAGGTCCTGTCAAGACCAAAGAACAGGTTGAAGATTATGAGTCTGAAGAGTCTGAGAAAGAGGGAGGCAGTCTCCACAACACTATGGGGGACTCTGATTCTGAAGCTAACTACTATCATGAGTCTAATGAAGATAAGTTCAAGATGCTGGTGGATAGAATGGATGCTATGGAATTGCAAAAGTCTTCTGGGCTGGATTTTGAAGACCTGAGTTTGATATCTGGGGTGGTTATACCCATTGGTTTCAAGGTTCCTACTTTCGTAGTTTATGATGGTGTCTCTTGTCCCAAGCTGCATCTGAGGTCTTATGTCCGGAGAATCCAACCCCATACTGCTGATAAAAAGTTGTGGATCCATTTCTTCCAAGAGAGCTTATCTGGAGCTCAATTGGAATGGTACTATCAGTTGGAAAGTGTCAACGTCCGTGATTAGAATGATCTTGCTGAAGCCTTTTACAAGCAATATCAATACAATGCTGATCTAGCTCCTACTCGCATGCAACTACAGAGCATGTCAATGGGTGCTAAAGAAAATTTCAAGGAGTATGCCCAGAAGTGGAGAGACTTGGCTGGAAGAGTGCAACCCCCTCTAACTGACAGGGAGTTAGTTGATATGTTCATGTGTACGTTGAATGGTCCTTTTTACAGTCATCTCATTGGAAGCTCATCATCTGGCTTCACTGAGTTGATAATGACAGGAGAGCGCGTAGAAAGTGGTATAAGGAGTGGCAAGATCCAAGTGGGTGCTTCTTCATCAAGTACTGCAAAGAAGCCTCCCAGTGGGAAGAAAGAGTCAAATGTTGTTTATGGTCAACCTGATCGTAATAGGAGGCATCAGTCTGTGAGTGCAGTTCATATCTCCAATCCAACTCCTACAACACCAGAGCAGCCACAGGGCAATCAACAGAGGACTAGAAGGCAGTTCACTAAGATCAACATGTCACTGGCCCAAGCCTTGCAACACTTGTTGAAGGGTGAACTTATCACTTTGAGGGACCCTCCTCAGAATCCCAATGTTACCTCTCCCAGGTACAATCCTAATGCACGATGTGCATATCATTCAAATTGTCAGGGCCATGATACCAATAGTTGCTGGGTATTGAAGAATAAGATTCAGGATATGATTGATGCTGGAGAGATTGAGTTTGACCCTCCGGGTACTCCAAATGTGATTACTGCTCCCATGCCAAATCATGAGAAGACTGTCAATGCCATTGATGAAGTTTCACATATTTCCTCAATTGCAGATTTGATTACACCATTGTCTGTTATTAAGAAGAAGTTAGTACAAGCTGGGTTCTTTCTAGGTTGTCGTGAAGATTGTTTATATTGTGCTTATAAGCCAGATAGTTGCTGGAGATTGAAGGACGGAATTCAACGCCTCATGAATAATTACACCATAGTGTTTGAGAGGACCCCACCTTCTGTGGAGGGTATGGTTGATCATATAACTAAAGGTGCGAAGGTTGAAGAGGTGGATATGGTTGATAAAGTGCCGGTGAGGATTACTTCCAAGGGCCCTGTCAAAATCACTCATAAGGGTCCAATTAAGATTATTGCTGAAGGCCCTGTGAAGATTGTTGCTGAAGCTAGGGTGGCTCCTATGATTATTACCACTCCTGGTCCTATTCCGTACACTTCTGATAAAGTTGTGCCTTGGCATTATGGCTCCGATGTTTATATCCATGGTGTTAAGCAGGAACCTTTAGCTGATACACCTGTTGTTAGAAACCTTGATGTTGATAATATTGTTGGATCTAGTAAGATCACACGAAGTGGAAGAGTCTTCTCTCCTCCAGTTACTTCCAAGAATGCAGTTCCTCCAGTTACTTCCAAGAATGCAGTTACTCCAGTTACTACCTCTAATGTTGATGCTCGGGGCAAAGGTCCTGTTATTGAACCTATACAAACTGATGTGCCAGCTGCTGATGATCTTTCTAAGCAGATGGAAGAAGTACTGAAGATCATTCGCAAGAGTGATTATGACATTGTTGATCAATTGGGGCATACTCCCTCCAAGATTTCTATGCTGTCTTTGCTGTTGTGTTCTGAGGCTCATGCCAAAGCCTTGATCAAGTTTTTGAAGACTGCTCACGTACCAAATGAGATTTCTGTAGACCAGTTTGAAAATTGTGTTGCTCACTTGACCTATGATAATGGGTTAGGTTTCTACGATGCTGATTTGACTCCGGCCAAAAGGGACCATAACAGGGCTCTACATATCTCTATTGAATGCAGGGGCACTACCCTGTCACATGTGCTAATAGACAATGGTTCCTCGCTGAATGTGTTGCCCAAAGAAGTCCTGAATAAGCTTAGTCCTGAAGATGCTGTGTTGAAGCCCAGTAATATAGTGGTGAAGGCTTTTGATGGCTCGAGAAGAGTGGTGCATGGAGAAATTGATCTCCCAATAAAAGTAGGTTCTCAGGTTTTCAATGCTACTTTTTATGTGATGGATATTCGTCCTTCGTATTCTTGTTTTCTTGGGCGTCCCTGGATCCATGGGGCAGGTGCTGTAACCTCCACTTTACACCAAAAGCTGAGATATCCGGTAGAAGGAAAAGTTGTCACTGTTTACGGAGAGGAAGGATATATAGTTAGCCATGTGAACACCTTTAAATATCTTGAAATGGAAGGTGAATATGTTGAAACTCCGTGCCAGACGTTCGAAGTGGTTCCTTGGTTTGTTAATAATTATGAAGCTCCTCCTGTTGTCAAGAAAGTTCCTGTAGTCACCAGAGTACCTCCAACAATGGCCTCCCTCAAAGATGCTAAAGATGTGGTGGATGAAGGTGGTTGTACTATTTGGGGTCAGCTTCCTGACATTCCTTACAAGTCTGACAAATTTGGTTTGGGTTTCACTGCAGAGTCCCAGAAGGCTGTTCGTCGTGCTCGTGCTGTTCGTATCACCAATCAGGGGATTATGAAAGATCAGATCAATGTTGTGGGTGACTATGATGAAGATTATAACTTGGATGCTTGGATTTTTCCTACTGTGGGTGTTGGGCTCAATAACTGGAAGGCTGAAGATGTTGTTCCTATCTCCTTTAGTCAGGAGTAAATACTATTACTGTGTTGTCACTTTTAAAGTTTGTAATTTTTGAACAATTAAAACTTTTAAGCCTTGTGCCTTACCCGGGGCACAATGGTGTGCTTGTTTCGGGATGTCATTTCATTTGCATACTTCATTCAATAAAAATCAGTGGACGTTTCGTTTTCGTAAATATTGTGCTCCTTGTCTTTCTTTTCTTTTATTTCACTTTTATCAGCTATGTGTTCTTACACACACCCACATCACTAAAATGCAGATCCTCATCCACTCTGGATCCTGTTGATAACAGTTCTACTATTGCCAATTATAATTTCGAGAATCCGATCTATCAAGCTGAAGATGGAAATGAGGACGATTGTGAAGTACCTGTAGAGCTTTCTAGGTTGTTACAACAAGAAGAGAAAGCTATACAGCCACATGAAGAGCCAGTCGAAGTTGTGAATCTGGGAACTGAAGAAAACAGGAAAGAAGTCAAGATAGGGGCTGAATTAGAGGATAGTGTCAAGAGCATATTGATTCAGATGTTACATGACTATGTAGAGATCTTTGCTTGGTCCTATGAGGATATGCCAGGTTTGGATACCGACATTGTGGTTCATCGTTTACCAGTAAAAGAAGATTGTCGTCCAAAGAAGCAGAAGGTTCGTCGTATGCGTCCTGAAATGTCAGAGAAGATTAAAGCAGGGGTAATGAAACAGTTTGATGCAGGGTTCTTAGCTGTGACTTCTTATCCTCAATGGGTTGCAAATGTGGTACCGGTACCTAAGAAAGATGGTAAGGTACGTATGTGTGTAGACTACAGAGATTTGAACAAGGCCAGCCCCAAAGATGACTTTCTAATTCCTCATATTGATGTTCTGGTAGACAACACTGCTCAGCATAAGGTATTCTCTTTTATGGATGGTTTCTCTGGTTATAATCAAATCAAGATGGCACCTGAGGATATGGAGAAGACTACATTTGTTACACAGTGGGGCACTTTTTGTTATAAGGTGATGCCATTTTGTTTGAAGAATGCAGGGGCAACATATCAGCGCGCTATGGTGGCTTTGTTTCATGATATGATTCATCATGAGATAGAGGTGTATGTGGATGATATGATAGCCAGATCCCAGAATGAAGAACAACATCTTGATCATTTGCATAAATTGTTTGAGAGGTTGAAGAAATACAAGTTGAGATTGAACCCAAACAAGTGTACTTTTGGAGTTAGATCTGGTAAGCTCCTGGGTTTCATTGTCAGTGGAAAAGGTATTGAAGTAGATCCTGCGAAAGTAAAAGCTATACAAGAGATGCCAGCTCCCCGTACTGAGAAGGAAGTTAGAGGTTTCTTGGGACGATTGAATTATATTGCAAGATTTACTTCCCAATTAACTGCCATCTGTGAGCCAATCTTCAAGTTATTGAAGAAGGATCAGGTAATGGAGTGGAATGATGAGTGCCAGACTGCCTTTGATGAAATCAAGAAATATCTGCTAGAACCTCCAATTTTGATGCCACCAGTTGATGGAAGACCCTTGATCATGTACTTAACAGTGTTAGACAACTTAATGGGGTGTGTGTTGGGGCAACATGACGAGTCTGGTCGAAAAGAGTAGGCAATATACTACCTTAGCAAAAAGTTTACCGACTGTGAAACAAGATACTCACTACTCGAGAAAACTTGTTGCGCTTTGGCATGGGCTGCTCGCCGACTAAGACAGTATATGTTGACTCATACTACCTTATTGATTTCGAAGATGGATCCAATCAAGTACATATTCGAGAAACCTGCTCTCTCCGGAAGAATTGCAAGATGGCAAATGATCTTAACAGAATATGATATACAGTATACTACTCAGAAGGCCATTAAGGGAAGTGTGGTAGCTGATCATTTGGCTCATCAAGAAGTGGATGATTATCAGTCAATGAGTTTTAAGTTCCCTGATGAAGACATTATGATTATTACCAAAGAACCTGGACAATATGACGGACCTGAACAAGGATCCCGATGGACTATGGTTTTTGATGGAGCTTCTAATGCACATGGTAATGGTGTTGGTGTTGTGATCAGTTCCCCTGAAGGTTGTCATACCCTGATTACTGCCAGACTTTGTTTCTATTGTACCAATAACATGGCTGAGTATGAGGCATGTATCCTGGGTATCAAAGCTGCTATTGATATGAAGATTCAGTTCCTTGACGTGTATGGAGATTCAGCCCTGGTAGTAAGTCAGATCAAAGGAGATTGGGATACCAAGCATGATAATCTCATTCCTTACAGAGAGCATTTGTTGTCTTTGATCCCACATTTTAAAGAGATTACCTTTGGACATATTCCACGAAGAGAAAATCAGTTGGCAGATGCATTAGCCACCATGGCATCCATGTTTGAGATCAGTTGGGATGATGAAGCTCCCAAGATTACTATTGATAGATTTGAGAAGCCTGCATACTGCAATGAGATTGACACTGAAGAAACAGAGGAGAAGCCTTGGTTCTATGAAGTGAAAAGATATCTTGAAGCTCAGGAGTTTCCTGAAGGGGCATCTGTCAAAGATAGGAAGTTTCTGAGAAGGTTTTCTGCTAAGTTCTTTCTGAGTAATGGCATTTAATATAAGCGCAATCATGATTCAACTATGCTTCGTTGTGTGGATAAGAAGGAAGCAACAGAGATTATGGAAGACATGCATGATGGGATCTTTGGCACTCATTCTAGTGGTCATACCATGGCAAAGAAGATATTGAGAGCAGGTTACTACTGGTATACCATGGAAGCTAACAGCTATCAACATTCCAGAACCTGTCACAAGTGCCAAATTTATGCTGATAAAGTACATATACCTCCATCACCATTGAATGTGTTGACTGCTCCTTGGCCTTTTGCCATGTGGGGCATTGATATGATTGGTGAGATCAAGCCTACTGCTTCTAATGGGCATCGTTTCATCCTGGTTGCTATTGATTACTTTACGAAATGGGTAGAAGCAGCTTCATTTGCATCTGTTACTAAGAATGTGGTGGCTTGATTCATCAAGAATAATCTCATATGTAGGTATGGCATCCCTGAAAGGATTATTACTGACAATGGCTTTAATCTGAACAACACTATGATTACTGACCTCTACACGCAGTTCAAGATTAAGCATCATAACTCTTCTCCGTATCGTCCAAAGATGAATGGGGCAGTTGAAGCTGCTAACAAGAACATTAAGAAGATTATACAGAAAATGACTGTCACTTATAAGGATTGGCATGAGATGTTACCATTTGCTCTTCATGGTTATCGTACTACAATACGCACTTCAACATGGGCAACCCCATTCTCCTTAGTCTATGGTATGGAAGCAGTTATGCCCATTGAAGTTCAGATTCCCTCCTTAAGAATTATGAAGGATGCAGGCTTGGATGAAGATGAGTGGATTCAGACTCGACTTGACCAGATAAATTTGATTGATGAGAAGAGGTTAGCAGCTGTTTGTCATGGCCAGATGTACCAAAAACGAATGATCAAAGCTTTTAATAAGAAGGTTAAGCCAAAGGTATATCAGGCTGGTGACTTGGTAATCAAGCGTATCATATTACCATAGGGTGATCCTAGGGGCAAGTGGACTCCTACATATGAAGGACCATTTGTAGTCAAAACAGTATTCTCAGGAGGTGCCATGATACTTACTACTATGGATGGTGAAGACTTCCCGCAGTCTGTAAACGCAGACATAGTTAAAAAATACTACGCATAAAAAGAGACCCGCTAGGTTGACTGGCCTAGGCAAAAATAAGGGCATCCCGGTGAACCAAAAGGGTTCGGGAAAAAATTAGGGATATATATATATAAAAAAATGTACACCCGGTAAGTCGAAAACCTGAAAAGGCGACTTGGGCAAAAAAGGGTATCCCGGTGGATTGAAAACCTGAAAGGGCAATCCAGGCAAAAGTTAGGGATTA
The DNA here is from genome assembly GCA_963966055.1 of Lathyrus aphaca. NCBI lineage: Eukaryota > Viridiplantae > Streptophyta > Magnoliopsida > Fabales > Fabaceae > Lathyrus > Lathyrus aphaca. Next base: position 540,160,221 of record OZ014522.1, on the reverse strand, counting down.
AAGCGTATGACTATGTCTCGTTTGGATCACCCATGAAACTACAACCAGTTGTGCTACTTACTCAAGTTTGAACAGATAAAGCTCAATCCAATCGTTTCCGTCTCAACAGCAAGAAGATGAGATACTTGAAGATAATGGCAATAGTAGAATTGAAACTCAATAGGATTATTTCCCACATAGCTGATTTTCTTTGTTTTGTAAAAAATTTTACGACAAATTCCTCTTACTAGGATTTCTGTCTCCTTGTACAAACTTACCCATGTACGGGTCACTTTGTATATAAATAAAATTCCATCTTTGAATCCAGATTTACTTTTACCCTATTTACATAAGCGAAACGTCCATTGGTTGTGTTTGAATGTATGTATGCTTTTGAATATGATTGATGTTTACCAAAAATGCATAAATGCTTAATATGATTGATGTTTACCAGAAATGCATGAAAATGCAGTAATAGTATTTACTAAGGACGAACGAGGGAAAGAATTTAACGAAGCTTCACCGGTTCATCACCACCAGACAGCTACAAGCCCCCCAGTAGGGCAAATCCATTCTTCATAGATACTTTGAATCACATCTCCCCTGGAATTTATATCCATCTCTTTTATCCTCATACGGATAGTCGGGAATTTATTCTTCCAATAGGAGTACGACGAACGAAGACGGGAGGTTATGTATACCTTACTATCGAACGAAGAAGGGAGGTTATGCATACCGTACTATCGAACGAAGACGGGAGGTTATGAATACTATATTATCAAAAAAAGACGGGAACGAGTTCCTCATATTCTTCAGCAACAAATTGGGATTTATTTTCCCAGGCCAGCAGTTGTTATACAAAGATATCCAGACGCTTCAAGCTGCATGATGCATACATACATCATACCATAACATATACATCCATAAGTACATAATACATTACTTCAGCGCATCATACTATACATGCATACATAATGCATAAACTAATATTATCTTGCAAAATGTTATATACATCATGATATTTGCATCAAACTAATCTTGTTTTGCAGATTAATTCTCCAGCAGACAAACTTCATCAACAATTTGTTACCTTGGGCCGTTGTTTATCTTCCCAAAGGTTATCTCATTACCTCGGGACGTTGTTTATCCTCCTGAAAGCTATCATGACTTTGGGCCGTTGTTTATCTTCCCAAAAGTTATACTTATACCTCGGGACGTTGTTTATCCTCCTGAAAGCTATCATGACCTTGGGCCGTTGTTTATCTTCCCAAAAGTTATACTTATACCTCGGGACGTTGTTTATCCTCCTGAAAGCTATCATGACCTTGGGCCGTTGTTTATCTTCCTAAAGGTTACCTCATTATCATGGGACGTTGTTTATCTTCCCGAAGGCTATCTTGAGACGTCGTTTATCTTCTCAAAAGCCATATCATAACTTTGGGTCGTTGTTTATCCTCCCAAAAGTTATACTTATACCTCAGGACGTTGTTTATCCTCCTGAAAGCTATCATTACCTTGGGCCGTTGTTTATCTTCCCAAAAAGCTATATCTTCATACTTTGGACTACTTGATTCTCCAAGAAGTATATTTGAAGAACTTTTCTCCAGATGGCATCTTTAATCCCATCTCCTTTTCTCCAAGTGGCATCTTCAAGCCCACTCAAGTATATACAGTTAATCATCAGTATCACTTTATGCACTGGTGAGTGCAAATTTTTGGGCTTTTGTGTTCAATCCCCTTCAACCCTCCAGGTCACGACTGGCACATATACCAATCTAACCCCTCAGGTTTCAGAAAATTGAACAGGGGCAGCTGTTGCACCCCAAAATTTGCCCTCACAAAACAAGACTTTGTGTACTAAGAGGTTCACAAGGTTCACAAAGTTCACAAGACATCTCATGAGGTTCACAAGGTTCACAAGACATCTTATGAGGTTCACAAGACATCTTATTAGGTTCACAAGGTTCACAAGACCTCTCATGAGGTTCACAAGGTTCACAATTAGTCAGAAGATTTGACAATTCCCTCATACAATGCATCCTCCTAAGCAATGCATCCTAAACTAGGGTTTTGACTTTAATCAGGCTAAAGGGACTTCCAAGACTTCAAATGAGCTTCATAACATCTTATATGTGTTTAAGAATCCCCATGACAAGTTTCAAGACTTTTCCCAAAGGTTTGCTCAGTCAGATGATCAGATAGGTCAAAATCAGTCAAAGCAGTTAAAAAGTCAAACTGAGGTCAACTGTGGTCAAACCAAAGTCAAACTTCATGATTTTTTGCCAACATCAATTACATGAAGTAAATTTCATCATTTTATTCAGGGTTGATCATGATTCATCAAGGAGACTTCAGATCATCAAGAATCAAGAGTTTCTAAATTAGGGTTTCCTCAGGAAAAGTCAATTGAACTTTGACCAGCCATAACTTTCACATGCTTCATCAAATTTTTTCCATCCAAAGCTCATTTTGAAGGAAATTGAATTCTCTACAACTTTGTGTCTCACAAGCCAAGCCCAAAAATGCTTCATTTGGAAGGTATGAGCTAAGACATTATAGGTCCTTTTGAAAGTCAACAAAAAGTCAACAACTTCAAAAGAGCATAACTTGAGAATGATAAAAGATATGGACATGAAACCAGTGGGGTTGGTTATAGGACTCTTTAAGATTTCCAAAATGTCCAAGAACACCCTCATAGCATTAAAATTGAAGGATTTGTGTCCTTGCAAAGTTGGGAAATTTTTGGGAGGCTTATGAAGCAAATAGGGCTTTAAAACCAATTTCTTCCAAATGGGCTTGCAATTTTGTGATCCAAACTTTAAACATGACATCATGCACGACCCAATCCTCATTTATTCAGATTTTTATTATTTTCATTTTATTTATTTTGATTTTATTCATTTAAAATCATTTTAAATCAAAATAAAATATGAAAATTGAATATTTAAAAGTGATTCTTCTTCTAGAAACTCTTAATGACCATTTAAGTTGATTTGATACCATACAAATTCGTGCTAAGGCATTATAGCATGAAAATATTTGATTTTTTGACTAATTTGGCAAGGAGATTTCTTCACACTCAAGGTATCCATTAAGCCCACAAATCCACCACTTTTCTGACCTAATTCCATTCTTCTATAAGTATACAAACTACACAAATGCATAGGGGACGAAATTTCTGCCTCAAGAGTAAGTTTCCAATTTTTCAAAACTCACCAAAAACTCAAATTCGGATTCCATTCCTCAAGCCCTTTCAAGACAATTTGAAGGTTGATACATGTTCTATGGACATCACTGAACCTATTCCAATCATTAAAAGCATCAAAAACATGACATATTGCATAACCCGAATCAAACTTTTCATGCTTTGATGTTTTTTTCGTTTTCTTATATTCGTGTGTTCTAAGTTAAATTTGATCATTGTTTCATGTTTATAATGAGTTGTTGATTGTTTCTGGGCTGGTTAATTGAAGTTTTGATACAGGTATGAGGAACGACCATTGTTAGGGTTTCGGCCAAGCTTTTAGGGCTTCACACTAAACCTAATATAAATGAATTTGAAAAACATAGGATGATTGTGTGAGCTCTGGGAATCACAATGCCCTAATCAATTGGAAGAAATTGTACCGTTTGCTTGCTGTTTGAAATTCGCAGGTTATGAATATCAAGAACTCGCAGGAAAATGCGTAGGTGATTTCGCAACAAAATTCGAAGGTAGCCAGGAAGAAGACGAAGACCCTGGCGCGCATTCTGGAATTCAAATATTTGTCTTAATATTTTATTGTATTGTTGTTAATTTGTTTCACAGAAGCTTGCTTGGCCCAGTGGTGATGGATGCGCGTGTATTGCTTCAAGGCTTGGGTTCGATTCCTGGAGGCAGCATTCTTTTTGCTTCATTTTCTCATTTATTACATGACTTAATATATTATTAGTTGTAGTGGTTATATACACAGGTGCGCCCTTCTGGCTGGATGGTTGGAGTGTGTGTTTGTTTGGTAAAGGGTCCTGGGTTCGGATCCCCCCCTAGGCCCTTTTTTATGTTATTTTGCTTTTGTTGTGATTTTTACAGGATTTGAAATAAAACAATATGGAGTTCCTTCTATGTCACCTGCGTGTGCTGACCAGAGTGGTTTTGGTGTTGCGTTTGGAGGTAAGGGACCTGGGTTCAAATCCCGGGTCCTTTCTTTTTTGAGCAATTTTTCATTATTTTCTTATTTTAATTATTTCTATTTTATTAAATTATCAAATACAATTTATAAATATCATTAAAATACTTTTATTCAATATTCTTAAAAACTTCATATTTTCTTTTATAAAAATATTTCTATTTATAATATGTATATATATATATATATAATTTGTGAATAAATTGATTTAATTTGATTTAATTTGTAGATAAATAAGTAAACCCTAATATTTTCATGAACCCTAATTTATTATGATTAACCCTAAATAATATTTTTTCTAAAACCCTAATTATTTTATATAAATGTTAATTATGCTTCTTTATTTTTATTATTTGTTTATATTATCATTATCCATAGTTTTATATAAAATCATGTAAATAATTTTAGATTATGCTTAAAATAATTAAAAACTCCTAATTTAATCTTATAAATATAATTTATTTTTATAATATGTTTATTTAATTATAATTAACCATTATTTTCATAACATGTATATAAATTTAAATCTTTAGAATAATTAGTATATAGTATGAGTTGTTTATTTTTCTTATTAAAATCTTAAAAAATAATTATTTATTAAAAATTAAACTTTTAATTTATTATTCATTATTATGCTAATTTCTTTATTTTATTCTTATTTATTTTATTACTAACCCCATTTATGTATAGATTATATGATTTTTATTATTATTATTGCTACTAACCCAATTATTTATTATTATTTATTTGCTTATTTATTTTAAGTATTTTTAATTATTATAATGTAATTGTATCCTTTATGTAATAGTTGTAGAATAATTTTTATTATTTTAAAATGCTATGGTTAGTAAAATAGGGAGTGTGAAACATACTTGTATTTAAAATTGATTTAGATCATTAAAACTTAAAGATAAATATTTGAATTGGTACACTTACACACGTAAGTCGATCCTGGATCGCCATCTCACTTCTTAAGGGTTACCTCTCAAGTTGCCTAAACAAAAGGTCAAGTAAAGTGTAAAGCAAAGTCCCTCATCTCATATCATCTAGTCCCTTAACAGATAAAAAGATCAAGTCCCTTCGTGGTTGCCTTCGTAATGATCTTGGCCCTTTTCGAATAAAGATGATAAGTCCCTTCGAATTGCTTATACACTTTACAGTTGCCTAAATAATAGATGTCCCTTCATTTGTCCCTCATACATCCAAGGTAATGACTACCTATTCCTTAATAATAGTGATAGTCTTACCATTTAAAGGATATTTAAGAACAGAAAAGACTTAACTTAGGGTAGGTTCCTCTTATGTACTTGCTCACTTTTTCAAAAACATTTCAAACACTTCACATTTTTCAAACAATTTTCAAAACAAAGGCTTCATATATATCCGTACATGGATCATTATAAAGTACTTAAGAAAATTTCTATTCACACACTTCACATTTCAAAAACAATTTAAAGTGAGCTAAGTAACTAAGAGCCCATGGATAACCATGGATGTAAAGGGTGCTAATACCTTCCCTTTACATAACCTACCCCCCGAACCCAAAAATCTTTTAAAGGTCTTTCCTGTTCTTTTATGCCTTTCCTTTGGATAAAATAAAAGTCGGTGGCGACTCTTGCTATCCGCAACATAACTAAAGTCAGTTCTCCCACCGTGTTACAGACGCACCCGGTCCTTGTACCGCACCATACACTGCACCTTTTTCTATTGATTTTGCAGGTATGCGAGGATCGTTAGATGATATTTTATCTGATCTTAGGCAACAGAGAGAGAGAGGGAAGAGTAGTATGAGAAGGAATACTACGAGCATCGAAACAACCAAGTGGAATTCATGGCCTGGACAGATCTCGCACCGAGAGATCTTACTACAGAGATGAGATGGTAGGTTTGCGCAGAGAGGTGTGTAGCCTTAGATCCTAGAACCAACCTGAGGATCCAGATACCAGAGAGGATCATCATCAGCACCGAGGCCGTGCCCTCCACAAATGATTTCATTCCAGGTTCCATCGCTCCTTTCTTTTTCACCTTAAATTAAAACATTGGGGACAATGATTGATTTAAGTGTGGGGGAGGAGTCGTTTACCGCCGTTTTTTATTTATTTATCGCTTTATGTTATTTCCTGTTTTCTAGGTTAGTTTCCTTTATTTGTTTTGTTTTATTATCGAGTCATATACTTGTCTGAGTCGTCGTTTACCTTATGTTTTCGCATAGTCTGAAAATTCCCCAAAATTTAAATTTTTTTCTCTCGACTCAAAAAGGCAGGACACACTTAGTATAGGTTGTTATATCTTGATTTAGGATAGGTAGGCGAACTTGGGAAAGTTTTGTCAACATCAATACCGTTTTTACACCTTAGAGTCCCCAGTATGCGATATTAGTTCAGATACGTATTATACTGTGACCTTGTTCCTAGTTTCTTTTATTTTGCCTCTTGATTAGTTTATTTTAGCAGTCAGCACCATCCTTCATGCGAACTAAGTAACAAACTGATGCAAATATGTGTTGATCTCTAAAAAAGAAGAAGAACAAAATTGTTAATATGCTTTCATAGAAAATGTGAATTAAAGACATGTTCTTACTAAGTTAGGTGGTCCTCACCCGATCACTTAGCCCAAAGGATCAGAATCTTTAAATTCATAAGAAAAAAAAAGCAAGAAAGAAAAACAAATGTTGAATAAGAGATCACACTAATAGGTTCGATTACCATGTAAGCAAAGGGATAACGGGCTTAATGTGATTGCGCTGGAATGAAAGAGAGGTGAATAAGAACAAAAGTCTGTAGGTCACACTATAATATCATGATTTGAACCGATATTGCATAAGAAGGAACTCTCTGTCCATATTTTTTGGAGATGTGTCATTATGATACTCTTGTTTTCACTATTCAGTACCTATCTGTTTGCCTTAGCCTAGCAACCTTGTGCTTGATCATTTTCGTTGTACCTACGAGTCGAAACACCGTGTTTACCTGTTTTTATTCACATTGGGGAGTTTGCTTGGGGACAAGCAAAAGTCTTAGTGTGGGGGAGTTTGATGACTCGATTTCGTAGAGGTTATTTAGACTCATTTCATGCATATTTAGTCGCAATTTTATCGAGTCTTCGTTGCATTTTGTATCATTTTACTTATGTTTTATTTACTTTGTGTTTTCAGGACCTAAACAAGCTGGATCAAAGAAAATAGCAGAGGTTATGGCAAAGCAACTGAGAAAGGAAGAAAAAATGAAGATTCTGCCTCCTCTAGGTGAATGGCGTTCGCCATTCCCTCAAATGGACCAGATGGCGTTCGCCATTTGCCAAAAAGTGACAAAATCGTGCTAGCAGCCCAATGGAGTTCGCCATGTGTCGTGGGAGCAGTTTTCAGAGGCAGTTCATAGCAGTTTTGGCTCGTTTGAATTCAAATTTCACAACCGTTATAGAGCCAAACTTCCTTCTATAAATAGGACACTACAGACCTACATTTTGTGTGATTAATACCCTGCAGAAGCTCTGCCGAAATCTCTAACGAACTAGTTAATTACTTAACCATAGTGATAATTGCTCACACTGAGTGATTATCACATCATTTGTATCATTTCTTTTCTGTTTTCGTTGATGTCTTGGATCCCTTTTACATCAATACAAGTTTTATTTTCATTTATTACAAGTTATAATGTATTGCTTTATTTAATTTTCCTTCGTGCTTTAACTTACTGCATTTTGTATGTTCATGTTATACACCTTTCATAAAAAAAACATGAAACATAATTTTATTAAAATTAAGTTAGTATGTATGTTTCTAAATGCAGTAACCTAAATATGTCAACATTAAAATCAACTATGATAGGCTAGATTTGTATGAGCCCGTAGATTGAGGATCGTTGTCTTGACGGGACTCCGTAGGATAACCGAAACATTTCACATGCTTGAATTTATGGTTTTGTTGTCTAAGTCAAATTTAGGCAAACTAGTCGCGACGACGAGAGGCTGCTTACCAGCATTTAGTCACGACATTGAGAGATGCACTAAGACGGGTCCAATAGAGCGAAAGTTTGAGGTACGCGTCAGATAGTAGACACATAACACTGGAACCTAAACACATCGAGAGCGTTTTAGGTATTTCTTTTCGGTCTTATCCGTTTTCAAAGAATGTCCTTTAATTACCGAGCAAGAGAGAGAAATTTTTTGGGATTATTGGGCGTGGCTTGGTCAATAGCGCGAGAGTGTGAGGGCAAACCTTTAAATTTGTATTTCCGTCAGAACAACTTCAACATTCATTTCAGCCCCGAATCCTATAAACTCCATAAGAACCCCGAAAATCATTATACGGTCTCGTTCCCTTTATTTATGTTAAAACCCTCTTCTTAATTATTTCTTTATCGCCTTTTCCTGTGACAACTTTTAGCTTTAGTCTTACACCGCAATTTTAGGACACTCCCTACTGACTATCAATTCCCGTGGGTTCGACAATCTTTTAAAACTAAGCGATACCCTGTATGCTTGCAGTATCAATCTGATCAAACATATAAAGTCGCGATCAGATGCCGGCTTATGCGGTCGGGGGGAATGTCGTTCTCGGATGGTTGTCTGAGGAAACTCCTTTTTTCGGCTTGAGATCTCCTATTTGCTTTTTACCCTTTCTGAGCTATCCCTGACATTTTTCTCGTGGTTTCTTTTTTCACCTTCGATGTATCATTCGGTTTGGGATGTAATTCCATCCATATTGGCGGTCGACTTTTGAGCCAATGACTCGTTGAATTTCCCAGCTCGTAGTACATCCTGGAAGGCCCCAACGAATAACTCCTGGTTAGGATGAGATACCTTGAGGGTTTCTTCATTGAACCTAGACAAGTACCCTATGAGAGACTCAAAATGCTTCTGGTGGACACTGAATAAAGTACTAGTGGATACTCTGCAGCGCTTGCTTGCCGAGAAATGTTGCACCAAGTTTTTGGTTAGGCCTTGATAACTCACGACAGAGAGTCGCAGGAGACTCATGTACCACCTGAGAGCCACATCTTTGAAAGTACCAACTATGACTTTGAATTTTAATGAGTATGTAGGTGCCACTATAGTCATTTGATTACTAACAGCTATAACGTGCTACCGAGGATCCGTCTTGCCATCATATGGTACCAAGGATAATGCTTTGAAGTTATCTGGGACGTGGTCATTCTAAATTTCTTGAGAGAGAGGTTGTGGCTCGAGCACTTCCTCCTGTGGATCATCTTCAATTTGAGTTTTCTGCTGCAAAATATGCACGCTGTCTTGCAGCATTTCATTCTACTGACGCATCTCCTCAATCATGGCCAAGAGTTGTGCCATAGTCGGAGGAGGTTCAAATCTGTCGTCAGACATGTTGATAGTAAAGGGTGTGGTATGGGAAAAGTTATACCTAGGCCCCACGACGGGCGTCAAATGTTCTAGAAAAAATGGCTAGACCACCAAAGGTGCTAGCTCCCCTCTTTCTGGGCAAGGAGAGCTACACAATCTATATTGAGCAATATGTTAGGGGATTCGAGAATTGTACTGAAGCAGTAAGTCTCCAGATGAATGTGTCTTGTTTATCCCTCTAGTGGGAGCCCCTTTTATAGTTGTCTTCCAAGTTAGCATTAAGAGAGGCCATGAAGAGGAGTCTTTTGGCCTTCCACCGTTGCAGAACTTTGAATATGTAACTACCATTAATGATTTCCTGCTTTGAAGGCTAAGTAACACGGGCATTAATGTGTCGTAGTCGTTACAATCCTTTGGCCTGCTAGGTGATTGTGTGCCTGATTGCCAGATTGTGGAAATATGATACCCGACCTCATAAGAGGCGGGTTATAGGTTGATGATCGGTCCAGATAAGATGAGGTATGAGGTCGACCTAGTTTGTAACAGGTACCCCTTCAGCTCTTTGTGCTAGTCTTGTCACTCTTGTCATGTCCGTTTATACTGCCCGACCTGAAATATATGTTGTGTATGTACAATAATAATATTATTTTTAAAAAAAAAATTATTAAGAAGTACCAATATAAAATTGTGTGATTAATTAACTTTATAACTTAATTAATCAATACTTTATATTGTATTAACCAACTTTATTTATTGTTAAAAATTAATTTTAACATTTGAACGTTTATTAAACAACTTCATAATTTTATTAACCACTTTTTTACTTTTTTATTAACCAACTTTGATTTACAACTAAAAATTATTTGATATTTGGACATTTATTAATCAATTTCATCACTTCATTAACTAATATTTTACATTTTATTAACTAATTTTATTTCACTATTTTAAAATAATTGTTCACAGGAGTACTATTCACATATTATTCATGTATTGTTGATATACAATTCATAAAGAAATATTTTTTATCTAAAAAATATTGTTTATTGTATAAATACAATAAACAATATATACTATGTAGGCATTGATGTAAGAAGGGGTATAGAAATAATAATATTGTATTTTCAAACACACTCTAAGTTTGTTTTTGTAAAAAAAAAAGAAGGTGTTTAATGATTTAATTTTGTTTTGTTACAAAAAGATAGGAAAAAAATTATATAGATTTTAGAATTATGACTAATATTAAGGCTCAATGAGCACATAAATATATATTTATAAATTATTCAACGAAATTTATTATTTAATAGTTGATTGATTAAAAATTCTTTGTAAAAAGAAATTTAAAAATTCTCAATAAAAAGAATTGATTAAAATTAAAGCTATAAAATAAAAACAAAATTTATTTATAGTAATGTTTAATTAATGAATAAATGCAAATTCCTTTTTTGTTGGACCCACTATACAAATAGTATCATAAATATGACATCAAACCTACTAAAGAGGCATCGTTATTTCATCATTGAATTATTCAATTATAAATTCAATAAATCATTGAACTAAAATAACTACAGCAAGTTTTATATCGCATTTTGTTTTTTATGTATAAATATTGAGTATTATTATTGGTATTATTAGAATAATTAGGTTGGAAGGAGTAAATGTTTGTATATGTATCAAATGATTATTGAATTTGATGGACTGGTTCATTATCAAAGGAAGAATAAAAATAAAGAATTAGAATGATGTGTGAGATTTTGGTAGGATCAAATGGAACAGTTAGCTTATTTTGAAGCATGTGGAGCTGGAATTGAAAGAGAAAGGTCCATCTGGTGGTAAATGAAGAAGCAATGAAACATTTAATATGTGAAAGAAAAATCCACACACGAGGGACCTTGCCGTACCTATGTCTACTGTGCTTCCTTAAAACCAATTAAATTACTAGTAATATATGTGAATTTTAATGTCTTTGAATAAATTTACTTTTCTTTTATTCAACCTAAAAAAAACTTGTTTATGACCGAAGTTGTCTGCAAAGATTTATACATTCAATAATTCGAGAATTTAAACGATGTGAGATTTCAGAAAAACTTAACAACACAAAAAGATATTCAATATTCACTCTCACGACTAATAGATATCGAAGTCAAATGTCTATATTATCGCTCTAATATTATGTTAACAAAAGAAAAGAGATTGTAGAATTTTTATTAGAATGACAAAAATATATAAAATAAAGATAACAATAGAGTATAAATATTAGATGATAAAAAATATTTAATTGTCCTTACAAATATATAATATTATCTAATATATTTCCTCATATATTTCCTCAAACTTATGATGCATTAATAAGAAACATCAAGAATATGTGATAACAATTTCACTTTTTGAGTTAGTTTTTGGGGTTGAAACTCGATCATATTTAACAGATTTCAATTATAATCAATGTCATATTTTTGTATTAATATTTGTCCGTCCAAATTCAAAAGAACATATTTATATAATAACTTTTCATAAATGTGTTCATGAATACAGGTCAACCTGCGAGTTCATTCACTCAATTCAACTCAACCCTTATTTTTACTCAACCCAATCATGTATTGGTCCAACCCAAACTAACTCATTCAAACACATTGATATTTGGTTCGGATAACGAGTTTGAAGTTTTAAAACTACGAATCCGCGAACCCAACCCATTCATATGTCACACTATCTTTTTAATAAATTATCTAGCATAATTCTTACAACGCATATAATTTTTTTAAAATATAATTATATTTTTTTTATTAATTGTAAAAGCCTAAGTCTAAAACAAATTTGAGACATCAACTTTATTTATTCAAAGAGAGAGAGATATTTTACCTTTTAAATTATACTTTACACTATTTATATATTTATCTAATTTTATAAGAATCGTAAAATATTTTTAGGTATTAATCAATAAATTTTATTCAAATTAAATACTAAAAACTTATGATTTTTTTATGATTTTTTTGAATGTTTTTGTAATAGTGTTGTACCCCAAAATTTTCCCTCCCACAATCAAGACAATATCTCTCAAGACTTCTAAATGATCATAAGGTTCTCAAGACTCCCAATTGATCAAGAAGTGTGAAAGTTTCCCCATATAATGCCTCCTCCTAAGCAAAGTGTCCAAAACTAGGGTTTTGGGGTCTCCTCAGGTTAAAATGACTTTCAAGGCTTCAAGTGAGCTTCATGGCATCCCATATGTCTTCAAAAATCCCTATGTCAAGTTTAAAAGCTTTCCCAAAGAGCTTGCCCAGTCAGATGATCAGATATGCAAAAATCAGTCAAAGCAGTTAACAAGTCAAACTGAGGTCAACTGTGGTCAAATTAAAGTCAAAATTCAATATTTTTTGCCAACATCAAGATTATGAAGTAAAATTCATCATTTGATCAAGGTTTGATCATGATTCATCAAGGAAGTTTCAGATCATCAAGAATCAGGAGTTTCTAAATTAGGGTTTTCTTAAGGAAAGTCAACTGAACTTTGACCAGCCATAACTTTCACACGATTCATCAAAAATTTCCCATCCAAAGCTCATTTTGAAGGAAATTGAATTATCTACAACTTTGTGTCTCATAATCCAAGACTAAAAATGCTTCATTTGGAAGGTATGAGCTAAAACATTACAGGTCATTTCAAAAGTCAACAAAAAGTCAACTTTTTCCAAAGAGCATAATTTGAAAATGATAAACGATATGGACATGATACCAAATAGGTTTGTTAGAGGACTCTTTAAGCTTTATAAAATGTCCAAGAACACCTTCATAGCCTTAAAATTGAGGGATTTATTCCTTGGCAAAGTTGAGAAATTTTTAAGGGGTGTATGAAGGAAATAAGGTCTTAAATCCAATTTTTTTCCAAATAGGCCTATCATTTTGCAACCCAATCTCCATGATGACATCAAGCACGACCCAATTCCATTTATTTCTTATTTTTATAATTTTTTTTATTATTTATTTGGATTTTAATTGTTAAAATTCAATTTAAATATATATAAAATATAAAAAAACAAATAATAGATAAAAGCTTTGATTGGAAATCATTGAGATCACATTTAGAAAGATTGGAAACCACTTGAAATCAGATTGAATTAAAATAGCAAGGTTTGGTGTGATTTTTTTAACATTTATGGTGATTGATTTCTTCATGATCAAGGTATCCAAAAATCCAAACAAGGCATCAATTTTCTGACCTAGTTTCACTCACTCATAAATATATGACCTAACCAACACAAAGAGGACGAATTTGCAGCAGCTAAGAACACCAAACAAATTTCAAAAAAATCAAGGAAAAGTCAAATTCTGATTCTTGAATTTTGTTGTTTTTTAGGTGATTTAAAGGTGGCAAAGCATTCATCGATGATCATTGAACACATTTACATCATCTACATCGCCTGAAACCACCTCATATGCCGTAATCGATTCATCATCATGCATGCTTTAATTTTTTTTCGAACTCATACGTGTGGCTATGATAATTTGTTTTCTTTGATTGATTCTTGTTTGTGATAATCTAAGGAAACTTTATGGGAAATTTAATCGAAGGTGTATAGCCGTAAGCTTGAAACGCCATTACTAGGGTTTCAAAGCTCAAATTGGGGTTTCTTGAATGATTTAATATAAATGAATTGTAATAACATGGTTACACTGTAATTGGTTTAAGGATTTTGTAGGTATGCTCGATTTCGTGAAATTTTACAGGTTTCATGGCCATTGACGAAAACCTAGGAAATCCTATAAAAGCTGGATCGCAGGAAAATTCGCAGGTAGATGCGAAGGAAAATTCGCAGGTAATCTGAGGAAGGAGATGAAGTTTTGGCGCGGAAAGAATTTTTCAAATTATTAACAGGGCATAAAATGAATCCATTCCATATGAATATCACCAACATGCGTTGGCTCAGCTGGTTTTGTGTGATCGCTAGTGCGGTAATGGACCTGGGTTCGATTCCCAGGCCCTGTCTTTTTTGTCTATTTTCCATTCTGTTCATATTTTCTTGTTTTTAATGTTTTTTAATTGATTTCTTTTTAAAACAATTATTAGACTAATTCATTGAAATTAAAAAAAAACTTTTCTTAATTAAAATAACCATTAATATTTTTCTTATTTAAAATAAGCAGGATATAAATATTAAATAATATTTTCTTAAATAATTTAATTATTATTATTATTTATAAATTAATTAATTCATAGATTAATTGGTAATTAAATTTGTATTTTTCTAAATTACTCTAATTTTTCTAAAAAAAATATGATTTTCCTTTTTCTTTAATTTCACTGATCATTCTTTTTATTATGTAAGTTTTTTACGTAAATTAATTTATAATAATTTTCTAAATAAATTTTAATTTGCTAAAAAAACCTAGTTTTCTTAATTCTAACCTAATTTTTTTTAAAATCTAATTTGTTAAACCTAAATTTGTATCCCTGATTTTTTTAATTAAAATACTAACCCTCATTTTTTTATTATACAAATAATTAAATTCTTTTATTATTATTAAATTATCTAAACTTATACTTTCTTAAATAACTTCTAAAAAATTTATAATTTGCCTAACCTAAAATAATTTATTTTTAAGTTCTAATCTTTTTATTATTACTTTATTATTATTATTATTATTATTATTATTATTGCTTTATTACTATTGTTTATTTATTATTTTATTATATCTATTATTATTGCTTTATAATTCATTTTTATCTGATTATTATGTATATGCCAAAGCCTTGTGATAGCTTATAGATTTAGTTTTCCGTCTTTATTTTCTTTGTAAATATTTGATTGCGTGGTTAGTAAATAGGGAGTGAAAACTAATTGAAAATTAATATAGACTTAGATAATTAATTAAATAAGATAAATATTTGAAATAAATCATTCACACACACGTAAGTCGATCTAAGATCTCTGTCTACACTTCCTAGGGTATTCCTCTTGGTTGCCTTATTAAATGGTCAAGTCCCTCGAATATAGGGGTGTTTAAGCAAAGTCTCTTCAAACGAAATCATCATTGTCCCTTTAAAGATTTTAAAAGATCAAGTCCCTTCGAGGTTGCCTACGGAATAATGATCTTGTCCCTTCGGTAAATATGATGATAGTCCCTACGAATTGCTAAAGACATCCCTACATGTTGCCTTCATTGACCATACGATGACCCTACACCTGTCCCTTAATAAAATCCAAAGTAATGACTACCTATTCTTTAATAATAGGGATAGTCTTACTCTTGAAGAAACATAAAAGAACTTGAATGACTTAGCTTAGGGTAGGTAACTCATAGTTCCTTGCTCACACTTTAAAACTACTTTTCACACATCACTTTTATTAAACATTTTTCAACTAAAAGACTTTGTATACATCCATACGAGGATCATTACAAAGTACTTACACTACGCCAAAAAGGATTTTTAACAGCGCATCTTAGACAGCGCTTTTAAAAGAAAGCGCTGTCTAATGTTAAACTAAAAATAAAACACGGAAAATGTTCTAAAAAAATAATGAAAGCGCTGTCTAAGGGGGGGTCTTAGACAGCGCTTTCTAAAAGCGCTGTCTAAGACCCCCCCTTAGACAGCGCTTTTAGAAAGCGCTTTTAAATATAGATTTTAGTCAGCGCTTTTGAGAAAGCGCTGTTTAAAGTATTTCAATTAAAAAAAAATTAAAACCAAAAGCGCTGTCTAAGGGGGGGGTTTAGAAAGCGCTTTTGGAAAGCGCTGTCTAAGGCATATCTTAGAAAGCGCTTTCCACAAAAGCGCTGTCTAAGGTCTTATTAAAATTAAAATTCAGACTTCTATTTTCGTTCTCTGTTCTTTCTGTTTTCCCTCCTGCGATTAAACTCCTCCTGCGAACCCTAACAGCGAACGAGAGAGTGTTTGAAGAATCGGTTTCAATACCAGAAAGTGTTTGAAGAATCGGTTTCAGAACATCATTTCTACTGCGGTATGTTCTTCATTTCTGCATTTTATCATTTGTGATTCAGTTCGTCATTTCCATTTTGTTCTACTGCGTTTTGTTCTAGCGTTTTCCATTTCTGCATTTTGTTCTACTGCGTATTGTTCTACTGCGTTTTCCATTTTGGCATTTTGTTCTACTGCGTTTTGTTCTAGGTTTTTCCATTTCTGCGTTTTGTTCTACTGTCAGTTCTGGTTATTTCCATTTTGCATGTATGAGAAGAGTGATATTCTATTATTGTTCTCTATAATTGGAGATATATCAAAGTAGAGAGTATTAATAATTCTGTTGGACTATCTCCACCATGAAGCCTATTTCAAGTACTCTGTTTCTCTTATATTGACTTATCTCCACCATAAATCAGTATAACTTGTCACATAAATCAGTATAACTTATACTAACAGAGCCATGATATGATTACAAGAAGCAACTTATTTATACTTGAAGATTGAATAGGTAGTTTTTTTTCTTTTTAACTGTGAAAGTGTTGTTCATCTCACTTTCATTCTAAAGGAACAAGATTTCTCCCATACTGAAATTATGGATGATATATATATATATATATATATATATATATATATATATATATATATATATATATATATATATATATATATATATTAAAGTAGTTCCTCATGGATGGTGGAAAGACTTCATTAATTTAGTTTTTCTTTGAATTGATGAAAAGATTCGAGTGAGATAATATGAGATGGAAAATAGTGATATTCTATTGTTTACTTTAGTTATTCAAAGATACTACCTTAGTTATGTATTTTCGTCTGGATTGATTGTTTACTTTAATAAGTAGGAAAACCATGGATAAAACATGGATCTGTGCCGATCGAATGACCAAAGAGTACGAGAGTGGGGTTGCGGAATTCGTTAAGTATGTTGTTCAACACGCTGAAAACCCCAGACGAATGCATTGTCCTTGCTTGCGTTGTTGTTATATTGGTAAGGTTGACGCACATGGATTGAAATCGCATTTGCTGAGGCATGGAATTGATCAAAGTTATCACTGTTGGATATTTCATGGTGAGAAAATTAACGGGAATGTTGAATCGAGTGGAAAAAGTAATACGACCTATGCTTCATACGACAAAGACACGGAAACATATGATTGTGATCGAGTTGAAGAGATTGTAGAAGCACTGGAAGAAGATCTTCATGATTGTCCTGAAATGTTTGAGAGGATGGTAAGCGATGCAGAGAAACCGTTGTACAAAGGTTGCACTAAATTCTCAAGACTTTCTGCGGTATTAAAGTTGTACAACTTAAAGGCGGGCAATGGATGGTCGGATAAAAGTTTCACAGAGTTGTTGGACCTTATGAGAGAAATGCTACCGGATGATAATGTTCTTCCTAATCGAACCTATGAGGCAAAAAAAATGTTGTGCTCTATTGGCATGAGCTATGATAAGATACATGCTTGTCCTAACGATTGCATTTTGTTTCGTAACGAATATGCAACGTTAACTGAGTGCCCTAAATGCGGTTTGTCTCGATATAAGAAAAGATTATCTCCCGCAAAAGTCTTATGGTATTTTCCGATAATTCCAAGATTTAGGCGCATGTTTCGTAGTGAAACCGATGCAAGACATCTTACTTGGCATGCAGATGAAAGAATTACTGATGGAAAGTATCGGCATCCGGCTGATTCACCACAGTGGTCGAAGATTGATAATGATTATCCTGAGTTTGGATCAGAAGCAAGAAACCTTCGATTGGCATTATCTACTGATGGAATGAACCCACATGGTCTTTAAAGTATTTCACATACCACATGGCCTATGATTCTTATGATTTATAACCTACCTCCGTGGCTATGTATGAAGCGTAAGTACATGATGTTATCTATGTTAATCTCTGGGCCTAAACAACCAGGTAATGACATAGACATATACTTGACACCTCTGATCGAAGATTTAAAGATTTTGTGGGAGAACGGTGTGGAGGTTTATGATGGATATAGGAAAGAAAGTTTCAATTTGAGGGCGATGTTGTTTGGCACAATTAATGATTTTCCAGCATACGGGAATCTATCTGGGTATAGCATTAAAGGTCAACGTGCGTCTCCTGTTTGTGAAGACGGAACCGATACGATTCGATTGGAACTTTGCCAGAAGAATGTGTTTCTCGGTCATCGTAGATTCTTACATTCTAAACATCACTACCGTGGGTGGAGAAAAGCATTCAATGGAGACACCGAACATCGTAGAGCTCCACCCGCATTGTCAGGTGAACAAGTTTTTGAAAAGGTGAAAGATGTGCGTACTGAGTTTGGCAAGCCTTTTGCACATAAGATTGTGAAAGGTGGGTGGAAGAAAAGGTCGATATTTTTTGAATTTCCATATTGGAAGTCTTTGTACGTGAGACATTTTCTCGATGTTATGCATATTGAAAAAAACGTATTTGAAAGTGTTATCGGTACATTACTCAATATAAAAGGCAAGTCTAAGGATGGCCTTAAAGCAAGGGAGGACATGTTAAAAATGGGAATGAGAACTGAATTAGCACCCGTGAAGAAAGGAAGACGAACATATCTACCACCTGCTGCTTTTACTTTATCTAGAAAGGAGAAAAAAAAATTGTGTAAGTCTCTGAGTGAAGTTAAGGTTCCAGAAGGATACTCATCTGATATCAGAAGACTTGTTTCTATGAAAGACCTCAAGTTGAAGAATTTGAAGACACATGATTGTCATGTTATAATGGAACATTTTCTACCGATCGGTATACGTTCTATTTTGCCAGAAAAAGTAAGAAGTTCCATAACTAAATTGTGTTTTTTCTTTAGGTCAATTTGTAGTAAGGTGATCGATCCCGAGATCTTACCAACACTACAAAAAGAGATTGTAATTACCTTGTGTGAGCTTGAAATGTATTTTCCTCCGTCTTTTTTTGACATAATGGTTCATTTAGTTGTTCATCTTGTGAAAGAGACACAGTTGTGTGGACCAGCTTATATGAGATGGATGTACCCTGCTGAACGGTATATGAAAATATTAAAAGGGTACGTGAAATCCCGAAGTCGACCAGAGGGTTGTATTGTTGAACGATACATTGTTGAAGAAGCTGTTGAGTTTTGTACTGAATATTTGTCTAACGTTCAATCGATTGGACTCCCCAGAGCTCAGATTTTCGACAAAATGGAAGGTAAAAAATTAATTGGGAATAAAATTGTGACAATATCAAGGGATGAACGGGATCAAGTTCATTTGTATGTTCTGCACAATAATAATGAGGTTGAGCCATATGTTGAAATGCACAAGGATGTACTCCGAAGGTTAAATCCGAACAGAAATGAAAATTGGATAGTTATAGAGCACAATCAAAGTTTCATACAATGGTTGAAGGATCATATTTATTTGAAGCGCTCTTCAGATCCTTCTTCGGTAACAGAAAGGTTGAGATGTTTGGCATATGGTCCAAGTTTGCATGTGTTTTCTCATAGCGCATATTCAATTAATGGATACACATTTTATACCAAAGAACAAGATGATAAGAGTACTATGCAAAATAGTGGTGTCACCGTGCTAGCTGAAGCAATGCATATATCAAGTATGAAGGACTTAAACCCCAAATATGCAAATTTGTCATATTTTGGAGTTATTGAGCACATTTGGGTGTTTGATTACGAGAAGTTTCAGATTCCCATCTTTGGTTGCAAGTGGGTGAATAGTAGTGGCATACGAATGGATAAGTCTGGATTTTTGCAAGTTGATCTTACTAGGGTGGGGTACAAAGATGAACCTTTTATTCTAGCATCTCAAGCTAAACAAGTGTTCTATGTGAATGACCCGAAGAGTACAAAATGGTCTATAGTGCTTTTCTCTAACAAAGTGACTGATGATAGCGGTGTCGATCAATGTGATATTGATGTTGAGAATGAGTCATGCATTAGACGGAATGAGTTGAATAGAAATGATGAAGTTGAGGATCTTATACCGGATGAGTCATATATAAGAAACGATCATAATGAGGGAATTTGGATCAATTCATCCGTACGCATTGCTAAGAAACAAGTGATTAATATTCCAACAAAGAAAAGAAAGAGATGTTAGTGACTTAGGTAAATTATCCATGGTTTCTTTATTTTATTATTTCAATTGTTTTGATTATAAGTTATATGTGATAATGCATGATTTCTTTATATTTTTGTTTTCAATTGCTTTGATTATAAGTTATATCTGATAATGCATGATTTCTTTATTTTTTTGTTTTCAATTGCTTTGATTATAAGTTATATTTGATATTTGATGGTTTCCTTGGTTTATTACAGGTTAGACATGGCTGATGACCAACATGAGGAAGTTCCTAAAAAAGTATCCGCGGAAGAAAAAATTCGAAGAGGCATCACAGTAATGAGAAGGGTGGTCCAAGGAAGATCTCGAGGCATCATACTAGATGTCTATTGGAGCACCCAGGGACAACTTATAGAACCTAATGGGCATACCTTAACTAGTTTTATCGGTGCACTAGTAAGGAATGAAATTCCCATTACATGTGATGATTGGAGAAACAAAGAGCTGAATGAGTCCAAAGAAAAAATTTGGAGTGAGATAAAGGTACAATCATTTGGCCCTTAATTATACGGTATCAATTATGTTTTTTCAATTACCGATACTAACTATCAATCTGTATGTTTTTCTTAGCGATGTTTTAACATCGAAGAAGAAAGAAGAGGTTTTTGTATGAAATTGGCTGGAAAGCTTCTAAGAGGGTTTCGAACATTTTTATCATCCAAGTTCCTTAGGGATGCGGATGGTAATTATGTGGATGCGGAGCTTCCTAAAAAATATGAAAGTTTGATATCGGCTGAAGAATGGGAAGCTTTCAAATCCAAAAGACAAGACCCGATTTTTCAAAGAATAAGTGCTACAAATCGGGAAAGAGCATCAAGTCCCGCATATCCGTACCGAAAAGGACGTGTCGGATATGGACGCTTAGAACAATCCATGGTAAGTATTTATAAATTGCGATAACAAATTTGTTCATCATATATTAGTTTTATCTGATCAAATTGTATGACTTAATGTGTAGCTGCAGAAGGAGGAAAGTTCAGAAACATCTCTTCCTGCACATGTTTTGTGGAAGGAAGCCCGTGTGGGCAAATCTGGAGTTCCTCAAGAAGAAGTTTTACACGTATACCAGAAATGTGTAAGTATAACATTTTTTCATTAATTGAATAACATTTTTATACACAAATATTTGACAAGTGTACGGTATTCATCTGATTTTTCAGGAGGAGCTATCTCAGTCTTTATCTCCCGATGATACTAGGAGCATACTTGGTCGGGCATTAGATGTCCCTGAGTATTCTGGTCGGGTGAGGGGTAAGGGATTTGGAGTCACTCCGACCTCCCTGAGTATTAAAAAAGGAAAGGCTCCTAGTAATCGGGAGCTTCATGCAAGAATGGAAGCCATGCAAGCTGAGCTTGATGCATTGAGGAGAGAAAGAGAGGCTAGCGCCTCAACAGTATACAGAGATGCTTCGGACAAAGACAGTATCAACTGTACCTTTCAGCCGAACATTCCAGAGGTAATTACATATAATTGTCTTAAATTGAACTATTTGCTTAAATTATGTATTTGACATATATACACATTAACGATTTCTTGTTATTATTGGTTTTAGGGCATTTCCCATTGTCAGCTGTATTTGTCGTCACCATACTATCGGATGGTTGGCAAGGGAAAAGTGCATAACGTTAGCGGAGTATTACTCCACACTAGAGAGCTCCCTGCTGGATGTTTGAAGGTATCAGTTGATATTGCAGTTGAGCCGAATGCAGCATTACCATATCCTAGCGATGATTCGGATGCAACAACGGTGCACGAAGCAGTAGGTTCGTTTGTTGCATGGCCGACAAAACTCATATGCGTAGGATATGAGGTATGATTAAAACTTATGTTAACTTCCTTGGTATATTCAAAGTTTAAAATTTATGCTTAAAATTTTACTTACATATTTTCCTATGTTAAATAGACTCCCACAAAATCCAAATCAAAAGATAGTGCGATTCCACGGCATACCGAGTCCACGGTTTCAAGAAAAGAGGTAATATACAATTATATGACATATATTCATGGAAGTTGTTACATTCTTAATTTGATCTAACTATTTATATGACATGTAGCTTCAAGAAAATGAGGATAGCAATGCCTCCGCACAACAAAAAAAGGAGGTTAGCAACGCCTCCGCACGGGTACAAAGTTCTGGTGCTAAGAAGACCGTAGCTAGGAAAAAACCTACCACCAAGTATAGGTCGTGCCTCAGGACATTTCTAGAGATGACCGATATACCGACCGGAGGTGTTCGGACTGTACATATGGAGGTAGGGATTTTCGGCTTTGATTACGAACAAATGATTGGTAATGAGGACTTCATGCAAGTTTTTGGTCGTGAAGAAATCGGCGTCAACGTTGTCAATACATATGTTAGGTAAATCCGGACTACTTTGTTTTATTAATTAAACAACTTATGTTAATGATGTTTTTATATTAGGTTTTTGTATGACAAATTGATGCGCCCCAATCGTTTGGACGTGTCATTCGGATTCTTAGCACCCGCGACCGTCAACTATGGTTTAATGTTAAGTAGACCGGATACCGTGACGGAGTACGTTCTTCGGATCCTCATGGACAATAAAGATGCGGAAAAGTTGTTTTTTATACCGTTTAATACCGGGTTAGCATTTCATTCTAAATTCATCTATTATAATTATTTTCCAAGTTACCATCTAACATTTGCCTAATCATTACAGTGGACATTGGTTGTTGCTCGCAATCAATCCTATCCGAGAAATTGTGTATTATCTTGACTCGTTAGGAAATGATTGGACAACATACCCGGATATGAAGGTCCTAATTGACACGTAAGTGAGAATGTTCAAAATTTTTCTTAGTTTATGTGAATTGTTCTAATTGCTTCATTTTTTTTTATTAGCGTCCTACAAGCTTTTCGGGCCCAATGAGTTATCCAAACCTCAAGGAGGGGCGCCAACTCCATTACATGGATTAAAGTGGCGGTATATTTTTAATTACCACGTTTTTTATTATATTAGTGATGACTACACTTGATAAAACTTAGGATTTATAATCCATATTTTTTTTTCATATGTAGTGTCCTCGTCAACGTAATCAAATAGATTGCGGGTATTTCATGTTGAGGTTTATGCGAGATACTCTCGTTTTGGGCCGATTAGATATTCCCACCGATGTATGTATTTCTAACTTATGAGTTATTTTTATATTTACACATATCTCATATAATTAAATAGTTGGAATTAATTCAAAATATGTTATATTATTATGTAGTACTTTGATGAATTCAAGTGTGCATCTTATACAAAGGATCAAGTGGACGAAATCAAAGAGGAGTGGTGTCAATTCATGATAGAGCTCAAAGTGTGTAATTAATGTGTACATTTGTAGTAGTATATGTAATGACTTATAAATGTAAACATAAATTTGTATATATTTTGATACATTTATGGCAAAATTGGTTTGAATTGGTTTGAATTGGTTAGCCAAAAATTGGTAAAAAAAAGGCCAAAATGGCATATATAAAATGTGATAATTGTCTGTCAAAATCTGGTTGAAAACAGGTAGAAATTCTGGTTTATAAACCTGGAAAAAATGTGGTTTCAAACAAATCCTTCAAAAAATTTCGTATACCTTAGACAGCGCTTTTGTAAAAAGCGCTGTCTAAGGGGGGGGATTAGAAAGCGCTTTAGGCAAAAGTGTTGTCTAAGGGGGGGGGGGGCTTAGACAGCGCTTTTTGAAAAGCGCTGTCTAAGGTATACCTAAAAAAATTAAAATAGGAGGGGCTTAGACAGCGCTTTTGGCCAAAGCGCTGTCTAAGGGGGGGGGGGGGGGGGGGCTTAGACAGCGCTTTTCAAAAGCGCTGTCTAAGGTGTACCTAAAAAATTTAAAATAAGAGGGTCTTATAAAGCGCTTTTGGCCAAAGCGCTGTCTAAGGGTGGGGGCTTAGACAGCGCTTTTAACATTTTAAAAAGCGTTGTCTAAACCTTTAGCAGCGGAGGTTTAGACAGCGCTTTAAAGCGCTGTCTAAGGCTAAAAAAAGCGCTGTCTAAGGTCTTCTTTGTTGTAGTGTTAGAAAATTTCTAATCACTCACTACACTTTTCAAAAACATTTAAGTGAGCTAAGTAACTAAGAGCCCATGGATAACCATGAATATAAAGGGTGTTAACACCTTCTCTTTATATAATCTACCCCCGAACTCTTTTCAAAATGGTCTTCCCTGTTCTTTTATGTCCTTTCCTTATGGATAAAATAAAAATCGGTGGCGACTCTTGCTATCCGCAACATGACTAAAAGTCAGTTCTCCCACAGTGTTACTAATAGAAATGTGTTAATTAAATTGATATTTTATTTAGAATTTGAAAATTATATTTAGTGGATGACTCACAAACTCAACCCAACCCAACTTACTGATGAACAAGTTGGTTTGGTTTGGATTTAGTCTTAAAAGTACGTGTTGAACATAAAATTAAACCTTGTACCCTACACTTGTCCCCTACCTCTATATAATTTCAAATATTCCAATTTTGCTCTTTCAATATTTATTTAATTATTTTTAACTTTTACTCAGATTAAAAAAATATTATTTTTTTTTATATTGGACGAGACGAATCAGAAGTACCATGGGTAGGTTTTCCGGTTAAGAAATTTCAAAATCGGAAGTAACACGCTTGTGTTATCCGGTTTAGGATTTTTTTAACCGGATGTAGCTCTCTTGGGTTTTCCGGTTCGTATATATATATATATATATATATATATATATATATATATATATATATATATATATATATATATATATATATATTAAATTTTTTAATTTTAATTTTTACAATATCATTAAATAAAAAATTAATTAGTAATAAATGTAGATTTTGTGATCATTAATTTAATTTAATTGTGTTAAAAAAATACTAATAAAGAGAGGAAGAAAAAAAACGTATAATATATTGACTTTCCTTGTTTATTATATATATATTTTTCCACATCGTCTTTTTAGTTCTAAAAGAGTTTTTTTTTAAATAGTAATAAAATATACTAAATGATAATTTTTAATAAGTTTCAAAAGAATATGAGTTGTTTTTATTTTGTTTTTATTTATTTTTATTTTATATTTATTTTCATATCTAGATTTATTTAATGTGTGCTTAAACTTATATTTTCTTTTACAAAATAAAAAAATCTAAAACAAAACTTTAATTTTCTTTTTAATCTAAAATTAAAAAATATACGAACCGAAAAAAAATTGAAAAAGTTAAAATTAAAAAATTATATATATATATATATATAAAAGTTATTTTGAAACTTATTAAAAATTATCATTTGGTATATTTCATTACTATTTAAAAAAAAAACTCTTTTAGAACTAAAAAGACGATATATATATATATATATATATATATATATATATATATATATATATATATATATATATATATATATATATATATATATATATATATATATATATATATATATATATATATATATATATATATATATATATATTAAACAAGGAAAGTCAATATACTATATGTTTTTTCTTCCTCTTTTTATTAGTATTTTTTTAACACAATTAAAATAAATTAATGATCACAAAATCTATATTTATTACTAATTAATTTTTTAGTTAATGATATTGTAAAAATTAAAATTAAAAAAAAATTATACGAACCGGAAAACCCAAGAGAGCTACATCCGGTTAAGACAATCCTAAACCGGATGACACAAGCGTGTTACTTCTGGTGAAGGATTTTCGTGAACCGAATAACTTATCTTGACTACTTCCGATTTTGAAATTTCTTAACTGGAAAACCTACCCATGGTACTTTCGGTTCGTCTCGTCCAATGTAAAAAAATAATATTTTTTTAATCTAACTTTGCAGTAAAAGTTAAAAATAATTAAATAAATATTGAAAGGGAAAAATTGGAATATTTGAAATTATGTAGGGTTAGGGGGACAAGTGTAGGGGTAGAAAGTTTAATTTTCTGTTGAACACTTAACCCAACCCAAAGAATATTGATTGGGTAGAGTATTTGACTTAATCAAATTAAACTTAACCCAACCCGCGAACACCCCTAATTATTCGGGAACCTAAATAACCCAAGACTTCAAACAAACTCCAATAACACAAACACATATTCAATATCCACCTTCACGCTTAATATGGGCCTAAGTCAAATCCCGAATTAGAGTCACTAACCCTGCTTTTATACCATGTTAACAAAATAAAAGAGGTTGTAGGATTTTCATAAAAGTCTGTAAAATAAGGATTATAATAGAGTTTAAATACTAGACAGTAGAAAAAAAAACTTAATTATTCTGACATAAAATATTGTATAACAATATGATAATAATATTATCTAAAATTAAAAAGAGAAGAGATTATAGAATTTATATTAAAATGATAAAATTATGTAAAATAAGGATTACAATGCAGTATCAATACTATATATTAAAAAATATAAACTACTATTGCTAATATATAATATTATCTAACATTTCCTCCTCAAACTCACGATGCATTAATTGAAAGTATCTAGAGTTTTTCAATTAAGAAATAAAGATATTTAATGTAAAGTAATGTCTTTTTTTTGTAAACAAATCAATAATCTCTAGAGAGAAATAGACGAACAATGAGTGATTATTCTATGTTGAAGATTGTGACAAGTGAAACGACAATCAATCTCAATATACTTGATATTGGTCTTAGGTCAGGACAACCAGGCCCATAATCCAGGATCTCAAAAATTTGGATAATAGACTATGTAAGTAGATATATTGTTGTGAATAGGATATCTTAGAAAACAAAGTATAATAGGTTTCTCAAGAAACCCACAAGGGTTAGGGTTTAGGATTACCAAAGATAATAACAAGGATTGATTATAAACTGCTAATCTTTCATTTCTCTTAAAATAAGATTACAAGTATACAAGAATAACAAATAACCTCTCTCACTTTTAAATTAGGGTTTTATCTTCCTATTTTCCCTTATT
This sequence comes from Lathyrus aphaca, assembly GCA_963966055.1. Taxonomy (NCBI): domain Eukaryota; kingdom Viridiplantae; phylum Streptophyta; class Magnoliopsida; order Fabales; family Fabaceae; genus Lathyrus; species Lathyrus aphaca. The sequence goes on along the minus strand of OZ014522.1, from coordinate 540,132,754 downwards.
GCCAAATATGAGATACTAGTATGCTATTTATAATAAAACTAACATACTAACCTAATGAGATTTTTAACAATTATCCATTACAAGCTAACTTAAGGTGCAAGCTAACTTAAACAATTGGATCCATAACACAAGGCCCAATTAAACAATAACATGTGAGTAGACTTCGACGACATGTTATTCGTACTAGGGTTTGTTCCAATATTCCACAAATCCCCACCATGGAACACACCCTATACCAACAAGAAACAAACTAGCTTTCTTCATGCAGCTTTATCAACTGCATACAGTGGAAAAACTTGCAACTGGGCAACGTCTTGGTGATCAAATAATCAACATTATGATCTGTCGAAACCTTTAAGACTTGCACTTCTCCACGCTCGATTACCCCTCTGACAAAATGCAGCCTCACATCAATGTGTCAGGTTCGCTCATGATACACTGAGTTCTTCGACAGGTGTATTGCACTTTGACTATCACATTTAACACTGATACTTCGACCTTGAAGTTTCAGCTCCTTTGGAAAACCTTCAAGCCATAATGCTTCCTATACAACTTCAGTTAGAGCGATATATTTCGCTTCAGTGGTTGATAAGGCAACAACCTTCTGAAGTGTTGCTTTCCAACTAATTATTGTGTCAAACATAGTGAAAACATATCCAGAAATAGATTTTCTAGAATCCATACAACCTGCATAATCAGAGTCGACATATCCTTCGATTGTTGCTTTACTATCTTCACCCAAGGCTCCACCATAAATTAGGACTCTATTCAGAGACCCATTTATGTACCTTAAAATCCACTTCAATGCTTGTCAGTGAGCCTTTCCAGGATTCGACATGTACCTGCTTACAAGACTTACTGGATATGCTATGTCGGGTCTAGTACAGACCATAACATACATCAAAGAACATACTATATTAGCATATGAAATTCTATTCATATAAGCTTTTTTGACATTAGTATTGGGACACTGATCTATACTTAACTTGAATTGAGGGTTTGTTGGAGTCACAACAGGTTTTGAATTCGACATACAAAACTTATCAAGAATCTTCTTCAAGTATGCCTCTTGAGATAAGCATAATCTCGATTGCTTTCTATCTCTCCAGATGTCAATCCCAAGAATCCTGGACGTAGCTCCCAGATCCTTCATATCGAACTCCTTATTGAGTTCAACCTTCACCTTCATTACATCTCCAATATTGTTGCTTGCTATTAGAATATCATCCACATAAAGCAACAAAATAACAAATGAATTACCAGGTCGAAATCTGAAGTAAACACAATGGTCGAACTGACTTCTGATGAAACTTATGCGTGCCATGAACTTGTCGAATCTCCTATTCCGTTGTCGAGAAGATTGTTCCAGCCCATATAAAGATCTCTTTAGTTTGTACACATATTTTTCTTTCCCCTCTTCGACATACCCTTCAGGTTGCCTCATCAGGATTGTTTCATCAAGATCACCATACAAGAACACAATCTTCACATTCATCTGTTCCAGTTCAAGGTCGAACTGTGCCACCGTGGCAAGCAACATCCGAATGGACATACACTTCACAATAGGAGAGAACACATCATTAAAGTCGACACCTTCTTTCTGAGTGAACCCCATTGCAACCAACCTTTCCTTGTATCTCTTCGACGTCACTCATTCGATTCATTCCTTAACTTTGAAAATCCATTTACAACTGACTAACTTGGCTCCAACAAGTTTCTTGACCAGTTCCCAAGTATTTTTTATCATGAAGAGATTTCATCTCATCACCCATCGCCTTCAGCCATTCAGTCTTATTTCGACTCCTCATAACTTCCTTATAGTATTTAGGTTATTCGTCTATAACCTCACTTGTAGAGATTAAGGCATAAGCTATAAGATCTGCATACCCAAGTCTCTGAGGTGGCTTGATGACTCTTCTCGACCTGTCTCTTGCCAGCTGGTAGTCATTATCAGTCTCCTCATTTCCAACAGCAGTTTCTGCTTCTTCTTCGACTTCATCTGGGTCATGCAATTCAACATCACTATGCTCCACCACAACAAGAATTTCTCCCTGTTCCAGCTCTTCGACAACGTCGTTAGTTTTCTTGAAAGCCATCTCAACTTCATTGAAAACTACATCTCGACTGGTGATACACCTCCTATGACCTAGCTCTAGGCACCATAGCCTATAAGCTTTGACTCCTTCAGGATATCCCATGAACATGCATTTTAGATCTATAGGTTCGACCTTGTCTTTCCTAATGTGAGCATAGGCTAAAAAACCAAATACTCCTAGTTTGTCGAGATCTGGTGGATGTACCGACCAAACTTCTTCACGTGTCTTCATATCTAATGCAGTCAAATGACATCTATTTATCAGATATGTTGCTGTCGAGGATTGTTCGATTGAATCACTCAGCTAGACCATTTTGCTGAGGAGTACCTGCTACAGTCTTATTCCTTGCAATCCTAGACTCGACACATTAACTATCAAAAGCTTCATTGCAGAATTCAAGACCATTATCAGTTCTCAACCTCTTGACCTTTCTACTAGTTTGAGTTTCAACCAGAACCTTCCAACTCTTGTATTTCTTAAAAGTTTCATCCTTCGTCTTCTGAATGAATACCCATAACTTTCTGGAATAGTCATCAACTATGGATAGAAAATATCTTGCACCTGAATGTGAAGGATTCCTTGCAGGCCCCCAAAGATCAGACTGAATGTAATCAAGGGATCCATGTGTTCTTTGTTTACCTTTGTTAAACTTCACCCTACAAGATTTACCAAATACACAAGGTTCACAAAACTCCAACTCCTCGACTTTATCACCACCTAGCAGGTTCTGTTTCCCCAGTTCAACCATGACTCTCTCGCTGACATGGCCCAATCTCATGTGCCATAATTTTGTCTTCGACAACAGTTTCGTGGATGCAACAAATTAGTGCATCAAATTGAGCATCAACATCAAGCATAAGTATATATAATCTTTCAACTTGACTAGCCAAACCAATCGTCTTGTGTGACTTTAAATCTCACAAAGTGAATTTGTTATCAGAAAAAATGAAACACATATTTAGGAGAATAACATAACTTATAGACTAACACAAGTTTTAATGAAAAATTAGGAGTATACAATACATTTTCAGGTAAAGTTATGGTGAAAAAGTTATATATGGATATGATAAAAGAATCATATGGGAGAAAACCATTTATAGGTATAATTTTATAAGGAACAAACATGATAATTAACACCTCATTTAATGATCAAGAAATCAGATTTTGTGTTAACTAAGCAAGATTTTGTTGATACATGAGATATAACTGAAGTCTCATTTAATTAATGATCAAAATGAGTGGATGTTGTGGAAATGTTGTTAGATCTATAAGTGGGGTTAAAAACTTTTGGTTGATGCAACAAAATTGTTTGTTGTAGCAAGCTAATCAACTGAGTATGTTGCTCTTGAGTAATATTGGATTGATTACTTTATGAACCTTCTTCTCCATTATTAACCTATTGATGTGCCTCGCCGCCATTAGAATTTGAGGCATTAGAAGAAACTTATTTCTTGCTAAAACGAGGAGGATAACCATGATTTTTGTAACATACGTCTATGGTGTGACCTAATTTACTACAATGAATGCAAAAATGTGTGTCTTTCTTGTAGATACTGGGACCATTATATACAATACCTTTACCGTGATCTTATGACTTTACTAAGTCATAAATATTGATGAAAGTATTAAATTCTTACGTATTAACACTATTTCCAGGCTTAGGAAACAATTACGTTGTTACTTTCATCTTGAATAACCATAAAATAAATCTTATTGATTGAAGGTAAAAGTTCCATTAATACAATTTGAGTTTTGATAGCAAATAAACTATCATTCAAACCTTTCATAACTTGAATGACTTGATCCTCAAGGAAAACTCTATGTGCAAAACGCATAGATTCACACATGCATTGATGAATGTAGGTACAAACTGGCATATTCCTGTGTGAATTGAGCTCCTCCCAAACTCCACGCATCTCAGTGAAGTAATTGAACACATATTTGGAACCTTGCTTGATATTATTGATCTCAACATGAAGATTTGAAACACAATTACAATAAGCTATGGAAAAAGCATTCCTTAAGATCAATGGCGTTTTCCAAGAACATGATAGTTTGAGCAATATGTCCAATAACATAATTTAGAATCAAAGAGTAAACCTAGAGCATTAATATACCTTGCCTTATGCACTTCAGAACAAGTACCATATTTTCTCCACTCAAGTACTAAAATGGATCCACCGATGAATGTGAGCTTGCACTTGGAGCCAAGAGCTTTGCATCGATCTAGACTATGAACTATAATTAAATGCATTCAATTAAGGCGTGAGATTCACAAAATTGGGACATTGGCCAGATGAACATAATAATCTGAATTAACATCACCATTAAAGGGACTAATTGGAGTAGGAATAATAGATGGTGGTATGATGAAGGATAAAAGAAAATGCACGATCAAATGCAGAGAAGAACAACATGCAAAAGATGTAATAATCAATGCAATAGAAACTCACAAAACTAAAGAGCCAAAATAGGCCCAAACAAAAGCAACAAAATTCCACCTATTCCACAAAACTGAAAACCTAAAAAGGAGAAATAGAAAAATAATAATCACCCAAAGAAGAAGAATATATATCTCATCCAAAAGAAACCACCATCGACAAAAAAACTATATCCAAGTGAACCATCAAGAACTCACACCCATAAGGCAAAAGACACCCACCACTTTATTTTGCTCAGACAAGGAGTAGGATTCTCAAGCGAAACAAATGAAGTACAAGAGTTTCCCGCATGCCTACTAAGAAATCATTTCCATGCTATGAATATGCTCATACCTTCCACATTCTTCACAGTGGTAAAGGAAGAAGAAAAAATTATTGTTCAAGAATTTCCAAATTGATCAAATCACAGAATGTTAAATCATGACCAAATCACCCGTCACCCGCCAGCCTGACCCTACCACCTAACAATCAAATAATCCGGAAAATATAACTAATATTTCTAGGAAGAACAAAGCTTCACCCCAACCATCTAACAATCCCATATGAAACAACAAGTCACAAACAAATGAGGACCGACTATGGCCTTCAGTCACACAACAAATAAAGAACGCTCTCAAGATCTACCATCACCCTACATTTAAATATAATAACTATAATATGAGCTTTCTCTTAGAATAATTGTTAGGTGAAAACAACTACTATAAAATGGGCTCAACTATATCCAAGATAAGAGAAAAAAATTCAATTCTCCAAATTGGTTGTAAGAGCACTACATATGTCACTCTGAAAGAGACAAAAGTAAGTTAAAACGATTGAAAAACACCATCGTCAAAGTGGCATCAGATCCACTTATCACCTACCACCTATCAGGAGTAAAGAATAAAATCACATTCTGAATGATTAAAAGAAGATCACGAACCATCACCTCTCGATATAATGCAATTATGTGCTATATATAGAATATATTGAATGATCACCATAACAAGCCTAACATACTATGAAGCACGTACACCTCTAGGAATAGGTGTGTCGCGGTGTTCGACACGCGTCCGACACGTGTCAGTGTTCAACACTTGTAAGACATTCATACGACACGTGTCAGAAAGGTCAAAGAAGTGTCAAAAAAGTCAAACAAATGTTCATTAAAATATGGTTTTTTCTTTGTTTCGACACTCTTTGAAACAATTATTGACACTCATATGACATTCATTACACATATGTCAAACAATTCAAACAAGTGTTTCAAACAAAATTTTATTTTCTTCTCTGCTTCAACACACATTTGTACATATTTTGGACAAATCTCACACAAATTTAAAATGCTTAAACATCTATTTAAGCAATGCTTAATTTTGATTAGAATATTTTCAACTTTTTAAATCATAGATAGATAAATAAAACTGAAATACTCTCTTATATATAGTGGTGTCGGTATCCTATGTTTTGACATTATCGATGTCGGAGTGTCCATATCGTATTCCAGGATCCGTGTCGGAATCCATGCATTATAGCTAACATACTCCATGTAATTGTTACTTACACAGCAAGTAACCATAATGTAACTAACTAGAAACAAAATTGTAACTAATTAATACAAGGCTTACTAATTAATTGATTGATCATTAGAACTATCTTCTCTATTGTATAATGTATAATAGACTAAACTATATTTTTAGTAGACGAGATCATATTTTCTTCTCATACTCTCAATAATGAATATAGAGAGAAAAGCTTACGAAACAGGTTAACAATAAAGATAAACTAAAAAACAAACAAGTCAAGTCGGTAGGTGCATTTATTAAAAATTAAGGTTTAGGAATTGTAAATAGAAATTCGCAGGAATCTGGACACAGAGAAGGTTTTGTTCTTCTTCATAACGAAGAAAAATAGGTCTGCAAATTCAGGACTCAGTGCCTTTGAATTTGATAGATTAGATTAAGATTCTTGTGTTCAATTTTCAATATGTATAAAAAAATGGAGTACTGTAATGCAATTGATAAGGGTTTTGGTTTGCTTGTCTCTTTCGATGGCTTTTAATACATTACCAAGTCAGGCCTCCACGTGCTCCTGGAAAGTCTCACACACCCACTTCCCTGTTCCACTACCCTACACATCTCTATCACTTTCTCTATCTATTTTCAACGTTGCTTGTACTAATTACGTAACTTAACATTTATTCACAATTGCATATAATTTATTATTTTAACAAAATATAATATATTCTATTTATTTTTCAGAATCAGTATTTTAACAAAAATATACTATAACAAAAAAGTATCGTATTATAAACGATGATGAATGTAATATTTATTTTAATAATATGGAAATTCTAAGAAAATGATAAATCGAATTTGTTTTTAAGAAAATCTGAGATTTAATCATAGTATGAAGATCACCCCACCAAATAAAATTTGGATATAACCTGAAAGATACACATTATTATGTATGACATTTTAAAATTCATATTATTATTTCATATTTGACCATTTTAGTTGAACCAATTTTGAAGATTGTTTGTTTATAGTAAAAAACTCTAGTCCAATGTCATATCCATAAAAAAAATCCATTGTTTTCATTCTATCCATTTATACACTAAAATATTTATTGGTATATTAGCTGATAAATTTTTTTATAGATGTTATTCTTTAACATGAGCTTATTTGCATTGCTATTTCTTTTTAAATGATAAAATTAGTATTTAATTACATTTTTAATCTATCTATTTTATCTTATTCAAATGATGAGCTCTTATTTTTCTAAAAAATTAACTGATTTAATTACTTCTTATCTTTATTGTATTAAAAATAATAGAGGTGACAATTGAATTCATTAAAACAAAATCTATCCACTATGTAATAAAGTAAATTAATGGATTAAATTAAATCAATCAATTTATATGTATAGATTAATCAAATATATTTTAATGATCAAATAGATTATTTTTATATTTATTATATTTATTTAAAAAATACTAAAAAAAGTTGAATTATTTTTTCTAAATATATAAAAAATCGATTTTTTTTCTAAAATTAATTTTTTTACATAATACAAAAATCGTCTTTTTCCAAAAAAAAAATGTTTTTTTTGAAAATACAAAAAAATCAATTTTATTTCCAAAAATACAAAAGATTGATTTTTCCCAAAAATAAAAAAAAATTAATTTTTTTTCAGAAGTAAAAAAAGATTTTTATAAAAAATATTAAAAAATAATTTTTTCGAAAATACAAAAAAACTGATTTATTTCCGAAAATAAATAACATTTTTTTTTCAAAATTACTAAAACATTGATTTTTTCCAAAAAAAAAATGATACATGTTTTTCCGAATATAAAAAATCGATTTTTTCGAAAAAATAAAATTAGCTCATTTTCAAAAATAAAAAATTAATTATTTTGAAAATATAAAAAAAAAACAAATTTTAAAGAAAAATAATTTTTTTGGATAGATGAATATCAATAAATTAAAAATATGTTAATGAATATGAATTTGATGAATTTTATCCTTAGATATATTTGATTGTTTTAATCCATTGATTAACAATCCATATCCATTCAATCCAATTCATCCATGTCACCCTTAGATATTATTATTTTTTAATTTATATTCTCTTTAATATATAATATTTTTAATAAAAATATCTATATAATGATTCAACATAATTGTCACCTTATTTAAAATAGACATATCATCCATTTAAAATAGGAAAATAAATTTCTGAATTATGAAAGATCCAAAACTTTTATTAAATTAAAGCAAAATTATTTAAAAATTAATTAAAATTAAAATTAATCTATAAGTTTTAATGATTTTACCAATAAAAATCTTTATTTAAGAAAAACAATTAATTATGCTATCCTAAGATCAAAACATTAAGAATTATTTTATTATTTATAAGAATAGTACATATAATTAAAAATTAATTTATGTGTATATTTTAATTAGTTATTTTGGCTTTCCATCCTTTCAATCTTTCCTCAATTACACCATCTGACCATATGTTCCCTCCCCAACTTGTTTTCTTCTTAACCCATCAAATCTGCGCCTCTCTCTCTCTCTCTCTCTCTCTCTCTCTCTCTCTCTCTCACTACCTTTTCACTCTCAAAATCCATATCCCATTTTACATACACACCAAACATAACCTCTCTCTACTCAAACAAAACCCAAAGTACACAACACAATCCATTACATAAACTACACTGCATGATTCACATTCACATGGAAGCCATCAAGTTAGGAGTTGGTAATGGCAAAGTTAACATTGCTGCTGAAGATGACTCCATTGATGGAATGCAATGCATCGATCATCCTTACAGAAACAACCCTGGTGGGATCTGTGCTTTTTGTCTTCAAGAAAAACTTGGTAAACTTGTTTCTTCTTCTTTTCCTCTTCCTATTCATGCTTCTTCTTCCTCTTCTTCTTCTCCTTCTTTCAGATCCAATGTTGCTCCTTCTTCTTCTTCCACTTCCACTACTCGTCATTGTGCTTCTTCTTCTTCCTCCGTTATTAACACCGTTTCAACAACTGCCGTTGCTTCATCTTCTTCTTTGTCTCTCTCTGTCTGTCCTAAAAATAATGAGAATAATGGTAAACAGTTTCACCATGAATATTATTCTAGAAAAACTCGTATCCCTTTTCTCTTAGCCAAGAGAAAGAAGAAGAAAAACACTGTAAACAATGTTTCTGGTTCTGCTACATCTAATAATATTATTCTCAAACGTAGCAAATCAACTGCTACACCAAGAAGAGGTTGTAGTAACTCTTTGGTTGATGGAGATGATGAATATTTTAGTCCTAGAAAAAGAAATGGGTTTTGGTCATTTCTCTATCCTTCTTCAAAATCTTCTGCTAAGAATCTGAACTCAAAGAGTTTTAGAGATGGAAACAACAATGCTGATACTACTACTACTGCAGCAAAACTAAAGGAAAAGTGTTGTTCAGGTTCTTCTTTAGGAAGAAAGAACGACATTGTTATTGTCGAAGAAGACGAAGAAAACAGTCCTAACAGAAACAACAACAACAACAACAACAACACAGGTTCTTCTATTGAGCGCAAAGTTTCAAGATCTAGATCTGTTGGATGTGGTAGCAGAAGCTTTTCCGGTGATTTCTTTGAAAGAATCTCAACTGGGTTTGGAGATTGTACTCTCAGAAGAGTTGAATCACAACGTGAAGGTAAATCAAAGGTAGTTTCTGGTTCTGGTTCTAGTTCAACTGGTATTGCTTCTGTGAACCCTAACGGTGACCACCATCACCACCATTGCATGAAAGAGAGAGTGCTTCGACGTTGTGGAGGTATATTCAGTGGATTCATGATGACTTCATCTTCATCATCGAACTCATCAAACTCATCTTACTGGGTTTCTTCAAATTCTGCTGATGAAACTGTCAACAGTGGTGGAAAACAAAGTTCTGTGTCGATTTCTCAGAATAATAACCGTGGTGGCAAGAGTTGGAGTTGGGCTTTTGCTAGTCCAATGAGAGCTTTTAGCAGCAAAAGTTCATCTAAAGAGAATCATCATAATAAAAGAGATATCATTAGAGATGCTAATGATAAGATTAATGCTACTCCAAATTTATCTGCTATGCCATCTTTACTTGCTGCAAGAGGTTGATGATAAGAGGTTTTACATTTTCTTTATACACATTAATTAGTACTAGTACTTGATTATTGTTAATATTGAAGTTTACTTATGTGTTAATGGTTATGATTATGAAGTTGTGAAGGTTTATGAGAAGACAAGAATGGCATAATGGTGGTACTTTTTTTACTTTGAGAAGAGGGAAGGGTCGAAGAAAATCTCGATGCAATCACGTGGCTTGTCTTAATTACTATGACATTGGTTCTAGTATTTTTTTGTAGCTACCTTATTGTAATGCGAAAGAGATGTAATTTTAATATTCACTATTAAGAAAGAATTCACATGCATACACATGTTGGAGGGGTGTAAGAGACACAATAGGGAGTAGTAGTAGTAATAGTAATAGTAGTACCTATATAGAATCACTTTTGGATATTTATTTATGTGTATCATCATGTATGTATGAATATGATTGAGTTTATATGCAATTTAATAAGATGGTGTTGATGATTATTAATGTTTTGTTGTTGGTTAGTTTATGAACTATATTTGTAAGGTTTGTGCAAAGATGTAATGTGTTGTTTTAATAAGTCAAATATAGGAATATGGTGGTGGTCCATTGAATGAGTAGATCAAGTATATATATAGAGTGAGGCATTTATTCATGGTTCTTGTTTGCACCTAATCACGGTACTTGTAATTGTTATGGCAATCTTTCCAGTCTCTTCCATTCCATGTGCACAGCTGGAGAGAAAAGTCATTGAGTCTCATAAATTCATCACATCACCGCGGGTTGGAAGTTGTATACTTGCTCTCTGACAACAAAGAGCAAGTATCGAACTTCCAATCCAGAGCAAGTATAATATATATTGCTTACAAAATAAAATATGGAAATATTGGAAACATGTTGCACTAGAGAGCTACCCCAGCACCATATTCAATTCAAAATATGATATAAAAGGGAAATTTGGTCGGGAAAAAAATTATGCATGCTCCTCACAAAAGCCAAAAGAAAGAGCATGAGGGGAAGATGGAAAATGAGAGTTTGGTGGAGGAAACAACAAAGGAAGTGAGACACAAAATAAAAGCATACCATACCATGTGGGCTGTTGTTTGTAGTGTCCGTGAAACACTTGAGAATATAGTATGTAAATTACTTTCAAATAATTCCCTATTTTCAATGTTTGATCCAAAAGATTTAATGTTTTTAAAAATAGCCAAAATTAATTAATAAAGAAGAATTTAATTACACCATCCAAAAAAAGAAGAAAAAAAAATAAAAGTAAGAGATATTCGATTAAAGTATTTGTATTATTTAAAGTTTTAAATTTGCTAAAATTTTCAATTACCTCCTCCATCTATACTCTAAGAGTTGTTGTGAAGTCATACCAACTTAAAATTATAACGAATACACTCCAATTTTCATTTCAATCTAATCTAAAGCAAGATTTACACATGTAGTTGGTCTTTGTTATTTTTATATAAATATTAATGGTGTTCCTATGAGAATTTATCATGAAGTTTTCGTAAATCATGATAAAGATGAATGAAAAGAGAGAAAAGAAATAGATGGAAGTAACATCTCATTATTCATTGATCAAGTTAGTTCTAATAAGTGATTATATAGAAGTTTAGAATCTAACAACCTTTAACTAACTGTAATAATATGCAATTTCAACACTCTCCCTCAAGCTTAGTATGATACAAAACAAGCATGTAATAATATACGGTTTCAACACTCTCCCTCAAGCTTAGTATGATACAAAACAAGCATGTTAAACTTGAAAATGGAGTAATTGAAACTTTTGGATGACAGTGACTTTGTGAAGAAGTCTGCAGTTGGGTTTGGGATTTGATAGGTAGAAATTTGAATACTCCTTGCAGTAACTTTTCTCTCACGAAATGATAATCAATCTCCAAATGCTTCGTATGCTCATGAAAAACCGGATTAGCTTCAATATGAATTGCACTTTGGTTATCACGATATAATACAAATGACTTGTTACACTAGACTCCTAAATCCTATAACAAATGAAGAATCCATTGAAGTCCCCAACTTGCAAAAGATATTGTCTGATATTAAGCTTCAGAAGAGTGACAAGAAACAATTTGTTATTTCTTGGCTCTCCAAGAAATCAAGGAATAATCAATTAAGAAACAATAGCCTGGAGTAGATCTCTTAGTATCCAAACATCCAGCCCAATCAACATCTGTAAATCCAAGAAGTTGAAGATTTGAATCTCTTTTGAACAATAACCTTCTCCCAAGTGAACCTTCAAGTATCTCACAACTCTGCAAGTTGTGTCATAATGTGTAATGGTTGGTGATACAAGGAATGTCAGTTCGAGTGGTTATGAGATAGAGTAATTTCCCAACCAATCTTCTATAATTGAGTATGTCTTTAAAAGGTGCACTTGAGTCTTAATGTAATTTGATAGATGAATCAATAGGAGTTTTGGAAGGCTTGGAACTAAGAAGGCACGTGTCTTTTAAAAGATACAAACAATACTTTATTTGGCATATACTAATTCCAACTTTAGAATGTGCAACCTCTATGCCTAGAAAATATTTCAGCTTTTCAAGATCTTTGATTTTAAATTTAGTGTCAAGTGTGACTTTCACCCTATTAATTTCATCCATAGAATTGCCAACTAGGATGATATCATCCACATATATTAACAATGTAACGTCCCTTATTCGATTAATTAATTTTATTAAATTATTTAGAGTTTTATTTGATTAATTGATGTTGTTAATTATTTATTGCGTGGTTGTGGAGGTAAGTATCCTTGAGATAGAGGTATAGAGAGAGTAAGAGCTTAACATAGTTGTTTAGAATTAATTAGAATTTTAGTTAATTATTAGAATAATATGAATTAAGAAAATTAAGGGTTAATGAGGTGATTGAGAAATGTATAGAAAACTCTAATATATATTTGAAGTAAGACAATTTTGAGAGTTTTTACGTAAAAACAAAATTTTATGGTGAGAAGAGGCAAATGTTAGGGCTAAAAGAAGACTCATTTGTTAGAGTTTGAAGTTGAATTTTGCTGAAAAATCCAAGGTAAGGGGGAGAAAGGGCTATAAATTAAGTGTATTGCATGATGGGGTAAAGAAGAGAGGTCCTAATTCTCATTAGGGTTCCATGTTTTTATTCTATGAATTGTTGTTGTGTTAGCAATTTGGAAATTGATTATTTGTTGGGTTTATGCATATGATTTCGTGACTGAAATTATACTTGAATCATCATGATTATATATGTATAAATTTCTACCATTGATGAATGTGAGAGTGATTATTTTGATGCATTATTGGTAGTGTTTAATTGATGAAATTAATTATAATTGACAAAAGTATGATGATATTACAATAGGAATTCGATCTATAATGTTAGAAATTCAAAATAAACTGTTTGAGTATCTTAAGGCACGTTTGGATGAGATTTTGGAAGGGATTTAGATGCCAAAAACTGAGTATTTTCGTCATGGGTTACATAATAATTGATTACCACTTAATGGTAATCGATTACTAGCTTTAAAATTAAGTGTTTTGGTATTTTTGAGTTGATAATCGATTACCACGTATTGGTAATCGATTACCTCAGGGTGGTTGGGAATTATTTTTAAGGTAAAACTAAAATTGTCGTAACTTGAGATCCACGATTCCTTTTAAGATGCAGTTCGAAGTGTTGAAAGATAACGAAAATTACTTTCAAATGGTAATGTTTTCAGAGGATGAATGCACTATGCCAAAAATGACTTTTAATAGACATCGCTTTATTACAAAAGCGCTGCTATAAGTTAAATAAAAAATAAAACACAAAAACTGTTCACGAAAAATAGTAAAAGCGCTGCTAAAAGTCCTACCTTAGACATCACTTTTGGAAAAACGTTGTCTAAGGTAGACATTAGCCAGCGCTTTTTGAAAGCGCTTTTAAAGGAATATATTAGACATCACTTTTCTCAAAAGCGCTGTCTGGTCTTATAAATTAAAAAAAATAAACTCAAAAGCGCTGTCTAAGGTTGACCTTAGCCAGCGCTTTTAGAAAACGCTTTTAAAGGGTTATCTTAGCCAGCGCTTTTCTCAAAAGCACTGTCTAAGGTCTAATTAAATTAAAATATTAGAATAGTCAGTATTGTGTTTTCATATTATTTTCTCTTTCTCCATGCGAACGATACATACCTAACGAACGAAACATATTGTCCACCGTCCTCCACCGTCGTTCTGAAACCCTATTGCCGTCGTTCAGAGTTCATTGTTCAAGCTTCCTTCTGATACATTGTTCTTTCGTTCTTGCATTGTCGTTCAGTGTCGTCGTTCAAGCTATCAAGCTATTTCGTTTTTGCAGTTCGGTGCCGCCATTCGAAACCCCCATTGCCGTCGTCCAAGGTACGTCGTTGTTGTGAAGAATAAGGTTTTGTTGCTTTAAATTGTTGTTGTAGTGAAAATAGGATTTTGTGAAGATTAGGGCAATGTATTTCTGTTCACGAAAAATCAGGTCTCTGTTATATTGTTGTTGCTTTACATTGTTGTTGCTTTACATTGTTGTTGCTTTCAGTTATACTTTTTGGCTTTTGATTATTATGAATGAACGCTTGGTTTAGTTTTGATTATGTAAGAGATTTTGTTTTTTCTCTATTATGAACTGATATGCAGGGATTATTATATGTATCTTTGATCTATCTCCTTTTTACATTTTGAAATTTTGGTTAATTTTGTTGTGAATTTTTATAGGTGTTTGAACATGTTAAATGAGTATTAAAATAAAGCTTAATAAGCTAATCTTATTCCTTATTCACAACATAAAAATGAATTTTGGTTTGTCTAGAATATGTAATTCTGATTCTGATTTTTCTTTTGAAATTTCGCAAAAAATTATAGTAGTTGTGAAGTTGAAGTTTTATATAATTATAATTTGGCATTCCCCTTAGGTTCTAGTTTATAGTAGAGTCATGAGAAAATGAAAACTAATACTCTTATTATCTTTGACTTATCTTTTATTTAGTGCAAATCAAAAGCCAAATAAAGACTATTAGAAACAAGAGCTTCTGCCATTATGATTAATTATAAATATCTATTAGTTAATCAATTTGAATTATTGGTAGCTGATGTTGTTTTAAAGTTGATATTGATTGCTTTCAATTGTGATTGTTCTTTTAAGATTGTTGTTTGAGGAGAATTTTTTGTGAACCAAGTGCTACTACTAGAAAGGTATTTTATTCTTTCACTCAAATCTTCATATGGTATTTTATTTTGTTTACCTTAACAAGTAGGAAAACTATGGATAAAAAATGGATGTCTGCTGATCGATTGACCAAAGAGTACGAGAATGGGGTTGTGGAATTCATTAAATTTGCAGTTCAACATATTGAAGACCCCAGTCGAATGAAATGTCCTTGCTTGGGTTGTTGTTATGTGGGTAAAGTTGACACAGATGGATTGAAATCGCATTTACTGAGGCATGAAATTGATCGAAGTTATAAGTGTTGGATATTTCATGGTGAGAAAATTAACGAGAATGTTTAACCGAGGAGGAAAAGTAATACGACCTATGCTTCAGACGACAAAGACACGGAAAGATACGATTGTGATCGAGTAGAAGAGATTGCAGAAGCACTTGAAGAAGATCTTCATGATTGTCCCGAAATGTTTGAGAGGTTGGTAAGTGATGCAGAAAACCGTTGTATAAAGGTTGCACTAATTTCACAAGACTGTCTGCGGTATTAAAATTGTACAACTTAAAGGTGAGCAATGGATGGTCGGACAAAAGTTTCACAGAGTTGTTGGCCCTTATGAGAGAAATGCTACCAGAGGATAATGTTCTTCCTAATCGAACCTATGAGCCAAAAAAATGTTGTGCTCTATTGGCATGAGCTATGATAAGATAAGATACATGATTATCCAAACGATTACGTTTTGTTTCGAAACGAATATGCATCGTTAACTGAGTGCCCTAAATGCGGTTTATCTTGATATAAGAAAAAAATGTCTCCAACAAAAGTCTTATGGTATTTTCCTATAATTTCGAGATTTAGACGCATGTTTCGTAGTGAAACCGATGCAAGACACCTGACTTGGCTTGCATATGAAAGAATGATTGATGGAAAGTATCGACATCTGGCTGATTCACCATAGTGGTTGAAAATTGATAATGATTATCCTGACTTTAGAGAAGAAGCAAGAAACCTTCGCTTGGCATTATCTACTGATGGAATAAACCCACATGGTCTTCAAAGTATCTCACATACCACATGGCCTATGATTCTTATGATTTATAACCTACCTCCATGGCTATGTATGAAGTGTAAGTACATGATGTTATCTATGTTAATATATGGTCCTAAACAACCAGGGAATGACATAGACGTATACTTGAAACCTTTGATCAAAGATTTAAAGATTTTGTGGGAGAACAGTGTGGAGGTTTATGATGGATATAGGAAAGAAAGTTTCAATTTGAGGGCGATGTTGTTTGGCACAATTAATGATTTTCCAGCATACGAGAATCTATCTTGGTATAACATTAAAGGTCAACGTGTGTGTCCTGTTTGTGAAGATAGAACCGATACGATGCGATTGGAACTTTGTCAGAAGAATGTATTTCTCGGTCATCATAGATTCTTAAATTCTAAACATCACTACCGTGGGTGGAGAAAAGCATTCAATGGAGACACCGAACTGCGTAACGCTCCACCTGCATTGTCAGGTGACCAACTTTTTGAAAAGGTAAAAGATGTGCGTATTGAGTTTGGCAAGCCTTTTGCACATAAGGTTATCAAAGGTGGGTGGAAGAAGAGGTCAATATTTTTTGAATTTCCATATTGGAAGTCTTTGTACGTGAGACATTTTCTCGATGTTATGCATATTGAAAAAAATGTATTTGAAAGTGTTATTGGTACGTTACTCAATATAAAAGGAAAGTCTAAGGATGACTTTAAAGCAAGGGAGGACATGTTAAAAATGAGAATAAGAACTGAATTAGCACCTGTGAAGAATGGAAGACGAACATATCTACCACCTGCTACTTTTACTTTATCTAGAAAGGAGAAAAAAAATATTGTGTAATTTTCTGAGTGAAGTTAAATTCCAGAAGGATACTCTTCAGATATTAGAAGACTTGTGTCTATGAAATACCTCAAGTTGTAGAGTTTAAAGACACATGATTTCCATGTTATAATGGAACATTTTCTACCAATAGGTATATGTTCTATTTTGCCGGAAAATGTAAGAAGCGCCATAACTAAATTGTATTTTTTCTTTAGGTCAATTTGTAATAAGGTGATCGATCTCGAGATCTTACCAACACTACAAAAAGAGATAGTTATTACCTTGTGTGAGCTTGAAATGTATTTTCCTCCCTCTTTTTTTGACATAATGGTACATCTAGTTGTTCATCTTGTGAAAGAGACATAGTTGTGTGAACCAGCTTATATGAGATAGATGTACCCTACTGAACGATATATGAAAATATTAAAAGGGTACGTGAAAAATCGAAGTCGACCAGAGGGTTATATTGTTGAACGATACATTGTTGAAGAAACAGTTGAGTTTTGTACTGAATATTTGTCCAATGTTCAATCGATTGGACTCCCCAAAGCTCATATTTTCGGAAAAAAGGAAGGTAAAAAATTAATTGGAAATAAAATTGTGACAATATCAAGGGATGAACAGGATCAAGTGCATTTGTATGTTCTGCACAATGATAATGAGGTTGAGACATATGTTGAAATGCATAAGGATGTACTTCGAATGTTAAATCAGAACAGAAATGAAAATTGGATAGTACGAGAGCACAATAAAAGTTTTATACAATAGTTAAAGGATCCTATTTATTTGAAGCGCTCTTCAGATCCTGCTTCAGTAACAGAAAGGTTGAGATGTTTGACATATGGTCCAAGTTTGCATGTGTTTTCTCATAGCGCATACACAATTAATGGATACACATTTTATACCAAAAAACAAGATGATAAAAGTACTTTGCAAAATAATGGTGTCACCGTGCTAGCTGAAGCAATGCATATATCAAGTATGAAGGACTTAAACCCCAAATATGAAAATTTGTCTTATTTTGGAATTATTGAGCACACTTGGGTGTTTGATTACGAGAAGTTTCAGATTCCTATCTTTGGTTGCAAGTGGGTAAATAATAGTGGCATACGAATGAATAAATCTGGATTTTTGCAAGTGGATCTTAATAGGGTGGGGTACAAAGATGAACCTTTTATTCTAGCATCTCAAGCTAAACAAGTATTCTATGTCACTGACCCGACGAGTACGAAATGGTCTATAGTGCTTTTATCTAACAAAGTGGTTGATGATAGCAGTGTAGATCAATGTGATATTGATGTTGAGAACGAGTCATGCATTAGATGAGATGAGTTGAATAGAAATGATCAAGATGAAGATCTTATAGCGGATGAGTCATATATCAGAAATGATCATAACGAGGGAATTTGGATCAATTCATCCGTTTGTATTGCTAAGAAACAAGTAATTCATATTCCAACCAAGAAAAGAAAGAAATGTTAGTGAAAGAGGTAATATAATAAAATGTTATATATTATGTCATTTTCAATAAATTTATATGCTCTTCTTTATTTTTCATTTTATATATATCACTTGGTATCATAATTTATATCTTATACAAGTACTTTTATTATAATTTATATTTGATATCCTTGGTTTCTTTATTACATGTTAGATATGGCTACTAATGAGGATCACCCATATGATGATGATTTATACATGATGAAGGTAAAAAGGTATCTACAGAAGAGGACATTAAAAGAGGCATAACAGTGATGAAGAAAGTGATCTGTGCTAGAGATCGAGGCATCATTTTAGATGTGCATTGGAGCCCACAAGGCCAACTTATTGAGCCTAACGGATATACCTTGACAAGTTTCATTGGTGCACTTGTAAGGAATGAGATTCCAATTACTTGTGATGATTGGAGAAATAAACAGTTGAATGAAGCTAAATAAATTTTTTGGGCTGAGATAAAAGTACCACAATTATGTCTTTAATTATGCGAATTAATTATGTCTTTTAAATTACTTGTACTAACGCACAATGTGTATGTTTTTCTTAGAGGTGTTTCAACATCGATGATGATAGAAGAGCTTTTTGTCTCAAATTGGCCGGAAAGCTACTAAGAGGGTTTAGAACATTTTTATCATCCAAGTTTCTTAGGGGTGCAAATGGTAATTTTGTTGATGCAGAGCTTCCATCTAAATATGGAAGTTTGATTTCACAAAAAGAATGGGACATGCTTAAATCCAAACGAAAAACCCCAGAATTTAAAAGTATAAGTGAAACAAATTGGGAAAAAGCATCAAGTCCCGCGTATCCATACAGAAAAGGACGTGTTGGATATAGACGCTTAGAACAATCTATGGTAAGTATCTATAAATTGCAATGATATACTTGTTCATCATGAGTCATATTTGATCATATTATTTGGCTTAATGTGTAGTTACAAAAGGAGAATAGTTCAGAAACATCTCTTCCTGCACATGTTTGTTGGAAGGAAGCCCGTGTGGGCAAGTCTGGAGTTGCTAAAGAAGATGTTCTACAAGTATTTGAGAAATGTGTAAGAATAACATTATTTATTTAATTAAATCAAAACTTTATTAACAAATATTTGACAAATATTTGATATTCATCTGATTTTCAAGAGGCATTATCTTAGTCTTTATCTCCAGATGATTCTAGGAGCATACTTAGTCGGGCATTAGATGTCCGTGAGTATTCTGGTCGGGTGAGGGGTAAGGGATTTGGGATAACTCCGACCTCCTTGAATATTAAAAAAGGAAAGGCTCCTAGTAATAAAGAACTTCAACAAACATTGGAAGCACTGCAAGCTAAAGTTCGTGAATTACGAAAGGAAAAAGAGAGATGGCGCTTCAACAGGTTTTAAAGATGCTTCGGACAAAGATAGTATCAACTGTAACTTTCAACCTAATATTCCAGAGGTAATTATATATATTTTTATGAAATTAAATTATTAGCTTAAATTATTTAATTGACATATATACACATTAACAATGTCATATTTATTATTGGTTTTAGGGCATTTCCCCTTGTCACCTCTACTTATCGTCACCAACTTATCAGATGGTTGGCAAGGGAAAAGTGTATAACACTTTGGGAGAATCACTTCACACTAACCCGCTCCCTATGGATGTTTGAAAGTATCGGTTGATATTGCTTTAGAGCCGAATGCATTATTACCGTATCCTGACTATTTTTCAGATGCAACAACGGTGGAATAAGCAATAGGTTCATTTGTAGCATGGCCGACAAACCTCATTAGCGTAGAATATGAGGTATTCTTGAAACCATTATGAACCTTTGTTAACCTTAATGTGTAGATTCAAAGTTGTTATGCGCATTTTACGTACATTTTTTACATGGTAATGTTAATTAGACTCCAACAAGATCCAAAGCAAAAGATAAGGGGATTCCACAGCATACCGAGTCTGTTGTTTCAAAAAAAGAGGTACATCACAATTATATGATATTTATGCATGAAAAATGTTAAATTCGTGATCTTATACTTCATCTAACTAATTATATTATATATAGCTTCATGGTATGGAGATTAGCAACGTCTTCACACAAAAAAAGGTTGTTGCTAAGAAGACCGCGACTATTATGACTTTGAATATGAACAATCCATTGGTATTTATGGCTTTGAATATGAACAATCCATTGGTATTTATGGCTTTGAATATGAACAATCCATTGGTAATGATGAATATTCGACTTATACATATGGAGGAAGGTATTATGGCTTTGAATATGAACAATCCATTGGTAATGATGAATTTGTTCAAGTTTTTCGTCATGAAGAATTAGGCGTCAGTGTTGTCAATACATACGTGGGGTATATCCAATATACTTTGTTATATTAATTGAACAACTTATTTACTTTATGTTTCAAATAAATAGTCTAATGCTAATGATGTTTTTATTTAAGGTTTCTGTATGACAAAGTGATGTGCCCACGTGGATTGGAGCAAAGATTTGCATTCTTAAGCCCCGCGTCTGTCAACTTATCTTTAATAAAAAATAAACCAGATGAGGTCATGGTGTATGTACGCAACCTCTTTATGGAAAATAAAGATACAGAAAAGTTGTTCTTTTTACCGTTTAATACTGGGTTAGATTTTCATTCTAAATTCATCTATTATAATTTTTTTTTTGTATTTTGACGTCTTGTAGAAAGTTTCCATCTAACATTTATTTAATCTTACAGTGGACATTGGTTATTGTTCGCAATTAAGTCTATCAGAGAATTTGTGTATTATCTGGATTCGTTAGGAAATTATTGGACAACATACCATGATATGAAGAATATGATTGACACGTAAGTGAGATTGTTCTAAATATTCATGTGTATATTTATTTATGTGAATTTTTCTAAATATTCATTTATATTTTATTAGCATTATACAAGCTTTTCAAGTCCAATGAGATATCCAAGTACCAAAGAGGAGAGCCAACAACATTACTTGGATAAAAGTGGAGGTATATTAATTATCACATTTTTATTATATTAGTGATGATACTTGATAAAAATTAGGATTTATCCATATTTTCTTTTCATGTGTAGTGTCCTCGGCAATGTAATGGTATAGATTACGGATATTTCATGTTGAGGTTTATGAGAGAAACTCTTTTTTTGGATCGATTAGAGATTCCATCCGATGTATGTATTTCTAACTTATGAGTTATTTTAATATTTAACACATATTTCTCATATAATTAAATAGTTGAAACTAAATCAAACTATGTTATATTATTATGTAGTACTTTGATGAATTCAAGTGTGCGTATTACTCGAGAGATCATTTGGAAGAAATTAAAGAGGATTGATGTCAATTCATTATGGAGCTCGGAGTTTTGTAAGGTATATTGTACTCTTACTTTAATTGATGAGAATTTTGAGTATGTGTAACTTTGTAACTATAGACATATTATTTATGTCTTATTTTAATTGAATTACAATATTTTTGTGTTGTTTCAGGTTATATGTACAAAGTAGAAGATAGATTGTTTCAGGGTATATCATGTGCAAAGTATAAGTAATATGTAGATTTAATTTGAAGCAAAATGTGTTGTTGGATGAAATGATTTATATAAACTGTTTTGTATATATAAATTGATGCGTAAATTGGTACGATTGTATAAATTGTTTCGTATATATTGGTTTGAAAATCCAATTGTTTTGTATATATAAATCGGTGCGTAAATTGGTACGTTTAAATAGGCAAAATTGGTGATATTTTTTTTTGCAAAATGTGGTTGAAAAACAGGTACAAATTTTGGTTTGAAACCTGGTAAAAAATTTGGTTTAAAACACGTGCATATAAATTGTAAAAAACAGACAACGTTTTTTTAAGTAATTTATTTAAATTTTTTGTATACCTTAGACAACGCTTTACACTAAAAGTGCTGTCTAAGGTGAGGTTTAGAAAACGCTTTCACTAAAAGTACCGTCTAAGGTGTGGTTTAGAAAGCACTTTTACTAAAAGTGTTGTCTAAGGTATACCAAAAAAATGTCAAAAGCGCTGTCTAAGGTATACTAAAAAAAGGCAAAAAAACGTTGTCTAAAGCACCTTTAGACAACACTTTTGACATTAACAAAAGCGATGTCTAAACCTTTAGCATTGCCACTTTATACAACGCTTTAAAGTGTTGTCTAATGGCAAAAAAAAACGATGTCTAATGTCTTTTATGGCATAGTGATATGAGGGAATGACCTGAATAATTGATAAAAAATACATGTGAAATTACTCGAAGATTTATGCCATAAATTTTGATCCCTAGGTCCAAAGCACGCGCCGTTTGAAGCCTTAAAATGCTAACGCTCAGAGATGCATCATGGTAGTGCATGGTGAGATAGATGAGAGATAATCATATGCCTATTGTAGGGATTTTTTTGCTGACTTTTATGACCGGTTAGCAAATCATTATGTTTATACGCAAATGTGTTATTGTTTTGGTGAAGTAACATGAATGAATGCTATGAAGTTAAGTATATTGAGTTGTTGTTGTTTCTTGTTTCTTATTGATGTTGTAACATTGATTGATTATTGTTTATGATGAATGATGTGGTGCATAAATGGTTAGATGTGTATGGTGATCATGTTGGTGAACTTTTGGTGGTAATGCATGGTTTCGAGAGTCATGCATCTTGGTGTATGTACTTTGGTCCAATTTTGGCGTGCTTTGTTCTGGTGGTATGGGTAAGGAAAAAATAGCTAGTTCTTGTGAGGAATTTATAAACAATAAAATTCTGACCATTCTCTTTTCACTCTTCACACAAATTCACATTTCACTATATTGTTTGTAACACCATAAATCCTGATACTTATATATTAAGCTTTAAACAACAATCTAAGGTGTTACCAAAGACAAAACCTTTAACAAAACGAACATTTAACAAATATGCATTGAAAATATCAACGTTATACAATGTCTTTCATCTCACACTTACCTTCACTTAGAGTATTATTGCAGTGATATCGAACTTATTTCAATTAAATAAAAAAACATAACTTAGACATTTAGTCCCAACTTCAAAATTATATAAACTGGTATCAAAATATGGAGTTATCATGATTAACTCTCAACAACTTCAATATAAACCGAGATAAATAATTAAACTCCAACAAAACATAATTAAGCAAACAATTTTTCGTAGCCCCGATGTTACAGGATTAGAGCAAAACTTCTAAAAAAGGATGAAACTAAACGAAGTAACTCTAGGAGCTAACTTCCACTTACATCAGCAAAATCTACTCCTGAGTATCTCCAAAATATTCGTGGTGGACAACATAAAAAAAAGGGTTGAGAAACAACAAACCAATATAAACAATATAAAGAATACTAAGGTAAAGAACAAACCATAAACACACATTAAATTACAAAATAAACAACCAAATAGTCTCACACCCTTAACAACATGTACATATTCAAATTCAATAAACAACATCATGAATAATCTACTCCATATGAAATCATCTATGCAAGCCTTGAGTAATAAGAAAATCAATCAGTTTCTCATACCAATTCCTGCTAGCTTATCTTAATCCATATAAGGATTTTAACAATTTACACACTTGGTTTGGTTTTGGACTAGTAACACCATGTGGTACTGATATGTATACATCCTCATGTAAGTCTCCATTTAGAAAGTCATTATTTACATCTAGCTCATGTAGATGCCATGGATTGATTGATGCTAATGCTACCATGGTCATGACAGTAGTGATCTTTGTCATAGGTAAAAATGTGTCAAATATATCAAGCCCCTTAACTTTATTATGACCTTTAGCTGCAAGTATTGCTTTGTATCTTTATATGGAGGCATCAACTTTATGTTTCACTTTGTAAACCCATTTGCATCCAATAGGTTTGACATGTGGTGTTGGATCAACAATAATCCAAGTTTTTTTTACGCTTCAAAGCCTTTAGCTCAGAGTTCATGGCTTTGACCCATCATTCTTGAATATTTTCCGCTATGTAAATATCTAGCTCAACTGAAACAATGATTAATAAAGCAAAATGTTGTTATGTAGTAGACAAATTATTTAATGAATGAAAGTTTTTAATAGGATATAGTATACTTGAAGAATGATGATCAACTGATTTCTTTGAAAGATTGCATATGCAATTTGATAAATGACTAGGCTTTTGAGAAGGTCTATTGGATATTTTCAAAATATGTAGCTCAAGAATGGTTTCAGGTTGAGGTGTATCAATGTTAATGGTTTCAGGAGAAGTATCGTAATACCTTAGTTTCTGAAATATTAATTAAATAAATAAAGATGGTGAGAGTGTGAAGAGAAATTAGAGGCTAGTAGAGTTTGATTAAATTATTAGAGTTTATTTTAATAATTAAAATAATATTATTTTATTATATTTATTTAATTTAATATAAAATAGAAATTTTGGGGCTAAAGTGTGATTTATGAGGAGTAGAAGGGAGGAAGGATTAAGAGGAATAAGAGTTTGTGCCAGAATTAGAATTATAATAAAATTTACACTAATGATATAAATGAAAGGCATAACCTAGTTTTAGGGAGCCTTGGAAGTAAATATAACTAGAATTAGAGAATAGAGAAGATGTTGGAGAAAGTGAAAGATAAAGCGTAGAACTTGGAAGAGATTAGAGAATAAAAACCAGAATTTTGCACTGCTGCTAGGATAACTAGGCAAGGGGCAAAACTATATCAATAATAGGTATATGTATGAGGGGTAAAATTGAGGAATCCTTAACCTCTAATAGGGCATGGGGATTTTAAAATAATTATGTTATTCATGATTGATATGTTGTATGTGATGATGATTATATGCATAATTCTCAAGCATGCATGACCATACAATTGCATAGCTTACATGCTGTTGAGGCTCAGAGTCAGCATATGCTACAAACCTTGACTGAGTAGAAGCATAATATGATTTGAGATATGAATGACAAAGACCTCATTTCTACTCAGTGAGAGCAGTTGTGTGATGAGATGTTGGGTGATATTCTTTACAATCTGTAGGGTATGTGCATGCCATCTCCTTCTGAGCACAAACCCCACTAAGACTGAGGCCAAGATCGATATAGATTTTCTTCTGACCAGGTTCTACCTCTCTCTCTTTCTCTTATTTTCTTACATTAAGGGAAATGTAGGATTTAAGTGTAGGGGAGGTGTATATCGCATTTATTTACTTTTACCATTTTCCTTATTTTAGCCATTATTAGTTTTATAGTATTGTTTTTTTGTAGTGTAGTGTATTGAGTCATTGCATGTGTTATCGAGTTTTTTTATGCATGGTTTTTTGTTTGTTATTGATTTTCCTGATTACTTGAGCCTTGTAATTTTTTTTGAAAAGTCTTGAAGGTCTAGGTTGCCAAAGGGAAAGATTAATGGTTTCATGTTTGTAAAGTTAACAACAATTTTGCTAAAATATGCTTTACAACAGGATGTTGTATAAGATGTACTGACACACTGATCTGGAAGACTTGTGAGCAAATGTCCTACAAGATGTCATGACATGATAACACCAGAACAACAGTTCTAGATATATTTATATCTTGACAAATTTAATGTGTTTTAGTGAAATTTATTTTGGAATCATCTCAGTGTGTTTTGAAGGTTAATTGGATTGTATCTGGAACATGTTTTGAATCTATAGAGGTACAAAAGTTACTAAATTAGGCGGGAGACTATTTAGGAAACTTTGTTTAATATTATCCAAGATTTAAGGGGAATTTAATGAAACAATTAGCTTATGGATCAAGAATATTCTGGACGCAATATTTGAAGCCTAAAGACTGAAGAAGTGTATTAAAAAAGGAATCTGAACCTAATGTAATTTGAGGACTTTCACGATTGTAAAACTAAGATTAGGATTTTGAGAGTCTCTTGGGTTAAATTGTTGCAAGTCACCTTTTGTATCTTTTGATACATTGTGGTAGACATAGTGTGGTTGTTCTCACTCTAAAGCTCTTAAGCAAAAAGTTGAGTATTAGTTTTATTAACATTCTTTATCTTGTATTGAAAAGGAAAGAGAATGGATATTTCTTTTTAGTTTCTTGAGACATTCCCTTGAACTGAGATTGTTGATATCACTGTGAGTGAATGAGAGGAAGTGAGAGGGGATTCTCATATCTAGGAGTTCCGAGGTAGAAGTTGCATTGGGTAGTGATTAAGTGAGAGGAGATTGTTAATTTAATTTTTTTTATGTTAAGAGAGAAATCATCAAAGTTATTATTCAAAGAACAAAATCTTACAAAATATTCTTTGATAGTCACTGTATGATATAACTCAAAAGATGAAGACGATCTGATCTTTTAAGATAATATCAAAATGTTGACTTGTAGTATTGAGTAGACTAGAAAAACATAATGATTTCTTGTGTAATTTTTATCTATAGGATGCATTTTATGTTTTGTAACATCCAAATGTTTGATTCATATATGATCGTACCTGCGATCAGAATCTACAATGGGCCCCGACCGCTGACGTGGATGATGAAGGAAATGCTCGGTCGTCGAGGAGAGAATGAAGGTGTACCTGCAAGGTACTCTGATGCCAAAGTAAGAACGAGAAAAAGAGTATGCAAGTACGAGTAAAAGTGTTAAGGAAGTAAATATTCAATATCTGACCCTCTTAGGTGAGAGGGTTTATAAAGAGCCCCCAACGCTTGGCTATTGGTCCCTATTTTGGGCCTGGATCGGGGATCCCTCGAAATAAGGTAACTGCCAGAAAATAGCCGTTAGGACAAGCATACCTGGTCGGATGGAATGCACGTCGGGCATAAGGATATCCGAGCAGGAGTTATCTTCGGCTGAATCTGGGTGACTCATGCGGGTGTCAGGCAGAAGTCTTAAAGGGGCGGAAAAATCCGACCACAGGTAACCGTGGTCGACAAGTCCTCCTCGGATGAAGGGCATAAAGCCAATGGTTCCCTTTGAAATTTGGGTTATTGGGTCGTCCTGGGTGCAGGAGTGGATTGGCCAATGCCTAGTCATTGGGTCAGTCCAGAACAGGAGCCCCCCAAGTCGTTGCTTTTAGTCGTAGAAGTGATGACTTAAGGGTGGCCAACTACGTACGAGGTGAAGCTGAGACTTGTGATATCCTTTAGTCACCTAGATCGGTAAAGGTGAACCGCATACCCCTGGGTGTTAAAATGTGGTCGTCGGACGAGAATCCCAACATTTATGTTGAGAAGTGACGTCACGCATGCGCCTTGGGAAGCATGCACATTTAATGCTTAATGATGGCTACTCTACGGCTGTCCCTAGGTAATGAGTGCACCATTTATAGGTTATAGGTCCCACGTGCCCGAGCACATGTTGAAGGATGATATAAATAAGGTGTTGGGACTCAGTTTCATACTTTTTGTTCTCTGTTTTTCTGCTCGGCGAAGATAAGTCCCCGAGCTCTGCCGCAAACCATCGTCTGCTCCCGTTGCAAACGGGGACAGTCAAACGACCACACCAAAATCTTCTATAACTCGTAAGTTTTCTTTGTCCATCCATCTATTTTCCCTTCTGATTCTTGCTGGTTACTTAGATGCATGTGGTTAGGATAGATTTTAGGGTCAATAGGAACCATAATTTAGATTGTTAGGGTTTCGATACAGCGTCCCCGTTTCTGTATGATGGTTCATGTGTGATACACCGTCGTCGTTGCGATAATTAGGGATTTTAGCGACGTTCCTCGTGGCTCTGTACGACAACTCCAATTAGACTTCAACCAGAGTTCTGGGTTTCAGCGCGGAGTCATCTGCTAGTTGATGTGAACTGGTAGTTTGATATCTTAGAATTCCCCCTTCCTCGTATAAACACCTGGTCGTCATAACGACTGTGGACTATTTTAAATAAGGGCTTAGGTCGAGGACATCATCCTTGTTTCTCTACGCGCCCTTTCACTTGATCAGCGGTGGAAGGGTAGATTTGATTTAACTCATTGAATTCACGTTTACTTTCGCTGCTTTTCAAGTGTTAAGATGTCCAACGTGTAACACGGTGGGAGAACTGACTTTAGTTAAATGTTGCGGATAGCAAGAGTCGCCACCGACTTTTATTTTATCCAAAGGAAAGGGCATAAAAGAACAGGAAAGACCTTAAAAGATTTTTGGGTTTGGGGGGTAGGTTATACAAAGGGAAGGTGTTAGCACCCTTTATATCCATGGTTATCCATGGGCTCTTAGTTACTTAGCTCACTTTAAATTGTTTTGAGAAAGTGTAGTGTGTGATTAAAAATTTTCTAAGTACTTTTATAATGATCCTCGTATGGATGTATATAAAGACTTTGTTTTGAAAATTTGTTTGAAATGTGAAGTGTAATGAAGTATTTTGAAAAGGTGAGCAAGTACTTAAGAGGAACCTACCCTATGTTAGGTCTTTACTGTTCTTAAATGTTCTTTCAATGGTAAGACTATCCCTATTATTAAGGAATAGGTAGTCGTTACCTTTGATGTTAAGGGACAATGTGAAAGGGTCATCTGTGATTAGGCAACTGTAAGGTGTCTTAGCAATTCGAAGGGACTTATCATCTTTTATTCGAAAGGGACAAGATCATTTACGAAGGCAACATCGAAGGGACTTGATCTTATAATCGTAAATGGACTTGATGATATTTTTAAGAGAAGGGACCTTGCTTTTAGACACCTTACTTGACCTTTTGGTTTAGGCAACATGAGGGATATCCTTAAGAAGTGAGATGGCGATCAAAGATCGACTTACGTGTGTGCGTGTACAAATTCAAATATTTATCTTATAATTAGTGATCTAAGTTAATTTTAAAGCAAAACATGTTATCACTCCCTATTTTACTAACCATAGCAATATATTTATAAATAAATAAACAATTAAAATACTACAACTATTACATGGCTTATACAATTACATAATAATAAGAACAATTTAAATAATAAAATAAAATAATAAACATAAGCAATAAATAAAAGGGTTAGTAATAAAATAATGACAAAAAAGAGGTTAGCACAAAATATAAAATATATACAAGCTAATTAAAATTAAATAAATATTTTTTTAGAATTTTTTTGAGATGAAAATAGAATAATAAAAATAATAATAAATCATATATTAATTTACTTACAAAACATGATTAATGATTTAATTATATATATTAGAAATATTTATTAAGTTTAATATTTAAACAAATAATAAGAAATTAACGTTTTTTTTAAAAAGAAAATTAGGGTTTTTTTAGAAATTAGGGTTAGAATTATATATATATATATATATATATATATATATATAAATATTAGGGTTTAATTTACAATACTAATTTAATTATTAAATAAATATATACATATTGATAAATATTATCAAAAAAAACATATAGAGAAATAAATATATTAATTTAGGTTTTGAGAAAATAATATAAGTTTTAAAAGAAAAAAAAATGATTTATATATTGTTTAGAAATTATTTAAATTGACTTAAAGAATAAAATAAAGAAATAGTAAAAATAAATAAAACAAAAACCTAAAAAAACAGGACCTGGGATTTGAACCCAGGTCCTTTACCTGGACAATCAGAAGCATAACCACTGGGCCACTGCAACGCAGCTGATAGCACACTGTAACACGATGGGAGAACTGACTTTAGTTAAATGTTGCGGATAGCAAGAGTCGCCACCGACTTTTATTTTATCCAAAGGAAAGGGCATAAAAGAACAGGAAAGACCTTAAAAGATTTTTGGGTTCGGGGGGTAGGTTATGTAAAGGGAAGGTGTTAGCACCCTTTACATCCATGGTTATCCATGGGCTCTTAGTTACTTAGCTCACTTTAAAATATTTTGAGAAGTGTAGTGTGTGATTAGAAATTTTCTTAAGTACTTTATAATGATCCATGTACGGATATATATAAAGCCTTTGTTTTTGAAAATTGTGTGAAAATGTGAAGTGTTTTTGAAGTGTTTTGAAAAGGTGAGAAAGTACATAAGAGGAACCTACCCTAAGTTAAATCTTTTCTGTTCTTAAATGTTTTTTAAATGGTAAGACTATCCCTATTATTAAGGAATAGGTAGTCATTACCTTGGATATTATGAGGGACAAGTGAAGGGTCATTTGTTATTAGTGAACTGTAAGGTGTATTAGCAATTCGAAGGGACTTATCATCTTTTATTCGAAGGGACAAGATCATTTACGAAGGCAACATTCGAAGGGACTTGATCTTATAATCGTAAAGGGACTTGATGATCTTTTTTAGGAGAATGGACTTTGCTTTATACACCTTACTTGACCTTTTTCTTTAGGCAACATGAGAGGTATCCTTAAGAAGTGAGATAGCGATCAGAGATCGACTTACGTGTGTGCGTGTACAAATTTAAATATTTATCTTATAATTAGTGACCTAAATTTAGTTTTATGATACAAACATGTTTTCACGCCCTATTTTACTAACCATGGCAATTTAAATAAATAATAAAAATTCTACCACTATTACATAATTTGCACAATTACACCATAATAAAACAATTTAAATAATAAGCATTAATTAAATAAATAAAAAGGTTAGTAATAAAAATAAATATAAGAGAAAAAGAGGTTAGTATAATAATATAATATAGAAAAAAAATTAAAAGTTCAAATTTAAATAAATAATCATTTTTTAAGAATTTTAAGAAGAGAAATAAATAATAATAATTATATACTAATAAACATGATTAATAATTTAATAAATTAATTATATATACATATTAGAAATATTTAATAATTATAATTATACAAGCATAATAAAAATAAGAAATTAAAATCATAAAAGAAAATTAGGGTTTTGAATTGTTTAGAAAAACAAATTAGGATTTATAATATAATTAGGGTTTTAAGTACAAAAATATTTTAATTTGATACCTAATACTAATTTAATTATTTAAACAAATATACACACATTTTAATTCAAATAAATAACAAATTATATTTTTTAGAAATTTTTTTAGAATATATAAACATTTACATATTAATTTAAATTTATGAAAATAAAGTTTAATTAGAAAACATTTGTAAATATGTTTTTAGAAATTAATTTGATTAAAGAATAATAATAAGAAATTAATAAAACAAATAAATCTAAAAAAAGAAGAAAGAAAAGCCAAAAAACAGGACCTGGGATTTGAACCCAGGTCCTTTACCTGGAAAATCAACAGCATGACCACTGGGCTAGCGCGCGCTGGCTGATAACATGTTGCATCCATTGGCTTTTGTTCTAGTCCTGTAAAACAAAATAAATTGAACAAAAAAATGCCCAGAGGCTGGTTTCGAACCCAAGACCTTGCCTTCACATGCGCATACACTCACCACCACGCCATCAGTGTTACTCAAGAAATATAATACAAACATTAATATATAATATAAAAACAATTTTGAAAATCCAGCTGGGCACGAAACTTCATCTTCTTCATTCAAATTACCTGCGAATTTTTCTTTGAATATTCCTGCGAATTTTCCTGCAAGTTTTTTAAACCAGAATCCTATGTTTTTCGAACATCAAGCAAATCATAATATCAATTCAAATTCAATGCCCAGATCAATTATAAGAGTCTCATAGGTCACAACCATGTTCTTAGATTTCATTTAGAGGCCCTAAATGCTAGGTTCCCGAATTGGAGCTTCAAACCCTAGTAATGGTGGATTTCGACACAGTCCATAAGAATTGAATTAAATCATCCAGAAAGTTTCTAAACATCACAACAAACACAAATCCATAGTTAGTTTTCATTATTAATGCACAAATCATTCAAATCGAAATAATTTAAACATGAACAAGATGCATTCGGATTGTGTGTATGAGCATGGATTGGATGCGTTTAAGAGTTGGTTTCGACTCAATGAAGCTCAAGGAACCTTCTTGTGTCTTCAAAATACCTTAAAACCTCTTGAAATAGGGAAACCGAAAATTGAATTTGGATGGTTTTTGTGAAGTTTGAAAGTGGTATTAGAGGCTGCAAAAATTCGTCCCTTAGGCTGCTAAAGGTTCTATGTATATATGTGAATGAGATTAGGTCAAGAAAAGTTATCATTCTTTGGACTTTTTGGATAATTGAAGATTGAAAGAGATTTGTCATAAAACTTGATTTTTCTTTGATCCAACATTGCTATTTTGGGATAATCTTCATAACTCTTGTATCAATTAGATCCAAATGTTATTTATGACATTCTAGAAGCAAAATATTTTAAAATCTTCATCATTTTATATTTTATTTGAATTTAAAATGATTTTTAATATAAAAAATCATAATAAATAAAAATAAAATGAATAAAATTATGAAAATATTAAATAAATTTCGTGCATGATGTCATGGAACACATTGGGTCACGAAAAAGTCAGCCCATTTGAAGAATTATGGTTTTAAGACCCTATTTACTTCATAAACCACTCAAAAATTTCCCAACTTTTCAAGGGCACAAATCCTTCAATTTTAATGCTATGAAGGTGTTCTTGGATATTTTGGAAAGCTTAAAGAGTCCTCTAACCAACATCTTTGGTCTCATGTCCATATCTTTTACCATTCTCAAGTTATGCTCTTTTGAAGTTGTTGACTTTTTGTTGACTTTTAAAAGGACCTATAATGTCTTAGCTCATACCTTCCAAATGAAGCATTTTTGGGCTTGGCTTGTGACACACAAAGTTGTAGAGAATTCAATTTCCTTCAAAATGAGATTTGAATGGAAAATTTTTGATGAAGCATGTGAAAGTTATGGCTGGTCAAAGTTCAGTTGACTTTTCCTGTGAAAACCCTAATTTAGAAACTCCTGATTCTTGATGATCTGGAATCTCCTTGATGAATCATGATCAACCCTTGATCAAATGATGAATTTTACTTCATATACTTGATGTTGGCAAAAAATCATGAAGTTTGACTCTGGTTTGACCACAGTTGACCTCAGTTTGACTTTTTAACTGCTTTGACTGATTTTAACCTATCTGATCATCTGACTGAGCAAATCTTTTGGGAAAGTCTTGAAACTTGATATGGGGATTATTGAACACATATAAGATGTTATGAAGCTCACTTGAAGTCTTGGAAATCCATTTAGCCTGATCAAAGTCAAAACCCTAGTTTAGGATGCATTGCTTAGGAGGATGCATTGTCTGAGGGAATTGTCAAATCTTCTGATTAATTGTGAACTTTGTGAACCTTGTGAACCTCGTGAGATGCCTTGTGAACCTTGTTAACCTTGTGAGCTTCTTAGTACACAATGACTTGTCTTGTGGAGGGCAAATTTTGGGGTGCAACAGCTGCCCCTGTTCAATTTTCTGAAACCTGAGGGGTTAGATTGGTATATGTGCCAGTCATGACCTGGAAGGTTGAAGGGGATTGAACATAAAAGCCCAAAAATTTGCACTCACCAGTGCATAAAGTAATACTGATGATTAATTGTATATGCTTGAGTGGGCTTAAAGATTCCACTTGGAAGAATTGGAGATGGGCTTAGAGATGCTATCTGGGGATGGGCTTGGAGATGCCATCTAAAGTATCAGAATGTGATGATGTCTGTATGTTGATATTGGATATCAGTACTAGGTCTTTGTACAAGCCGTCTCTGAATCATTTATGTAACATGATTTGAGTTGTTGAATGGACCAGTAGAAATAAATCTTGTGATGATTATCTTTTCTGGAAATATATTGGATTAGGGAATGGATCTTTGTACAGACCGTTTGACTACTCTCCAAAGTCAAAAGAACATCAGGATTTGTTCTTCTGAAAAATATCTTGAACCAGGGAATGGATCTTTTTACAGACCGTTTGCCTGCTATTCAAGGGCCAAAAGAACGCCAGGATTTGTTCTTAAGGGTCAAAAGAACGTCAGGATTTGTTCTTCTGAAAAATATCTTGAACCAGGGAATGGATCTTTTTACAGATCGTTTGCCTGCTATTCAAGGGCCAAAAGAACGTCGGGATTTGTTCTTAAGGGTCAAAAGAACGTCAGGATTTGTTCTTCTGAATAATGTCTTGAACCAGGGAATGGATCTTTTTACAGACCGTTTGCCTACTATTCAAGGGCCAAAAGAACGTCAGGATTAGTTCTTCTGAAAAATATCTTGAACCAGGGAATGGATCCTTGTACAGATCGTTTGCCTGCTATTCAAGGGCCAAAAGAACGTCAGGATTTGTTCTTCTGAATAATGTCTTGAACCAGGGAATGGATCTTTTTACAGAATGTTTGCCTGCTATTCAAGGGCCAAAAGAATGTCAGAATTTGTTCTTCTGAATAATGTCTTGAACCAGGGAATGAATCTTTTTACAGACTGTTTGCCTGCTATTCAAGGACATCTTGAGCAAATGTATGGATCATTTCTGACCCATTGTGAGTTGTTGATATTGTTTTACCTGCATATAACTATCCTGCAAGGATAATGTTAGTTTATGAAATATATATGCATGCATAGTATGATGCACCTAAGTAAATGTATTATGCATTTATGGATATGTATGTTATGGTATGATGTAAATGATGTATGTATGAATCATGCAGCCTGAAGCGTCTGGATATCTTCGTATAACAACTGCTGGCTAGGGAAAATAAATCCCGATTCGTTGCTGAAAAATATGAGGAACTTGTTCCCGTCTTGTTTGATAGTATAGTATTTATAACCTCCCGTCTTCGTTCGTCGTACTTCTATTGAAGGAATAAGTTCCTGAGTATCCGTTTGGGGATAAAAGAGATGGACATAAATTCAAGGGGAGATGTAACTTGAAGTATTTATGATGATAGATTTGCCCTACTGGGGGATTTGTAGCTGTCTTGTGTGGATGAACTGACGAAACTTCGTTGAATTCCTTCCCTCGCTCGTCCTTAGTAAATACTATTACTGCATTTTCATGCATTTCTGGTAAACATCAATCATATTAAGCATTTTATGCATTTATGGTAAACATCAATCATATTCAAAAGCATACATACATTCAAACACAACCAATGGACGTTTCGCTTATGTAAATAGGGTAAAAGTAAATCTGGATTCAAAGATGAAAAGTAAAGCTTAACTTGAAAATAGAATCGTTTCAACTTCGAGAGTGTATAATCAATTGGATTGAGAGCTCCTGAGATTCTTAACTTTCCTGAATACCTCCCCAGAAATCTTCATGGATTGATCTGAAGATATGACACTGACACCATCTGATACTACTGGCATAGACAATTAATTTCCACAATGGCTTCTGCTGAGAACCCAATATCAAGGTAATATAATGAGAGGAACATGTCTTCAAATTGTGATGGACCATATACGCTCCGGGTATTAGATTTGACAAGAAAGCATTGCCCCTTGGTTGAGGATGAATTGTCCCATAATGGAAGTATCTGAATGTAGTTACCTCAAGAGAAATAAGCAGAATGCCCCACAATAATATGCCCCTGACATCATGAACTTTATAATGTTACCCTTGGTAATTTAAATATATGAGGAGAGCTGCCCCTGGCTATTAAGCACTGTTGAATTTGGACCTGATTGCCCCGAATGAATTGAACAGTAACTTGGTATGCCCCCTTGATTGGGAAACAGTGACTATGCCCCTAGCATTATGAACTCTGTAATGTTACCCTTGGTAACTTAGATAGATGAGGAGATCTTCCCCTGGCTACTTAAACATAGTTGAATCCTGTCCTGATTGCCCCAAATGAGTTAGGCAGTATCATGGCCTGCCCCCTTGATTGGGAGATAATGACTATGCCCCTTTGTATACATGGAATTTGATCCAGGAAGCAACTTTATTTATCAAAAGGACTTTGGTTTATTGAACATTCATCCTGTAAGTTTCTCTGTTTATCAAACATTCAGGTATATGCAAACAAATATATTCAAAAATGCAATGCTTATGTCTGTCTTGAAGTTTTGAAAAAGAGTTATTTTAGAAAAACAATTTTTGTGAAAACTGTGATATTAACTCAAGTTTTATAATAAGCCCTAAAGGAGTCAGGATACCTTTTTGTAGCAGTATGCTTTCGAACTAACCATGCTTCAGTTAGGACTTTAAAGGGTTGTAACGTGGCCTGGTTCACGGTTTAAGAAACAAAGGATAAAGGCTCAAATTTTATTTGTACCCAACCCAATCTCCATGATGTTCTTCAGTCCTATGCTCAGTTAACTTATGCATTGAGGCTCAAATGAGTTTGGAATTGTAACACTGACATTTATGATGGTTCAGAAACCAAAAATTTATTTGAACATTCAGTCATCTTTCTTTGTTGAGGATTCATAGTGACCTCTTTTTTCTTTTGACTTTGTTATATCTTCTTTTTGCCTGAACTGTTTGTTTCAAAATTACAGTCAGCGGAATTTCTCAATTTTTTTACTAAGTCTCCTTCATAAGTTTTGACTTAGTGGGTTTTTCTTTTGCTGGATATTGGCTGTCAGGTTTAATGATTACAGAGAACCATCATTAGTTGTGTACAACACAGATAATTGGCATATTTGAATTAACCGAGTAACTACCCTGCCCCAGGTTATGAATAAGGGTTTTAATTTGTGCGAGAATGAAAACTCCTACTTCATAGGCTCAAAAGGGTTGACTAGGGATTAACTTCCTTATATCTCCACTGTTTAGGAATTGAAACAATGCCTGTACATCGTCAGCATAGTCTGTTCAAAAGCATACTGCCTAATATTATAGTATTGTTTTCGTCATCCTCCCTCTACAGGCTTATAGCTTTATCAGGAGTTAAATATCACAAGATAGAAATAAGAAGCATAGTTTTAAATATAGTGAAACGAATGGATTAATTCAAGACAAACATATGCAATGCATTAATGAAATCAAAAGTTTGACATAATAGTAAGTGTTTAAACAAACAAAAGAAATTACAAATGAAAGTTCAAATGTTGTCCCATCCAGTTGGCTGAATGTCTTCAATTGCAATCTGTGAACTTTGAGAAGCAGTATACTTCACCATGAAATCAAATTTGCCACTTGGATGTCCCAAGGTGCCCCATATCTCAACAGGAATAGGTGGTATTCCTTTCTTGCTACTTTGGGCAACTTGTCTTGCAGCTTCGATGTTTGATGGACGATAGTAGAACTCAATTTGACCTTCTGGAGTAACCTCTAGGATTCCTTCGTCAATCAGGTCTTGAATCTTTTTCTTCAATGTCCAACAACTATTAGTATCATGTCCAGGACTGTCGGAGTGATACTCACACCTTGCCTTGGAATTATAGTGAGGAGAGGAAGTTTTAGGATTTTGAGGAGGACTTTTCAAAGAAATTAGTTTCATCTCCAACAAGCATTGCAGAACTTGTGACATTGGAGTGCTGAACTTGATAAAATGCCTTCTACATTCCTTGTGTCGAGGTGGATTAACCTTATCAGGTTTTTCTTCTTCAACTGAAGAACAATCAGTGGCAACCTGTCTTTTACCTTCTTTTATCCTCATCTTCCTTTCAACCAAATCAGCTTGTTTTAATGGAGGTTGACTAACAATTAGATTCCTGACTCTATTACTTTGAAGTTTGTGGACAAAAGTTCTTAGCTCTTCTTGCCCCTGAGCTAAACTTTGAATAAGAGCCACCTGGTCATTCATCTGGGTCCTCATTCCTGTCATCTCAGCTTGTAGTTGTTTCAACTGATCATCCTTGTTGTCCTCAGGATTCTTCTTCTTATCCAGCAGTGTCTTCAACTCATCTTGTCCCTTGGACAAGTTCAGAATCAACTCTTGGAATTGTGCATTCTGAGCCTGGAGATCTTTGACAGTCAGTTCAAGAGCCATTTCTGCTGAAATAAACAGCGAGAAGATAAGATACTTGTACATAAGAAGCCTGTGATGCAATGATATAGTGTATAAATGCGTATGTAATGTTTTCAAGGACCGCAGGATTTAAATTTGTTTAAACAACCAAAAAGTAAACTTTTATTAGTAATAAATTTGTTTGCCCCTTGGGCTTACAATAAAAATAAAATGAATACAAAAGATGGGGTTTTAAGTCTCCCATGGACGTTTCCTCTTTGTGTTGAGGTATGAGTTGAGATTCCGCTCCTCGTGAAGTTGCTTTGTTAGCTCCAAGATTCTTTCTTGACTTGCTTTGTAATGAGTCTCAAAAGTATCCCTTTGCTCCTTCAACTAGATCCAGGACCTCTGTAGCTCTTCCATGTCAGTGGGCATGTCTGGATGAAGAATGATATAAGAAGTATCTCCCTCAGCAACAGGCTCCATAGTAACTGGCAGGATGGCAGGATATGGCATCATAAGAATCTGAGCACGAGATCGCACCCATCTGAGATAAGCTTCCATAGGAATAGTGTACTTGGGCTCCAGAGTCTTGCTGTCAACCTTGTTCACTTTACCCCATGCTCGTATAAACCTTTGACGGTAACCTTGAAGATCGTTGTCGTAGTTGAACACAATACCCTGAATAAGCATGTCATGAGGACCATCACTCCGAGCGTAACCAAACTGACGTAGAGCTAAAGAAGGATTGTAGGTAATGCCCTCTCTTATGCCAAGGAGTGGCACATTAGGGAACTCCCCACAACGGTCAATGATAGTAACATTCTCCATAGATCTAGAGCACCAATGAATATCTAAATGAGAAAGGGACATAATCCTCTTGGACCACCTGAACCCTTGTTCATTCTTCATCACTGATCGAGGAAGGTGAGAAATAAACCACCTGGACAATAGAGGTATACAACACATAAGAGTTCCTCGTGCCTTCGTAGTACGGGTATGAAAAGAGTGTAAGATGTCTCCAAGTAATGTAGGCACTGGATTATGAGTCAGAAATATGTTGATGGCGTGTACGTCTATGAACTGGTCTGGATTGGGGAACAACACTAAGCCATAGATCAATAGGGCTAAGATCTCCTCAAAAGAATCATATCTCATAGCCTTCAGGAACACTTGAGCTTTCTCCATCAATACCTTAACAAGAATACCCTTAACTCCACTTCTTGTTTCTAGGACAATGTCTGATTTCTTCAAATGTAGGGCTGCATCAATGACTTCAGATTTAGGCTCTTTTTCCAAGCCCGTGAAGGGTTTCTGATCAAGAATAGGTATACCCAGAAGCTTGGAGAACTCTTCCATTGTAGGAACCAACTGGTAGTCGGGGAATGTGAAACAATGATATTTAGGATCAAAGAACTGAAACAGAACACTCATCATGTCTTCATTGAACCCTGAAGTGACTAAATCCAGTAGGTGACCATGCCTCTTGATGAACTGGGAGTTTTCAGAAACTTGAGATACCAATTCTTTAAGCTTAGGAGGTATCCCCACAAAGTTGA
The DNA here is from genome assembly GCA_963966055.1 of Lathyrus aphaca. Classification (NCBI taxonomy): domain Eukaryota; kingdom Viridiplantae; phylum Streptophyta; class Magnoliopsida; order Fabales; family Fabaceae; genus Lathyrus; species Lathyrus aphaca. The sequence continues at coordinate 540,092,870 of OZ014522.1, read as the reverse complement.
TCCGGATAGTATTCCTACGAGCATAAGCCATGACCTGCAACAAAGAACAAAGATAAATCCTTTGGTCCTTGAAATGGTTAGTGAAAATGCTATGCTTATGATGCATGATGTCATGATGTTATGCTCAATCACAAACATGTGGCACACACAAACAAGTCACACAATAGCCCTAGGTTTGAAGGCTTGCATGAGGTTTAAAGGTAAGTATCCTCCCCTGAAGTTTAGGTGGTTCATCCTGTCCTATAAAGTAACCAGGTTCTAAGGGATCTCAATATCATTGATCCTTCACAAGGGTGGTTGTTCAGTAGGCAACTTACTTGCCAACCAAAACCCTCCAAGTTTAAGATCTCAATGAGTGTAGCATCGAGTATCAACCAACTTCAGTCTTCACCAAAGCCGGCTATCTTACTACTTTCTAAAGGCTAAGATGGGATGACTAGGGTTCTAAAAGTCAGTTAGTGTATTGACAACATATGGAAGCCTCATATTATCCTCAACTTGCTTAAGGAACATAAGCACCAACCAAGAAGTCACACTAACTATGGCCACCAGATCAACCATATCGGTATACGCCGTACAGTTTCCTTGGTCTATTGCCATTTACCTAAGGTACACTAGATCTGGGTTAGGATCTTTCACACATAAGAGCACCCAACAAGTAAAGTAAAGCAAACAAAGCAAACAAATTTAAAGTGATCTAATTCCTAAGGGTACCCCTCTTTTATTAAATCCCCAGCAGAGTCGCCAGTTCTGTAACACGGTGGGAGAACTGACTTTAGTTAAATGTTGCGGATAGCAAGAGTCGCCATCGACTTTTATTTTATCCAAAGGAAAGGGCATAAAAGAACAGGAAAGACCTTAAAAGATTTTTGGGTTCGGGGGGTAGGTTATGTAAAGGGAAGGTGTTAGCACCCTTTACATACATGGTTATCCATGGGCTCTTAGTTACTTAGCTCACTTTAAAATGTTTTGAGAAGCGTAGTGTGTGATTAGAAATTTTCTTAAGTACTTTATAATGATCCATGTACGGATATATATAAAGCCTTTGTTTTTGAAAATTGTTTGAAAATGTGAAGTGTTTTTGAAGTGTTTTGAAAAGGTGAGCAAGTACATAAGAGGAACCTACCCTAAGTTAAATCTTTTCTGTTCTTAAATGTCCTTTAAATGGTAAGACTATCCCTATTATTAAGGAATAGGTAGTCATTACCTTGGATATTATGAGGGACAAGTGAAGGGTCATTTGTTATTAGGCAACTGTAAGGTGTATTAGCAATTCGAAGGGACTTATCACCTTTTATTCGAAGGGACAAGATCATTTACGAAGCAACATTCGAAGGGACTTGATCTTATAATCGTAAAGGGACTTGATGATATTTTTTAGGAGAAGGGACTTTGCTTTATACACCTTACTTGACCTTTTTCTTTAGGCAACATGAGAGGTATCCTTAAGAAGTGAGATGGCGATCAGAGATCGACTTACGTGTGTGCGTGTACAAATTTAAATATTTATCTTATAATTAGTGACCTAAATTTAGTTTTATGATACAAACATGTTTTCACGCCCTATTTTACTAACCATGGCAATTTAAATAAATAATAAAAATTCTACCACTATTACATAATTTGCACAATTACATCATAATAAAACAATTTAAATAATAAGCATTAATTAAATAAATAAAAAGGTTAGTAATAAAAATAAATATAAGAGAAAAAGAGGTTAGTATAATAATATAATATAGAAAAAAAATTAAAAGTTCAAATTTAAATAAATAATCATTTTTTAAGAATTTTAAGAAGAGAAATAAATAATAATAATTATATACTAATAAACATGATTAATAATTTAATAAATTAATTATATATACATATTAGAAATATTTAATAATTATAATTATACAAGCATAATAAAAATAAGAAATTAAAATCATAAAAGAAAATTAGGGTTTTGAATTGTTTAGAAAAACAAATTAGGATTTATAATATAATTAGGGTTTTAAGTACAAAAATATTTTAATTTGATACCTAATACTAATTTAATTATTTAAACAAATATACACACATTTTAATTCAAATAAATAACAAATTATATTTTTTAGAAATTTTTTTAGAATATATAAACATTTACATATTAATTTAAATTTATGAAAATAAAGTTTAATTAGAAAACATTTGTAAATATGTTTTTAGAAATTAATTTGATTAAAGAATAATAATAAGAAATTAATAAAACAAATAAATCTAAAAAAAAGAAGAAAGAAAAGCCAAAAAACAGGACCTGGGATTTGAACCCAGGTCCTTTACCTGGAAAATCAACAGCATGACCACTGGGCTAGCGCGCGCTGGCTGATAACATGTTGCATCCATTGGCTTTTGTTCTAGTCCTGTAAAACAAAATAAATTGAACAAAAAAATGCCCAGAGGCTGGTTTCGAACCCAAGACCTTGCCTTCACATGCGCATACACTCACCACCACGCCATCAGTGTTACTCAAGAAATATAATACAAAAATTAATATATAATATAAAAACAATTTTGAAAATCCAGCTGGACGCGAAACTTCATCTTCTTCATTCAAATTACCTGCGAATTTTTCTTTGAATATTCCTGCGAATTTTCCTGCAAGTTTTTTAAACCAGAATCCTATGTTTTTCGAACATCAAGTAAATCATAATATCAATTCAAATTCAATGCCCAGATCAATTATAAGAGTCTCATAGGTCACAACCATGTTCTTAGATTTCATTTAGAGGCCCTAAATGCTAGGTTCCCGAATTGGAGCTTCAAACCCTAGTAATGGTGGATTTCGACACAGTCCATAAGAATTGAATTAAATCATCCAGAAAGTTTCTAAACATCACAACAAACACAAATCCATAGTTAGTTTTCATTATTAATGCACAAATCATTCAAATCGAAAAAAATTTAAACATGAACAAGATGCATTCGGATTGTGTGTATGAGCATGGATTGGATGCGTTTAAGAGTTGGTTTCGACTCAATGAAGCTCAAGGAACCTTCTTGTGTCTTCAAAATACCTTAAAACCTCTTGAAATAGGCAAACCGAAAATTGAATTTGGATGGTTTTTGTGAAGTTTGAAAGTGGTATTAGAGGCTGCAAAAATTCGTCCCTTAGGCTGCTAAAGGTTCTATGTATATATGTGAATGAGATTAGGTCAAGAAAAGTTATCATTCTTTGGACTTTTTGGATAATTGAAGATTGAAAGAGATTTGTCATAAAACTTGATTTTTCTTTGATCCAACATTGCTATTTTGGGATAATCTTCATAACTCTTGTATCAATTAGATCCAAATATTATTTATGACATTCTAGAAGCAAAATATTTTTAAATCTTCATCATTTTATATTTTATTTGAATTTAAAATGATTTTTAATATAAAAAATCATAATAAATAAAAATAAAATGAATAAAATGATGAAAATATTAAATAAATTTCGTGCATGATGTCATGGAACACATTGGGTCACGAAAAAGTCAGCCCATTTGAAGAATTATGGTTTTAAGACCCTATTTACTTCATAAACCACTCAAAAATTTCCCAACTTTGCAAGGGCACAAATCCTTCAGTTTTAATGCTATGAAGGTGTTCTTGGACATTTTGGAAAGCTTAAAGAGTCCTCTAACCAACCTCTTTGGTCTCATGTCCATATCTTTTACCATTCTCAAGTTATGCTCTTTTGAAGTTGTTGACTTTTTGTTGACTTTTAAAAGGACCAATAATGTCTTAGCTCATACCTTCCAAATGAAGCATTTTTGGGATTGGCTTGTGAGACCCAAAGTTGTAGAGAATTCAATTTCCTTCAAAATGAGCTTTGGATGGAAATTTTTTGATGAAGCATGTGAAAGTTATGGCTGGTCAAAGTTCAGTTGACTTTTCCTGTGAAAACCCTAATTTAGAAACTCCTGATTCTTGATGATCTGGAATCTCCTTGATGAATCATGATCAACCCTTGATCAAATGATGAATTTTACTTCATATACTTGATGTTGGCAAAAAATCATGAAGTTTGACTCTAGTTTGACCACAGTTGACCTCAGTTTGACTTTTTAACTGCTTTGACTGATTTTAACCTATCTGATCATCTGACTGAGCAAATCTTTTGGGAAAGTCTTGAAACTTGATATGGGGATTATTGAACACATATAAGATGTTATGAAGCTCACTTGAAGTCTTGGAAATCCATTTAGCCTGATCAAAGTCAAAACCCTAGTTTAGGATGCATTGCTTAGGAGGATGCATTGTCTGAGGGAATTGTCAAATCTTCTGATTAATTGTGAACTTTGTGAACCTTGTGAACCTCGTGAGATGCCTTGTGAACCTTGTGAACCTTGTGAGCTTCTTAGTACACAATGACTTGTCTTGTGGAGGGAAAATTTTGGGGTGCAACACACACCCATTCACGTTTGTTTTGTTGTTGTCCTGGAAAGCAAAACAAATCAAGCAAAAAAAATGCGTTTGGCTGGTTTCGAACCCAAGCCCTTCAGTTCATCATATGCACATCAAAACCAGCTGAGCTACGCGCTCGTTTTTAACATATATCCACAAACAAAACATAATATTTTAAATCAAATTTTCAAATTGGATTTTGGCGCCAGATCAGCTTCGTCTTCCTCAAATTTCCTGCGAAAATAGCTAGGAATTTAGCTGCGTGTTTTCCTGCGAAATTCATCATATCCAGAACCTACGAATCTCAAACATCAACAAAACAGCAAAATTTCACAAAATTAAGAACACCATTGAATTCCTAATGACATTTGCAACCATTCTATGTCTTTAGAAATAATTTATATTTGCTAAATCATTGAACCCTAAAATTGGCCGAAAAACCCTAGCAATGGTGATTCTTCAAACCTGTACCAAAAATCAAATTAAATGGCCCAGAAACAATCACGAGCTTGTCACAAACACAAAACCATGATCAAATTCAATTTATATTGCATATATATATGAGAACGAAAAATTCACAAAAGTGTTAAAAGTTTGATTCGGTTTAAGCCTTTTATGAGGTTTGGGATGCATATGAGTATTGATACATGATTAGTAATGTCCAAGGATCCTTCCTGTGTCCTTAAAATACCTTTAAACGCCTTGTAAAGATGAAACCGAATTTGAGTTTTGAATGATTTTTTTGTGAAGTTTGAACATTGTGTAAGAGGCTGGAAAATCGTGAATAGTGCTTGGCATCATGTTGTTTATATATGGGTGAATGAATTAGGTCAAAATCTTTAACAAATTTGTGGATATTTGATCTTTGGGAGATTGAAAAAGATTAGCTCTTAAATTTTGAAATATCTTGATCTAGCCTTACTATTTTAGAATGATCCTCATTATTCTTGTATCAATCAAGTCCAAATATAATTTAAGACTTTCTAGAAACCAAATCAATTTAAATATCCATTATTTTATATTTTATTTGAATTTAAAATGATTTTTAACATAAAAAATCATAATAAATAAAAATAAAAAGAATAAAATTATTAATAAATCAATTTAATTTCGTGCATGATGTCATGGAACTAATTGGATCACAAAAAAACAAGCCCATTTGGTGAATTATGGTTTTAAGACCCCATTTGCTTCATAAACCTCTCAAACATTTCCCAACTTTGCAAGGGCACAAATCCTTCAATTTTAATGCTATGAAGGTGTTATTGGACATTTTGGAAAGCTTAAAGAGTCCTCTAACCAACCTCTTTGGTCTCATGTACATATCTTTTACCATTCTCAAGTTATGCTCTTTTGAAGTTGTTGACTTTTTGTTGACTTTTAAAAGGACCTATAATGTCTTAGCTCATACCTTCCAAATGAAGCATTTTTGGGCTTGGCTTGTGAGACACAAAGTTGTAGAGAATTCAATTTGCTTCAAAATGAGCTTTGGATGGAAAATTTTTGATGAAGCATGTGAAAGTTATGGCTGGTCAAAGTTCAGTTGACATTTCCTATAAAAACCCTAATTTAGAAACTCCTGATTCTTGATGATCTGAAATCTCCTTGATGAATCATGATCAAACCTTGATCAAATGATGAATTTTACTTCATATAATTGATGTTGGCAAAAAATCATGAAGTTTGACTTTGGTTTGGCCACAGTTGACCTCAGTTTGACTTTTTGACTGCCTTGACTGATTTTAACCTATCTGATCATCTGACTGAGCAAATCTTTTGGGAAAGTCTTGAAACTTGAGATGGGGATTCTTGAACACATATAAGATGCTATGAAGCTCACTTGAAGTCTTGGAAGTCCATTTAGCCTGATGAAATTCAAAACCCTAGTTTAGGATGCCTTGCTTAGGAGGATGCATTGTCTGAGGGAATTGTCAAATTTTCTGACTAATTGTGAACTTTGTGAACCTTGTGAACCTCATGAGATGTCTTGTGAAACTTGTGAACCTTGTGAGCCTCTTAGTACACAATGTCTTGTCTTGTGGAGGGCAAATTTTGGGGTGCAACAGCTGCCCCTGTTCAATTTTCTGAAACCTGAGAGGTTAGATTGGTATATGTGCCAGTCATGACCTGGAAGGTTGAAGGGGATTGAACATAAAAGCCCAAAAATTTGCACTCACCGGTGCGTAAAATAACACTGATGATTAGTTGTATATGCTTGAGTGGGCTTAAAGATGCCACTTGGAAGAACTGGAGATGGGCTTAGAGATGCCATCTAAAGAACTGGAGATGGGCTTAGAGATGCCATCTAAAGTATCAGGATGTGATGATGTCTTTATGTTGATACTGGATATTAGTACTAGGTCTTTGTATAGGCCGTCTCTGAATCGTTTATGCAACATAGTTTGAATTGTTGAATGGACCAGTAGAAATAAATCTTCGTGACGATTATCTCTTCTAGAAATATCTTGGATTAGGGAATGGATCTTTGTACAGACCGTTTGCCTACTCTCCAAGGTCAAAAGAACGTCAGGATTAGCTCTTTCGAAAAATATCTTGAACCAGGGAATGGATCTTTGTACATACCGTTTGCCTGCTATTCAAAGGCCAAAAGAACGTCAGGATTAGTTCTTCTGAAAAATATCTTGAACCAGGGAATGGATCTTTGTATAGACTTTTGCCTGCTATTCAAAGGCCAAAAGAACGTCAGGATTAGTTCTTCTGAAAAATATCTTGAACCAGGGAATGGATCTTTGTATAGACCGTTTTCCTGCTATTCAAGGGCCAATAGATTAAATCTTCTGAAAATATCTTGAACCAGGGAATTGTTCTTTGTACAGACCGTTTGCCTGCTATTCAAGACCAGATAGATGAAATCTTCTGGAAGTATCCTGGATTAGGGAATGGATCTTTTTACAGACCGTTTGCCTACTCTCCAAGGTCAAAAGAACGTCAGGATTAGTTCTTCTGAAAATATCCTGGATTAGGGAATGGATCTTCTTACAGACCGTTTGCCTATTCTCCGAGGACATCTTGAGTAATGTATGGATCATTTCTGACCTGGTGTGAATTGTTGATACTGTTTTATCTGTATATAACCATCCTGCAAGGAAAAAGGTTAGTTTATGCAATATGCATGCATGTATAGTATGATGCACCTAAGTAAATGTATTATGTACTTATGGATATGTATGTTATGATATGACGTAAATGATGTATGTATGAATCATGCAGCCTGAAGCGTCTGGATATCCTCGTATAACAACTGCTGTATTAGGGAAAATAAATCCCGATTCGTTGCTGAAGAATATGAGGAACTCGTTCCCGTCTTGATAGATAGTATGATATTTATAACCTCCCGTCTTTGTTCGTCGTATTTCTATTGAAGGAATAAGTTCCTGAGTATCCCGACTGAGGATAAAAGAGATGGACATAAATTCAAGGGGAGATGTATCTTGAAGTATCTATGATGGTAGATTTTCTCTACTGGAGATTTGTAGTTGTCTTGTGGGGATGAACTGGCGAAGCTTCGTTGAATTCCTTCCCTCGTTCGTCCTTAGTAAATACTATTACTGCATTTTCATGCATTTCTGTTAAACATCAATCATATTCAAGCATTTTATGCATTTCTGGTAAACATCAATCATATTCAAAAGCATACATACATTCAAACATAACCAATGGAGGTTTCGCTTATGTAAATAGGGTAAAAGTAAATCTGGATTCAAAGATTAAATTTTATTTATATCACAAAGTGAGTTTGTACAAGGAGACAGAAATCCTAGTAAGAGGAATTTGTCGTAAAATTTTTACAAAACAAAGAAAACAGCTATGTGGGAAATAATCCTATTGAGTTTCAATTCTACTATTGCCATTATCTTCAAGTATCTCATCTTCTGCTGTTGAAACGATTGGATTGAGCTTTATCTGTTCGAGCTTGAATTAAGTAGCACAACTGGTTGGAGTTACATGAGTGATCCAAACGAGACATAGTCATACGCTTTAATCCCTAAATTTTGCCTGGATTGCCCTTTTAGGTTTTCAATCCACCGGGATACCCTTTTTTGCCCAAGCCGCCTTTTCAGGTTTTCGACTTGCCGGGTGTACATTTTTTTATATATATATCCCTAATTTTTGCTCGAACCCTTTTGGTTCGTCGGGATGCCCTTATTTTTGCCTAGGCCAGTCAACCTAGCGGGTCTCTTTTTATGCGTAGTATTTTTTAACTATGTCTGCGTTTACAGGCTGTGGGAAGTCTTCACCATCCATAGTAGTAAGCATCATGGCACCTCCTGAGAATACTGTTTTGACCATAAATGGCCCTTCATATGTAGGAGTCCACTTGCCCCTAGGATCACCTTGTGGTAATATGATACGCTTGATTACCAAGTCACCAGCCTGATATACCTTTGGCTTAACCTTCTTATTAAAAGCCTTGATCATCCATTTCTGGTACATCTGACCGTGACAAACAGCTGCTAACCTCTTCTCATCAATCAAATTTATCTGGTCAAGTCGAGTCTGAATCCACTCATCTTCATCCAAGCCTGCATCCTTCATGATTCTTAATGAGGGTATCTGAACTTCAATGGGCAAAACTGCTTCCATACCATAGACTAAGGAGAATGGGGTTGCCCCTGTTGAAGTACGTATTGTAGTACGATAACCATGAAGAGCAAATGGTAACATCTCATGCCAATCCTTATAAGTAACAGTCATCTTTTGTAGAATCTTCTTGATGTTCTTATTAGCAGCTTCTACTGCCCCATTCATCTTCGGACGATACGGAGAAAAGTTGTGATGTTTAATCTTGAACTGCGTGCAGAGATCAGTAATCATAGTGTTATTCAAATTAGAGCCATTGTCTGTGATAATCCTTTCAAGGATGCCATACCTACATATAAGATTATTCTTAATGAATCGAGCCACCACATTCTTAGTAACAGATGCAAATGAAGCTACCTCCACCCACTTAGTAAAGTAATCAATAGCAACCAGGATGAAACGATGTCCATTAGAAGCAGTAGGTTTGATCTCACCAATCATATCAATGCCCCACATGGCAAAAGGCCAAGGAGCAGTCAACATATTCAGTGGGGATGGAGGTATATGTACTTTATCAGCATATATTTGACACTTGTGACATGTTCTGGAATGTTGATAGCAGTCAACTTCCATGGTAAACCAATAGTAACCTGCTCTCAATATCTTCTTTGCCATGGTGTGACCACTAGAATGAGTGCCAAAGATCCCATCATGCATGTCTTCCATAATCTCAATTGCTTCCTTCTTATCCACACAATGGAGCAAAGTTGAATCATGATTGCGTGTGTATAAAATTCCATTACTCAAAAAGAACTTAGCAGAAAAACTCCTCAGAAACTTCTTATCTTTGACAGATGCCCCTTCAGGGAACTCCTGGGCTTCAAGATATCTTTTCACCTCATAGAACCAAGGCTTCCCTTCTGCTTCTTCAGTGTCAATCTCATTGCAGTATGCAGGCTTCTCAAATATATCAATAGTAATCTTGGGAGCTTCATCATCCCAGCTAATCTCAAACATGGATGCCATGGTGGCTAGTGCATCTGCCAACTGATTTTCTCTTCGTGGAATATGTCCAAAGGTAATCTCTTCAAAATATGGGATCAAAGACAACACATGCTCTCTATAAGGAATGAGATTATCATGCTTGGTATCCCAATCTCCTTTGATTTGACTCACTACCAGGGCTGAATCTCCATATACGTCCAGGAACTGAATCTTCATGTCAATGGCAGCTTTGATACCCAGGATACATGCCTCATACTCAGCCATGTTATTGGTACAATAGAAACAAAGTCTTGCAGTAATCGGGGTATGACAACCTTCAGGGGAAATGATCACAACACCAACACCATTACCAAGTGCATTAGAAGCTCCATAAAAAACCATAGTCCATCGGGATCCTTGTTCAGGTCCGTCATATTGTCCAGGTTCTTTAGTAATAATCATAATACCTTCATTAGGGAACTCAAAACTCATTGACTGATAATCATCCACTGCTTGATGAGCCAAATGATCAGCTACAACACTTCCTTTAATGGCCTTCTGAGTAGTGTACTGTATATCATATTCTGTTAAGATCATTTTCCATCTTGCTATTCGTCCAGAGAGAGCAGGTTTCTCGAATATGTACTTGATTGGATCCATCTTTGAAATCAATAAGGTAGTATGAGTCAACATATACTGTCTTATTCGGCGAGCAGCCCATGCCAGAGCGCAGCAAGTTTTCTCGAGCAGTGAGTATCTTGTTTCACAGTCGGTAAACTTTTTGCTAAGGTAGTATATTGCCTTCTCTTTTCGACCAGACTCGTCATGTTGCCCCAACACACACCCCATTGAGTTGTCTAACACTGTTAAGTACATGATCAAGGGTCTTCTATCAACTGGTGGCATCAAGATTGGAGGTTCTAGAAGATATCTCTTGATTTCATCAAAGGCTGACTGGCACTCATCATTCCACTCCATTACCTGATCTTTCTTCAACAACTAGAAGATTGGCTCACAGGTAGCAGTTAACTGGGAAATAAATCTTGCAATGTAATTCAATCGTCCCAAGAAACCTCTAACTTCCTTCTCAGTGCGGGGAGCTGGCATCTCTTGTATAGCTTTCACTTTCGCAGGATCTACTTCAATACCTTTTCCACTGACAATGAAACCCAGGAGTTTACCAGATCTAACCCCAAAAGTACATTTGTTTGGGTTCAATCTCAATTTGTATTTCTTCAACCTTTCAACAAACTTATGCAGATGATCAAGATGTTTCTCTTCATTCTGGGACCTGGCTATCATATCATCCACATATACCTCTATCTCATGATGAATCATATCGTGAAACAAAGCCACCATAGCATGCTGATATGTTGCCCCAACATTCTTCAAACCAAATGGCATCACCTTATAACAAAAAGTGCCCCACTGTGTAACAAATGTAGTCTTCTCCATATCTTCAGGTGCCATCTTGATTTGATTGTAACCAGAGAAACCATCCATGAAAGAGAATACTTTATGCTAAGCAGTGTTGTCTACTAGAACATCAATATGAGGAAGTGGAAAGTCATCTTTGGGGCTGGCCTTGTTCAAATCCCTGTAATCTACACACATACGTACCTTACCATCTTTCTTAGGCACCGGCACCACATTTGCAACCCATTGAGGATAAGAAGTCACAGCTAAGAACCCTGCATCAAACTATTTCATTACCTCTGCTTTGATCTTTTCTGACATTTCAGGACGCATGCGACAAACCTTCTGCTTCTTTGGACGACAATCTTCTTTTACCGGTAAACGGTGAACCACAATGTCTGTATCCAACCCTGGCATATCTTCATAGGACCAAGCAAAGATCTCCACATAATCATGTAACATTTGAATCAATCTGCTCTTAACACCATCCTCTAGTTCAGCCCCTATCTTGACCTCTTTCCTATTTACTTCAGTCCCCAGATTACAAACTTCGATTGGCTCTTCATGTGGCTGTATAGCTTTCTCTTCTTGTTGTAACAACCTAGCAAGCTCTACAGGTACTTCACAATCGTCCTCCTTTCCATCTTCAGCTTGATAGATCGGATTCTCGAAATTATAATTGGCAATAGTAGAATTGTTATCAACATGATCCAGAGTGGATGAGGATCTGCATTTTAGTGATGTGGGTGTGTGTAAGAACACATAGCTGATAAGAAAATAAAAATAAAAGAAAGACAGGGAACACAATATTTCCGAAAACGAAACGTCCACTGATTTTTATTGAATGAGGTATGCAAATGAAATGACATCCCGAAACAAGCATACCATTGTGCCCCAGGTAAGGCACAAGACTTAAAAGTTTAATTGTTCAAAAATTACAAACTTAAAAATAACAACACAGTAATAGTATTTACTCCTGACTAAAGGAGATAGGAATAACGTCTTCAGCTTTCCAATTATTGAGCCCATCATCCACAGTAGGAAAGATCCATTCATCCAGATTATAGTCTTCATTATAGTCAACCACAACATTAATCTGATCTTTCATGATCCCTTGATTGGTTATACAAACAGCACGAGCGCGACGAACAGCCTTCTGGGACTCTGCAGTGAAACCCAAACCAAACTTGTCAGACTTGTAAGGAATGTCAGGAAGCTGACCCCAAATAGTACAACCACCTTCTTCAACCACAACTCTAGCATCTTTGAGGGAGGCCATTGTAGGAGGTACTCTGGTGACCACAGGAACTCTTTTGACAACAGGAGGAGCTTCAGCAGCAGGAACAACCCAAGGAACTACTTCAAACGTCTGGCAAGGAGTTTCAACATATTCACCTTCCACTTCAAGGTACTTAAATGTGATCACATGACTGATCATATATTCTTCTTCTCCGTAAACAGTGACAACCTTTCCCTTTACTGGATATCTCAGCTTCTGATGTAAGGTGGAGGTTACAGCACCTGCCCCATGGATCCAGGGGCGCCCAAGCAAACAGGAATACGCAGGACGAATGTCCATTACATAGAAAGTTGAATTGAAGACCTGAGAACCTACTTTGATTGGGAGATCTATTTATCCGTGCACCACTCTTCTCGAACCATCAAAGGCCTTCACCACTATATTACTTGGTCTCAACACAACATCTTCAAGACTAAGCTTGTTCAGAACCTCTTTGGGTAGCACATTCAGTGAAGAACCATTGTCTATCAACACATGAGACAGGGTAGTGCCCCTACATTCAATAGAGATATGTAAAGCCCTGTTATGGTTCCTTTTGGCAGGAGTCAAATCAGCATCAGAAAAACCTAACCCATTGTCATAAGTCAGGTGTGAAACACAGTTTTCAAACTGATCTACAAAAATCTCATTTGGTACATGAGCAGTCTTCAGGAATTTAATCAAGGCTTTGGCATGAGCCTCAGAACACAGCAACAAAGACAACATGGAAATCTTGGAGGGAGTATGCCCCAATTGATCAACAATATCATAATCACTCTTGCAAATGATCTTCAGTACTTCTTCCATCTGTTTAAAAAGATCATCAGCAGTTGGTGTCTCAGCTTGCACAGGTTCAATAACAGGACCTTTGCCTCGAGCATCAGTAGTGGAGGTAGTAGCTGGAGTAACTGTATTCTTGGAGGTAGCCGGAGGAGAGAAAATTCTTCCACTTCTTGTGATCTTACTAGATCCATCAATATTATCAACATCAATGTTAACAGGTGTATCAGCTAAGGGTTCCACTTTAATACCATGGATATAAACATCGAAACTGTAATGCCAAGGTATAGCCTTATCCGAAGTATACGGAATAGGACCAGGAGTGGTAATGATCATAGGAGCTACTCTAGCTTCAGCAACAGTCCTCACAGGGCCTTCAGCAGTAATCTTGATAGGACCCTTATGAGTGATCTTAATAGGGCCCTTGGAAGTAATCCTCATTGGCACTTTGTCAACCATATCCACCTATTCGACCTTCGCACCTTGGGTTATATGTTCAACCATTCTCTCCACAGAAGGTGTCCTCTCAAACAATATGGTGTAATTGTCCATGAGGCGTTGAATACCATCCTTCAACTTCCAGCAGCTATCCGGTTTATAAGCACAATAGAAACAATCTTCATTACAACCTGGAAAGAGCCCAGCTTGTACCAACTTCTTCTTAATAACAGACAATGGTGTAGTCACATCTGCAACTGAGGAAATATGTGAAACTTCATCAATAGCATTGACAGTCTTCTCATGATTTGGTATGGGAGCAGTAATCACATTTGGAGTACCAGGAGGGTCAAACTCAATCTCTCCAGCATCAATCATATCCTGAATCTTGTTCTTCAATATCCAACAATTGTTGGTATCATGTCCCTGACAATTTGAATGATATGCACATCGTGCATTAGGATTGTACCTAGGAGAGGTAACATTAGGATTCTGAGGAGGGTCCTTCAAAGTAATGAGTTCACCCTTCAACAAGTGTTGCAAGGCTTGGGCCAGTGACATGTTGATCTTGGTGAACTGTCTTCTAGGCCTCTGTTGATTTCCCTGTGGTGGCTCTGGTGCTGCAGGAGTAGGATTGGAGATATGGACTGCACTCACAGATTGGTGCCTCCTATTACGATCAGGTTGACCATAAACATCATTTGACTCTTTCTTCCCACTAGGGGGCTTCTTCGTAGTACTTGATGAAGAAGCACCCACTTGTAACTTGCCACTTCTTATGCCACTTTCTACACGCTCTCCCGTCATTATCCGCTCAGTGAAGCCAGATGATGAGCTTCCAATGAGATGACTATAAAAAGGACCATTCAACATACTCATAAACATGTCCACTAACTCCCGGTCAGTTAGAGGAGGTTGTACTCTACCAGCCAAGTCTCTCCACTTCTGGGCATACTCCTTGAAATTCTCTTTAGCACCCATAGACATGCTTTGTAGTTGCATGCGAGTAGGGGCTAGATCAGTATTTGATTGGCTAAAGACGTGTCTACTTATGCGTCTAGCGGTATCTTACTGCAAGTGCACAGCCTATCGAAGTAATATTTAAGATTATCGATCCACAGGGATTCTATGGTTACTTAGTGCTAGATGAACTTTCTAGTTTAGCTAAGGCGAATGGTTGTCACGATTTTTGTTGATTTTAGAATATTAAAGGCGGAATTAAATTTAAACTTTAATTAAGTAGTTTTAAGACGGTCGGTATGTAGTTATACTAACTTAGGTGGGTCAATCTAACCTAGGCTTATTTAAGGTGTTCACTTAATCTATTCGGTAGAGATTACTAGTTTAAATACCCTCAACTCACACTCTCGTGGTCTTATATCAGATCTTATCTCTAAAGCCCTATGCCTGCTCTCGCTAGCCCATAAGTGTTTAGAGGTAATTTTTGGAAACTAAGTAATTCTAATTTATCTTAAAGCGCTCTCGTTGTGTTTAATTTAAATGCCTAACTTTAGCTATCTGGTTAAAACCTCACACTCTCGTGGTCTTGACCTAACCTAATACTCTTTTCTTACTCTCGTAACAAAAAGGTCTATTTAATTAAAAAGTCTCAGCCAGAAATGTTAAGTGATTAATTATTTTTAGCCTATGGTTATATTTTACCGGTTAAGTTTGTTCTAACTACATACCGCCCTAAGGTGTTTAGCTACTCATCGATGTTGAACCAGACAGAGACAGAAAATTAAATAATAAAATACTCATGGCAGGAAAATAAATAAACATTATAATTAATTAAATTGCAATATAAATAAAAACCTGGTTAACAATATCAGAGAGACTCCTTCTTCCACAAACCGGAAAGCTCGGAGTTGGCGAAATCAAAATTAAACGAATGCTGAAGGTTTAGAAAAAATAAATAACGTATAACAATTTCCTGATGTTGGAAATTGTTATATGGCGGGGTTGGATACAATAAAACGAAACAGAAAATAATGCAGAAATAAGAACGGGTCGTAAATCAGTTCGGCAGAGCTTCCGCAGGAAATTGAATAGAAAAATGCTCTGTGTCTTCTTCATAAAACTGGTGCTATTTATAGAACTCCAAATGGGCTGGATTTTTGGACTTTAGTTGGTATGGGCCTTGCTGAATTTGTGGAGAAAATGTAGGTAGTGGCAACAAAATAGGTGGAAATGGCCTTCACGTAATTCTTTGACGACGTCTTGGTCAAAAACCTAGAATATCCTTTGTCACGGTCGTGACAATGCTTTTACGCTCGTGACTTGTGACTTTTAAGTGTCACGATCGTGACACATATCTCACGGTCGTGATGCTTCATTTTGGGGTGTCACGGTCGTGACACCCTTGTGACGGTCGTGACTGCTGCAAAATATGCAGTTTTGCAGGAAGCTTCATTTCTTCCTCTTTTTATGATCGATTTTGTTCCTTTTTGTCTTAGTTCATGATTTAGCTCCACATAATGGTGTACCTGCAAAATGGTAAGAAAAACTCGAGAAATCGAGTGTTAAAACGACGATTATTCGATAAAACGTTAATGAAACCTAGCAATATAATCGATACGTTTTCTCGTTATCAAACTTCCCCAAACTTAAACCTTTGCTTGTCCTCAAGCAAATAGTCGGTTGAAAATCGGCGGACAAGATGTTATTCACATATACTCATAACAAATCAAACGAGGGATCGTTTTGTCGGATAATCCGATACTTTGATAGAACACTACCGATACACTAATGACGCAAGCAACAAGCTATGTCGTCGACTTCCCGTTAAATGAGCCAATCGGCAATTACTTTACGATTTCACCTAAAGTTTTTCGATCTTATTTCGCCCGGTTTCATTCTAGCGCAATCACATTAAGCCCTTTGCCTTAGCACGCACGTAGTGGAGTAGCCGGTTAGCGACTTTGATCCTTTTTTAGCACGGGGTCTGGTACACGAGTGTGGTAACCCTACATTTTGTATCCGATTTGGAGGTTGTGGGGGATCGAGCCGTAGCACGCCCTACCGAGTTCAGAACCAGTACCTCTGAACCAACCCACAATGGACTCCTTCTCATATTTCTCGCTTCTTGTATGCGACCGTGTACTTTGGTGCAATTTCTTTTCATTTTGCATCGAGATATGAAGGATCATTATTGATTAGGCATCAAACGCTTATATTCATCGGCTCCCCACGTGGTTTGTGTTCAGACGGTGCTGACTGCTAGTATAAACTACTCGGGGTTACTTTTGAACTGAAACTAAAAGTGTACTCGTAATGGTAATCGGGATAGAATCGCTTAAGTAGGAAGTCAAAGGTGTCAAGATTGTATTGGTCTTGTTTAATCGTTCTCAGCTTCCTATTACGATTTCGTAGGTAAGTCGGGTAATGCGAATAATTAAAAATTTTTCGGTTATGGCTAAGTAAGCGGGAAAATTCGAAACTAAAGAAAATATCATAAAGATTTTGCACGCTTCATTAACTTGCTAAAGGGAAATACAATGGAATTGAAAATACAACGAAATGGAAAAATGCGAAAAGGAAAAATACGGAAATGAAAGGTACCTCTCCCACACTATATCAGACATTGTCCTCAATGTTGTGATATAAATGAGGTAAAAGTACAGTACAAACGACAAAAACGATAAACAAACAGAAGAAAAACAAGAACTATGGCTGCTGAGGACCGCGGGGTCGGCTTCTGGTGCGGGAGCGGCGTCTGGAAGGAGTCGCTTCAGGATCAGAACCGGTGCTGGTGGTCCCAGTGATGTCGATACGCAAGGCGTCTAACTTGCTGAAAATCTCGTTAACCCTCTCATTAGTAGCTGCCTGGTTTGCTGCAATAGTGCCGAGCAAAGCATCGTACTGCTCCTTATGCCTTCGCTCCAGTGCGGCGTTCATCTGGTTCTGCTGATGAATCGCACGGAGGACATCCTCAAGTGTGATGTCCTGTGTAGGAGGCTGTCGGGTAGATGTCTCTGGTATATCCTGGACAGGCTCACCTGCATCCATAGCGTCCTGCATCTCATCCGCAGGGAGGTCTGCCTGATCATGGATAGGAGCGTGGTCAGCAGCATCAGGTAGAACAAAGAGCCAGTTGGCTCGGCTGGATGGGTCGATGCGGTTGCGGGACGGCAGAATGATATGATGAAATACGGTGCCATGGACAACAGGGCTATACCTGCCATCCTCTCGCTGCGCAATCAGGTGAGCGGACCTGCAATAACTCTTGGTAAGGAATTCGGCTTCTCTGAAAGGCTGATTTACGACCAAGTCACCAAGCCCCAACTGAATGGCCAGGGTGGTGACAATGCCGCTAATGAAGAACGGAGTGGATCCTCTGTGCGCAATAGCCTGGATGTGGTAAAGCATGAAAGGGGCAGCATTGATCGGCTCGTCATTAAGAGCACAATGCAAGAATAGAAGCTCCTTAGAGTTGAGCTTATGGTTGCTTTCTCGAGCGAAGATGGTGTTGCAAATGACTCGGTGGAAGTAGCGGATGGCCGGATTGTGAATGTGCGTGGCGTTGAGGCTTTGGAAGGCGGATGCACGGGTGTTTGTTAAGTCGTGCCATAGAGTGAAAGCTTGTTCACTAAAATTATCGTGCACGCGACGGTGAGCTTCAGTTCCGTGATGGAAGCCTAACAACTCGGCGATCCTGTCTTGCGAGAGGTTGAACTCTTGGCCATGCAATCTGAATTTTGCGAAACCAGTGAGCTGACTCAGAGAACCGGTGCCGGTGATGTAACTGAATGAACTTAAGAACTCCAGTGTCAGAAGTTCGAAGGTTGGCTGAGGTTGACTGCAAAGGTCCCAGAGCCCGACTTTGCGAAGCAGGTTCGTAACACTGGCCAGCATTCCGAGTTCCCTCAAACACACAGTGTCGATGTAACGCGTAGGTTGCACACCGCGGTTTTGGAATCGGAGAAATCGTTCTCTTTGAGTTTCTCCAGCATCACCTTCTCTAAAAGTGATAGAATCCATTGCATGCAAGAGCTTAAAGTGAAGAGTGAAGAATTTTGAAGTTTTTGTGAAAAAATGGTAAAATGGGAGAAATATTGATTCGGGATAAATAATGGAGAGTGAGAATGTAGTAGGTTGTGATAATGGGTGGTTAATGAGATTAAAGATGGTAAATGGGGTGTTACGGAGGTTATGGAGAAGATGGGTAGTTTTTTTAGGAAGTTATGGAGAAGAAAAAGAAGAGGCACGAAGAGAAACAGTTCTGTTTCTCACGATTTCTGGTATAAGGGTCGTCACGGTCGTGACAGGGGTACGACGATCGTGAGACTCAAAAAGAGCGCATCACGATCGTTATGGGGCAGTGACGACCGTGAGGCTTGCTACGTTAAATAATTTCCAGAAAAAACACTTTCTCTCTTATTTCACATATTCTATATTAATGCATTTTCTTCACTAACACTCATAATAAATTATAAACACCATATAGTATATAGTTTCAACACAGTACTTCAATAGCTTGCAAGGCATGAGAGATTTGTATATATAATGAATAAATGCAAGCATAACAGGACATAAAATTAAAAGTACATAAATTGCTAAAAATGGAGAATTTTTTTGAATTAAAGATGCATTGCATAATGTAATTGAAAATGAAGTTACATAAACGGAAATTTGCGGTAAGAAATTGGTGCGAAAATTAAATCTAACTAGAAACGAAAACAATGAAAAAAATAAACTAAATCACTTATAACATTATCAAAAGCGTTTCTTCAAGTCTTCGATGGCGGAATTCAAGTGATAGAACTGTTCGCATGTTATGTCAGTCAATCCTATAATATCCAATCGCATGCTCTTAATGTCTTCTTTAAATAGGTTAATGTCAGTTTGGTAAGCATTGAGAGTGTTCATGATGTTTTGCAAGTTGTTAGCATAATCTCCTTGATTCACTTCAGGGGTTTCATAAACTTCTTCAGTGTGGCTAATGTCATGGTAACCAGGAGGCGTCTTAGGGTCAGTTTCGACATCGGTCATTGTATCATCTTTTATCTTGTAAGACTGAGGTGTTTCAGGAGTGGGTGGATAATCAGGTGGGTTTAACTCATAAAGCCAGTTATCCTTATTGTGAACACTTACTTTAGCATGGTTAGGCAATGTGAACAGGGTTACTACCTCGTTCCGGATTAGGTACTCAAAAGGTGGATGTCCTAAATTCCTTATGATATGTCTATTAAAGCAGAAGTTAAGATCCATAGGACGTATGTTACCTAAACGGTTGCACCTGTGCAATTGGTACCTAAGTCCTAAAGCATCAGCAATCATGGTTACAAGACCTCCTACTAAGATAGGTAATTCAGGTTCTTCTTGGATACGGGTGAAGGTTTGCATCATGAAAGGTACACCATTAACAGGATGTCCAAGAGTGAAACATGACATAATAAATATTTCATCTTTAGAAACTCCGGTAATGTTTTCTTCTTTTCCAAAGAATGTGTGGGCAAGGAATTTATGGAAGTAACGGAGAGCAGGATTATGGATCTCATCATTATTCATGCCATTTGGTTCAGGGTGGTAGTTTCCGGTTAAGGTTCCCCAAAAGAAATCTAGCTCAATATCCATCAATTCTACCTGTGTGGTAGTAAAAGCAAATGGTCCACTAGGGAATCCTAACAAGTCAGCTAGTTCTTTATGGTTAAAATCATATTCTATTCCAAACAGGCGAAAACTAATAAATCCTTTCCTAAATCCAAAACCGCGCTCAGGTAAGTAAATTAAGGAGCTAAGGAACTCAAGGGTGAGCTCGCGGTAAGTCACAAACTTATGTTGGATCATTGAATTCTCCCATCCGATTCGGTTAAGCAAGTACATAATGCTATCATGTATTCCTAAGGTTTCCATAGTCCGATCATCCGGGTACAGGGTCAAATCCATTTGCCTCTGTGATAACTCTTCAAATTTCATTCTTTGGTTCCTACCCCTAAATTTGGTTTCCATATGGTTAATTAGTTGGTTAGCCATGGTCAGTGCAAATATGGAGGAAACAAATCAGGAGAAGAAGGAAAGTGGAAAAGACTTTTAGAAAATCTGTAAAAAGTGATTTAAAATAAATATAAGAAAATGAAATGCATAATGTAATGGCAATAATAGTAATATAAAATAACTATAAAATGACAAAACAATTAAACAAATAGTAAAACTATAAATAATAAAAAATGATAAAGAGACTAATTTAAATAATTTGATAAGTAAATGGGTTGCCTCCCACTAAGCGCTGTTTTTATCGTCTAAAGCCTGACGTAATGCTTAAGTTTAGATTAATCAGGGGAATTAGTGGACAACTCTAAAAGCTTTAGATTATTCGCATAATCTCGATTTTCAACTTTATGATAATGTTTTAAACGTTGTCCGTTTACTATGAATGGTTCACTATTCCTACCCTTAATTTCTATTGCTCCACTCGGGAATACTTTAATTATTTCAAAGGGTCCTGACCATCTAGATTTTAATTTTCCAGGAAAGAGCCTAAGTCTTGAATTAAAGAGGAGTACAACGTCTCCCACACTAAATTCTTTCCTAGATAGGCGTTTATCATGCCATCGCTTAGTTCTTTCTTTATATATTTTAGCATTCTCATAAGCATCTAGCCTTAATTCTTCTAATTCGTTAATGTCTAGGATTCGCTTTTCTCCTGCAGCATTATAATTTATATTGAGAGTTCTAATCGCCCAATAAGCTTTGTGTTCTAGTTCTACTGGGAGGTGACAAGATTTTCCATAAACTAATTTGAAAGGTGTAGTACCTATGGGTGTCTTGTAAGCGGTCCTATAAGCCCATAAAGCTTCATTAAGTTTAGATGACCAATCTTTCCGAGATATGGCGACAGTCTTTTCTAAGATTTGTTTAATTTCTCTGTTTGAGACTTCGACTTGTCCACTTGTTTGTGGATGATATGGTGTAGCCACACGGTGTCTTACTCCATACTTAGATAGTAATTTGTCAAATATTTTTGAGATGAAGTGCGAGCCACCGTCACTTATGACGAGTCTGGGCACACCAAATCTGGGAAAGATTATATTTTTAAAAAGCTTTATTACTACTCGTGTATCGTTTGTAGGAGAAGCTATGGCTTCAATCCATTTCGAAACATAATCAACAGCTACGAGTATGTAATTATTACTGAAAGATGATGGGAATGGTCCCATGAAATCTATTCCCCAAACGTCAAAGATTTCTACTTCTAATATTCCTTTTTGAGGCATTTCATCTCTTCTTGAAATATTGCCAGTGCGTTGACACCGATCGCAATTTATAACAGCGATGTGGACATCCTTCCATAGATTTGGCCAGAATAAGCCGGTTTGCAAGATTTTTGCACAAGTTTTGGAAGTGCTTGCATGTCCACCATAAGGAGATGAATGGCATTGAGCAATGACATCTTCTATTTCTTCTTCGGGAATACATCGGCGAAAGATTCCATCTGGTCCTCTTTTGAACAATAATGGTTCATCCCAATAGTAATGTTTCAGATTATGAAAGAATTTCTTTTTCTGCTGATAGGTTAGATCGGGTGGAAGAGCTCCTGCGGCTAGGTAATTGACAATGTCAGCGTACCATGGCAGTCCTACAGTTGTCTGGATTGTTTCCACGGATTCTGGTTCATTTATATCTAACTGAGCTAGGTCACTTCCTAATTGTGCTATCAGCTGTTCATACGGAAAATCATCGTTAATCGGCACTTGTTCGGGTTTAATACCTTCTATTCTAGATAAATGGTCCGCTACGACATTCTCAGTACCTTTCTTATCTTTTATTTCTAAGTCAAACTCTTGTAAGAGTAAAATCCATCTCAAGAGTCTCGGTTTAGCATCTTTCTTAGTTAATAGATATCGGATAGCAGCATGGTCTGTGTAAATGATTATTTTCGCTCCAACTAGGTAAGAACGGAATTTGTCAAGCGCAAAGACAACTGCTAACAATTCTTTTTCGGTAGTGGCGTAGTTCATCTGGGCAGAATCTAAAGTTCTACTAGCATAGTAGATCGCATGAAGTTTCTTTTCCTTTCTCTGGCCTAGAACTGCGCCTACAGCATAGTCACTCGCATCGCACATGATTTCAAAAGGTAATCTCCAGTCAGGGGGTTGCATGATTGGTGCGGTGATGAGGGCTGTTTTTAGAGTTTCGAATGCTTTAAGACAATCTTCGTTGAATATGAACTCAGCGTCTTTCATTAATAAACCAGTAAGAGGTTTAGTAATTTTCGAGAAATCTTTGATGAATCGTCGGTAAAAACCGGCGTGTCCTAAAAAGCTTCGTATTTCTCGAACGGTTTTAGGGGGTTGAAGATCTTTTATGACTTCAATCTTAGATTTATCAACTTCAATTCCCTTGTCAGATATTACATGACCTAATACGATTCCTTCGTTGACCATAAAATGACATTTCTCCCAGTTAAGCACGAGGTTTACTTTTACACATCTTTCTAATACCATTTCTAAGTTTGATAAACATCCTTCAAAACTTTGCCCGCATACAGAGAAGTCGTCCATGAACACTTCCATGATGTTGTCTATAAAATCTGCAAAGATTGACATCATACATCTTTGAAAGGTTGCAGGAGCGTTGCATAATCCAAAGGGCATTCGTCTATAGGCGAACGTTCCATAAGGGCATGTGAATGTAGTCTTCTCTTGATCATCTGGATGGATAGGGATTTGGAAAAATCCTGAGTAACCGTCAAGATAACAGAAGTACGAATGCTTGGCTAATCGTTCTAACATTTGATCTATAAAAGGTAGCGGGAAATGATCTTTTCGAGTGGCTTTGTTTAGTTTACGATAATCTATGCATACTCTATATCCCGTCACTACTCTTTGAGATATTGATTCGCCTTGAGCGTTCTTCACAACAGTGATGCCTCCTTTCTTTGGCACTACATGTATTGGACTAACCCATTCACTATCAGAGATTGGATATATTATTCCGGCATCTAATAGTTTCTTAACTTCTTCTTTTACTACAGTGCTAAGGGTTGGGTTAATTCTTCTTTGAGATTCTCTGGAGGTTCTGCAATCTTCTTCTAGCAGAATACGATGCATACAAACTGAAGGACATATTCCTTTGAGATCAGATATGTTATATCCTAATGCAGTCGGATATTTCTTCAAAACATCTAAAAGTTTCTTTGTTTCTATAGTTCCTAAACTGGAATTTACTATAACTGGTCTTTTACATTCAATGTCTAAGAATTTGTACCTTAGGTTATGAGGTAAAGTTTTTAATCCTAATGTAGGTTTTTCTTTACTTGGCATAGGATCCGGTGTAAGTGTTAAACTTTCGCTTAGACTATCGTCCTGATATGGTTTACGCCAATTATCATCTTCGAAAATTGGAGGGATTTGAATTTTCATAATTTCAGAATAAGTGGTCTCTTTCAGTTCCATTTCTCTTACACATTCGTCAATTACGTCCAATAGATAGCATGTATCCTCTATAGCTGGTGATTGTAAGAATTGTGTTAGAATAAATTCAACTTTCTCTTCACCTACTTCAAAGGTTAGCTTTCCTCTTTTTACATCTATTATAGCTCCGGCGGTAGCTAAGAATGGTCTTCCTAGTATGATAGGTGTAGTGGAGTCTTCAGAGATGTCCATGATTATAAAGTCAGTAGGGATGTAGAATTGTCCTATACGTACTGGGACGTTTTCTAGTATGCCTACAGGATATTTAACAGAGCGATCGGCTAGTTGAACAGACATTTTAGTTGGTCTTAGGTCTCCCATGTCTAGCCTCTTGCAAATCGTTAAGGGCATAACACTGATACTGGCTCCTAAATCGCATAGAGCTTTGTCAATGACGAATTTTCCTATTGCACAGGGTATAGAGAAACTTCCTGGATCTTTTAGCTTAGGAGGCATTTTATTCTGAATTATGGCGCTACACTCGGCAGTAAGTGTAACTGTTCCGTTATCCTCTATCTTTTTCTTATTGGATAAGATTTCTTTTAAAAACTTAGCATACGAGGGTATTTGGGTAATTGCTTCTGTAAACGGAATAGTAATATTCAACTGTTTCAGAAGTTCAACAAATTTCTTAAATTGACCCGTCGTCTTGGAATTTATTAATCTTTGAGGGTACGGAATTGGTGGTTTATAGGGTGGTGGAGGCACATAAGGTTGTTCTTTCTCCACTACTTCTTGATTATCATCTTCCTTTTCTTCTGGATCATTCACCACTTCAGTCGGTTTATCCGGTTGTTGGTACATGGCTGGATTGTCAAGTCTTGGATCGGTAGGTCCGTCAAGTTCCTTGCCACTTCTTAATATCACAGCGTTAGCATGTCCTTTCGGATTAGGTTGAGGTTGTCCAGGGAACACTCCAGCTGGTGCAGCAGTAGGTGCTTGTTGTTGAGCTACTTGTGAAATCTGAGTTTCTAGCATTTTGTTATGTGTAGCTAATGCATCTACTTTGCTCACTAATTTCTTGATTTGCTCATTAGTGTGAATGTTTTGGTTTAAGAAGTCCTTGTTTGTTTGAGATTGGTTAGCTATGAAGTTCTCCATCATCAATTCAAGGTTCGATTTTCTAGGGACATTAGGAGCAGTCTTTTGATATCCTGGTGATGTAGCTGGTGCTTGACCTGGTGCGTATAAAGCATTGTTATTCTTATAGGAGAAGTTCGGATGATTCTTCCAACCTGGGTTATATGTGTTTGAGTAAGGGTTTCCTTGAGCATAATTCACTTGATCAGTGGGAGTTCCTGTCAATAGTTGACAATCAGAAACTTCGTGTCCTGAAACTCCATATAACTCACAGTTAGGTGTTACTGCAGCCACGGTGGCTGTTGGTGTTATGGCCAAGTTGTCGATCTTTTGGCTTAGTTGGTCAAACTTCGCATTGACTTGGTCCATACTACTTACTTCGTACATACCTCCCTTTGTTGGTTTCTCAGTTGCGACTCTCTCGCTTCCCCAAAGGTAATGATTTTGAGCCATACTTTCGATAAGTGCATAGGCATCATTATATTCTTTGTCCATCAATGCACCGCCCGCGGCAGCGTCAATTGTCATTCTTGTATTGTACAAGAGTCCATTATAGAAGGTATGGATGACCATCCATTCTATTAATCCATGATGTGGACAAAGTCTCAATAGATCTTTATAGCGTTCCCAAGCTTCGAATAATGATTCACTTTCTCTTTGCTTAAATCCGTTGATCTGAGCTCTCAGCATAGCTGTCTTGCTGGGTGGAAAATACCTGTTTAGGAAAACTCTCTTTAGTTCCTCCCACGTAGTTACTGAGTTCGAAGGCAGAGATTGAAGCCAAGCTCTTGCTCTGTCTCGAAGCGAAAAAGGAAATAAACGTAATCTAATAGCTTCTTGGGTAACTCCATTGGCTTTTACGGTATCGGCATATTGCACAAAGATCGAAAGATGAAGATTCGGATCCTCGGTAGGATTTCCGGCGAATTGATTTTGTTGCACGGCTGATATCAACGAAGGTTTTAGTTCGAAATCGTTTCGGTTGATAGCCGGCGCTGCAATGCTTGAATGCGGTTCAGCTTGCGAAGGACTGGCGTAATACTTGAGTGGATGATTCTGTTCTTCAGCCATCTCTACGTCCTTTGATGTTACGACTGGTTTAGGCGGATCTAATTGAAGATCTGGAATGTTGTAATTATTTTCGTAATCGAATATACGTCTTCTTACGTGTAAGAAGCGTTCCGATTCAGGGATTAGAGGTTGCAAGTCTTCGCTTTTAGAGCGAGTACTTGGCATACACTCGGAAATTAAATTAAATTAAATAGTTGATACCTTAGTCTAGACAATGCTACCTAAATGCACTAGTAACTAAATTAAGGAATCCCCGGCAACGGCGCCAAAAACTTGATGGGCTAAAGACGTGTCTACTTATGCGTCTAGCGGTATCTTACTGCAAGTGCACAGCCTATCGAAGTAATATTTAAGATTATCGATCCACAGGGATTCTATGGTTACTTAGTGCTAGATGAACTTTCTAGTTTAGCTAAGGCGAATGGTTGTCACGATTTTTGTTGATTTTAGAATATTAAAGGCGGAATTAAATTTAAACTTTAATTAAGTAGTTTTAAGACGGTCGGTATGTAGTTATACTAACTTAGGTGGGTCAATCTAACCTAGGCTTATTTAAGGTGTTCACTTAATCTATTCGGTAGAGATTACTAGTTTAAATACCCTCAACTCACACTCTCGTGGTCTTATATCAGATCTTATCTCTAAAGCCCTATGCCTGCTCTCGCTAGCCCATAAGTGTTTAGAGGTAATTTTTGGAAACTAAGTAATTCTAATTTATCTTAAAGCGCTCTCGCTGTGTTTAATTTAAATGCCTAACTTTAGCTATCTGGTTAAAACCTCACACTCTCGTGGTCTTGACCTAACCTAATACTCTTTTCTTACTCTCGTAACAAAAAGGTCTATTTAATTAAAAAGTCTCAGCCAGAAATGTTAAGTGATTAATTATTTTTAGCCTATGGTTATATTTTACCGGTTAAGTTTGTTCTAACTACATACCGCCCTAAGGTGTTTAGCTACTCATCGATGTTGAACCAGACAGAGACAGAAAATTAAATAATAAAATACTCATGGCAGGAAAATAAATAAACATTATAATTAATTAAATTGCAATATAAATAAAAACCTGGTTAACAATATCAGAGAGACTCCTTCTTCCACAAACCGGAAAGCTCGGAGTTGGCGAAATCAAAATTAAACGAATGCTGAAGGTTTAGAAAAAATAAATAACGTATAACAATTTCTTGATGTTGGAAATTGTTATATGGCGGGGTTGGATACAATAAAACGAAACAGAAAATAATGCAGAAATAAGAACGGGTCGTAAATCAGTTCGGCAGAGCTTCCGCAGGAAATTGAATAGAAAAATGCTCTGTGTCTTCTTCATAAAACTGGTGCTATTTATAGAACTCCAAATGGGCTGGATTTTTGGACTTTAGTTGGTATGGGCCTTGCTGAATTTGTGGAGAAAATGTAGGTAGTGGCAACAAAATAGGTGGAAATGGCCTTCACGTAATTCTTTGACGACGTCTTGGTCAAAAACCTAGAATATCCTTTGTCACGGTCGTGACAATGCTTTTACGCTCGTGACTTGTGACTTTTAAGTGTCACGGTCGTGACACATATCTCACGGTCGTGATGCTTCATTTTGGGGTGTCACGGTCGTGACACCCTTGTGACGGTCGTGACTGCTGCAAAATATGCAGTTTTGCAGGAAGCTTCATTTCTTCCTCTTTTTATGATCGATTTTGTTCCTTTTTGTCTTAGTTCATGATTTAGCTCCACATAATGGTGTACCTGCAAAATGGTAAGAAAAACTCGAGAAATCGAGTGTTAAAACGACGATTATTCGATAAAACGTTAATGAAACCTAGCAATATAATCGATACGTTTTCTCGTTATCAGTATTGTATTGATATTGCCTATAGAAGGCCTCAGCAAGATCATTCCAATCACGGATGTTGACACTCTCCAATTGATAGTACCATTCCAATTGAGCTCCAGACAAGCTCTTCTGGAAGAAATGAATCCACAACTTTTTATCAGCAGTGTGAGGTTGGATCCTCCGGACATAGGACCTCAGATGCAGCTTGGGACACGAGACACCATCATACACCACAAAAGTAGGAACTTTGAAACCAAAGGGTATAACCACTCCAGATATCAAACTCAGATCTTCAAAATCCAGTCCAAAAGACTTTTGCAATTCCATAGCATCCATTCTATCCACCATCATCTTGAACTTATCTTCATTAGGATCATGATAGTAATTTGCTTCAGAATCAGAATCCCCCATTGTGTTATGGAGACTGCCTCCCTCTTTCTCAGACTCCTCAGACTCATAATCTTCAACTTGTTCCTTGGTCTTGACAGGACCTCTGAAATTTCTACCCATATTGATAAGGCCTCCTGACCTTCTAGTCTTCTTAGTCTTCTTGGCCAGCAGTGTCTTCAATTCATCCTGTCCCTTGGACAAGTTCAGGATCAACTCTTGGAACTGTGCATTCTGTGCCTGGAGATCTTTGACTGTTTGTTCAAGAGCCATTTCTGCTGAAATAAACAGCGAGAAGATAAGATACCTGTACATAAGAAACCTGTGATGCAATGATATGGTGTATAAATGCGTATGCAATGTTTTCAAGGACCGCAGGATTTAAATTTGTTTAAACAACCAAAAAGTAAACCTTTATTAGTAATAAATTTGTTTTTCCCCTTGGGCTTACAATAAAAAGAATGAAATAAATACAAAAAATGGGGTTTTAAGTCTCCCATGGACGTTTCCTCTTTGTGTTGAGGTATGAGTTGAGGTTCCGCTCCTCGTGAAGTTGCTTTGTTAGCTCCAAGATTCTTTCTTGACTTGCTTTGTAATGAGTCTCAAAAGTATCTCTTTGCTCCTTCAACTGGATCCAGGACCTCTGTAAATCTTCCATGTCAGTGGGCATGTCTGGATAAAGAATGATATATGAAGTATCTCCCTAAGTAACAGGCTCCATAGTAACTGGCAGGATGGCAAGATATGGCATCATAAGAGTCTGAGCACGAGACCGCACCCATCTGAGATAAGCTTCCATAGGAATGGTGTACTTAGGCTCTAGAGTCTTATTGTAAACCTTGTTCACTTTCCCCCATGCTCGTATAAACCTTTGACGGTAACCTTGCAGATCGTTGTCGTAGTCAAACACAATACCCTGAATCAACATGTCATGAGGACCATCACTCCGAGCGTAACCAAACTGACGTAAAGCTAAGGAAGGGTTGTAGGTAATGCCCCCTCTTATGCCAAGGAGTGGCACATTAGGGAACTCCCCACAACGGTCAATGATAGTAACATTCTCCATAGATCGAGAGCACCAATGAATATCTGAATGAGAGAGTGACATAATTCTTTTGGACCACCTGAACCCTTGTTCATTATTCATCACTGATCGAGGAAGGTGAGAAATAAACCACCTAGATAGTAAAGGTATGCAACACATCAGAGTTCCTCGTGCCTTCGTAGTACGGGTATGAAGAGAATGTAAGATGTCTCCAAGTAATGTAGGCACTGGATTATGAGTCAGAAATATGTTGATGGCGTGAACATCTATGAACTGATCTGGATTGGGGAACAACACTAAGCCATAAATCAACAAGGCTAAGATCTCCTCAAAAGCATCATAGCTCATAGCCTTCAAGAACACTTGAGCCTTCTTTATCAACACCTTAGCAAGAATACCCTTAACTACACTCCTCGTTTCTAGGACAATGTCTGATTTCTTCAAATGTAGGGCTGCAGCAATGACTTCAGGTTTATGCTCTTTTTCCAAACCTGTGAAAGGTCTCTGATCAAGGACAAGTATACCCATAAGTTTGGAGAACTCTTCCATTGTAGGAACCAACTGATAGTCGGGGAATGTGAAGCAATGGTGCTTAGGATCAAAGAACTGGAACAGAACACTCATCATGTCTTCA
Source organism: Lathyrus aphaca (assembly GCA_963966055.1). NCBI lineage: Eukaryota > Viridiplantae > Streptophyta > Magnoliopsida > Fabales > Fabaceae > Lathyrus > Lathyrus aphaca. The sequence goes on along the minus strand of OZ014522.1, from coordinate 540,062,567 downwards.
TTGAACCCTGAAGTGACTAGATCCAGTAGGTGACCATGTCTTTTGATGAATTGAGAGTTTTCAGAAACTTGAGAAACCAATTCCTTAAGCTTAGGAGGTATTCCTACAAAGTTGATCCGGATAGTATTCCTACGAGCAGAAGCCATGACCTGCAACAAAGAACAAAGATAAATCCTTTGGTCCTTGAAATGGTTAGTGAAAATGTTATGCTTATGATGCATGATGATGCTATGATGTTATGCTCAATCACAAACATGTGGCATACACAAACAAGTCACACAATAGCCATAGGTTTGAAGGCTTGCATGAGGTTCAAAGGTAAATACCCTCCCCTGAAGTTAGTTGGTTCATCCTGTCCTATAAAGTAACCAGGTTCTAAGGGATCTCAATATCATTGATCCTTCACAAGGGTGGTTGTTCAGTAGGCAACTTACTTGCCAACCAAAACCCTCCAAGTTTAGAATCTCAATGAGTGTAGTATCGAGTATCAACCAACTTCAGTCTTCTCCAAAGCCGGTTATCTCACTACTTTACTAAAGGCCAAGATGGGATAATCTAGGGTTCTAAAAGTTAGTTAGTGTATTGACAACATATGGCAGCCTCATATTATCCTTAACTTGACTTAAGGAACATAAGCACCAACCAAGAAGTCACACTAACTATGGCTACCAGATCAACCATATCGGTATACGCCATACAGTTTAATTGGTCTATTGCCATTTATCTAAGGTACACTAGATCCGGGTTAGGATATTTCACACATAAGAGCACCCAACAAGATAAGTATAAAGCAAACAAGGCAAACAATTTTATAGTGATCTAATTCCTAAGGGTACCCCTCTTTAATACAAATCCCCAGCAGAGTCGCCAGTTCTGTAACACGGTGGGAGAACTGACTTTAGTTAAATGTTGCGGATAGCAAGAGTCGCCACCGACTTTTATTTTATCCAAAGGAAAGGGCATAAAAGAACAGGAAAGACCTTAAAAGATTTTTGGGTTCGGGGGGTAGGTTATACAAAGGGAAGGTGTTAACACCCTTTATATCCATGGTTATCCATGGGCTCTTTGTTACTTAGCTCACTTTAAATTGTTTTGAGAAAGTGTAGTGTGTGATTAAAAATTTTCTAAGTACTTTTATAATGATCCTCGTATGGATGTATATAAAGACTTTGTTTTGAAAATTTGTTTGAAATGTGAAGTGTAATGAAGTATTTTGAAAAGGTGAGCAAGTACTTAAGAGGAACCTACCCTATGTTAGGTCTTTACTGTTCTTAAATGTTCTTTCAATGGTTAGACTATCCCTATTATTAAGGAATAGGTAGTCGTTACCTTGGATGTTAAGGGACAATGTGAAAGGGTCATCTGTGATTAGGCAACTGTAAGGTGTCTTAGCAATTCGAAGGGACTTATCATCTTTTATTCGAAAGGGACAAGATCATTTACGAAGGCAACATCGAAGGGACTTGATCTTATAATCGTAAAGGGACTTGATGATATTTTTAAGAGAAGGGACCTTGCTTTTAGACACCTTACTTGACCTTTTGGTTTAGGCAACATGAGGGATATCCTTAAGAAGTGAGATGGCGATCAAAGATCGACTTACGTGTGTGCGTGTACAAATTCAAATATTTATCTTATAATTAGTGATCTAAGTTAATTTTAAAGCAAAACATGTTATCACTCCCTATTTTACTAACCATAGCAATATATTTATAAATAAATAAACAATTAAAATACTACAACTATTACATGGCTTATACAGTTACATAATAATAAGAACAATTTAAATAATAAAATAAAATAATACACATAAGCAATAAATAAAAGGGTTAGTAATAAAATAATGATAAAAAAGAGGTTAGCACAAAATATAAAATATATACAAGCTAATTAAAATTAAATAAATATTTTTTTAGAATTTTTTTGAGATGAAAATAGAATAATAAAAATAATAATAAATCATATATTAATTTACTTACAAAACATGATTAATGATTTAATTATATATATTAGAAATATTTATTAAGTTTAATATTTAAACAAATAATAAGAAATTAAAGTTTTTTTAAAAAGAAAATTAGGGTTTTTTAGAAATTAGGGTTAGAATTATATATATATATATATATATATATATATATATATATATATATATATATATATATATATATAATATTAGGGTTTAATTTACAATACTAATTTAATTATTAAATAAATATATACATATTGATAAATATTATAAAAAAAACATATAAAGAAATAAATATATTAATTTAGGTTTTGAGAAAATAATATAAGTTTTAAAAGAAAAAAATGATTTATATATTGTTTAGAAATTATTTAAATTGACTTAAAGAATAAAATAAAGAAATAGTAAAAATAAATAAAACAAAAACCTAAAAAAACAGGACCTGGGATTTGAACCCAGGTCCTTTACCTGGACAATCAGAAGCATAACCACTGGGCCACTGCAACGTAGCTGATAGCACACCCATTCATGTTTGTTTTGTTGTTGTCCTGGAAAGCAAAACAAATCAAGCAAAAAAAATGCGTTTGGCTGGTTTCGAACCCAAGCCCTTCAGTTCATCATATGCACATCAAAACCAGCTGAGCTACGCGCTCGTTTTTAACATATATCCACAAACAAAACATAATATTTTAAATCAAATTTTCAAATTGGATTTTGGCGCCAGACCAGCTTCGTCTTCCTCAAATTTCCTGCGAAAATAGCTAGGAATTTAGCTGCGTGTTTTCCTGCGAAATTCATCATATCCAGAACCTACGAATCTCTAACATCAACAAAACAGCAACATTTCACAAAATTAAGAACACCATTGAATTCCTAATGACATTTGCAACCATTCTATGTCTTTAGAAATAATTTATATTTGCTAAATCATTGAACCCTAAAATTGGCCGAAAAACCCTAGCAATGGTGATTCTTCAAACCTGTACCAAAAATCAAATTAAATGGCCCAGAAACAATCACGAGCTTGTCACAAACACAAAACCATGATCAAATTCAATTTATATTGCATATATATATATATATATATGAGAACGAAAAATTCACAAAAGTGTTAAAAGTTTGATTCGGTTTAAGCCATTTATGAGGTTTGGGATGCATATGAGTATTGAAACATGATCAGTGATGTCCAAGGATCCTTCCTGTGTCCTTAAAATACCTTTAAACGCCTTGTAAAGATGAAACCTAATTTGAGTTTTGAATGGTTTTTTTGTGAAGTTTGAACAATGTGTAAGAGGCTGGAAAATCGTGAATAGTGCTTGGCATCATGTTGTTTATATATGGGTGAATGAATTAGGTCAAAATCTTTAACAAATTTGTGGATATTTGATCTTTGGGAGATTGAAAAAGATTAGCTCTTAAATTTTAAAATATCTTGATCTAGCCTTACTATTTTAGAATGATCCTCATTATTCTTGTATCAATCAAGTCCAAATATAATTTAAGACTTTCTAGAAACCAAATCAATTTAAATATCCATTATTTTATATTTTATTTGAATTTAAAATGATTTTTAACATAAAAAATCATAATAAATAAAAATAAAATGAATAAAATTATGAATAAATCAATTTAATTTCGTGCATGATGTCATGGAACTAATTGGATCACAAAAAAACAAGCCCATTTGGTGAATTATGGTTTTAAGACTCCATTTGCTTCATAAACCTCTCAAAAATTTCCCAATTTTGCAGGGGCACAAATCCTTCAATTTTAATGCTATGAAGGTGTTATTGGACATTTTGGAAAGCTTAAAGAGTCCTCTAACCAACCTCTTTGGTCTCATGTCCATATCTTTTACCATTCTCAAGTTATGCTCTTTTGAAGTTGTTGACTTTTTGTTGACTTTTAAAAGGACCTATAATGTCTTAGCTCATACCTTCCAAATGAAGCATTTTTGGGCTTGGATTGTGAGACACAAAGTTGTAGAGAATTCAATTTCCTTCAAAATTAGCTTTGGATGGAAAAATTTTGATGAAGCATGTGAAAGTTATGGCTGGTCAAAGTTCAGTTGACATTTCCTATGAAAACCCTAATTTAGAAACTCCTGATTCTTGATGATCTGAAATCTCCTTGATGAATCATGATCAACCCTTGATCAAATGATGAATTTTACTTCATATACTTGATGTTGGCAAAAAAATCATGAAGTTTGACTTTGGTTTGGCCACAGTTGACCTCAGTTTTACTTTTTGACTGCCTTGACTGATTTTAACCTATCTGATCATCTGACTGAGCAAATATTTTGGGAAAGTCTTGAAACTTGACATGGGGATTCTTGAACACATATAAGATGATATGAAGCTCACTTGAAGTCTTGGAAGTCCATTTAGTCTGATGAAAGTCAAAACCCTAGTTTAGGATGCCTTGCTTAAGAGGATGCATTGTCTGAGGGAATTGTCAAACTTTCTGACTAATTGTGAACTTTGTGAACCTTGTGAACCTCATGAGATGTCTTGTGAACCTTGTGAACCTTGTGAGCCTCTTAGTACATAATGTATTGTCTTGTGGAGGAAAATTTTGGGGTACAACACAACGACGCACCCACCCACATGGACGTGGAAGAGCTTTCTAGTAACACAACTTCGTCCCTGAATCATTCTAACAAAATGACGTCGGGAAGAACTTCTTCTGCCTCGGGTGATTCCGAGGAAACCTCTTCTGATCATGCTGAACCTGACAACCCGGAGGAGAATGACGAGGATCAAAATATTCCTATTGAAGAATAGGCTACCGAGGAACCACTGACTTTCTAATCGATATACTCCGAGCCATTGGAGGGTCCGAATCCGGTGGTCGGGAACCCCGAGGATTAACTAATCAGATATCCTGACGGGGACGATCGTATATGCTCGTAATATGGTCCCAATAGGTTCCCCATGTATGACATCTTCTTCAAGGAGCTCAGATTTAGGCTCCCCTTCTCGGACTTTCAGGTTTTCGTGTTCGTCCACTTAGAGCTTTCGTTGTCGCAGCTGCATCCAAACTCATCTGCTTTCATGAGATTTTTCGAACCTATGGATACCTGAAGTTCAGAGCGACCCTCCCTTTGTTCTTCCACATATTTCATCTCCAGAGGTAGGTTATCTAAGGAAGATATGGCTGGGTCTCCCTCAAGCAAACGAAGAAGATTTTCATGGCCTACTCTAAGTCGATCAGAAATTTCAACAATCAGTATTACCTAGTCAAACCGATCTCAGTTAGTGCTCAGAATTCTGTGAAGTTCTGGGGGTGAATTCTGATGACGAAGGGAGAGTTCTGTTTGATGAGAAGGGAAATGAGGTGCCCCGTCTGATGCTGAAATTTCACTTTTCATGGTCGCGCGACCATTTCATGCATGGTACCGACGAGTATTTGGCCATCGTGTCTGAACTAAGTGACGAGGATCAGACCAGCTATGACGTGTTGATGAACTATGTTTCCAGAAATACCATGACCATGTATGTAGACGAGCATGGTCATGCGGTATTGGATAAGGACGAGGGGGGGGGGGTTGCAAAAGTGACTCCTAGATTCATAAAAGTGTCAAAACTTCTCGTTTGTGAGACGGACGAGGACGTCACCTCTTATCTCGGTAGTCCTTACACTTTTTCATTTACATTGAATTTATGCTCGTTTACCTTTTATGCTCTAACAATTTTTTCTCTGTCTTTTTTCAAATTTGATGGTTGACTTACAAGACAAGGTGATGGCCAACACCGTCGAGAGAAGGAGGCCAAGATGCTGAAACAAACTCGGTTGAACGATCGATTGGTATCTGCAGGCACAAGTTTAGGTAACTCCTCCTTAGCTCCTCAAGGTTCTCCGGGCACCACTTCTAGGCTGGGGAAAAGGTCGAGGGCCGATGATGTTATAAACTTAATGGAGACCCCCTCCCCAAAGTCTTCATTTGAAGTCCCAACTTGCTTCTTGAAGCCGAAGTTCTTTGAGGAGTCCTCTCTCCAGGTCCACAGGGTGGAAACGCTTAAGTTGGAGGAGCTGAGTCGATCAGATAAGAGGTTATGTTTGGCTCGGGATGCTAGCTCGGTGATGAGGGTCTTAGCAATGGCCTCCATGTACGTTGGAAGCACTGCCACTCAGGAGCAAGAGATCCTGAGGCCGAAGACTCTCTTGTCTTCTTCCGAGGATAGGGACAATGCATCCTCAGAGTCTTTGAAGGAAGCTTCGAAGAAGATCAAAGAGATGAAAGAGTCACTGGTCGCTGCTAAATCAGAGAGGAGAACGACCAAGGATGAAGTTGCTCGCCTCAAGGCTGTAATGGCTCCTGCTGAGGACGAAATTGAGGTCTTGAAGTCGCTGGTGACCCAGGTTGAGCTGATCTCAAAGATCGAGCAAGGGGAAGAGGACCTTGATGAGATAGTGGGTGTGTCGTTTAAAAACACGGTGGATCAATTAAAGATCTTCAACCCCGAGGTACTGCTCATCAAGGAGGGCATCAATTGCATGTACATGTTCAAGGACAGAGAGATCTTTGTACCTATTTTCCTCAGCCTGCCGCGGATGCAAACGTTTGAAGATCTTGTTATTTTTTTTGCCTTTTATTTTTGTTGGTAGGCCTACGTGCCATGACCTTTGTTCTGTTTGGGGGAGTTGTTCCCCCGTTTATGTAATATTTGAACAAGTCGGTTCATGTGGCCTCATTTTTAATGTTTTTGTTTTTTCCGACCTTGACGGTCGTTTTATTATCTACCTGTTGTGTGTGCACTTATGCCCATCGGAGGACACACTTTAATTCTTAAACTTTTACTAAGTGTTTTTACTATGCTCAATTGCTTATATGTTCGCTTTAAAAATGTGTGTGATGTCCCTTTTTATACGCTCCATGGGGACTTGGAGTTTGTTTATATGTTTGGAGAACTATGCTCAGTTCATGTATGTCTGATAGTTTGGGGAATAGAGCAAAATTCCAGAGTATATCTGGTCGGGGAACAATGCTCGAGTCACGATGATGACCCGTTCTCCGTGGCGTGAATGTCCCATCACGAGCTGGGTGTTCTTCTTGGCCGTGGTACGAAGACGACGACAGACTCGATAGAGGATCCAATCGTGTGACCGTGGTTTTCCTCATTCATGAGGGAAATCTCGTCGAAGAAAAGATTTTGGTATGCGATACTTGTACTTAGGTATGCATGTTAGGTCAGTGCTTGTGCTCCATCGTTTATATTTAAGTAGGTCGACAGACACCTTAACTGTAGTATTGCTTAAGTTTCTCGACGTTCCAAGGACGAGCAAGTTCTTCCCCATTCAGGGTTTCTAAGTAATAAGCCCCATTTTCTATTTTTGCTCTGACACGGTAGGGACCTTCCCAGTTTACGGCCAGTTTACCTTCTCTGGAGTCTTTGTGGTTTCTCCTTAGGACGAGACTGCCAAATTCGAATGTTTGCTTTATGACTTTAGAGTCATGTCTGATGGTGATTTTTTGTTTAAGCGATGCTTTGCATAGGGCTTCCCCTGATCGAACTTCCTCGACCAAATCGAGTTCCTTGCGCAATCCTTCCGAATTGGCATCCTCATCCATTGGGGCTTCTATTCGCCAGGATGCTATGTGCATTTCTATGGGGATAACGACCTTTGTTCCGTATGCTAGTCAGAAAGAGGTTTCCTAAGTTGTAGAGTGAGGCGTGGTCCGATATGCCCACAAGATGTTGTGCAATTCCTCAAACCATCATTTCTTAATCTCATCTAGTCTTCATTTGAGTCCTCGAAGGATGACCATGTTTGCTGCTTTGGCCTGCCCGTTGGTTTACGGGTGCTCGACTGAAGTGAAGTGCTACTTAGTTCCTACATTGAAAATGAATTCCTGGAAATTTTTATCCGTGAATTGTGTCCCATTGTCGGTAACTATGGCTTGGAGTACCCCGAACCGGGCGAGGATGTTACGTTAGAATAAATAAATATATGTTGAGGGTTGTGATCTTGGCTAGAGCCTCAACTTCTATCCACTTTGTGAAGTAGTCTACTCCAATGATCAAGTACTTATTCTAGTTTGAACCGATGACAAAGGGACCTAGGATATCCAAGCCCCACCATGTAAACGACCACAGGGAATACATTGTCTTAAGCTCGTTTGAAGGGCCTAAGTGCATATCTTCGTGTCATTGGCATTTATTGCATTTTTTACGTGCTTTTGGCGTTGTTCTGCATTGTCAGGAAGTAGTACCCAGCCCGAAGGGCTTTCCTTGCTAGTGATCTCCCGTCCAGGCGCTGGGCGTTGATGCCTTCGTGGATTTCATATAAGATATGCAGAATCAATTCTTCCTCGACACACTTAAGGAGGGGAATGGAGAATCCTCGCTGATAGAATTTTCCTTCGAATAACACGTATGAGAAAGCTCGTCGCCTAACTATACTGGCCTCATTTGGGTCTTAGGGAAATTCGTCATTAGTTAAGTATTTGTAGACCAGGGTCATCCAGCAGTTGGCGTCGCCGATGACGTTTACGTCTATCGTCGAGGATGTTTTTTCAATGTTGGGTCGAGGAAGTATCTCTTGTATAACAGATTTGTTTCCGCCTTTCCTTTTTGTGCTCGCGAGTTTTGATAGCACATCTGCTCGCACATTATGTACACGGGGAACATGTTTGATTTCTACGGATATAAACTCTAATATTTTCCTTGACAAGAGTCAGGTATCCTGACAAATTGTCATTTTTAACTTGATATTCACCTTTGACTTGCAAGGCCACGAGCTGAGAGTTTGTACAGATGATTATCTCTTCGGCTCCTAGATCATCGACTTGCCTTAGACCAACGAGGAAAGCTCTATCAGGATACCCTCCTTGTTTTCTAGAATAATCCATGCTCCACTTCCCATTGAGCTCGATGCTCCATCCACGAAAATGGTCCATTTCTTGGACGCGCAGACTTGGTTCTCCGAGGTGGTCATTTCGACCACGAAATCAGCCAGGGCTTACGCTTTGAGGGCTGATATGCTTTCATATCGGATGTCAAACTCAGATAGTTCCAAGGACCATTTGAGCATCCTTCCGGCCATGTCGGGTCGACCGAGGAGCTACCTGATGGGTTGGTCTGTTCGTACGATGATCGTGTGCGCCAGGAAGTAATGCCCGAGTCTCTTTGCCGCATGGAGAAGCGCATGGGCAACTTTTTCAATTTGCTAATACTTGAGCTCGGGCCTTTGCAGGACTTTGCTCGTGAAATAGATCAGTTTTCGTCCCTCGAGTGTTTCTCGTATGAGGGCAGCGCTTACAAATTCATTAAAGACAGACATATATAGAAACAAAGTATCCCCGATCTCTGGTCGGGAGAGAACTAGGGGTTCTGACAGAGTCTTCTTGAGGCGTGTTAAGGCTTACTTGAATTCTTCCGTCCATTCGAAAGCAACCTCTTTGCGGAGGAACTTGAAGAAGGGAAGCGCATGTGGGGCAGATTTTGCCACAAAGCGAGATAGCAAGGTGAGGACTCCGTTTAGTGACTGGATGAACTTTTTGGATTTTGGCGTGGGCGTTTCAGCGAATGCTCGACAATTTTCGGAGTTAGCTTCGATTCCTCTTTTGGTTAGATAAAAACCGTGGAATTTGCCCGCTCGTACCCCGAACGTGCATTTTTATGGATTTAATCGCATTTTGTACTTGTGTGCTTGATCGAAAATTTTCTTTAAGTGGAGAGCATGATTGGTTTCCTCGTGGGATTTAATTATTATGTCGTCCATGTAAACTTTGAGCATGTCTCTGATTTCTGTTCGAAAGACTTTATTCATCATGCGTTGGTAGGTCGTGCCCGCGTTTTTCAAGCCAAAGGGAATTATGTTGTAGTAATAGTTGCCCGATTCGGTCATAAAAGCGGTGTATTTCTTGTCATTCACAACCATGGGTATTTGATTATACCCGGAGTAGGCGTCGAGGAATGACAATAATTTAAAACCCGCAAAATTATCGACCAACCTATCAATGTTAGGCAAAGGGTAAACGTCTTTCGAGCAAGCCCGATTGAGATCAGTGTAGTCAACGCACATGCAACATTTTCCATTGCTCTTTTTGACTAATACAACATTTGAGAGCCATGTGATGTACTTGGCCTCAGTTACAAAGTGCACCTCTAGGAGGTATTTTACGGCCTCCTCGGCAGTCTCTAACTCTTTTGGGGATTGCTTCCTCCTACGCTATGTTATTGCTCGGACGGAGGAATCTATGGTCAGATGGTGGCATGCCATTTCTGGATCCAACCCTGACATCTCAGCTACGCTCCACGCGAACAAATCAAAGTTCTCCCTGAGGCACGTCTTCAACTGCTTCCTCGGCCCGGGAGGTCAACTCCAATCTTTACTCCTTTGGTAGGATCTTCTCCTAATGCAACCAGCTCAAAGTCTCTTTCGGGCACCGGGCGAGTAGACGAAGAAAGCTTTGCGGTCAACTGTGTTTTTTCCTCTTCTTCGGTAAACCCGCTATCAAGATCAATCGAATCTACCCGAGGAGTGGCTTTGGTTCCTCGGAGCTGCAAGGAAGGGAAACTTTGGCTTGACGACTATGTCATTGAGCCCTTTGGATGCAACCTCGAAGCATCGGCAAGCAGCTTCGATGTCCTCGTGGAGAGTGGCTACTTGTCCTGATGAGCTATAGTACTTAATCTTTAGGTGCACTGTGAAGGGTACGAAAATGAGCTCGGCGAGGGTTGGACGACCTAAGATGCATTGATATAGCGACAAGAAATCAATCACGAAGAACTGCACCTTGATGGCCCTAGAGGTCTCCCCTGATCCGAAGGTTACTATCAGGCCGACATAACCCCAGGGTCTGGATACAGTCCCGTTGAACCCCTGGAGATCTGACCCTACATAGGGTGTTAGATGTGTCTCGTTGAGATGCAAGGTCGCGTAGAGTTGGGAGTACATGATATCGACGGAGCTTCCCTGGTCGACCAGGATCCTTCGAACATCAAAGTTGGCCATTTGTGCACGGACGAGCAGGGGGATGCGGGCGTTAGGTGTGCCATCGAGGAGGTCCTCTTTGTAAAAGGAGATAGGCGTTGTTTCTTCGCGAGGAAGGTCAAGAGTGAAATTTTGGTTGGAGCCAATGCTAATTAGTTGATTGAAGTGTCGCTTTACTGAACCCATGGTGACTTTGTTATGCCCACCTCTTGAATCACCATTACAGAGGGGAAGAACTCCCACGGGCTATCGACAACGAAGTAAGTAGAACCGGTGTACGGTTCAGGGATGTAGAAATCCTTTGCACCTCCCGTCGGGGACCTCTTTCCCCTTGGTGAATTTCTTCATATGACCATCTCAAATGAGTATTTCGATGGCATCCTTTAGGTGGATGCAATTGCTGGTATTGTGCCCGTGGGACTTGTGAAACTGGAAGTACTTCATCTTGTCCATATTTTTCTTGGTCGACAACTGCTTTGGAAACCTGACGTCGGCTTGGAAGAACTCAGAGTTAGCACATTCGAACAAGATTTTCTCCCTCGATACGGTGAGGGGTGTGTAGTCGTGAAACCTCCCGAATGAGCCTTTATGCTCCCACTATTAACGAGAGCAATATTCCTTTCATTTTTCACCTCCCCGACGGGATGTCGATGGGTCTTTAGATTTAGACGGCTTGGCATCTTCATGACGGCTTGTATCCCGGGCAATGTTGGCTGTCTCTTTCTCCTCGTATTGGATACATGCTTGTGCTTTGAGGAGAAAAGCATCAAGCGTGGTGGGCGTCTCAATGCACACAACTCTCCTGAAATCACTATGGGGACAGAGTCCGCGTTCAAGAAGATATTTTTTCATGTCATTCATGGTTGAGACCTGGACGACTTCTTTTTTAGATCTCTCGATGTATGTCCGCATGGGTTTGTCCTTTCCCTGAATGATCGACTCCAAATAGGCCTCAGTCGGATGACGTCGTGAAAAGGTGAAGTGTCGGGAAAAGGTTCTCCCGAGCTGTCTCCAGAATGTGATATATTCACGAGGAAGGCTTTTATACCAAGCCATAACTCCCTTCCTCTGTGTCGTAGGTAAAAGACAACATTAAATTTCTCCTCGGACACCTCTGTAATCGAGTTGAGCATCGATGTTTTCAATATGCTCGTTCGGGTCTGTCGTCCCGTCGTAGGTCCCCAAGGGAGGAGGCTTCTCGAGCCCCTTCGGTAGCCTTGTGGACATGATTTCGTTGGAGAGGGGCCCACGAGATTCATCCTCGTTGCTAGAATCATGTGAGGCAGAACGGGAGCGGTTGTCCCAATGTTAACGAGGAAAAGGGGATCTTGATCGATTTCTTGCGACCCCGGGCGACGGACACGTTTTTACTTAGAGAGTCCTCTCGGTCTTCCTTGTCTCCGGGGACTTGTGTCTTCGAGGAGACGAACGAGTCCGTTTCTTGATAGACCCAGTTGCCTCTGGATGGTAGTGATTCTTTCTTTGTTCAGGTGACCTGCTGCGGGACCTGCGGGGTCTCCTTGCGGGAGAGGGGAATCTGGCACGCTACGCGTCTTCTAAAGCTTCTAGCCTTTCGCCTTGGCGCAAAAGTAGAAGGTTGATGTTGTTGGTCGTTTCGACCAGAGCTGCGAGCGTCTGATTGGTCCCCTCGAGAATGGGAATAAGGAGAAGATTAATTGGGGTGATCTCAGGTCGCATGGATGGTTCTGGTGACGGGGAGGCGGTACGCCCGTCTTGGAAACGGTCAGGCTCCCCGAGTGGAGGAATGGTTCCATCGCTCTCCCTGTTGTTTAACGAGAATATTGGTGATGATCTGGGCATCGACACAGTCGTCGCGATGAGCCATTGAGAAGGTTGAACAATGATGTTTTAATTTTCACGATCTAAGGATGAGAAAACGGGGTAACACGAGTTCCAACAGACGGCGCCACTGATCATACCTGCGATCAGAATCTACAATGGGCCCCGACCGCTGACGTGGATGATGAAGGCAATGCTCGGTCATCGAGGAGAGATTGGGGGTGTACCTGCAAGGTACTTCGATGCCAAAGTAAGAACGAACAAAAAGGTATGCAAGTACGAGTAAAAGTGTTAAGGGAGTGAATATTCGATACCTGACTCTCTCATGTGAGAGGGTTTATAATGAGCCCCTATCGCTTGGCTATTGGTCCCTATTTTGGGCCTGGATCGTGGATCCCCCGAAAATAGGAACTGCTAGAAACTAGCCGTTGGGACGAGCATACCTGGTCGGATGTGATGCACGTCGGGCATAAGGGTATCCAAGTAGGAGTTGTCTTCGGCTGAATCTGGGTGACTCCTGCATGTGTCAGGCAGAAGTCTTGAAGGAGCAGAGAAATCCAACCACATGTAACCATGGTCGACAAGTCCTCATCGCCTAAGGGGCATAAAGCCAATGAGTCCCTTTGACATTATGGCTCTTGGACTGTCTTGAGTGAAGGAGTGAATTGGGCCATGCCTAGTCATTGTGGAAGTCAGGAACTATATACTTTTCAATTGTTCTGTTTGCAAGATTGTTTGGAGTAATATCTCTTCTTGGGTTGGTATGAAGATTCAACATATTGTTGTTGATATTCATAGTAATTTCATGTTTTGGGTGAAATTTTTCAAATCTAAGAAAGTTAAGAAAGGTAGGGAAGGAAGTATTTGGTTAGCCTTTTGTTGGTGTATTTGGATGTTGAGGAATGATATTTTGTTTAAAGGTGCGAAATGTAATATTTCGGATCTTATACGAAATATTAAGATTTTGGCTTGGAGATGAATTCTTATAGCAGATATTATTAATTCCAATCATAACTTTTATGATTTTTACAAATCTCTTTTGCATTATCTAGCTATGGTTTAATTGGTTTCTAATGTCTTTTTGTTTTTTATTTCCATCATTGTTTTGTAATCAGATTAGAGTACCTTAGTACTCTAATAATATAATATTGCTTAAAAAAATATAGGATGGCATGATAACATTGTATTGGGAAAAACCCAAATTTCACATTGGCTAAATATATAATTCACAAAGAGTTTAAATAGAGTGACACTCTCCACCTTACCAATCAGTTTTGTAGGGTGAGTTAGGTCAAACTCTAATTCTAATCCATTGAAAACATATTCAACATGTAACAAAGTAAAGTCTTCAACATGTAACAAAATAAAGTCTTCATGATGCTCACCCTAGAAAATGTTTTACTAGATCCTATAACACCCTAGAAAATGTTTTAATGTTTTACTAGATCCTATAACACCCTAGAAAATGTTTTACTAGATCCTATAACAAGATGTTTAATGATCAATATACATGATATCTTGTAGATTTCTCTTGAGATAAAACGATAATTAACATGATATCTTGTAGATTTCTCTCGAGACAAAACGATAATTAACTAGAAACAAAACTTTCGTAATCTTTCTAGAATATAAGATTAATAATAATTTATTTAATTGATTTCTACTCATGTAATACATATTATATTTTATTATAAAATAATTTTCTTACATTGTGTTATAATCGAAACCAAATTAAAGGAAGGTAAACCATTTTCATAGTCATGAGATTATGTTTGCCAATAAGACCAAAAATAGAGTCGCCTACATGTTGGCCTAGTATCCCAAAGTTGATAGTAATATAGTTTGGATTAAAAAAAAAAACTTATAATTTTGATCCAATCTAATTTAGAGATGGGTTTCTTTGTTAAAAAAAAAGGAAAAAGTTTCTTAAAAGAAGTATCTTGTTGACATGTAAGAAAACATACTATATTACTAAAAAAACTTATCATTTCACTTTTGCAACAAAAAATTGGTAATGATATCAGACAAATGATATTTTAAAACTGTTATGCTGTAAAATGTGTGTCCATAAAAATGATATATTACTTTTTCTTTTTTATTTATTTATTTGTTCTCATTCAACCACGTTGTAAATCAAAAGTTTGAGTTCAACCCAAATAAATGTAAGAGACTTTGCAGAAAGAAAAATGTAATGAAACAGACAGATGAAAGCTTCTCAAGGGTACATTTTTAATACCATTTGGTGGATAGGATGCATATATAATTAAGATGTAACCGACTGACCTTAGAATTGACTAATCTGAGGAGATCAATCTCACCATTCACCTGCGAAATATCATTTAAAACCCTATGCCCGACTAATTCAAGGGAGATCAATTCCACTATCCCGAAATTTATATGATAAATGAAAATTCGAGAGGATAACCTCTGGACCTACGGGCATAAGGACCAAGCTTCTTTCACTTCAAGAGAAAAATGTATAATTATTTAAGGACCCATAGGTCCACAACTTTTGTTATGTTTTCTGAAATTTGAGCTCAGCAATGGAACGTGGCTGTTCTGAGATCCTTCAGGTTGTAGGGTAAGTGACAATATATACAAAGTGACAAAAGCTTGGAAAATCTGAAAAGGGATTCATAATTGAAGACATGGATGAATTTGGATCAACGTTAAATCGAATCAATTAAATGGTTGGAGTTTACTCATACTACAAATGTTGTCTAGTTCTAGACAATAAGACATAAGCAATCTTTCAACCATGGCGTGATCTGTGTGGTGTGGACACCCATGGATTCTTTTGTTACACCTTCAACTCGGACTAGACATGAAAGCATATTTGAAATATTTGATTTTAATCATTTTTTTAAATTATGCATGAGTGATTGTGATTGGTCAATACTCAATATATCTGCATGTAAAAACAAATATTAGTAAGAATAAATTACAATTATTTGTTTTGATAATGATTATTTTTAAATTGGTGTCAATTAGTCTATTATTTGCATTAAAATATGTTTTAATAATATAATAATTAATTTTTTATGAAAAAAATTATGAATGATGTTATAATATTATCCTTCATTATATATGAAAGAATAATATAAAAATTTGAAACATAAATAAATAATAGAGAATATATTAAAAAATGGATTAATGGTGTGCACGGTCAGTGTAAATTTTTTTACACAATCAATCAATTATAACCATTCATAAACATTACTTTAAATATATTTAAAATAAAAGTCAAATATGATTTAAAATTTGATAGTTATTATTCACTGACGGGTGTAAAACTGCTTTATATTTTCAATGCATTCCCATTAAATCCATTAAAAAATATTATTAATGGTAAAACATATAATTTAAGACAATTTAAAAATTGATTTATGATTTGAAGCCGAGAGAAGTAACAATTTACACCTTATCACAAGGATCATTCCAAAAGCTTTAGAAAATAAAAGAAGAATGATTGAAAAGACATTATTCTAAAGAATCTTAATGAAAAGTTTTCCATGAGGCACCCTTATAGCTATTCATGACACCTTAAACTATTATCACCTCTTTCACAATTTACCATCAAATGTTTCTATTAATGATTTAAATTAAAAAAAAAATGTTTTTTTAAGCAATTTGTATCTAGTCGAGATTCAAACTTAAGACTTTGAGGGAATACGCCCTCAAGGCCCAAATCTTCACCACTAGATCATACACACAAAAAAAAGGTGTTGAAACCTCTGTAAACACTCAAAAGTCCCGATCATGTCTAAAATATGCGGTAAAATTTGTTTCTAATCAATGCTATTTTAAAAATATATAATTCGGCTTATTTCAAGTATTGAAATAATGTGGTACATGATTTTTTTCGTCTTTTAGATAAAAGTAATGCTATTTAGTACGAATGATTTGAAGAAGAAATGTAAGAATGTACACATGTCACTATTTTAGAGGTTAATTTTAAATTTAACTTTCTTTTTAATAGGGATTATGGGGTAGTGATGATAATGAATGGTTGAGATTTATTCTTGTATTTCTTGTTTTCACCTTTTCTTATTATTAAGTATTTTTTTTAAAAAAATATGGTATATTTCACATTTGTGAACTCGAAACTTCTCACAACAACACCAACCATAGTGGAATATGTGATATTTCATATTTTAACTCACCTCTAAAAGTTTGGTAAATAAAACTCACCTCTAAAGATAATATAGCTATAAATATTTGGAGTTCTTGAGCATATTTTTACAAGTCTCCACCACTACATTTGAATGTTTAATCTAGTTTGATACATTGTTGTTTTGAATTTTTTAAAGTTAGTCGTTAATATGGTTTTTTAAATGCTTTTATGAAGATATTCCAACTCGAAAAATATATTATTATAAATATAAAGTATTGGACAAAAATCAAGGTAAATTGATTTAGTTGATAAGGAGTTTACTCACAAACCGGGAGGTCGTTCATTTAACTCCCACTATCAATGTGAGGATCCATTTAGTGGATGATCAGTAAATATCTCTATAAATGCTCTTTGAACCTTGAGATCTACCATGAATTTGGTGAGCCCCAGAGCCTACTCACCTAAATTTTATGTAAAAAAAAAGTATTAGACAAACTCATAAGATTATTATAGTTACTATTTGATCTGATACATTACGCCAAAATTCGTTTTTGGCAGCACTACAAGGACAACGCTTTTATCACAAAGCGTTGCTATAGTTTTGAAAAAAAAAACGCTAAAAAAAACGCTGTTAAAGCCTACCTTTAGAAAGTGCTGCTAAAGGTCATACATACACCACACCTTAGAAAGCGCTGCTAAAGTCCTTAAATTAGCCTCACATTTGAAAGCACTTTCTGAAAGCGCTGCTATGGGCCAATGAAAAGAAAGTGCTTTCTAAGGCAAAAGCGTAACTAAAGCTAGCACTTAAGAAAACGCTTTCAAAAAGCGTTGCCTTAGGTCACTTATTAATTAAAAAAGTAAAAAACCCCAAATTTTCAGAAGCCCTTATCATTTGTTTCTAATCATTTTCACCAGCGATTTATCCCTCCCTCTCTCTCTCTCTCTCTCTCTCTTGCGTCTTTTTCGATCGCCATTATGTTCTCCGTTCTGCATATTCCTTTTTCTCGCCGCCGTTCTGTTCTCTGACTGTCATATGTTCTCCATTTCGTGAAATAGAAGAAGAAGAAGAGAACCAGAAGTAGAATAAGAGGAAAACAAAGTAAAAGAAGCGGTATGCAAATTTTTTCCTTCTGTATTTTTTGAATGTGCTTTTGTTGCTTTTGAATGCTGCTTATATTGGTTCTTTTGTTGTTGAATGTTGCTTTGAACAATATTGTTGTATCAAGTCTATTAGGATAGTTGTTGGGTTTATTTTTCTTTCTGAATATGCTTCTATTGTTGTTGAATGTTGGGCTTAAAAAAGACATTTATGATAGAATGTTGTTGATAGAATATCAAGAGAAATAAAACTAAACCGTCTTGCGGGTTCTTGCTGCATTCTAGCAATTTACTCTATGATTTATACATATTATATTTTCAATTTACATATGGAACCTGATATTTGAAAGAATGTTGTTGTTGTTGAATCCTTCCAAAAAATTTCTTAAATTGTTGTTGAACAATGTTGGTACGAGTTATAGATTGGAGGAAAAATTGAGCAAAAATAGGTTGTGATATAATTTTTGTTAGAGCTTATGTGATTTTGTTAATGCTTTGTGTTAGATTTTTTGTTAGAATTTATATGATTTTGTTAACACTTGGTGAGATAATCTTGTTGAATTTTTACCACATATGGTATACAATATTTATAGAACTTTATTAAATTTTTATGATCAATAATTAGTGGGTACCTTATGCTGGTCAAATACCTTTGAATATTGGCATGTTATATTATCGTATACACCATCAATTATTAACTTATTGAATTTTCTATATAAGGGGTTACTTGTGAAGAGTGAAACTCTGATTGTTTCCAAGAATCTTGCACTATGTGGGTCCAGAAGCTGCTGACTTCCCTACAGATAAATAATTTTTATTTTGTTTTTGTTTAGATTAGTTAGTAAAACCATGGATAAGACATGGATATCTTCAAGTCGGTTGTTGAAAGAGTACGAGAATGGGGTATCAGAATTCGTTAAGTTTACTATTACGCACGCCAAAGACCTCAGTCGAATGACATGTCCTTGCTTGGGTTATTGTTATGGGATTCGGGTTGACGCGGTTCAGTTGGTATCACATTTAAAGAGGCACGAAATTGATCGAAGTTATACATGTTGGAATTTTCATGGTGAGAAAAGTAACGAGAATGTTGAACCGGGGAATAATAGGACCTATGCTTTAAACAACAATGACACAAATACAAATGATTGTGATCGAGTCAAAGAGATTGTAGAAGTACTTGAATAAGATCTTAAGGATTGTCCCTAAATGTTTGAGAGGTTGGTAAGCGATGCAGAGAAGCTGTTGTATAATGGTTGCACTAAATTCACAAGCTTGTTTGAGGTATTAAAGTTGTACAACTTAAAGGTGGGAAATGGATGGTCGGATAATAGATTCATAGTGTTATTAGCCCTTATGAAATATATACTTTCGAAGGATAATGTTCTTCCTAATCAGACATATGAGGCGGAAAAAATGTTGTGCTCTACTGGCATGAGCTATGATAAGATACATGTTTATCCAAACGATTGCGTTTTGTTTCGAAATGAATATGCATCGTTAAATGAGTGTCCTAAATACGGCATCTCTCGATATAAGAAAAATTTGTCTCCAGCAAAAGTCTTGTGGTATTTTCTTATAATTCTGAGATTTAGATGTGTTTCGTAGTGAAACTGATGCAAGACACTTGATTTGGCATGCAAATGAAAGAATTATAGATGGAAAGTTGCGACATCCGACAAATTCACCAAAGTGGAGGAAAATTGATAATGATTATCCTGAATTTGGAGAAGAATCAAGAAACCTTCATTTGGCTTTTTCTACTGATGGAATGAACCCACACGGTCTTAAAAGTATCTCACATAGCACATGGCCTATGATTATTATGATTTATAACCTACCTTCATGGCTATGTATGAAGCGTAAGTACATGATGTTATCTATGTTAATTTCTGGGCCTAAACAATCAGGGAGTGACATAGACGTATACTTGACACGCTTAATCGAAGATTTAAGGATGTTGTGGGAGAACGATGTGGAGGTTTATGATGTATATAGGAAACAAAGTTTCAACTTGAGGGCGATGTTGTTTGGTACAATTAATGATTTTCCAGCATATATAAATCTATCAGGGTATAACATAAAAGGTCAATGTGCGTGTCTTATTTGTGAAGATAAAACAAAGTGGTCGCGATTGGAGTTTGGGTAGAAGAATGTCTTTCTCGGTCATCATAGACTCTTAAATTCTAATCATCACTATCGTGGGTGGAGAAACGCCTTCAATGGAAATCCAGAACAAGGTAGAGCTCCACCTATATTGACAGGTTATCAAATTTTTGAAAAGGTGAAAGATGTAAGTACTCTGTTTGGAAAGCCTTTTGCACATACACTTGTCAAGAGTGGGTGGAAGAAGAGGTCAATTTTTTTTGAATTGACATCTTAAAGGTCGTTGTATGTAAGACATTTTCTTGATGTTATTCATATTGGAAAAAATATATTTGACAATGTTATTGGTACGTTACTCAATTTACAAAGAAAGTATAAGGATGGCCTTAAAGCAAGAAATGACTTGATAGTGATGGGGATAAGAGCTGAATTAGGACCCTTGAAGAAAGGAAAACGAACATATCTACCACCTGCCGCCTACACTCTAGTGGGTCTTAATAGTGTGGGGTACATATATGAGCCTTTTATTCTAGCCTCTTAAGCTAAGCAAGTGTTTTATGTCACTGATCTGACAAGTACGAAATGGTCTATAGTGTTTGTATCTAACAAAGTAATTGATGAAAGCATTGGATATCAAGGTGATATTGATGTTGAGATTGAATCATTAACTAGAAATGATCAAGATGAGAATATTATAGCGAATGATTCATATGTTAGAAATGATCATAATGAGGGTATTTGGATTAACCCAACCATCCGTGTTGTTAAGAGACGAGTAGAATATATTTCAACCAAGAAAAGAAAGAGACGTTAGTGAAAAAGGTATTAGTCATTTCATTAACTTTTTTTTTTATATTTTTCATTTCATTTCTAACATTATATATATATATATATATATATATATATATATATATATATATATATATATATATATATATATATATATATATATATATATATATATTCAATGGATTAGTGAAAAAGAGACGAGTCATTTCATTACGGTATTAGTCATTTCATTAACGTTTTTTATATTAATCCATACATTGTGTTTTTCACTTTGATTTATTTTTAATATTTTTGTTACTCAATTATTTATCATTTGAGTTTTTTATTGATATTTTGCTATGTTACCTGTTTGGATACCTATTTTTTAATGTTTATGTTGCAAAAAAAAATGTCCTTTAAAGATAATGGATGGTGTTAAAATCCTCAACAAAAGATCAATGAAATGAAGTACCTACTACAAACATCAAATTAGTATATAAGTTAAGTTAAAAAGGTAACACTCTGATTTTGTAGCATATAGCAGAATTAGTTCATTTTCACAGTTGTATTATTGAAATATCGATTAGGAGGAAGCCTGTAAAATAAGGAGGTGAAATGTCTAGTGCTTTGTCAATTGCAAGTAATCTTGGTTTCTCGGTGTCTACGCCTTCATCTCGGGCACCATACCAATCTCTCTTGCATTTTCCAACTCGCATGAATTGTGTCATAATTGAGGTTTGTTAACGATGTGACGTCTCTTGTTATTTTTCTAGGAAGGACTACATAATTCATCTCTAACAACAACTAGGGAAAATGGTGAGGACTTAATAAGGGTTTTGAGAGAACTAACCACTGTCCAAAGAAAAATACCAGATTTGGAAGTTGAACTCCGAGGTCGAAAGGTCAGTCTTATCCTTTCTATTTTCTTGTGGAATTGGACTTCCACATCTAGTGCTTAGCTTTGAACTCTTTTAAAATCAATACTTGGAACTTGGAACTGGACTTTTAAGTAATAATAAAAGATAAGTTGTTTCTGTGACTGCACATGCTTGCTCAAAATCTCCTTTAAATTCAACACCCTTTACTTTATGACTTGTTGGTGATTCTGTTGTACAGAAGTGTTGGATACAATTATATATTTCCAAGATTGTAGTATACGTTGATTCATTATTTCATAATTTAGAAAATTGCATGAATAATTTATTTGTGATTCTTTTGTGAAGGCAAATATACCAAGCAGTTGAATAATGATTGCTTTCCATTAAATATGGCTCAGAGTCTCTTGGACTAAACAAATCATCCCCTTTGACATCCACAAAATTTATCTTCAATTCACTAGAGTAGACAACATTGCCTTTAGAGACCAATGTTACAGGTAACAAGAACACTTCCTCAATTAATGCAGGACCTGAAGCATCAAGACACATATCTAACTGAAGCACCAATTTTGTTTTGTATTTTAGCTCTAGTTTTTTTAGATTCGGCTATTTGAGTTCCTGAATGTTTTGTGCAGGCAGAGCTGGATATAAAAGGGAAATTTTTGCCGAGTTTTAGCTTCTGGCTACTAGTTATGAATGGTGCCATTATCGTCCCAGGAAGCTGCCGAGAGGGAAACTCTGCAATTGCTTCTTCCGAGAGGGAAACTGACTCAACCCAGCTAGCACCATAGGACTTCTGTTATAGTTTGTAGAATATTAAAATTTCCAAGATGCCAGAATTTATATAAGGATTTACTAGTACTTCTCATAAATTAAAGATGAGATTGAAATATTTAAAATAAAGTTTGTAGAATATTAAAATTGAGGATTTGAATATGTTTTGTGTAGGCAGAGCTGAATATACAAGAGTATTAATTTTTTTATTAAAAATAATTTTGAAAATTACGGCGGTTGTAACTCTCGTAACCTTGAATTTGTAATTATTTATGATTTATTTTGGCAGCAGTTCAGAACCGCCAGAATTTTTTTTTGAGGCAGTTTAGTAACCATCGCCATATGTTACGACAGTTGGAGCAACAATTGTCTAAATCGTCGCGTATCATGATGCCAAGTTCTGTGACAGTTGCAACATTGTCGTAATTCATATATTGCGACAGTCAAAACCGTCGTAATCCCAAAAAACCATTGTAAAACATAACTTTTCATGTAGTGATTTGTCATTTCATTTTTATTTTTTCTTTATTACAGGTCAAATGGCTAGTAACCAGGAAAACTTGCATGATACAAATGATGCAAATGAATCAGCTCAAAATGTAGAAAAAGAACTCACACGAGGAATAACAATTATGAAGGAAATCATCCGTGCAAGAGATGGAGGAGTAAAATATGATGTACATTGGAATGATGATAAACAACTAAATGAGCATAACGGTGCAATGTTGACAAGTTACACAGGCTCACTTGTTGCACATTCCAATAATCTATGATAATTGGAGAAATCCAATGTTGCAATCCAGTAAAGAAAAATTATGGACTGAGATATAGGTACCATATATGATTGATGTTATTTGCTTTTGTTGACGATTATGTCTTTAAATTAATTATACTAAGACATTTTATGTGTATGTTTTTTCGTAGAGGTCGTTTAACATTGATGAAAACCGAACAAAATATTGTCTTCAAGTGGCCGGAAAAAGACTCAGAGGGTTTCAAGCTTTTTCATCAAACAATTTTCTTAAGGATGAGGAAGGAAAGTTTGTTGAAGCAGAATGTCCAAAGAAGTATGTGGCCTTTATTTCATCTGAGGAATGAGATACCTTTGTAGCCAAACTAAGGGATGAAAATTTCCATGTAATGTTAATTTGTCATTGTTGAAATATAAATAGAGTAGGGTTTTTGTTATCGTTCCACAAAGATTGTTTTGTGATATTATCGTCGTTTTACAATCGCGCTAGTTTTAAACTTAATAGTAAGAAAGAGGTTTTGGTTTTGATTAATGGATCGTTTCTTTCGCATAACATATTAAAAGTTAACAGTAAAAATTATCGGTTTTGAAAGGTTTATAAAACACATGCCAAGATTAGGGTTCGACAAGCCATTTTGCATGGATTAAATCGATTAAGCGGATGAATTTGTTTAGACGATAAACATAATCACATATCCTCTAAATATGTTTATTTCTAACACAAATTGTGAGATTTACTATTTTGATCCATTGATGATCGCTCACTCAATCTATCAAAATGGAAACATTCAAGATCAATACAAAGTGAACATCAAGTCTCATAACTATCTCTAGCCTATGTTCTTTGATGGATGAAAAACTTAGATAAAGTGTGGAACATATTTCTTAATCATGAACAACACAAAGAGTATATCATAAAGATAAAGTTTTTCACCATATATTTATCATCACAAGTTCATATACAAGGATCAATGCCTATATATACAAAATAAAGACTTATCTACCTTCTAATCTTGACACAAGAGAAGCTTAGCTAGCCATAACCATGGTAGGTTCCATAACAAGAAAGAGATGAAGAAGACAAAGCATCAATGACGATCTCCCGAAAAATGATGCATCGAATCTTCGAAAACAAGAAAATGTTTTGAATTTAGGGTTTTATCACTAAGAAATCATCTAACATCCACAAAAAATGTTGATCAATCCTTTATATAGGGGGCTGAAAAGCGCAGAGCTAGCTAATAGAGCTATAATTTATTGATCAATCTGCCTTTACTCGCTAAGCGAGATTCAAGCCTTGCTAAGTGAGTAAGCTTTTGTAATCAACTGTTGTTGGTCGCTAGGAGCTCGCTAAGCGAGCTGGTAGTGAGCTTCAAAAATTAACTTTCTTCAAAAGTCTTCTAAATAATGTTCTTGTGATTCGCTTTCCATTCCAACGACAAAACCTACAGGTATAAAAACCAAAGTTAAATAAGTAATCCTATTAAATAACTTAAACTATACTACAAATATTTACCGGAAACAACAGGAAAAAGTATTGATTAACAATTTAAGATCATGAAAAGTGCCAAAAACTAAACTACATATTAACACAATTTAGCCCTTATCAACTCTCCCCAACTTGCTGCTCTTTTTGTCCTCAAACAAAGGTAAGATCAAATACACACAAGAACAAGATCAGATAAGACAACACACACAAAAATTGATGGTTCAAACCAAAAATAATGTGCTCACGACTAATGTTCGGGTTCAACATAGAATCAAAACATATTCATGAACTAACTTCTAAACACAAATGATATGCAAATCAACACAAGCAATACAATGTTCAAACAAGAATCACCTAATTCACTTAACTAAGTAAAGATTAATATCTATAAGGGAAAAATCACTCTCATAGAAATCGTGCTAGCATCCAGAATAATTCATGCATTCATATCAACACAATTCAACAGGAAAATCAAGAATACACAGATCTCATAAGTACTTCTCAAAGTTGAATTTGGGAAAGGGTTAGCAAGAAAGGGATATATATATATATATATATATATATATATATATATATATAAAGACTAATGATTCAAAGTAGTTATCAAAAAATTTCAAAAACTGAAGAACATGCCAACTTAGTCAAACCAACTCATTTCAAACTTCCCCATCTATTCCTTCCTCTTTTCTTTTCATGGTGCCATATCTCATTTTCATCAAATGCTCTTTTCTTTTCAAGCAACTCTAACTTAGAGTGCAAAGTATAGCAAATCATAATTTTCATTTTTCTGTCTCTTTTTTTAGAGACACCACTTCCATCAATTCTTCTTTTTCACATATAAATACTTTCCCTAAATTTAAACCATACCATAATATAATGACAATGTTCTTCAAGATGGTATGTTCAAACAAAGGGTTAAGTGTATACAAAAATCAAACTAGAATAAATCATAATGGTTTTCTTTTTAAACAACAATGACCATAATTGAATGGTAACCCGACATTTTTCCGATTTTTATTTTATGATTCATTCTAGTTGTGCGAAGGCTCAAAATTGGAAAGCAAATGCTCACACTTCTCACCAGGTAAAATAAAGCCTAAAAGAATTGGTGTTTTTTCTCAGTATCAAGCAATGCCTAAGCCACTTCAATTTTTCCAAGATTTACCAATGAATACAAGATAAAAGCATGAATTGCGCGAGCTAAACAACAATTACATAAACACTCTAATTTGTGAACAATGAAGGTCACTCACTGTTGTGGTTTGTCCTAAATGATTCTCATATAAACACTTATGCAACATGAATAAAGCTTGAAATTTGTGGAAAGTAAAGAGTTCATACACATGTTATATTTTATAAAGCACAAACAGAGTGCCTTTTTCGCGCAAACTTTCAGAATTATATCATCACCATCAATGATATGTGAAGAACATCGCTTTGATCAAAGAAAAATAAACTTGTTTCATCCATCAAACACCTTAATTCAAGCACAAACACAAAAATTTTGAAACATAAAAGCATCCGCCCGGATGTTAACTAAAATAGATATCTAAAATTCAAAATCACACCATCCGCCCGGATGGGAACAAACAATAAATCCAAAATAGCAAAAACACAATTCACATCCGCCCGAATGTTAACTACAAAAGAAATCCAAAAATAATAAAAAATATCCACTAACTATCTAACAATCTATCATAATCTAAACAAAACGATAAATGAAAGTAAGAACAATCAAACCCTCAAAACCCATCAGTAGGAACTGGAGCTAGACTCATCATCAGCACCATCATCATCATGTTGTACATCTGCCCCTAGAAGAAGTAGGCCTGCCCTCAGGCCACCTCGTAAAAGCTCTCAACTCCTCAATAGTACACAATCGATGATCCACATGCGGCTTTCTAATTTGTAACTACATTTGCATCATATACTCATGCATAAATATGAATACACACTGATGAGCTTCGTGCATGGTCCAGTTGTCCTCAACATTTGGATCAAAAGCGAGCCCAATAGAAGATACACCTTTAGGAGGAGCGGCAAAAACAACTGGAACAACACCAACATCAGAAGGCAAGCAAAACCTGGTACAAAAGTCATCATCAATGAAACCCAGTTTCACATTCCCATGTGAGGGAAGTGTGACACCATCCTTGCTGCATAAACCCATGATAAAGGTTGGATGAGTGAGTGCACAGGCCACTCTAGAACCATGAAGAGTGGAACTGGTAGCAATCCTCATAAACTCCTCTAAAATAATACGACCATAATACAGTAAATCATAGCGACCACCTCAAGAGTGATATCAGAAGTGTGGTTTTGCGGTATCAGGTTGTGAAATACAACTGTCATAATAATTTTAGCTGCATTTCTCAAAGCTCCTCTCTTAAATCTTAACGGTGCTCCAGTAGCACTCACATCGTACGACTGGCCCTCAAGACAAATAGTTTCCCTTAAAACCTCAGCATTCCAACCCCTCTGAGCCTTCATCCTACCAAAATTACACAAACCATCCTCAGGTAACTCCATATGATCTCCAAGGTAACTAGTGATACTTGCCCTGAAGAAACCAATGGTCTTCCCCCCTAACCCAAGTCTGATAACTAAACGACTCATTCTCAGGTCCTGTAGGTAGTGCGTTCGCAGAGAACTCTCTCACTATCTCTAAGTGAAACTCGGGGTGAGGTTCACAAAGAACACCAAAATCTCCCTCATCCAACAATCCTCTAATCACCTGGTAATGCCCTTGACAACTTATCCGAACAAGCTTTTCAGCCCATACAGCTCTTTTCTCCAACTGTAGATACCTCTCGTGTTGTGCAGGACTCAAGAATCGGGTCCGGTCAAAAGTCACGAACTGTGGACATCTAGAAGCATATGATGAGCCAACATGGGCCTTTTTTACGAATTCCAGACATCTGAAACCAAAAACAAAAAAAACACGAACAAACCAACAAACTTGGTTAATAAAAACAACATAAAAAATTCTAAAAAATCCTAACAAGTCACTAACAATTGCTCACTGCAATCAAAACAGCAACAGAAAAGGGGAGTTTTTTTGAAACTCCCAGGGCTCGCTAAGCAAGCAAGACCTCTCTAAGCGAGCAATGTGAATATGTAGAAAAATCCTCCATTGTTACAGGTTCAATTCTGGATGACAAACAGACCTAAGGGAACTTCTAAGCAACATATTTACAGAGATGAATCGCATTCATAAACCCTAACTAACATCTTCCAAAATCCTAAAAATGGGTTTTACGAAAATCATAAATATTACTTAAAGAACTTACCTTTGAGAATCGAAAATGGTGGAGATTGGATTAATGAAGAAGAAGAAGCACAAAAAAAACTTGGAAACTTTGATGGAGAGGAGAAAAAACTTTGAAACTTTGTGAAAAATTGAAGAAATGAAGAGGAAACCCTACCCCCTATCCCTCCTTCAAAAAGAGAACTGGATCAGGTCTAGCTAGATGGGCCTAGCTCAGACCAAATATTTTTTTCCAGAATTTTGCACAACTCGCTAAGCGAGAAACCTACAGGAAGTCGGGAATTAAAGGCTTGTTTTTTTCTCTAATGCTTGCTAAGTGAGCAGGAGCTTGCATATCGAACTATGCAACACAAGAAATCCTCCCAACAACTTAAAAAGTGAATTTCAGCCTCCAAAATGCGTTTATACATCATAATTAACAAAAAATGCAATAAAACTTACAGAGTTGGGGTGCCTCCCATCAAGCGCTTGTTTAACGTTGGATAAGTTCGACGTTCCAAGATGATCAATGATCATCAAAGAGAACAAAACAATTCTCACGATCAAAACTACCTCCTAGGTAGAATTTGAGACATTGGTCGTTAACGGTCCAAATATCCTTCTTTTCTAAATCCCCGATCACTATCGCACCAAAATCCTTAACTTCCTTCACATGAAACGGCCCAGACCATTTTGACTTCAAATTTCCCAGAAAAAGCTTTAACCGAGAATTGAAGAGTAAAACCATTTGCCCAACCTTGAATTCATTGTGCTTGATCTTTTTATCATGATAGTTCTTCACTTTTTCTATGTACAACCAACTCGAGTGATATGCCGCATTGCACATTTCTTCCAACTCGCTAAGTTGCACTTTTCTCTTGTCTCCGACCAAGTTTTGATCAAAATTTAATAGTTTTAAAGCCCAAAGAGTTTTATGCTCCATTTCAACCAGAAAATGGCATGTCTTGCCATAAACCATTTGAAATGGAGTTAAGCCAATCAGAGCTTTGTAAGCAGTGCGGTATGTCCATAAAGCCTCGTCAATTTTTTGGGACCAATCCTTTCTCGAACTTGACATGGTTTTTTATAAAATCCTTTTCACCTCTCTGTTTGAGACCTCGACTTGACCGTTCGATTGAGAATGGTAAGGAGTCGCCACTTTATGCATCACACCATAGTGCTTTAAAACACTCTCAAGATGTGCGTTATAAAAGTGCGACCCACCATCACTTATAAGCACACGAGGGGTTCCGAATAGGGCAAAAATGTTTTTCTTTAAAAACTTTATCACCGATTTTCCATCCTCCCTCTGTGAAGCAATAACTTCAACCCATTTCGACACGTAATCAACCGCCACCAAAATATACTCATTTATAAAAGATAGTGAGAATGGTCCAACAAAATCAATTCCCCAACAATCAAAAATCTCAACCTCCTGGATATTTTGCAGGAGCATTTCATCTCATCTACCAATTCCACTTGTTCGTTGACATGTATCACAACTCCTCGCATGGAGATCTGCATCTTTAAAAATAGTGGGCCAATAAAATCCCGATTGAAGGACTTTAGGACTTTATGACAATGCCAAAGAATTCTTTGAGCTTTGTCACTAGTCACACATCTCCTCAACAAATTATCACCACCAAACTTAAACAAATATGGTTCATCCCAAACATAAAAGTTTTCATTCGACAAAAAACATCTGTTTTTTATTCCAAGTTAGGTCTTCTAGAATCCAACCAGTTGCTTTGTGGTTAGGAAAGTCGGAAAACCAAGGCCTAACTTGGACTTTAAACGATTTTTCATTCGGAAATTCTTCTCGGATTTCCGTTTCAGACTTAGTCACATCTACATTTATCAACCGCGACAAATGATCTGCTACCAAATTTTCCGATCCTTTTTATCTTTAATCTCCAAATCAAACTCTTGGAGAAGTAGGATCCAACAGATGATACTTTGCTTCGAATCTGGTATATTTAATCGCCGAGTGATTCATGTAGACAACCACTTTTGAACCAATCAAATAAGAACGGAATTTTTCTAGCGCATACACTATAGCAAGAAATTTCTTTTCAATTGTCGTATAATTTACTTGTGACTCATTTAGCACTTTGCTATCATAGTGTATGGCATGGAAAGTTTTATCCTTTCTTTGCCATAGCACCGCTCCAATAGCATAATCGCTTGCGTCGCGCATAAACTCAAAGTTTAGATTTCAGTTCGGCACAATGATTACTAGAGTGATGACCAGGTTTTCTTTTAATATTTGGAAAGCTATAAGACAAAGGTAGTCAAAGATAAATACATGGTCCTTGTTAAGTAAATTTTTCAGTGGTCTCGCCACTTTGGTAAAATCCTTGATGAACCGTCGATAGAATCTCACATGGCCAAAAAAACTTCTAATTCCCCTGGTGTTGGTCGGAGGAGGAAACTTTGAGATCACTTTGACTTTAGCTTAATCCACTTCTATACCTTTAGAAGAAACTTTGTGCCAAGGCACAATCCCTTCTGTCACCATAAGTCACATTTTTCCCAATTCAACACCAAGTTGTTTTTTACACATCTTTCAAGCACTGTCTCCAAAGTTTTCAAGCAAAGATCAAACAATGATCCAAACACTGAAAAGTCATCCATGAAGACTTCCATTTTTTTCTCAATAAGATATGAAAAGATGGCTTGCACACATCTTTGAAATGTAGCCGACACATTACATAACCCGAAGGGCATTTTGCGGTAGGCAAAAATTCCAAAAGGACAAGTGAAAGCAGTCTTCTCATGATCCGCCGGGTCATTCAGAATTTGGTTATACCCCAAATAACCATCCAAGAAACAATATAATTGTTGACCAGACAATCACTCAAGCATTTGATCCATAAGCGGTAGTGGAAAATGATATTTTCTAGTAGCAGTATTCAATCGTCTATAGTCTATATACATTCTCCATCTTGTGACAATCTTTGTCAGGATGAGCTCATTCTTTTCATTATGGCTCACAGTAATGCCACCTTTTTTTGGCACAACATGCACGAGGCTTACCCATGGGATATCAGAAATGAGATAGATCATTCCCGCATCAAGAAGTTTCATTACTTCTTTTCGAACTACCTTCTTCATTGTCGGATTCAAACAGTGCATGAAATAAGATGGACTTATTCCTTTGAGATCAGAAAGAACCCATCCTAATGCTTTTTGATTTTTCTTTAACACATGAATCAAACGAGACTCCTCATTGATAGACAACATATTGTTAATGATTGCCGGTTTGTTCCCACTCTCGTCAAAGAATGCATACTTCAAGTCTGAAGGTAGCACCTTCAATTCCACTTGCACTTTTTCATCACTTTCCTCTTTTTTCAATTCTTCAACTTCAATCTCGCAATGTTGCAATTCCTTCAACAAATCTACTTACTTCAAACACTCCTCAAGATCATTTTCTTCATCACTAGTGAGTATGTCAATTTCCTCACCTAATGCTCTTTCAAGAGGAGTTTCCATATGCACATGCTTTTCCACTTCAATTATAGACATTTCTGATGCATCTATGCGGAAACTAGCATGCTTATCCTTGGAGTGCTTCATCGCTTCGAACACATTAAAGGTAACCTCTTCATTAAGAACCCTAACTTTCATAAGACCATCGTTGACGTCAATCATAATTTGGGCTGTCTTCATGAAAGGGCGACCAAGAGTATTAAAGCTGCGTCCTCATCTTCTTCCATATCGATCACAATTAAGTCCACCAGAAAGAAAAACCTGTCGATTTTCACCAACACATCTCTCGCCATTCCAATTGAGTGAGTGGTAGATTTGTCAGTAAGTTGCAAAGTCATTCTTATGCCCTTGATTTCTATGTTCTCGAGCCTTTTCACTATGGATAGAGGAATAAGATTTATGCTCGAGCCCAAGTCAATAAGGCCATTTCCCACAAACATATTTCCAATTGTGACGAGTAAAGTCACCCGCCCCGGATCGGCTTCCTTTTTTTAAGAGTGCGTTAAATGATTGCACTACAATTTTCCGCAAGGATAACCACTTCCGGATCTGTATACTTCCTTCTTTTTATGAGAATATCCTTAAAAAATTTGCATACCTAGGCATTTGCTCAAGAGCCTAGGCAAACAATATATTGATTTGAAGTTGCTTGAATATATCCATGAATCGAGAGTATTGCCTTTCATTGTCTTTCTTCGTTGACACGTGATGATATGGCATATTTGTTGGAATTTGATTCATCTTCTCCTTGCCCTTCCTTACTCTCGTATTCGTTTCTTTTTTCTTCTCATAGATTTTTGGTTGACCATAGACATTTTAATAAATTTATTCAAATTTTTTTCCAAATTGGAAGGTACAACCAGAGGTGGTGGAGGAAGATAAGGATTTTGTCGATTAGAAGAACCATCGCTAGAACCTTGGTTATTTTGGTAACTACCTCTTGGTTGATATCCTTGTTATTGTTGATTTTGGTAAAGTTATTGTTAAGAATGTTGTTGCTGGTAAGGTTGTTGTTGATGGTAAGGTTATTGTTGTTGTCTTTGGTACCCTTGATTATTGTTCATATATTTGACTTCTTCGGTTCCCGGTGGCGGACAAAATCCGGTGTCGTGATCACCTTTGCACAATTCACAACTTGCAACTTGCTTGTTCTTGCTCGGTTGCTCATACAACTCCTTCAATTATTGGGGAAGACTTTTTTGTGTAAAGAGTTCCACTTGTTGCGATAGAAGTTTATTTTGTGCAAATATTTCATCGTTCGTCCCTAGTTCAAGAACTCTGGGTTTCTTCAAAGAATTGTTACGATTTTGACTTTGTAAATCATTGAGATCCAAGCGATTGATAATGTTTGTCACTTCCTCTGTGCACTTTGATAACAAAGCTCCACCAGAAGTAGCATCCAACAGAGTTTTACAATTCAGTTGGAGGTCATTTCTTAAAATGTGGTTTTGCGTCAACTCATCGAACCCGTGACCTTTGCACTTCCGGATCATAGATTTGAATCTCTCCCATGCTTCAATTAGGGATTCATTTGTGCCTTGATAAAACACGGAGCTTGCAGTTTTAGATTCCATGAAACGGTTGTGCGAGAAGAATCTTTCAATGAACTTTTCTTCAAGAACATTCTAATCGGTCATCACAAATGTACTTTGATCAAGGTACCAATCCTTTGCTTTGCCAATCAAAGCATGATGAAATATTCTTATAAATAAAGCTAACTCTTGTGTTGGATTGACTCCAACCACCAACGTTGTCTCGTAAAAATTTGTGAGAAAAGAGAAGGGGTCTTCGTGGTCCATTCCCGTGAATGGACTTCCGTACAATAAATTCAAAGTTCTCGTCTTCATCTCAGCCTGCCGGCCATTGTGGGATTTGTTGGAAAACTGATTCGTGTTGCATGGACTATTCACACATGGTGTATATGGTGGAGGTAGATGTGGATCGAGGCCCGCCATGGTTGGCGTAAACTGTGGAGTGAGTGGTGTTAAAGTAGAAGTTGAACTTTGTCCTTGTTCTCACCTTTCTTTGGCAAGTTTCCTCCTCCGTCTAGTCTTGCTATTTAACCTCCTTGCGGTTCTTTCAATCTCAGAATAAAAAAGAAGTTGGTTTGCCGGGAGTTTTCCTCCCATAAATAGAAGATGCACAAACTAACCAAACAAATTAACAAGTTCAAGAAAAAGCTCAAACAAGTCTAAAACTTAAACAACTATTGCATAGCTTGCAATATCAATTAACAATCCCCAACAATGGTGACAATTTGTTGAAATACAAATAGATTAGGGTTTTTATTATCGTTCCACAAATATTGTTTTGTGATATTACCGTCGTTCTACAATCGCGCTAGTTTTAAACTGAATAGTAACAAAGGGGTTTTGGTTTTGAGTAACGGATCGTTTTATTCGCATAACAGATTAAAAGTTAACGGTAAAAATTATTGGTTTTGAAAGGTTTATAAAACACATGCCAATATTAGGGTTTGACAAGCCATTTTGCACGGATAAAATCGATTAAGCGGATGAACTCGTTTAGACGATAAACATAATCACATATCCTCTCAATATGTTTATTTCTAACACAAATTGTGAGATTTACCATTTTGATCCATTGATGATCTATGACTCAATCTATCAAAATGGAAACATTCTAGACCAATACAAAGTGAACATCAAGCATCATAACTATCTCTAGCCTATGTTCTTTGATGAATGAAAACCCTAGATAAAGTGTGGAACACATTTCTCAATCATGGATCAAAACCTAGAATATATCATAAAGACAAAGTTTTTCACCATATATTTATCATCACAAGTTCGTACACAAGGATCAATGTCTATACATACAAAAGAACGAGTTATCTACCTTCAAATATTGACACAAGAGAAGCTAGCTAGCCATAACCATGGTGGCTTCCATAACAAGAAAGAGAAGAAGAAGACAAAGCATCAATGACGATCTCCCGACAAATGATGCATAGAATATTTGAAAACAAGCAAATATTCTGAATTTAGGGTTTTATCACTAAGAAAATATCTAACATCCACAAAAAAATGTTGATCAATCCCTTATATAGGGGATGAGAAACGCAGAGCTCACTAAGAGAACATGAGTTTGCTAAGCGAGCTATCATTTATTGATCAAACCACCTTAACTCGTTAAGCGAGCTTCAGGCCTTGCTAAGCAAGTAAGCTTCTGTAATCAGCTATTGTTGGTCGCTAGGAGCTCACTAAGTGAGAAGGTAGCGAGCTTCAAAAATTAACTTTCTTCAAAAGTCAACTAAAGAATGTTCCCGTGATTCGCTTTCAATTCCAATGGAAAAACCTATAATTATAAAAGCCAAAGTTAAATAAGTAATCCTATTAATGCACTTAAATTATACTATAAATATTTACCGGAAACAACGGGAAAATGCATCGATTAACAATTTAAGATCATGAAAAGTGCCAAAAACTAAACTACATATTAACACAATTTAACACTTATCAGTCATGTTTATTAATTTTATTATATACTTATTGTATTAGTTTGTTCTTATATGACTTAAAATTGTTTATCTAGGAACTGAATGACATAAATCGCCAAAGAGCATCAAAATCCACTTACCCATACAAAAAAAGGGCGTTTAGGATATGCAAAGTTACAACAAAAAATGGTAAGTATATATAAATGTTATGATTTTATTAATTGTATCAATATGTTATAATTAATGATCATGTTATTTGTCTCAATGTGCAGTTAGAAGAGGAGAAAAATGAAGAAACATCTCTTCCGAACCATGTTTTGTTGAAGGCTGCTCGTGTGGGCAAGGATGGAGTTGTTAGGGAAGATGTTAAAAAAAACATTGATGAATGTGTAAGTATAACATTATGTCTTTAATTAAATAAATTTTTTTAGATATGTAAATGAATTTCAGGAGACTCTATCTCAATCCTTAACTACATGTGAGGACCAGGATCGCAAGAGTTTACTTAGTCGAGTACTAAATGTTCCTGAGTATTCTGGTCGTATGAGGGGTAAGGGATTTGGTGTCACTCCAACATACTTTTATAAGGATCCAAAGAGAAAAAATCCTAGCAATCAACAAGTGATAGAATCATTAGAGGAACTAAAAGTGCAAGTTCGTGAATTGCAAAAGGACAAAGAAAGATATAAGGCAGAAAAGCGCGGTTCAGAGTTGAATATTAGTGACAAAACTAGTATCAATTGTCAAAATAAATTTCCATAGGTAATTATATAAGTTATTAAGAAATTAAATTAGAACATTTTTTTAATTAACATATATACACATTAACAATTTCATATATATTATTGGTTTAGGGAATTTCATCTTGTCAACTATATTTATCGTCACCGACTTATCGCATACTTGGCAAGGAAAAACTGCATAACACTTTGGGAGATTTACTTCACCATAAACCGCTCCCTGATGGATGTCTGAAAGTGTCGGTTGATATTGCATTAGATAAATATGCATTACTACTTATACCTAACCTTGTTTCAGAGATAACATTGTTGTGAGATGCAATATGTTATTCCGAATCATTTTATGACATTGTTTCACAGGTAAGAAGTTCCTTAAGGATATATGGCTTAGGTGTTCAAAGCAACAAAAAATGGATGAGAATTCCTGACATGGGATATCCAATTTCATCTCGGAAAATGTTACACTAACAACATTATCCAAGATTTTAAACATATAATTCTCCCCACTTGTTGTAACACCCTACTTCCCGACTCAATAATCAAAAAATAAAATATAATTCTATATAAGTAGGATGTCACTTTACAATCCAAGAAGTATGAATGTTAATTCATTTAATAAAAAATTATAGTCTAAACTAAGGGTGTTCAAAACCGAACCAACCCAATAGAAACTCGCAAACCAAACCAAACTGAAATCGCAAAAACTGCATTTGGTTCAGATTTGTTCGGGCCATTTTTAACAAAATCGTGCGGTTCGGTTTAGTTTGCGGTTTGTATTTTGCAAATCGAACTAAACCAAACCAACCCGCATTATGTTACAACCTAAACTTCACTTACCCGATATCTAACCTAAACTCAAATCCATTATGCATTAACCTTACAAAAATGATATGGCAAAGTATGATATGTCATGGAGGTTCATAATGGGAGTATTGTAAGGTTGAAATAGACAATTTGACTAGTGTCATGTAAGTATATAAAGCACGAGCTACATATTGCAGTATTATGCGAGGTTCATATACAAAAACGAAATACGTGATGAGTTTAAGTCAAAAGGAAAATTATAGTTTTAAGTCTGATACATTTTTTACGCATCCTGATTAAGTGTATCTTATGAACATGTTTTATGTGTATTGATCTTTAACAACACGTATAATACAAATAAGTACTGACTCCCACATCTTGGGATTACCGATGTGATGTCAACGAATTTGAAATTTTCTATTGAGTTTGATTTCTTAAATCATGAAAGATATATTGCGGCATGAACCAACCAAGTCACAAATTTAGGGTACAAAACAACAAACAATAATTAGTTTTTAAACATGATTAAGTTTAGTGTGTAAATAAAAATGTTTTTTTTAAAACAATGTTTATGTTTTTTTTAGGGTTGAGGCTTCTCATTTGAGACTAGAAGATGATGTAAAATAGCAAAGAAGATCTCTGTAAAATGAGATTTTATCGACATCATGTTGAAGTTGCAACTTGGTTTAATCAAAGAATTGTTTTAAAAAAATCACATTGAGCATCCCCATCATACCCTTTTTTATGGAAGAATGCATGTTTTGTCTAAATACATCACATTGCAAAAGAGTTTGAACAAGTGAAGATAGTATATGTGGATATGGTGGCATTTGGATATTATATTAATTCAATTCATATGGAATTTCTTCTGCTTGTGAACTTGCATATCTTAAATATAGAGTAGCATGAACTTATTGAATAAGAAACACAGACATACTTGAAACCAAATAAAGAGTCTGAGACATTGACGAAATAATTTAACTCCTTAGAAATTATTTGTCAGAGGGTGTTAAAGAAACATATGTAAGAAATTGTATATCAATATATGACTTTAATGTGTCCATAACATATGAAACATAAGTCCAAAGGAGGATTTAAGTGAAGTATAAAACGATGCAAGAGTCTGATGTGCAATATGAACCTTATTATTGGGATCATGTTGACACTTCATAAAGACTGCAAATCAACCTTCTCAATGACACACAAGTCATTAGTCTAATAGATTTTTAAATGAATCATATGATAAATATGAAAGACACAAATACTTGTCAATGTTTCCTACGTTTATTATGACTACATTAAATATATATTTGATGTTGAGATAATTATAATTGTAGTTTTCGAGCTATTGAAGATGTGCATAGGTGGTGTG
Organism: Lathyrus aphaca; assembly: GCA_963966055.1. NCBI lineage: Eukaryota > Viridiplantae > Streptophyta > Magnoliopsida > Fabales > Fabaceae > Lathyrus > Lathyrus aphaca. The sequence goes on along the minus strand of OZ014522.1, from coordinate 540,024,765 downwards.
AAGAATATTAGCCATTGATTATAAGACACATAGATGGTGAATTTTACAGTAACAATGATGTTATTCCGAATCATTTTATGACATTGTTTCACAGGTAAGAAGTTCCTTAAGGATATATGGCTTTGTTTAAACTGATTTTTGTATATTGAATGAGAAGCTTTTGTCTAAATATGATGAGTTTTGTTGTTATTTAGTAATTTATTAATTACTAAACCCAAAGTTATGTTGTTATCTATATATGTATACATAACTCAGTAAAAAATCTTGTAAAAAACTGAACCAATCCAAACCGCATTGGTTTGGTTTGGTTCGATTTTTTAAAAAAAAGCCAACCGAACCACATGCTCTTTTCTTTTGCGGTTCAGATGATTTTTAACGTCAAACCCGTCCAAACCACACCGCGAATACCCCTAGTCTAAACAACAGAATTAAACAAAAGTATGACATCCATAGTCTTAACAAATTACCCACACCAAATGTTTTTCAATAATTACTTTAAATTAAAAGATACGTAACATAATAACATAAAGAAAACAACTTGTTTCCAGGTGTTATGTATCAAAGCAACTCAACTAGTAGACTCGACTGATAACAATATGAGGTACATCTCCAACTACTCAGGTACCTGATTGTCTGCACTTTGATGGAGAACATACACACTGTTCCGGACTGGGCCTGCAAGTCAGTGTCGGGCAAATGCCCAATTTGTCGGGCAAAGGCTCAAACCATCGGCCACGACCCACTATCCAAAAGTGGGGAGATAACGTCTCTCCCACATGGCCACATCACCCAACTGTCCATCATTATCTCCTTAAATATAGGGGAAGTTGGACCAAGGGCAAGACCATGTGCTAGGTCTTACTTGCTCCTACGCACTCTTTAGAAATTCTTCCTTAGGCCTAACTGGTCTAGCCCAAGGAAAGGCCTTGGCCCAACACTGGGGGCACACTATAAATACCCTCTTTCACTAGAGGGTTAGGTATTATGAATCTTTTATCTTCTACCTTTTGTACCGCATTCTCACTTTAGCATCGGAGTGCCTTGCAGGTACACCCCCCTCCTTTCTCAGTCCATCATTGTGCTGGCTGTTCAACACATGGAAGGTTCCTTCTGATCAGGTCAGATCAGTGGCGCCGTCTGTGGGAACCTAAGTTTTCCCCATCTTCCACAACAGAATATCAAAGCTTCAATTCACCTTTCAACCATCCAGCATGACCATCAAACACAGTGACAACCGTGCCCTCGGCCTCGTCGGCTACAACACTGGAGCGAAAGACGAACAACATGTCGTCCATGAATCTGACCCAAGGGACGAACATCCTGCCACCACATCCCCCGAGTCAGAGGACAATGGCGTTCCTGAACCTCAGCTCGCGGCTCCCTTTCATCCCATCCCAGTACTAATTGAGGGGGGTCCCATGATGATAGTTATGGTGAACGCGCTCAACCAGACAAATCTGATGCTCTTTCAACAGCAGGAGAGGATCACGGCGCTTGACAGAACGCTGAACCAATCCTCCCCGGCATGGCCATGGATCTCAACCCAAGAGACGCCAACTAGAGGCCACCAAGAAGCAAGGATGATCACCTCCTCAGCTGCTGAAGTGGATCTTCAGGTCTGCTCGTGCGATGAGGAGAACGGGAGGGGGTTGTACCGCAAGGTACTATGATGCCAAAGTAAGTACGGGCAAAGAGTTAGCAAGTATGAGTATAGTATTTGGGGAAAGAATATTCAATACCCGGCCCTCTCAAATGAGGAGGTTTATATAGAGCCCCCAACGCGTGGCCAACGGACCCTATTTTTGGACCTGGATCGCGGATCCCCCAAAAATAGGAATCCTACTCGTGAGACATTTATGTCGAGCACAGAGCCCGAGCGAGGTATGTCCTGGTCAATCCTGGGTGGTCCCTGTCCTAGCCGAGCAGGGTCCATAAACAAGGAGGAGAGACCGTGCACCACGGAGGTGGGTCTCCTAGATGATGCATTATTGGGCCGTTTCTGGGCCGAAAAGGGTTAAACCATGCTTAGTCGTTGGTCTAGTCCAAAACAGGAGCCACCAAGTCGCTTCTTCTGGTCGGAGAAGTGATGACTTAAGGGTGTCTTACCATCGTCGTGAGGGGAAGATCCTCGACGTGTTTCACAATCATGGTCGTTGGTGGAATCGGTCGTGGCATCCTGGTCGTTGTAGGGGAGGATCCCAAACGTTTATAAGGATTGGAGGGACACGTGTGTGTCTTGGAAATTGTGTGCATTTAATGCGTAATGATGGCTAGCCTACGGTCGTCTCTAGGCAATGAGAACGTCGTTCAAAGGTTTGCATACCGCACATGCTCGTGCACGTGTTGGAAGGGTTTATAAATAAAGCATTTGGCCACACTTCCATACTTTTCGCTTTCCAATTTCCTGATTGTTTAAACGCGCAGCTCATTTCCACCGTCAACAGTCGCCAGCCACTGCAATTCCCGAGCACGATTACCGACCACCACGGAAAACTCTCAACTTGTAAGTTCCTATGCTTTTTTAGCTTGATTTAGCTTCTAATTTTCGATAAATGAAGTAGTAGCATGCAATTAGGATAGCCTTTAGTATGATAATGATGAATTAGGTGAGAATTTAGGGTTCTGACATGGTGTTCGTCGCCTCTGTGGGTGGCGCCTGGTGGCAGAACAGTTACTGATATGGCATTTAGGGCTAGTTTGCGCCGTTCACGGCGACTCTGTTTTTCTTCTCCGGTTGAACTTCAACCGGAATTCTGGGTAGAATCATGCTCGTCCCACGAGATACTCGTGATAACTTGAATTCGTTTACCCCTAAGATTACCTAATCATGGTTATTCTTTACGATTAAGGGCATTGGGCGAGGACAATGTCCTTGCCCCCTAGCGCTCCCTTTAACTTGTTAAGCGGTGGAAGGGTGGATTTGATTTTGTCGTCGAATTCACGTTTGCTTTCACTATTTTTCAAGTGCAACCATGTCCAACAACGACCGCATAAGTATGGAACCGATGAGCTATCTAGCGAGTCCGCATCTTCTCCCGCTGACACCGAGCAAAGTTCGCCTTTGGGGAGGAGTTTGGAATCTTCTGCGGATTCTGAAGAGACCACCTCAGTTAAAGACAACTCGGTTAAGTCTGAGGAGAAGGACGAGGGGACGGAGGAGGGAATCTCTGTAAGTGAAGCGGCTGTTGTGGAGCCACTAAATATAATCTCGCAGTATGCTCAGGAAGTGGTAGGACCTCCTCCTGTGGTCGGAAATTCTGCGGACTGGATGGTGAGGTACCCGGCCTCTGACGATCGGATTTGCACGAACATATTTCTATTGTACAAAATTCTTTTTAAATATATGAAGTTCAGGTTCCCCTTCACGGACTTCCACCAGAGTGTCTTTGTTCACCTGGAGCTCGCACCGTCGCAAATGCATCCGAACTCGTTTTCCTTCATCCGGGCATTCGAGAAGACTTGTGCTTACTTATAGATAGAGGCGACGCTCCCCTTATTTTTCCATGTCTTCCACTTGCAACAGCAGGTCGTGAACGAAAATTTTGGATGCGTGTCTCTAAAGCAGAAGAGGAAGATCTTCAAGGCATTTTTAGAGTCGGTTCGAGATTTCAAATACCGCTACTATCTGGTCGAACCAATCTCTGATCGGGCTCTGAACTCCTGCAAGTTTTGGGGGGTGGACGTTAATGACTAAGGCAATGTTGTACTGGACGAGGATGGGAAGGAGGTTCCCCGGTTGTTGCTGAAGTTTCTTTTTTCTTGGTCTCGATACCATTTTGCTCGAGGAACCGACAAATTCTTAGAGACAGACTCTGTCTTGGAAGATAGCGATCAGGCTAGCTATGAGATTCATATGAGCTACGTCTCCAAAATAACGATGAAGGTGCATGTGGACAAACATGGCCACGTTATCCTGGACAAAGATGGGGGCGCCAAGGTGACCCCCTAGTTTATTGAAGTATCCAAGCTCTTGGATTGTGTGATGGACGGGGACATCCGCAAATATCTTGGTAGATTTATTGTTTATAATTTCTTATGCTCGTTTGTTATTTGCTTGTTTCTGACTGTTTTATTTGTGCCCTTTCAGATTCAATGGTGAACCTTCAAGACAAAATGATGGCCAATTTCAATAGGAAGCGGGCACCTAAAAAACTGACTCAGACCCGTTTGAGCGACAAGGTGGTCACAGGTTCGGGCACCTCTTCACTGTCCAGTCACGGTTCTCCCGGGGGGACCTCTAGAGTTGGGAAAAGACCCCGACCTAACAACGTATTCAACCTGGACAGTGCCTCTCCGCGCTCCTTCGAGCGTCCACCATGCTTCCTCAAGCCGAACTTCTTCGAGGAGCACTCCCTCCAGGTACAACGAGCAGACACCCTTCACCTGGAAAAGTAGCCGACCAAAAAAACGGGCTTGGTTGGCTCGGGACGCCAGTTCTGCCGTTCGAGTCTTAGAGATGGCCTCTATGTTTATCGAGGGGGCCGCTACCCAGGAGGAGGAGATCAACAGGTTGAAAGCTCGGCTAGCTGCTTCTGAGGAACTGTCCGGGGAGCCGGAGAAGTCTCTGACCAAAGCTTCTAAGCGGATCAAGGAGCTGGAGGAGTCCATGACTTCATCTAAAAAGGCTTATGAGGAGGATATTTCCCATTTGAAGGCTGACCTGGCCTCGACTGAGGGCGGGTCTGAGGAGATTAGGTCCCTGAAGACTCGGGCATAATTGGTGGCCAAGATCGAGGAAGAATACGTTGACCTTGAAGAAATGACTGGTGTTTCTTTCAAGAACACGGTCGAGCAACTGAAAATAGTTAACCCTGGCTTGACATTCAACAAGGAAGGCACCAGTTTTATGTACAAAGTTGAAGACGGCGTTATCCACATCCCCGACTTCCTCAAGGAACCCGAGCAGGCCAACCCTGTTGCATCCCAAAATTTGCCCTCACCAAGACAAGACATTGTGTACTAAGGTGTCCCAAGAGGTTCACAAGGTTCACAAGATATCTCATGAGGTTCACAAGGTTCACAATTAGTCAGAAAGTTTGACAATTCCCTCAGACAATGCATCCTCCTAAGCAAGGCATCCTAAACTAGGGTTTTGAATTTCATCAGGCTAAATGGACTTCCAAGACTTCAAGTGAGCTTCATAGCACCCTATATGTGTTCAAGAATCCCCATGTCAAGTTTCAAGACTTTCCCAAAAGATTTGCTCAGTCAGATGATCAGATAGGTTAAAATCAGTCAAAGTAGTTAAAAAGTCAAACTGAGGTCAACTGTGGTCAAACCAAAGTCAAACTTCATGATTTTTTGCCAACATCAATTATATGAAGTAAAATTCATCATTTGATCAAGGGTTGATCATGATTCATCAAGGACATTTCAGATCATCAAGAATCAGGAGTTTCTAAATTAGGGTTTTCATAGGAAAAGTCAACTGAACTTTGACCAGCCATAACTTTCACATGCTTCATCAAAAATTTTCCATACAAAGCTCATTTTGAAGGAAATTGAATTCTGTACAACTTTGTGTCTCACAAGCCAAGCCCAAAAATGCTTCATTTGGAAGGTATGAGCTAAGACATTATAGGTCATTTCAAAAGTCAACAAAAAGTCAACAACTTCCAAAGAGCATAACTTGAGAATGGTAAAGGATATGGACATGAGACCAAAGTGGTTGGTTAGAGGACTCTTTAAGCTTTCCAAAATATCCAAGAACACCTTCATAGCATTAAAATTGAGGGATTTGTGCCCTTGCAAAGTTGAGAAATTTTTGAGAGGTTTATGAAGCAAATGGGGTCTTAGAACCAAATTTCACCAAATGGGCTTGCATTTTTATGATCCAAACACTTCCATGACATCATGCACGAATTAAAAATTATTTATTCATATTTTTATTCATTTTATTTTATTTATTATGATTTTTTACATTAAAAATCATTTTAAATTAAAATAAAATATAAAAGGATGAATATTTGATTTGATTTTGGTTCTAGAAAGTTTTAATATTCATTTAGAAGTGATTGGTACCATATAAATTCAGATCATACAAATATAGCAAGGTTAGATCAAAAAATTTCAATCTTTAAAGTTGAATCTTTTTCAATCTCCATGGATCCAAAAGTCCAAAGGATGGACTATTTTCTTGACCTAATTATATTCTATAATATATAAACAACATAAGACAAGCATTGCAGACGATTTTCAGGCAGCCAAAGCACTCATCAAAATTTCAAAAAACTCAAGAAATTTTGAAATTCGGTTTCTGCCTTAGAGGTTCATTCAACACGATTTGAAGGTTTAATTATGTTCCTTGGGATGTCTAGAAGCTATCCCCATTCTCATTTTCATTGCATCCATGGCCGAATGCTCTAACCAAATCGTTTTTTGTTCAAAAATTCATGCTTTTCGTTTTCCTACATTTAATTATCAAAACTTGATTCTAATTATTGATTTGTGTTTGGTTTGAGGTGTAAAAGAAATCTGGATAATTGGTTTGGAGTTTCATGACCACAATCGTATTTTGCCATAGCTAGGGTTTCAGCCAAGCTTTTAGGGTTATACGATTTAGGCTGTATAAATGATTTTAATGGATGAAATTGAACTGTGTGAGACCTGGGCAGGCTATTAGAACAATCAATTTGGACAAATTTTACGTGTTTTGCCGGTTAGCAAGATCATAGGTTTTCCTGCGGGAAAATTCGCAGCCAAGTGCCCAAGAAATTTCGCAGGAAATTTCGTAGGGTGAGAGGTAGAAGACGACTGCTTTGGCGCCATCTGGAAATTTGAAAAATCAATTTAATATTTTTAGAATTGTGTTCTATTATATTTCAACTAATGCTGTTTGGTCTGGGGGTTGTAGTAGGCGCTGGTAATGTTTGAAACCTGGGTTCGACTCCCAGGTTTTTCATTTTTGTTCATTTGTTTACATATTTTTGTAGGTTTATTACATAAGGGCTTGGGCTCATTCCTTCACCAGTTACACAGGCGCAACCTAGTGGTGTATCTCCTTGCTGGTAACGGGGAGGTCCTGGGTTCAAATCCAGGCCTCCCCCATTTTTTTTAGCTTGTTTCTTTTATTCTTTTTTTATTATTTATTTTCTTAATTATATAAGTTATATTATTATTATTAATTAGATTATTAAAATTAGTAATTCTATTTAAAATTAATCAAATCTTATATTTTACAAATATCATAATATGTTTTTTTCTCATAAAATAATTTTTGTGTATAATTTCATTTATTTATAATTTGTAAATAATTAATTAGTTAAACCCTAATTTTTCTTAAATAAATACTTAAATTCTAATTTCTTTTCAAAAACCTAATTTTTATTTACCCTAACTTTCACATTTAATCTAGTTAATTCTATTTTTTATTCTAATTAAATAATTAATCATGTTTTTTTTGTAAATAATTATTATATTGTTTATTATTATTATTCTAATTATATTATTTTCTTTTAAAATTCTTTAAAATTGCTTATTCAACTTAAAAATATATATTCTCTTAAAATTTATATCTTGTATATTTGTGCTAACCTCTTTTTCTTATGATTATTTTTATTACTAACCCTTTTAATTGTTATTTATTTATTATATATCTATTATTTAATTATTTCTATTATTATGTAAATGCGAAAGTCTTGTAATAGTCGTAGGTTTATTTTTGTCTTTATTTTATTGTTTATAAGTATTTTTATTGTCATGGTTAGTAACTATAGGGTGTGAACAACTATGTGTAATTAAAATAATTTAGAAAACTAATTTAAACAAGATAAATATATGAATGCAAACACTCACACACGTAAGTCGATCTTTGATCGCCATCTCACACTTTCTAGGGTTACTCCTCATGTTGCTTAATTATAAGGTCAAGTAAGGTGTCTTAAAGCAAAGTCCCTTCATAAAATATCATCAAGTCCCTTTAAGTTCATAAGATCAAGTCCCTTCGAGGTTGCCTACGGAATAATGATCTTGTCCCTTCGAAATAAAAAGATGATAAGTCCCTACGAATTGCTAAAGACACCTTACAGTTGCCTAAATACAGATGTCCCTTCACATATCCCTTATCACATCCAAGGTAATGACTACCTATTCCTTAATAATAAGGATAGTCTTACCATTGAAAGAATATATAAGAACAGTAAAGACTTAGCATAGGGTAGGTTCCTCTTAAGTACTTGCTCACTTTTCTTCAAATACTTCATTACACTTCACATTTCAAATAAATTTTCAAAACAAAGTCTTTATATACATCCATACGAGGATCATTATAAAGTACTTGGAAAATTTTTAAACACACACTACACCTTTCTCAAAACAGTTTAAAGTGAGCTAAGTAACTAAGAGCCCATGGATAACCATGGATATAAAGGGTGCTAACACCTTCCCTTTATATAACCTACCCCCCGAACTCAAAATCATTTTAAGGTCTTTCCTGTTCTTTTATGTCCTTTCCACTTGGATAAAATAAAAGTCAGTGGCGACTCTTGCTATCCGCAACATTTAACTAAAGTCAGTTCTCCCACCGTGTTACAAACCCCATGGAGGAAGACCTTGGGAACACCGTTGGGGGCCATCCAGGAGATAATGAGGAAGCTTGAGTCTTTTGATTTTTTCTTTGTATGTTTTTGTTGGCTGGCCTGCGCACCATGGCCTTTATCTTTTGACGGGGGAGTATGCTCCCCTTTTATGTAATCTAAGAACAAGTCGGTCATTATGGCCGCATTTTAATGTTTCATGTTTACGACCTTGGTGGTCGGATCCTATATTTTATTTGTTCGTAATAATGTGTCTGTCAGAGGACATATTTTACTTGTTATTTTCACTAAGTGTTTATGTTTTGGGTGTAATACCTCAAAATTTGCCCTCATATTTATCCCCTTTACTGGTGTATCATTTCGCATTCATCTGCATTTCCCATCAGTTCATTAATATCATAATAAGTGCATTTCATGGATTTCTGAGGCGTGTGATTCAGGCTCTTTGAATCTAGGGTTTTGTTCCTTATCTGCATCTGCCAGAGATTGAAATGGTGGAGAATATTCACTGGATATTGGTTCTACTTCGAATGCGGGTGTTCAGTTGTGTCTCAATTCAGATGGGAGGTTGACTTAATTTTGGTCAAATTATCAAAAGATCACTGCAGCTGCAAGATTATCTGGGCCATTAGTCTATTTCTTAGACAATGTGCATTCAAAGTTCAGGTTGTCGAGTGTTGAGATTCATCAGGTTATCAAGCAGTGTTTTGTGTAAAGTTTGGTTTGAATCTTTGGTTTATCAGTGATTCCTCTGGATTAGATCGATTATGACGTGTTTCAGAGGGGTGTCACTTATTTGGGAAATTATTCAGTGGTTACGCAAGTTCATTTTTAATCGGAGATCCTTGGAAGGAGCTCAAATGTGGCGTACGCATCAGTGACAATTATAACCGGAGAAATATTTAAAGGGTTGTGGTATGGTGATTTCTCTATATTCTAAGGTTGTTTCTTTCATAAGGTCACAAGCATCAAGTTGTTCTCAGTTTATGGTTTTGCTACTATTTGACGCGTATTGCGGCACAAAATAATTTCACTAACCCTACCGAAGTTGAAGCATTAAGCGTTATAAAAGAAAGGCTGATTGATCCTGATAGAAGTTGAGCAATTGGGAACATAACGACCGATGTACATCTCGATGGACAAGAGTTTTATGTTTCATCTGAACATTGATTGATGGTCATTTGTGTTGGTGTAAGCCCTAGAGGCCAATACTTTTTGGTACTTGTATCGGATTATTCGTTTAATAATAAAAGGCATTTCTTTATTATGTTTGTCTTTCAGAATAATAAAGTCCCTAGAATAGTTAGTCTGTTTAATGAAATGTTAAGTGTGACTTAATCATGAGATCCCATTAAACATAAAGACATTATTCTTAAAATATCCGTAGTCAAGCTTTATTGCAAAGTGGGATAACATTAAAGCATTGAGACTATTATGAAGATAGACTGATGATCACATCTCATGGATCATGGATAAAGGGTTATCAAGTCTTGACATAGGTATAAATATTAGGAGTAATATTTATACCGGATTGACCCGCTATGAGAATACTACATAGTATGTTATGCAAAGTGTCATAAGTTATTCTCATGGTGATAATGGTGTATTACCACCCTTCGACCTGAAACCACTATGGACCCTAGATGTAGAGTCGGGTGCTTTATTGCTGATCAAACATTATCCGTAACTGGATGATCATAAAGACAGTTGATGGGCACCCCACGAAGCATGCTGAGGGACATGAGTGTCCTAGATGGAATTTGCCAATCCTGCATAACAGGAGAAATGTCTAAGGGCCCAATATTGAACTGGACAAGGATGACACAGTGTATGCCTTGTGTTCAATATAGACATAGGGGCAAAAGGGTAATTGTACAAACATATATTATCACGAAAAAGGTTTTGTCAGATCACATGACATTTTCGTGACTTGGGTAGCAGTGATGTGTTGCTAGATACCGCTCACTGTTTATTATGTTAAATATATAATTTAATATAATTACCAACGTTACGAAATCCTACAGGGTCACACACATAAGGACAGTTTGATGAGAGATAGAGAAATCAAAGGAACACCGTAAGGTACGGTGCACTTAAGTGAAAAATAGAAATTCGGATAATATAATAATAATTATTGTTATTTTATAATGGTTATAAAATAATAATAAAATAAATATATTTATTATAATAATAGTTATTATAATAATATATAATATTATTATGGATCATGTGAATTGGGTTTTTAGCCCGCAGCCCACAAGAGAGTCTATAAAAGGAACCCTTGTGATGAAGCTTTTACTTGATGCAATTTCGTTTTTGATTCTCTTTTCTCACTCAAATAATTCCGTTCGTAAGCAGCTAGCACTGTGACCGGAAGCTGTTCGTGTGGACTGAGTAGAGGCGTTTCACTTCATCAACGCTTGTGATCGCTGCATCAAAGATTTGAATCGCCACAAAGAGGTAACGATTCTATCACTGACCATGCTCATTCGTAAGGATCACTAAAGGAAATTTTTGTTTTCCGCTGCGTTTAGATCGCAATTTTCCTTAAGTGGTATCAGAGCCACTTACGAAACCATGGATCTGATAGCTGTTAAATTTCCGTCTTTTCTGTATTTGATTCGATTAAAACACAGAATGAATTTAACAATAAACGATTAATTAAATTTGGCATCTGTTGTGTACGATTTGGATGATTGATGTTGATTATGCTTCAGAAACCGACATTAGTATGGTGAAGTTGTGCGATACATTGATCATTCATAGGTTACACAATTAGATCGATCACTTTTATATAAGATATAAGAAATTCTGATGCAAAGATGGTATATGGGATATACTGTTTTGATTTCATCCATTCAATCACATAAGGATTGTAATTCTTTTGAAAGATCATCATTTTCATTCGCTTCGGAATCCGACGTTAGTATGGTGAAGCAATGACATGTTGATCTATCATATTGAGTTATCAATCGAGTTGTGTTTGACGGCATGAAATTGTTGCATTAGGATTAATGGCAGTACAAGTGTTGTATTGCCGCAGACGTTTCCGGTTGGGGTTGTAAATGCACAAAAGTTGTGCAGGAAACGACGTGAAATACAATGAAGTGTTCATAAAATTTTTCGTCGGGGCGCTGCCCCTAACAACCCCGCAAGGAGGCGCTGCCCCCTTGACCCCCGTCCGCTGAACGGTCAGCGGAACCACCGTCCGCTGACCGGGCAGCGGAAACCCTGGCTAAGTCTGCAAAGTGTGATCAATCAGCCGAAATTTAATTTAGTTTATTTAATTATCGGAATTTTAAACTAATAATAAAAGTGTGTTTATTATTATTTATTTGTGGTGATCAGTTATGGCCTTAGTTTATCCTTTATTATTGTTTTGGGATTTTTAAATACGGCCTGCGTGTCGTGCCTCTCTCTCAATCTCTTTATGTAACTTCTTTTCTCATCTCACTCCCTCGTATGTAAAACGAGTATTCTTATATGTAATGTAATATTATGTTATGAAGAAAAAGGAAGTATTCAATATTAAAGGAGGATAACCTTGGAGATCATGCTTGGAGAAGCTTAGATCGTTATTAGGTTAGCTTAGGTTCTCTCATTGGCTTGAGAGAACAATTGCGTTAGGGGCCATAATTGTATCTTTTTATATGTATGTTGATGCATGTAATTGTATGTTGATGCATGTGAGAGACGTTTTGCATGTTAAGCCGGTGAGATCAAACTAATAACAAATTCCCTCAAAAATTAAATATTAAGTTTATGCTTTCCAATTTTTAGCACTCATCAAGACTAGTATCGAGCATTGTAGGTTTCGCCTACGCGAGGTGCATGTTCTATATTAGTAAGGTGTGATGGGATAATTGTAATATCCAATTTCTAAAACAATGGGTCAAACTTAACTAAACAAATTATAATAAGATTATACATGTTTAGAAGCAAGAATTGGGAATGATTCATGTGATGGATCAGAATAAGGAGTTATTCACCCAATTGAAAATATTCGAGAGTTGTATGAGATACAATTGGAAGGAGTTCCTACCTAAATAACTTAGTTTTGTGTAATCAGCCTAACGCTGACTTAAAACAAAGTGAAACATGGATCTCGACCCACTAGAAAGTCTTCCAACGGGATTTTTCGAATCAAATGATGAGGGTCATTTGTTTTGAATAAAATAGTGGAAGCATATTTGATTAAAGGCCTAATTAAATATGTTGTTTTTAATGATACTTATATTTTCATATTTCTCTTGTAGATTACCATGACAACAAACACATCGAGCAATATTTTGCGATCCATCCTAGATAAGGAAAAATTGTCTGGGACAAATTTCCTGGATTGGCACCGTAATCTGAGGATTGTCCTCAAGCACGATAAGAAGCTGTATGTCTTGGAGACACCAGTTCCTGAGGAGGAACCTCCTAGTTCTGCACCAAAGGCAGAAAGAGATGCTTATAAGAAGCATTTCGATGATGCCAATGAAACCGCTTGCCTCATGCTTGCTACCATGAACTCTGAGTTGCAAAAGCAACACGAGAACATGTCTGCGTTCGATATGATCGGACATCTGAAAATGCTTTATCAAGAGCAAGCAAGAAATGAGAGGTTTCAGGTTTCAAAGTCCCTTTTTAACAGCAAGTTAGCTGAGGGAGCCCCTGTAAGTCCCCATGTACTCAAGATGATTGGGTATGTGGAGAACCTTGACAGATTAGGGTTTCCCCTTGGAAAAGAACTTGCGATTGATCTGATCTTGCAATCGTTGCCAGAGAGCTTCAGTCAGTTTGTCCTGAATTTCAATATGAATGACTTGGACAAAAGCCTTCCAGAACTGCTAGGCATGTTGAGAACTGCTGAGCAGAATATGAAGACAAAAGGGAAATCTATTCTGATGGTCAGTAATGGAAAGAAACAGAACAAGAGGCCCATCAAACAGGGTGGTAGAGGGAAAGGCAAGGAAGTTGCCAAACCTAAACCCACTCCTCCTGTTTTGAAGCCTAGTGGAGGAATAACAAAGGAGGGCACTTGCTTCCATTGCGGTAAGACCGGACATTGGAAGAGAAATTGCCCAAAGTACCTGGAAGATAAGAATAATGGAGTAGAGACTTCAAATTCAGGTATTTTTGTTATTGAAATTAATTTATCTACTTCTGCATCATGGGTATTAGATACTGGATGCGGTTCTCACATTTGTACTAATGTGCAGGGGCTAAAAAGGAGTTGAGATTTGGCAAAAGGTGAAGTTGACCTACGAGTTGGCAATGGAGCAAAGGTTGCTGCTTTAGCTGTAGGAACTTATGTTTTAACTTTACCTAGTGGTTTAATAATTCAGTTAGAGAACTGTTATTATGTACCTGCAATTAGCAGGAATATTATTTCCGTTTCTTGTTTGGACAAGTTTGGTTTTTCATTCATAATAAAGAACAATTGTTGCTCCATTTATTTGAATGATATATTCTATGCTACTGCAAAAATGAATAATGGACTATATGTCCTTGATCTTGAAATGCCAATTTATAACATTAATACTAAAAGGTTGAAACCTAATGAGTTGAATCCAACTTACCTTTGGCACTGTCGATTAGGCCACATAAATGAGAAACGCATTTCCAAACTCCATAAAGATGGACTCTTGGACTCTTTTGATTATGAATCATATGAGACATGCAGATCTTGTTTAATTGGAAAGATGACAAAGTCCCCATTCACAGGAAAAGGTGAAAGGGCTAATGATCTTTTGGCACTCATACATACTGATGTATGTGGACCACTGAACATACCAGCCAGAGGAGGTTTTCAGTACTTCATCACTTTTACTAATGACTTCAGTAGATACGGATATGTGTATTTAATGAAACACAAATCTGAGTCCTTTGAAAAGTTCAAGGAATTCAAGAATGAAGTACAAAACCAACTAGGTAAGAATATTAAAGTTCTTCGATTAGATCGAGGCGGTGAATATTTAAGCCTAGAATTTGATGACCATCTAAAAGAGTATGGGATTCTATCCCAACTTACTCCTCCTGGAACACCACAATGGAATGGTGTATCTGAGAGAAGAAATCGAACCTTGTTAGACATGGTCCGATCCATGATGAGTCACGCCGATCTTCCAAACTCCTTTTGGGGACATGCATTATTAACAGCAGCTTACACACTTAACCGTGTTCCATCCAAAAAGGTTGATAAGACACCATATGAGATATGGAGTGGTAAGAAACCACATATGTCTTACATGAAGATTTGGGGTTGCGAAGTTTACGTCAAACGACAAATTTCAACCAAGCTTGAGCCCAAATCTGACAAATGCTTATTTGTGGGGTATCCTAAAGAAACAAGAGGATATTACTTCTACAATCCTTCTGAGGGCAAAGTGTTTGTCGCTCGAACTGGAGTCTTTCTGGAAAGGGATTTTATTTCCAAAGGAAACAGTGGGAGGAAAATAGAGCTTGAAGAAATTCAAGAATCACAAAACATTGAAACACCTATGGAGGAACTAGAGCAGGAAACACAAGTAGTTGTGGAAGAGCAACCTGCTCAAGTAGAACAAGACCAGCGTAGGTCAAGCAGGATACGTCACCAACCTGAGAGATATGGATATCTCATAAGTGATCAGGGTGATGTATTACTCATGGATCAAGATGAGCCTGTGACCTACAAAGAGGCCATAACTGGTCCTGAGTCTGAGAAGTGGCTAGAAGCCATGAAATCTGAAATGGATTCCATGTACACAAACCAAGTTTGGACCTTGGTAGAACCTCCTATAGGAGTTAACCCTATAGGATGCAAGTGGGTCTTCAAGAAGAAGACTGACATGGATGGTAAGGTACATACCTATAAAGCAAGACTGGTTGCAAAAGGCTATAAACAAATTCATGGGGTTGACTATGATGAAACCTTTTCACCAGTTGCAATGCTTAAACCTGTTCGGATTTTACTTGCCATCGCTGCATATCATGATTATGAAATATGGCAGATGGATGTCAAAACTGCTTTCCTTAATGGGAATCTTCTTGAGGATGTGTACATGACACAACCTGAAGGATTTGACATACCACAAGATGCCCAAAAGATATGCAAGTTACAGCGATCAATCTATGGATTAAAGCAAGCTTCCAGAAGCTGGAATCTTCGTTTTGATGAAACCGTAAAACAATATGGATTCATCAAAAATGAAGATGAACCTTGTGTCTACAAGAAGGTTAGTGGGAGCATGATCGTGTTTCTGGTATTATATGTAGATGACATATTACTCATTGGAAACGATGTCCCTACCTTGCAACAAGTGAAGACTTGGTTAGGGAATTGTTTTTCTATGAAAGACCTAGGTGAAGCAGCCTATATATTAGGAATTAGGATCTATAGAGATAGATCACAAAAACTGCTTGGCCTAAGTCAGAGTACATACATAGATAAAGTGTTGAGACGCTTTAATATGCATGATTCCAAGAAAGGATTCATACCTATGCAACATGGTCTGTGTTTATCAAAAACACAATCCCCTTCAACTAAGGAAGAAAGGGATCGCATGAATAAGATTCCATATGCATCTGCAATAGGATCTATCATGTATGCCATGTTATGTACTCGACCAGATGTCTCGTATGCATTAAGTGCAACGAGTAGGTACCAATCTGATCCCGGTGATGCTCACTGGGTAGCTGTCAAGAATATCCTTAAGTACTTGAGAAGGACTAAGGATTCATTTTTGATATATGGAGGTCAGGAAGAGCTTGATGTAATTGGTTACACTGATGCTAGCTTCCAGACAGATAAGGATGATTTTAGATCACAATCTGGTTATGTGTTCTGTCTCAATGGTGGCGCTGTGAGCTGGAAAAGTTCAAAGCAGGAAACAGTTGCTGATTCTACAACTGAGGCCGAGTATATTGCTGCCTCAAATGCAGCAAAGGAAGCTGTTTGGATCAAGAAGTTCATTAGTGAACTTGGCATAGTCCCTAGCATTGTGGATCCCATTGGTTTATATTGTGATAACAATGGTGCTATCGCACAAGCTAAGGAGCCTAGATCTCACCAACGATCCAAACACATACTTAGGCGTTATCACCTCATTCGAGAGATAATCGATCGGGGAGATGTGAAGATATGCAGAGTACCTACACTTGACAATATCGCTGACCCATTAACAAAGCCTCTTGCGCAACAGAAGCATGATGGTCATACTAGATCTATGGGTATTAAGGGTATGCCTAATTGGCTCTAGTGCTAGTGGGAGATTGTTGGTGTAAGCCCTAGAGGCCAATACTTTTTGGTACTTGTATCGGATTATTCGTTTAATAATAAAAGGCATTTCTTTATTATGTTTGTCTTTCAGAATAATAAAGTCCCTAGAATAGTTAGTCTGTTTAATGAAATGTTAAGTGTGACTTAATCATGAGATCCCATTAAACATAAAGACATTATTCTTAAAATATCCGTAGTCAAGCTTTATTGCAAAGTGGGATAACATTAAAGCATTGAGACTATTATGAAGATAGACTGATGATCACATCTCATGGATCATGGATAAAGGGTTATCAAGTCTTGACATAGGTATAAATATTAGGAGTAATATTTATACCGGATTGACCCGCTATGAGAATACTACATAGTATGTTATGCAAAGTGTCATAAGTTATTCTCATGGTGATAATGGTGTATTACCACCCTTCGACCTGAAACCACTATGGACCCTAGATGTAGAGTCGGGTGCTTTATTGCTGATCAAACATTATCCGTAACTGGATGATCATAAAGACAGTTGATGGGCACCCCACGAAGCATGCTGAGGGACATGAGTGTCCTAGATGGAATTTGCCAATCCTGCATAACAGGAGAAATGTCTAAGGGCCCAATATTGAACTGGACAAGGATGACACAGTGTATGCCTTGTGTTCAATATAGACATAGGGGCAAAAGGGTAATTGTACAAACATATATTATCACGAAAAAGGTTTTGTCAGATCACATGACATTTTCGTGACTTGGGTAGCAGTGATGTGTTGCTAGATACCGCTCACTGTTTATTATGTTAAATATATAATTTAATATAATTACCAACGTTACGAAATCCTACAGGGTCACACACATAAGGACAGTTTGATGAGAGATAGAGAAATCAAAGGAACACCGTAAGGTACGGTGCACTTAAGTGAAAAATAGAAATTCGGATAATATAATAATAATTATTGTTATTTTATAATGGTTATAAAATAATAATAAAATAAATATATTTATTATAATAATAGTTATTATAATAATATATAATATTATTATGGATCATGTGAATTGGGTTTTTAGCCCGCAGCCCACAAGAGAGTCTATAAAAGGAACCCTTGTGATGAAGCTTTTACTTGATGCAATTTCGTTTTTGATTCTCTTTTCTCACTCAAATAATTCCGTTCGTAAGCAGCTAGCACTGTGACCGGAAGCTGTTCGTGTGGACTGAGTAGAGGCGTTTCACTTCATCAACGCTTGTGATCGCTGCATCAAAGATTTGAATCGCCACAAAGAGGTAACGATTCTATCACTGACCATGCTCATTCGTAAGGATCACTAAAGGAAATTTTTGTTTTCCGCTGCGTTTAGATCGCAATTTTCCTTCAATTTGTGCATTCAAGAAGTGCAAATATTGAATTTGAGCTTATCCGGAAATTTGGCACTAGAAATTGAACGTCATGTGGAAGTGTTCCAAAGGAAATTGGCAATATCAAATCTTTAGTCCTCTTTCTATTAAGTGGAAATCTATTAACATGATTGCATATTCATTGATGTTGCGCTAATTTTACCGGCCTTGAATCTATTCAAACAATTACAAGTACTGTCACTAGCTGGCGTTCCAGCTGTTTCTGATAAATTTATCAAGCATTATTTCGTCGCGTACAGTCACAACATTAAGGAGCTTGTTTTAAAGGATTGCACAAATTTGACTGGTGCGCCGATCAGAGTTATTGCTAAACATTGTCCTGGTTTGCGCGTGCTTGATATTATGAACTTGAAAAAATTGACAAACCTATCTATTGGTTATCTTGCGAATAGTTGTTGCGGATTGCGTACATTGAAACTCTGCTGCAATCCATTCAGCGATGAAGCAATTTCAGTATTTTTTGGAGTTAGCAGGCAAATCCTTGGAAGAATTTTCACTTAATAGTTCACTGCTAGATGAGTTTAATTTTTATCCCAGCAAGACAAAGCACCTTTACATAAACATTAATTCAGTTCGTGGGCAAATCCCACCGGAACTCTCGCGATTACCAAAGTTTGTTTACATCCTTCTTGACAACAATAAATTATTAGGATGATGTATAAGGGCCCATTACATAGAAAAAATAAAGAATCAGTTATGATAAAAGAACTGATGTACAAAACCATAATTTTTCTACAGGAATTAACTGAAAACAACAACAAAGTTCAGCTGCAAAGACCTAAAAGGGGTAGCAAGTTCTAGCACTAATACAGAGAAGAAAAATAACAAAAGAGGGTACAAAACTCTCTCTCTCAAGAATTCTCCATGTTACTTTCAAACTTCAAGTCTTCACCGGTCTCGTCTTTGAACCTTCAACATTGATCCTGAATCGCCACTTTCGGCACCGTCGATTTTGCATTTCCAACAACACTTGGAATTACCTGCAAAAGCTCATATCAGTTACGGCATTAACTGATAATTAAATTTTACGAAGATTCGATAGGAAATGTAATAGAAGATAGTTACGAAATCAGTGGCAAGGAGGCCAAATATCTAACAGAATTTTACTAAAGAAAAGTCAGTAGAAACTTCTTAACAGAATTGGAGAAGGGAATTAAAAACTCATAACAGAAAAATAACAGAGTCATAACTGAGTTCTTACTTGAAACTTCCAGAACCATCCTCAAGCATTTGATATAAGTCAAGAGCTTCTGATTCGATCACTTCTTCTTCGACAAACTCCACACACACTGCACGATTTTTTCACTCTCCACCATTATTCTCACCATATAATTTCTCATCACTCTTTTTCAATCTCCATAACAACCACATCTTCAAAGAGTTTCTTCTTCTTCACCACCTTCCTTCACCCTGGCCTCATCATCACAAATCTACCATCCACTTCTGTTTCCTCTCAACCTACTTACCATACATTCCCCTATTTTTGTTATACAATCTTCATAGGTCATGCTTCAATCTACAGCTTCGGTTTTCTTCACATTTTTTTCACAACTTCCATTCCTCTTCTGCAATCCGCATAGTACCACCATTGTCAACCTGCAATCATAAACACCAGATGCAATCATCTGTTCACAGAATCATTCCACAAGAATCAGTAAAGATTCTTCAATTTAGAGAACCCTAGAGGAAAAATAGATCGAGTGGCGGAATGATTCTCATCCAAAACAGAGATTTAGTTACCTGAGATAGCAGCTTCTTCAAGATTGTCACACTAATACATCGTTTTCGTTGCTTCATCATCGTCAGTCTTCATCCATTATCTTCATCAGGCCACTAAGCAAACCTGCAACAACAAGAGTTATAGCGCAGAGGAAAATCAAGGATGGTTCGAAACGGCAAAGTAACGGTTTGATAAGTCTCAGATTCAAAGCAAGTTGAAATCAGAAACGAAAGAGGATTGAGAGACAAATCGTACCAAGAAGCTTTATCCTGTGGCGCGTCTCGTATCAGCTCCTCCGCCCGTTTTCAGCTCAGGGCACTACCTTCGTCATCGTAGCGAATTCGGAAGCCGTTGTAACACGGTGGGAGAACTGACTTTAGTTATGTTGCGGATAGCAAGAGTCGCCACCGACTTTTATTTTATCCAAAGGAAAGGCATAAAAGAACAGGAAAGACCTTTTAAAAGATTTTTGGGTCCGGGGGGTAGGTTATGTAAAGGGAAGGTGTTAGCACCCTTTACATCCATGGTTATCCATGGGCTCTTAGTTACTTAGCTCACTTTGAATTGTTTTTGAAAATGTGAAGTGTGTGAATAAAAGTTTTCATAAGAGTTTGATAATGATCCATGTACGGATGCGTAAAAAACTTGTGTTTGAAAATTGTTTGGAATTGTGAAGTGTTTGAGAAATTTTTGAATAGTGAGCAAGTAACTATGAGGAACCTACCCTAAAGTTTAAATCTTTCTGTTCTTGAATCCTTTAAATGGTAAGACTATCCCTATTATTAAGGAATAGGTAGTCATTACCTTGGATGTGTGGGACAAGTAAAGGGACATCTGTTATTTAGGCAACTGTGGGGTGTATTAAGCAATTTTGGAGGGACTGTCATCATTATTCGAAAGGGACAAGATCATTACGAAGGCAACCATTAAGGGACTTGATCTTTTATTGTTAAGGGACTAGATGACTTTACTTTGAGGGACTTTTTGCTTTATACACCCTACTTGACCTTTTAATTAGGCAACAATGAGAGGTATCCCTAAGGAAGTGAGATGGCGATCAAAGATCGACTTACGTGTGTGAGTATACAATTTTAATATTTATCTTTAAATTTGTGATCTAAATTAATTTTAAAATACAAGTATGTTTACACTCCCTATTTACTAACCATAGCATAAAAATAAATATTTAAACATTACTACTAAATATTACATCAAAGGAACAATTACATGATAATAATAATTAAAGCAAAATAAGCAAAAATAAATAATAATAATAATAATTGGGTTAGTGAAATAATAATAATAATAATAATAAATCACAATGGGGTTAGTAATAATGATAATAATAAATCACAATATATATAAATAGGGTTAGTAATAATAAAATAGATATGAAAATAAATAGCATTAATGATAAAATAAATAAGAATATTAGCATAATAATTAAAAGATCAAATTTTTATGAACAATTATTATTTAAGATTAAGAAGAAAATATAAACAATTAATTATCATAAAGTTTTAAATGCTATAAAAATTAAGTTAATTATAAACATATTATGAAAATAAATTATATTAGATTAACAAGTTTTAATTATTTTTAAACATATATTAAAAATTATTTACATGCAAGAATTAAATTATGAACAAATTATAGAATATATATATATATTATGAAAATAGGATTAATTATAATTGGATAACCATATAATTATATTCACAAAAATTAAATTATCAATTTTTAATTAATTTAAACATAACCTAGAATTATTTACACATAGAAAAATACATAATTAAAATTGACAAATAAATTAAAAGTCATAATTAAATTGAAAAGAAAATTAGGGTTTGACTATTTAGAAAAATATATTAGAGTTTATTTCTTAATTAGAATATAGACAAAAATTTATGACAAATAAATAAATGAATAAAGAAATAATATTTACAATTAGGGTTCATAAAAATAATTAGGTTTTTACATATAAAATTTTTTAGGGTTAAGTATTTAAAACATAATTAAATTATTTATACAAAAATATATAATATTAATGATATACTATAAAATAAATATTAAATAATTTCACTAATAAAAATTTGAAATTTAAAATATAAGTTTTTGTTAAATTATATACAAGAAAATAATAGTAAACATTTTTTTATTTTTAATATTTATTCATTAAATTGATTAAATCAAAATATAAGCAAATTAAATGAAATAAAATAAGTGATAAAAACTTACCTGGGGCTGGGATTCGAACCCTGGCCCTAGGCTTTGAATATCCAAGACCAAACAACCAACCACTGGGACAAGCCATGCGCTTGTGCTATGGAATGAGAGCCAAGGCGTTTTGTTTCATAACCTGTGAAAATCATAAATAAATAAAAAGCAAAACAATACAAAAATGGCCTGGGGAGTATTCGAACCCAGGACCATTAACAACACGCATACGCACACAAACCAGCTGAGCCAACACTGTCTTTTGAAACAAATATCAACACAATAATATAAAATATAATATCAAATTTTAAAATATGAATTTGGCGCCAGATGATCATCTTCAACCTTGGTTCCTGTAAATTCACCTGCGAAATCTCCTACAAGTTTTCCTGCGAATTTATTTTTGTAGCTAAACCTGCGAATCTTAATCATCATTAAAACTGCAAAGTTTCATCAAATTAATTGTATAAATATGATCTAGAGGTTGATTGGCATTGATCCATGGTCTTAGAATTCATTTATAATTGATAAATCGTAAAACCCTAAAACGGGCGAAGAACCCTAGCCATGGTGATTTCTCCATCTTGAACCTAAAATCAAATTAACTTATCCAGAAAGTATCCAAGCATCATCATAAACACAAACCAACAGTTAGTTTTCGTTAATAACATGTAAATCATTCAAATCGAAAAAATTTAAAACATGAACAATGTACATTCGGTTTTCACAATTTAGGGCATGAATGAATGATGTTATGATCCAGAATCAATCCATGAACTTCAAGGAACAAGTTGCAACCTTTGGTTTGTCTTGAAAAGGACTCTAAGTGCCAAACCGAATTGGAGTTTTGTGTGAATTTTGAAACTTTGCTCTTACCTTTGGAGGCTGAATTTTTTTTGTCCCTATGCATTGTGATGAGTTTGTATACTTATAGAAGAATGGAATTAGGTCAAAATAACATGGATTTATGGGCCTTGATGGATACCTTGAGTGTGAAGAAATCTCCTTGCCAAATTAGTCAAAAAATCAAATATTTTCATGCTATAATGCCTTAGCACGAATTTGGATGGTTTTGAATCAACTTAAATGGTCATTAAGAGTTTCTAGAAGAAGAATCACTTTTAAATATTCAATTTTCATATTTTATTTTGATTTAAAATGATTTTAAATGAATAAAATAAAAATAAATAAAATAAAAATAATAAAAATCTGAATAAATGAGGATTGGGTCGTGCATGATGTCATATTGAAGTTTGGATCACAAAATTGCAAGCCCATTTGGAAGAAATTGGTTTTAAGGCCCTATTTGCTTCATAAACCTCCCAAAAATTTCCCAACTTTGCAAGGGCACAAATCCTTCAATTTTAATGCTATGAGGGTGTTCTTGGAAATTTTGGAAAGCTTAAAGAGTCCTCTAACCAACCTCATTGGTTTCATGTACATATCATTTACCATTCTCAAGTTATGCCCTTTTGAAGTTGTTGACTTTTTGTTGACTTTTAAAAGGACCTATAATGTCTTAGCTCATACCCTCCAAATGAAGCATTTTTGGGCTTGGCTTGTGAGACACAAAGTTGTAGAGAATTCAATTTCCTTCAAAATGAGCTTTGGATGGAAACTTGGTGATGAAGCATGTGAAAGTTATGGCTGGTCAAAGTTTAGTTGACTTTTACTAAGGAAACCCTAATTTAGAAACTC
Source organism: Lathyrus aphaca (assembly GCA_963966055.1). Classification (NCBI taxonomy): domain Eukaryota; kingdom Viridiplantae; phylum Streptophyta; class Magnoliopsida; order Fabales; family Fabaceae; genus Lathyrus; species Lathyrus aphaca. Next base: position 540,000,952 of record OZ014522.1, on the reverse strand, counting down.
CTGATTCTTGATGATCTGAAACCTCCTTGATGAATCATGATCAAACCTTGATCAAATGATGAATTTTACTTCATATACTTGATGTTGGCAAAAAATCATGAAGTTTGACTTTGGTTTGACCACAGTTGACCTCAGTTTGACTTTTTAACTGCTTTGACTGATTTTGACTTATCTGTTCATCTGACTGAGCAAACCTTTGAGAAAAATCTTGAAACTTGTCATGGGGGTTCTTAGACACATATAAGATGTTATGAAGCTCACTTGAAGTCTTGGAAATCTATTTAGCCTGATTAAAGTCAAAACCCTAGTTTTGGATGCATTGCTTAGGAGGATGCATTGTCTGAGGGAATTGTCAAATTTTCTGACTATTTGTGAACTTTGTGAACCTTGTGAACCTCATAAGATGTCTTGTGAACCTCATGGGAGGTCTTGTGAGCCTTTTGAACCTTGTGAACCTTGTGAACCTCATAAAGTGTCTTGCAAACTTCATGAACCTCATGAAAGATCTTGTAGGTATTGTGAACCTTGTGAACCTTGTGAACCTCATAAAGTGTCTTGCAAACTTCATGAATTTCATGAAAGGTCTTGTGAACCTTGTGAACCTTCTTAGCACATAAATTCTTGTATTGTGAGGGCAAATTTTGGGGTGCAACAGCTGCCCCTGTTCAATTTTCTGAAACCTGAGGGGTTAGATTGGTATATATGCCAGTCGTGACCTGGAAGGTTGAAGGGGATTGAACACAAAAGCCCAAAAATTTGCACTCACCAGTGTGTAGAGTGGTTTTGATGACTTGTTGAATATGCTTGAGTGGGCTTAAGGATGCCACTTGGAGAGAAGTGTTTCAGATACATTTCTTGGGGGATAAACAGTCCAAAATATGGAAGTAAAATGATAGCTTTCAGGAAGATAAACAACGTCCTGAGGTAGTAATATGCTTTCAGGAAGATAAAGCAGTCCTGCGGTAATAATATGCTTTCAGGAGGATAAAGCAGTCCTGAGGGAGTGATATGCTTTCAGGAGGATACAGCAGTCCTGAGGTAATAGTATGCTTTCAGGAAGATAACAACGTCCCGAGGAGATAATATGCTTTCAGGAGGATAACAACGTCCTGAGGTAATGATATGCTTTCAGAAAGATAAACAACGTTCTGAGGTAATAACATGCTTTCAGGAGGATAAAGCAGTCCTGAGGGATTGATAGCTTTCAGGAGGATAAAGCAATCCTGAGGTAATAATATGCTTTCAGGAGGATAAAGCAGTCCTGAGGGATTGATAGCTTTCAGGAGGATAAAGCAATCCTGAGGTAATAATATGATTTCAGGAGGATAAAGCAGTCCTGAGGTAATAATATGCTTTCGGGAGGATAAAGCAGTCCTGAGGTAATAGTATGCTTTCAGGAAGATAACAACGTCCTGAGGTAGGGGTGATAGCTTTCAGGAGGATAAAGCAGTCCTGAGGAGATAATATGCTTTCAGGAGGATAAAAACGTCCTGAGGAAGTGGTAACCTTTGGGAAGATAACAACGGCCCAAAGTAATAATATGCTTTCAGGAGTATAAACAACATCCTGAGGAGGTGATGATAGCTTTCAGGAAGATAAACAACGTCCCGAGGAGATAATATGCTTTCAGGAGGATAACAACGTCCTGAGGAGGTAATATGCTTTCAGAAAGATGAACTACGTTCTGAGGTATAAGAAGCTTTCAGGAGGATAAAGCAGTCCTGAGGGAATGATAACTTTCAGGAGGATAGAGCAGTCCTGATAGTCACAAGTTGTTGATGAAGTTTGTCTGCTGAAGAATTAACCTGAAAACAAGGTAATATTCTATATGAAAGTATTAGTTTATGCATTATGTATGCATGTATAGTATGATGCACTTAAGTAATGTATTATGTATCTATGGATATGTATGTTATGGTATGATGTAAATGATGTATGTATGGTATGATGCTGCCGGAAGCGTCTGGATATCTTCGTATGACAACTGCTGGCCAGGGAAAATAAATCCCGGTTTGTTGCTGAAGAATATGAGGAACTCATTCCCGTCTTGTTTGATAATAAGATATATATAACCTCCCGTATGCTGGGGATAGTAAGGTATACATAACCTTCCGTCTTCGCTTGATAGTAGGATATACATAACCTCCCGTCTTCGTTCGTCGTACTCCTATTGGAAAGTAAATTCCCGACTATCCGTATGAGGATAAAAGAGATGGATATAAATTCCAGGGGAGATGTGACTTGAAGTACTTCATGAAGATGGATTTTCCCTACTGGGGATTTGTAACTGTATTGTGGGGATGAACCGGCAAAGCTTTGTTGAAATCCTTCCCTCGTTCGTCCTTAGTAAATACTATTACTGCATTTTCATGCATTTCTGGTAAACATCAATCATATTAAGCATCTATGCATTTCTGGTAAACATCAATCATATTTAAAAGCATACATACGTTCAAACACAACCAATGGATGTTTCGCTTATGTAAATAGGGTAAAAGTAAATCTGGATTCAGAGGGAAAAGTACAACTGAACTTGAAAACAGAATTGTTTCAACTTCGAAAGTGTATAACCAATTGGATTTGGAGCTCCTGAAATTTTTAACTTTCCTGAATACCTTCCCAGAAATCCTCATAGCTGGATCTGAAGACATGATACTGACACCATCTGATACTACTGGCGTAGACAATTAACTTCCACAATGGCTTCTGCTGAGAACTCCAAATCAAGGTAATACAATGAGAGGAATGTATCTTCAAATTGTAATGGACCATATACGCTCCGGCCACTAGATTTGAAAAGAAAGCATTGCCCCTTGATTGAGGATGAATTGTCCCAAAAGGGAAGTATCTGAATGTAGTTACCTCAGGAGAACTAAGCAGAATGCCCTATAATAATATGCCCTTGACATCATGAACTTTGCAGTGTTACCCTTGGTAATTCAAATATATGAGAAGAGCTGCCCCTGGCTATTAAGCACTGTTGGATCTGGAACTGATTGCCCCGAATGATTTGAACAGTAACTTGGTATGCCCCCTTGATTAGGAAACAATGACCATGCCCCTGGCATTATGACTTCTGTAATGTTACCCTTGGCACTTCAGATAGATGAGGAGATCTGCCTCTGGCTGCTTAAACATAGTTGAATCTTGTCCTGATTGCCCCAAATGAGTTAGGCAGTATCATGGTCTGCCCCCTTGATTGGGAGATAATGATTATGCCCCTTTGTATACATGGACTTTGATCCAGGAAGCAACTTTGCTCATAGGAAGGACTTTGGTTCATTGAACATTCATCCTGTAAGTTTCTTCATTTATCAAACACTCAGGTATATGCAAACAAATGTATTCAAAAATGCAATGCTTATGTCTGTCTTGAAGTTTTTGAAAAAGAGTTATTTTAGAAAAAACATTTTTTGTGAAAACTGTGATATTAACTCAAGTTTTATAATAAGCCCTAAAGGAGTCAGGATACCTTTATGTAGCAGTACGCTTTCGAACTAACCATGCTTCAGTTAGGACTTTTAAAGGGTTGTAACGTGGCCTGGTTCACGGTTTAAGAAACAAAGGATAAAGGCTCAAATTTTATTTGTACCCAACCCAATCTCCATGATGTTCTTCAGTCCTATACTCAGTTAACTTATGCATTGAGGCTCAAATGAGTTTGGAATTGTAACACTGACATTTGTGATGGTTCAGAAACCCAAAATTTATTTGAACATTCAGTCATCTTTCTTTGTTGAGGATTCATGGTGACCTCTTTTTTTTTTCTTTTTCTTTTGACTTTATTATCCCTTCTTTTTGCCTGAACTGCTTATTTCAAGGTTACAGTCAGCGGGATGTCTTAATGTTTTACTAAGTCTCCTTCATAGGTTTTGACTTAGCAAGACTGTTCTTTTACTGGATATTGACTGTCAGGTTTCATGATTACAAAGAACCATCATCAGCTGTGTACAACACAGATAATTGGCATATTTGAGTTAACCGAGTAACTACCCTGCCCCAGGTTATAAATAAGGGTTTTAATTTGTGCGAGAATAAAAACTCCTACTTCATAGGCTCAAAAGGGTTGACTAGGGATTAACTTCCTTATATCTCTATTGTTTAGGAATTGAAACAATGCCTGTACATCGTCAGCATAGTCTGTTCAAAAGCATACTGCATAAGATTATGGTATTGTTTTCGTCATCCTCCCTCTACAGGCTTATAGCTTTATCAGCAGTTAAATATCACAAGATAGAAATAAGAAGCATAATTCAAAATATAGTGGAACGAATGGATTAATTCAAGACAAACATATGCAATGCATTGATGAAAACAAAATTTTAACATAATAGTAAGTGTTCAAACAAATAAAAGAAATTACAAATGAAAATTCAAATGTTGTCCCATCCAGTTGGCTGAATGTCCTCAATTGCAATCTGTGAACTTTGAGGAGCAGTATACTTCACCATGAAATCAAATTTACCACTTGGATGTCCCAAGGTGCCCCATATCTCAACAGGAATAGGTAGGCTTCCTTTCTTGCTACACTGGGCAACTTGTCTTGCAGCTTCGGTGTTTGATGGGTGATAGTAGAATTCAACTTGACCTTCTGGAGTAACCTCTAGGATTCCTTCGTCAATCAGGTCTTGGATATTTTTCTTCAATGTCCAACAACTATTAGTATCATGTCCAGGACAGTTGGAGTGATACCCACACCTTGCCTTGGGATTATAGCGAGGAGAGGAAGTTTTAGGATTTTGAGGAGAATTTTTCAAGGAAATTAGTTTCATCTCCAACAAGCATTGCAGAACTTGTGAAATTGGAGTGCTGAATTTGATAAACTGTCTTCTACATCCCTTGTGTTGAGGTGGATTAACTTTACCATGTCTTTTTTCTTTAACTGAAGAACAATCAGTGGTAACTGGTTTCTTACCTTCTTTTATCCTCATCTTCTTTTCAACCAAATCAGTTTGTTTTAACGGATGTTGATTGACAATTAGATTCCTGAATCCATTACTTTGAAGTCTTTGGACAAAGGTTCTCAGCTCTTCTTGCCCCTGAGCTAAACTTTGGATAAGAGCCCCCTGGCCGTTCATCTGGATCCTCATTTCTGTTATCTCAGCTTGCAATTGTTCCAACTGACCATCCTTGTTGTCCTCAGGACTCTTCTTCTTAGCCAGCAGTGTCTTCAATTCATCTTGCCCCTTGGTCAGGTTCAGGATCAGCTCTTGGAACTGTGCATTTTGTGCCTGGAGATCCTTAACTGTTTGTTCAAGAGCCATTGCTGAAATAAACAGCGAGAAGATGAGAAACCTGTGCACAATTATAAACCTGTGATGTAATGAAATGATATGTGAATGCATATGCAATGTTTTCAAGGACCGCAGGATTTAAATTTGCTTAGACAAACAAGAAGATAAACTTTTTATTAGTAATAAATTTGTTTTGCCTCTTGGGCATACAGAAATGAAATGAAATAAATACAAAAGATGGGGTTTTAAGTCTACCATGGACGTTTCCTCTTTGTGTTGAGGTATGAGTTGAGATTCCGCTCCTCGTGAAGTTGCTTTGTTAGTTCCAGGATTCTTTCTTGGCTTGTTTTGTAATGAGCCTCGAAAGTGTCCCTTTGCTCCTTCAATTGGATCCAGGATCTCTGCAAGTCTTCCATGTCAGTAGGCATGTCTGGGTGAAGGATGGTATAAGCAGTATCTCCTTCAGCAACAGGTTCCATGGTAACTGGCAGGATAGAAAGATATGGCATCATGAGAGTCTGAGCACGAGATCGCACCCATCTGAGATAAGCCTCCATAGGAATAGTATACTTAGGCTCCAGAGTCTTGCTGTCAACCCTGTTTACTTTTCCCCATGCTCGTATGAATCTCTGACGGTAACCTTGAAGATCGCTGTCGTAGTCAAACACAATGCCTTGAATCAACATGTCATGAGGACCATCACTCCGAGCATAACCAAACTGACGTAAAGCTAAGGAGGGGTTGTAGGTGATGCTTCCTCTTATTCCTAGAAGTGGCACATTAGGAAACTCCCCACAACGGTCAATGATGGTGACATTCTCCATAGATCTGGAGCACCAATGAATATCTGAATGAGAGAGTGACATAATCCTCTTGGACCACCTGAACCCTTGCTCATTCTTCATTACTGAGCGAGGAAGGTGAGAAATAAACCACCTAGAGAGTAAAGGTATGCAGCACATCAAAGTTCCTCGTGCCTTCGTAGTACGGGTATGAAGAGAATGTAGGATGTCTCCAAGCAATATAGGTATTGGATTGTGACTCAGGAATACATTGATGGCATGAACGTCTATGAACTGATCTGGATTGGGGAACAATACTAAGCCATATATCAGTAAGGCTAAGATCTCCTCAAAAGCATCATAGCTCATAGCTTTCAAGAACACTTGAGCTTTCTCTATCAACACCTTAGCAAGAATACCCTTGACTCCGCTTCTTGTTTCTAGAACAATGTCAGACTTCTTCAGATGTAGAGTTGCAGCAATAACCTCTGGTTTAAGCTCCTTTTCCAAGCCTGTGAAGGGTCTTTGATCAAGAACAGGTATACCCAGAAGTTTAGAGAACTCCTCCATTGTAGGAACCAGCTGATAGTCAGGAAATGTAAAGCAATGGTGCTTAGGGTCAAAGAACTGAAATAGGACACTCATCATGTCTTCATTGAATCCTGAAGTGACTAGTTCCAATAAGTGACCATGTCTCTTGATGAACTGGGAGTGATCAGACACTTGAGAAACCAACTCTTTAAGCTTAGCAGGTATGCCCACAAAGTTGATCCTGATGGTGTTTCTACGAGCAGAAGCCATGACCTGCAACAAAGAACAAAGATAAATCCTTTGGTCCTTGAAATGGTTAGTGAAAATGCTATGCTTATGATGCATGATGATGTCATGATGTTATGCTCAATCACAAACATGTGGCACACACAAACAAGTCACACAATAGCCCTAGGTTTAAAGGCTTGCATGAGGTTTAAAGGTAAGTACCCTCCCCTGAAGTTAGTTGGTTCATCCTGTCCTACAAAAGTAACCAGGTTCTAAGGGATCTCAGTATCATTGATCCTTCACAAGGGTGGTTGTTCAGTAGGCAACTTACTTGCCAACCAAAACCCTCCAAGTTCAAGATCTCAATGAGCGTAGTATCGAGTATCAACCAACTTCAGTCTGCACCAAAGCCGGTTATCTCACTACTTTTCTAAAGGCCAAGATGGGATAACTAGGGTTCTAAAAGTTAGTTAGTGCATTGACAACATATGGCAGCCTTATATTATCCTCAACTTGACTTAAGGAACATAAGCACCAACCAAGAAGTCACCCTAACTATGGCCACCAGATCAACCATATCGGTATACGCCGTACAGTTTCCTTGGTCTATTGCCATTTACCTAAGGTACACTAGATCCAGGTTAGGACCTTTCACACATAAGAGCACCCAACAAGTAAGTATAAAGCAAACAAGGCAAACAATTTAAAGTGATCTAATTCCTAAGGGTACCCCTCTTATCTTACTATCCCCAGCAGAGTCGCCAGTTCTGTAACACGGTGGGAGAACTGACTTTAGTTATGTTGCGGATAGCAAGAGTCGCCACCGACTTTTATTTTATCCAAAGTAAAGGCATAAAAGAACAGGAAAGACCTTTTAAAAGATTTTTGGGTCCGGGGTAGGTTATGTAAAGGGAAGGTGTTAGCACCCTTTACATCCATGGTTATCCATGGGCTCTTAGTTACTTAGCTCACTTTGAATTGTTTTTGAAAATGTGAAGTGTGTGAATAAAAGTTTTCATAAGAGTTTGATAATGATCCATGTACGGATGCGTAAAAAACTTGTGTTTGAAAATTGTTTGGAATTGTGAAGTGTTTGAGAAATTTTTGAATAGTGAGCAAGTAACTATGAGGAACCTACCCTAAAGTTTAAATTTTTCTGTTCTTGAATCCTTTAAATGGTAAGACTATCCCTATTATTAAGGAATAGGTAGTCATTACCTTGGATGTGTGGGACAAGTAAAGGGACATCTGTTATTTAGGCAACTGTGGGGTGTATTAAGCAATTTTGGAGGGACTGTCATCATTATTCGAAAGGGACAAGATCATTACGAAGGCAACCATTAAGGGACTTGATCTTTTATTGTTAAGGGACTAGATGACTTTACTTTGAGGGACTTTTTGCTTTATACACCCTACTTGACCTTTTAATTAGGTAACAATGAGAGGTATCCCTAAGGAAGTGAGATGGCGATCAAAGATCGACTTACGTGTGTGAGTATACAATTTTAATATTTATCTTTAAATTTGTGATCTAAATTAATTTTAAAATACAAGTATGTTTACACTCCCTATTTACTAACCATAGCATAAAAATAAATATTTAAACATTACTACTAAATATTACATCAAAGGAACAATTACATGATAATAATAATTAAAGCAAAATAAGCAAAAATAAATAATAATAATAATTGGGTTAGTGAAATAATAATAATAATAATAATAAATCACAATGGGGTTAGTAATAATGATAATAATAAATCACAATATATATAAATGGGGTTAGTAATAATAAAATAGATATGAAAATAAATAGCATTAATGATAAAATAAATAAGAATATTAGCATAATAATTAAAAGATCAAATTTTTATGAACAATTATTATTTAAGATTAAGAAGAAAATATAAACAATTAATTATCATAAAGTTTTAAATACTATAAAAATTAAGTTAATTATAAACATATTATGAAAATAAATTATATTAGATTAACAAGTTTTAATTATTTTTTAAACATATATTAAAAATTATTTACATGCAAGAATTAAATTATGAACAAATTATAGAATATATATATATATATATATATATATATATATATATATATATATATATATATATATATATATATATATATATATATATATATATATATATATATATTATGAAAATAGGATTAATTATAATTGAATAACCATATAATTATATTCACAAAAATTAAATTATCAATTTTTAATTAATTTAAACATAACTTAGAATTATTTACACATAGAAAAATACATAATTAAAATTGACAAATAAATTAAAAGTCATAATTAAATTGAAAAGAAAATTAGGGTTTGACTATTTAGAAAAATATATTAGAGTTTATTTCTTAATTAGAATATAGACAAAAATTTATGACAAATAAATAAATGAATAAAGAAATAATATTTACAATTAGGGTTCATAAAAATAATTAGGTTTTTACATATAAAATTTTTTAGGGTTAAATATTTAAAACATAATTAAATTATTTATACAAAAATATATAATATTAATGATATACTATAAAATAAATATTAAATAATTTCACTAATAAAAATTTGAAATTTAAATTATAAGTATTTGTTAAATTATATACAAGAAAATAATAGTAAACATTTTTTTATTTTTAATATTTATTCATTAAATTGATTAAATCAAAATATAAGCAAATTAAATGAAATAAAATAAGTGATAAAAACTTACCTGGGGCTGGGATTCGAACCCAGGCCCTAGGCTTTGAATATCCAAGACCAAACAGCCAACCACTGGGACAAGCCATGCGCTTGTGCTATGGAATGAGAGCCAAGGCGTTTTGTTTCATAACCTGTGAAAATCATAAAAAAAAAAAAAGCAAAACAATACAAAAATGGCCTGGGGAGTATTCGAACCCAGGACCATTAACAACACGCATACGCACACAAACCAGCTGAGCCAACACTGTCTTTTGAAACAAATATCAACACAATAATATAAAATATAATATCAAATTTTAAAATATGAATTTGGCGCCAGATGATCATCTTCAACCTTGGTTCCTGTAAATTCACCTGCGAAATCTCCTACAAGTTTTCCTGCGAATTTATTTTTGTAGCTAAACCTGCGAATCTTAATCATCATTAAAACTGCAAAGTTTCATCAAATTAATTGTATAAATATGATCTAGAGGTTGATTGGCATTGATCCATGGTCTTAGAATTCATTTATAATTGATAAATCGTAAAACCCTAAAACGGGCGAAGAACCCTAGCCATGGTGATTTCTCCATCTTGAACCTAAAATCAAATTAACTTATCCAGAAAGTATCCAAGCATCATCATAAACACAAACCAACAGTTAGTTTTCGTTAATAACATGTAAATCATTCAAATCGAAAAAATTTAAAACATGAACAATGTACATTCGGTTTTCACAATTTAGGGCATGAATGAATGATGTTATGATCCAGAATCAATCCATGAACTTCAAGGAACAAGTTGCAACCTTTGGTTTGTCTTGAAAAGGACTCTAAGTGCCAAACCGAATTGGAGTTTTGTGTGAATTTTGAAACTTTGCTCTTACCTTTGGAGGCTGAATTTTTTTTGTCCCTATGCATTGTGATGAGTTTGTATACTTATAGAAGAATGGAATTAGGTCAAAATAACATGGATTTATGGGCCTTGATGGATACCTTGAGTGTGAAGAAATCTCCTTGCCAAATTAGTCAAAAAAATCAAATATTTTCATGCTATAATGCCTTAGCACGAATTTGGATGGTTTTGAATCAACTTAAATGGTCATTAAGAGTTTCTAGAAGAAGAATCACTTTTAAATATTCAATTTTCATATTTTAGTTTGATTTAAAATGATTTTAAATGAATAAAATCAAAATAAATAAAATAAAAATAATAAAAATCTGAATAAATGAGGATTGGGTCGTGCATGATGTCATATTGAAGTTTGGATCACAAAATTGCAAGCCCATTTGGAAGAAATTGGTTTTAAGGCCCTATTTGCTTCATAAATCTCCCAAACATTTTCCAACTTTGCAAGGGCACAAATCCTTCAATTTTAATGCTATGAGGGTGTTATTGGACATTTTGGAAAGCTTAAGGAGTCCTATAACCAACCTCATTGGTTTCATGTCCATATCATTTACCATTCTCAAGTTATGCCCTTTTGAAGTTGTTGACTTTTTGTTGACTTTTAAAAGGACCTATAATGTCTTAGCTCATACCCTCCAAATGAAGCATTTTTGGGCTTGGCTTGTGAGACACAAAGTTGTAGAGAATTCAATTTCCTTCAAAATGAGCTTTGGATGGAAACTTGGTGATGAAGCATGTGAAAGTTATGGCTGGTCAAAGTTTAGTTGACTTTTACTAAGGAAACCCTAATTTAGAAACTCCTGATTCTTGATGATCTGAAACCTCCTTGATGAATCATGATCAAACCTTGATCAAATGATGAATTTTACTTCATATACTTGATGTTGGCAAAAAAATCATGAAGTTTGACTTTGGTTTGACCACAGTTGACCTCAGTTTGACTTTTTAACTGCTTTGACTGATTTTGACTTATCTGTTCATCTGACTGAGCAAACCTTTGAGAAAAGTCTTGAAACTTGTCATGGGGGTTATTAGACACATATAAGATGTTATGAAGCTCACTTGAAGTCTTGGAAATCTATTTAGCCTGATTAAAGTCAAAACCCTAGTTTTGGATGCATTGCTTAGGAGGATGCATTGTCTGAGGGAATTGTCAAATTTTCTGACTATTTGTGAACTTTGTGAACCTTGTGAACCTCATAAGATGTCTTGTGAACCTCATGGGAGGTCTTGTGAGCCTTTTGAACCTTGTGAACCTTGTGAACCTCATAAAGTGTCTTGCAAACTTCCTGAACCTCATGAAAGATCTTGTAGGTATTGTGAACCTTGTGAACCTTGTGAACCTCATAAAGTGTCTTGCAAACTTCATGAATTTCATGAAAGGTCTTGTGAACCTTGTGAACCTTCTTAGCACACAAAGTCTTGTATTGTGAGGGCAAATTTTGGGGTGCAACAGCCATGAATTACTACCTTCTGTGAACGACGGTGATTCCTTCCCTTTCATCGATAACACATACATAGCGTCGAATCAAGGTACGAATTCATCTCGGTTATGAAGTTACTCTGGAAATAGTTAGGTTTTGCTGTTGGCTTGAATTCGGATTGGGAGAATCTTGAGGGTTTCACTCGATTTTGGTCCGGTTTAAGGGGATGAGTTTATTTTCATGAGGTGTTTAGATTTCGTTTTGTTTGAGTTTAGGAGAGAAGGGTTAAGGCTTGGCGATGATTTTGGATATGGGGAAGAAGAGGGAAGATGAGAGGATTGGTAATGGTGGCGGGTTGCACGAAGGAGAAGATGGAGGATCAAGGGGTTAGCGGCGGCGAGGGGTATCAGAAGAGGGGTTAGGGTTGAGAAGAAGAAGATAGGGTTTGTGGGAAGAAATTCTTAATTTGTTTTGTTTTTATGTTAAATGAGGCATAAGAAATATATTAAGAAATAATTAATAAGTTATTAATCCACATTAAAAGAAATATTGAAATTCCATAAATCCAATTAATCGATAAAGTTTGAATTAATCAAGACCATAAGCACTTAATTACCATAATTTTTCATTAAGGTCCATAAAAAACCAATTAATTCCCCACTATCAATTTTGATTTTCTGAGGATAAAGGTTGGGTTTTGGGCTTAAGGTCCTGTTGCTGTTTGCACCCCCATGTGAAGACCAATATAAGAAAAGCAGTATGAAGCTTCGCTCTTCTCACCCCCCTGCAACCTGCGCAACTGGGCCTTCTGCCTTGCTATGCGCACCCCATCCTTTTTAAGCCCAATAGAAAATGACTCTAAAAAATACTTAATGAACCCCTCCAATTTTCTTTTTTTTTTAGATTTTAAATTTTAGTTAGATATAGTTTCAAAATAAATAAGTAAAAAATAGTAAAAATTATAGAAAAATTCTAAAAAAAATTCAGTAGCTTAATAATCCATTTTAGAAATTTTTGGTATTTTTATTTTCTGAATTTTGGTTATTTTTCGATTTAATTCTGATTTTTCTTGTGACTAGCTTTTATTGAATTTCCTTTAATTGTGCTTGAGCTTGTTCATTTTATTTTGGTAACTTCCAGTAACTTTTTTAGCCCATTCTTTTTACTGTAGTTAGAAGACTAATAAAAGTACTTAGGATAATTTTTGTAGATTTTTAGAACATTTTATCTTAGGTTTTAGAGGTTAATTTCTTAGAAATTAGGGATTAATTTGTAGCTGGAAATAAGCAATTTTTAGGCATATAAAAAATAGGATTTTTTTTTAGGATTCCTTTTAGTACAATGTTATAGGTAATCTTAGGTCCCTATGGTTTAATTTTCATAATTTTTCCAGAAGTTTAGATATTTTTAGAATATTAGTTCTTAGGCTTAGTTATGTGTTATTTCCCATTAGTTTAGGCCATGAAAATAAAGTCCAATAAAAATATGGTTTAGTTTAAATTTAGCCTTAGAATTTAATATAGACTTAGGTTAGTTTAAATTTGGATTTTGTAGAATGAATATTAGGCTTGACTTTGATTTAGGACTTAGGCTTAAAGTTTCATTTTAATTAGAATTAGAATAAATAAATAGGACTATTTTAATTCATGCCTTTAAATGCATTTTTAGAATTTTATTTCTTATGTCCATTTTTAATGTTTTGCCTTTATTTGATTTTATAACTTGCATAGGCTTCCCCATTGTTCTTAGAATCAACTTAACTTCCTTAGGAAGTAAGTTGAATTCTAGTAGATTCTAGTTTTTTCTCATTAGGATTAGAAAACCTCATTAACCATAGGATCTCATTTGTAAATAAACGAAAATTAGAGTTGTGTCTTAGTTCCCATTAGATTTTGTCCTTTTGCAATTTGAGTCATTCTCTTCTCATCTTCAAACAAAAATCCAAAAACACTTAACAAATAAATGAAAGGATCCTTTGTGTATAGCCTTATTCCATGAAGCACTTGCATTCATTCCATCTTGGAGTGGTGTAAGCTTGTCTATCATGATGCACAAGTCTCATCAAGGGATTATTTTCATAAAATAAACAAATTCAAAACACTTTCTCTTAAAAGACAAAAACAAATAACAAGCGACTATCCTGCGGGAACTTCTCTTCTCATCTCATTCACTCACAACACGAACTCGCGGCGACTTGTCACACATGCAAGACGGTAAACGCACTCGTACCAGACGAGCCTGCAACACCTGAGCATAGACATTCGCAGTTCCAGCATAAAAAACACAAACAAAAGTTCCCGCCTTAGTTAGGCGAACTACGTCGACTCTGATCCTCATTATCCCGATGAGGTACGTAGGCAGCGGGGTAGGGCCCGTTCGAGCACATTCTTTATTTTCCCTACATTTCCCCCTTTCTTTTCATTTTCTTTTCCAGATCCTTTTCCGATTCCCTTTCTCATTTCATTCCATTCCAGTTAGCGGTTTTATTCAGCAGCTTTATTTCCTCACCCTTTGAAAAAAAACAAGCAAGCGTGGATCCCGTCGGGTACGGCGAACGGATTGGGGTGCTAATACCTTCTCAATTCGTAACCGACTCCCGAACTCAGATCTTTGGTTCGCAGGACCTTGTCCTTTCCTTCTTCCTCAGGTTTGTGCAACATTACCTTTCCCATTCCTTCGGGATAAAAAATGTCTGGTTGGCGACTCTACCTTTTCCGCGCCACTTTCGCGTTTGTACCAGGATGAAAATCCCGGGAGCGACAACTGGCGACTCTGCTGGGGACTAACCTGATTCTTCCGGTTTCCCTTGTAGAGTCAATCCTAGCGCCTGTTTGGTTTTGTTTCTCTGGGTGTTTATCTGTTTGTTGCTGTGTGCTTTAGTTCAGCTTTATTGTTTTCATTTACAGTTTTACTTTACAGCTTTACTTTACCGCATTTATTTACCGCTTTCAGTATTTATTTTCCATGCATCATATTATACTGGACTGTCTGGCTGTGCTGGTTTTCATTTTTTCTGTGGGATGGGGTTACTGTGAGATGAGCTCGTAACCGGGGCTCGAGTGCACCCTAGGACTTAGAGTGGTTCCACTTTGGCTTCATGGCATCTTGCTATGTTGGTAGTAGTGAGTTCCACACCTTGACTTGCGACCTTCTCGGGAATGTATTGATACCGGAATCTTTCTGGGTTGATGCGCTACCTTGATAGTTATGTGCAGTCAGGGGACCGATCATTGAGAACCTTTGTGGAAACATCCCTCTCCAGTGATGACAGTGGCAGACTACATTTGTTGGCAAACCCACTCGCATCCGAGGTCCCACTGGGAACTCGCATAGGATGGCTTGGTTCTCTCATGGGAATTCAGTTAAAGTAAACTGATCGTATGACGATAGTATTGTACCCTTCGGGATGAATGTACTATTGTTTCTCGACTCAGTGCTTGAAGCTGGAGACTTGTGAGGGATGCTTGTTCTTTCCGGACTCAACTGAGGCCTCCCTGAGTAGTACATAATGCCAAACCGATTCCCTGATTTGGTCATATGCCATTTCTCGGAAATGGTGAACGTATTATTGCTATTCGGCTTTGAGAGTCCGTGATGTTGACCCGAGTAGCACACCCGTGAGATTGGGAGGGGTTTACAGGTTTGCAGGAACCCTAATACTTTCAGCATACCCACTTTGCCTTTGGTTCAGTTTTGTGATCTGGATTTTTGTTCTTAAGATATGGATCCCGGATCAGAGGGATGATTATTGTGATATATGGATTTTGAGACCTGGCACCGACACCTGATTACTTGATTTGGCACATCACAGACACTTCACTGATCACATGCCTTGTCTTGCATAAGCATCATATCATCATTAATCATTTTGTGTTCTTTTTATTCTCAGGGTTCATTACCTCCTAGGTCCTGGTCATATTTGCTACTTCAGCATGGAGATTCCGAGGAAGAGAAATGTTCATTATACTTTCCCGCAGCCGGAGACAGAGAGTGTTCAGGGTTTGATTAGCTTGATGGGTGACCGAGTCCTTGATGATTTCAGGAAAGAGTTTGGTAAGATACTGGATTATGTGAGCAAGCCCACAGTCGACCAGAAAGATAGCTTGCATTCTTTGTTGCAGTTCTATGATCCAGAGCTGAGGGTCTTTGTTTTCCCTGATTACATCCTGGCACCTACATTAGAGGAGGTTTCTAGCATGCTGAATATTCCTGTTAAGGAGGGTATACCTTATTATGTTTCAGAGAGGATCCCTTCTCATGAGGATATCACTATTGCCAGTCATTTGAGTATGCTCAGACTCAAGATGGGATTAGAGGCTGGCCAAAGTAAAGGGATCCCTTTGGACTTTCTTATTGCAGAGGCACATGTCATGGCATCCGAAAAGAAGTGGGCAGACTTTAAAGCACTGTTAGCCATGATAGTATATGGAACCAGTTTGTTTCCAGGAGAGAAAGGGCTAATTAGCATGGAGGCCATCACCATCTTCGTCAAGAGAAATCCTGTTCCTACATTGCTAGCTGACTTTTATTATGGAGTTCACCACAGAAATGAAAAGAGGAATGGACATGTAAATTGTTGTGCTCCCATATTTGCTGATTGGTTTGTAAAGCAACTCCCTAAATCAGGACCCTTTTAGGATTTGAAACAATCTTGGAAGTGGTCCAAAAGATTAATGGGCTTAACCTCAGCTGACATTGCTTGGGGATGCAACAGAGATTTGGTGGGCAAAGAAATGTTGGTTAGTTGTGGTAGCTTTCCAAATGTGCCTTTGATGGGAAGGAAAGGTGGGATTAGCTACAATCCTATCTTGTCCAGGAAACAGTTCGGCTATCCTTTAAGAGATGTACCTTTGATCGATGATGCAAATGAGTCCTTATATTTTCCAGCAGAGGGAAACTCCAAGATGAGCATACTAGCATCCCAAGCTTGGGAAGTTAGGGTGATGAAAGGGAAGAAAGATTTTGGAAGAGTGGATCCTAATACTTATGATCCTTTTGCCAGCTGGTTGGAGGATCGTGTGAAGACTCATCTTCTACCATTTTCTAGAGAGACACCTCTCTACCCTAAAGAGGTAGCACCAAGGACTTCGGTACCTTTGGAAGATTATCAGAAATTGGAAGCTTTGGTCAAGCAGCTTAGGGTTAAGAATCAAGAGGCTCGTAATTCTTGTCAGAAACTGATGATCCAGAACCGTCGGTTAGAAGATAGAGCTGTACAAGCCGAGGAAATAGTTCGTCTCAAGCAGAAGGACTTTGAAGATAGAGAGCTCTACTTCCGAAAAAAGGGGTTAGTCGAGACTCACAAGACGGCCCAGCGCCGAAGAGAGAAGAAAGATCTGAGTGAAGCCAATGAAGTTGTTACCTTATGGCAGGAGAAATGGGACGACCATTTAAAGAAGCAAAAGGAGTTAGACGCCAAGCACAAGCAGGAAATCAAAAGTCTTCAGGATTCTTTGGATGGGCAGAAAGAACTTCTCAGGAAGGCTTATCATCAAGAGAAGGACCGTCTCCAGCGCTTAACAGAAAGCCAGCAGGCACTGAAGGAAGCTCAAAAGGAAATTGAAGACTTGAAGTTGAAAGCTGATGTGAAGAGGTCGAAGGCCGAGTCGAGTCAAAGCAAGGAGAATGAGACAGCATTCCTACAGCAGATTGAGGAGTTACACGCTTCTTCTGATACGAGGGACCTCCTCATCCAGAGACTCATCCAGGAGCCCGGTCATCCAGATGTAGTTCAGCTGTTCCAGAACGTCAAGCGCCTTAGTTGGAGATTGCAGGATATAGAGTTCCCTAGGGTTTAATTTCATGTTATTGTACTTGGATTACCCACAGGCTTGTTGTGGGATTCCCTATATTTGATGTACTTTTTATGATTGGTACCCTTCGGGGACTTTGTATTTTCAAAACTCCAGTTCATATGATTGATTTGTTCTGAATTTCTTGTTCGTTATTTTGTTGCACCGACACGGGGTAATGAGCACCGATTCTCCACAGCAGTCACTATATTTGAATATTACTTGGGTCTTCTTCCCAATTCTTATCTTCTTAATGCCAGGACCAGAAATAGGAAAAGAATCGGGAATAAAAGGAACACATTGCATTGCATACGCATCATTTGCATTTTGTCTTTGTTTTTGCAGGTTTTTTTCTACGGGATGTTTAATTTATCTGTGTTCACCAGGCAAAGATTGCGAGAGCCGCCAAGACCTGGTACCTTCGACAAGATATCCCTCATCGGTACGCGACCCGCGGCAATCAAAGAACAGTAATGGACGCCATGCAGACAGAGCTCAATGAAGTCCGTACCAAGATGGCAGAATTTATAACCCTGATGCAAGGGATGGCCCAGGGGCAACAAGAGCTGAGAAATGCAATTCAAGGGTTAACTCCTCCTAATACTAATGCTCATGCGACCACTTCCGGCGGGCTAGGGGCTCCTCCCAACACCAACAACGGCCCAGGTGGACCTCATGTTCCAGATCCATCTATGGCAACGTTCGTTCCTGTGCACGATAGGCAGGAGGACCAATTCCAGTATTTCAACAATGATATGGGTTTCGACAGTGATGGAAATATTAATGACTTCTTGGTACTTGCGGAGAAGGTCAAGGCCCTCGAGTGCAGAGACACTTTGGGGATTGACGTGTCAGACATGGGTTTAGTACTTGGAGTGGTCATTCCACACAAGTTCAGACCACCAGCTTTTGATAAATACAACGGCAGCTCCTGCCCGAAAACTCACCTACAGGCCTTCTACCGGAAGATCGCGGCCCACACGCGAGATGAAAAACTCTGGATGTACTACTTCCAGGATAGTCTCTCCAGAGGATCCTTGGAGTGGTACATGAAGCTGGAGAGGAGCTCTATTAGAAGCTGGAAGGATTTGGGAGAAGCCTTCCTCAGGCAATATCAGTACAACATTGACATGGCACCCAGCCGCACTCAGCTTCAGAGCTTGACGCAGATGAGCTCGGAGAGCTTCAAAGATTATGCACAGAGGTGGCGTGAGGTAGCCGCCCGAGTGCAACCACCTTTATTAGAGAGAGAGATGGTCGAACTTTTCTTGAATACCCTCCCAGGGCATTTCATGGAAAGGTTGGCTGGTTGTTCCTCAAGTGGTTTCTCGGACATTATCTTGACTGGAGAAAGAATTGAAAGCTGGCTCAAACAGGGGAAAATTCAGAATGGAGGCGCTTCGGTGTCTGGTATCAACAAACCCTTTGTGAAAAGGAGGGAAGGAGAAACAGGTGCAGTGTACACACAAAGGGGAGTGATTAACCAAGGATATTATCAGCAAGTGGCCCCTGTCATTATTTCAACTCCGCCCGTTCAACAACAGGTCCAGCCTCCACAGTCGCAGCGCTCACAAGGGTATCAGCCAAGAGCCCCTCGTCCATACTACCCTCAGAGGCCGAAGGATAGACATTTTGAAGCTCCATCGATGTCTTACTCACAGCTTTTGAAGAACCTCCTACAGCTTCAGATGATTCAGCTCCAAACCTTGCAACCTCCGAAGCCAGGCCAAATTCCTGAGGGTTATGACGTAAATGCTAGATGTGAATTTCATTCCGGAGCTCCCGGCCATACTACTGAGAATTGTAAAGCATTGAAACATGTCGTTCAGGACTTATTGGATACTAAAGCGATCAATTTTGCTCCTTCTCCTAATGTGCTTCAGAACCCCATGCCTCCTCACAGGGGTACAGTTGGGGCAATTGATGAAGGGGAGAACCTGAATTTGGTGGGTGATGTTGATGACTTGCAGACTTTATTGATTGCTGTCAAGGTTTGCTTGTTGAAGAAAGGTATCTTCCCTGGATGCGAGGAAGATTGTCCGGAATGTGCTGAGGCTACCAATGGTTGTAAGCGGTTGAAGGCCGGAATCCAAGGCATGATTGATGAAGGAGTGCTGCAGTTTGACAAGATCGTAAAAGAAAGTGAAGTCTCCACAGTAACTATCTTTTATGATCCATCTCAAGTTCCTTCACGGGCCAGAGCGACACCAATAACCATTACCACTGCTGGACCAATAATGTACCAAAGTGACAGAGCTGTTCCTTGGAATTATGGTGGTGAAGTGTACTGCAACGGCCAGAGGCAAGAGTTGGCCACGACTAGTATAACCCTAGCTCAAGTAGAAAATGTTGGAGTAGGGGGTTTTACTCGAAGTGGAAGGTTGTTTGCGCTGGAAACACTGAGAAACAATGTGATACCACCCAGAGATACTGCCGAAGCCCAAGCTAGAGCCAGAGGGAAGCAACCAGTAGTTGTCAATGATCCAACGCCATCAACTGATCCAGACCTCACCTTTGATAAAGAAGCCGAAGAATTCCTGAGGATCATCAAGAAGAGTGACTACAAGATCGTGGACCATCTGCAACAGACGCCGTCGAAGATCTCCATCTTGTCCTTGCTCATGTGTTCTGACTCTCACAGGAAAGCTCTCCTAAATATTCTCAACAAGGCATACGTGCCTCAGGATATTTCTGTAAATCAGTTAGAAACGGTGGTGTCCAGCGTTAATGCCAGTCATGGATTGGGTTTCACAGACTTGGATTTGACTTCTGACGGGCGTGCTCATAATCGGGCATTGCATATATCTCTGGAATGTAAGGGTGCAGTACTCTCCCATGTGTTGGTAGATACTGGATCATCTTTGAACGTCTTGCCCAAGAAAGCACTGATGAAGTTGGACTATGATGGAGTGGTTCTAAAGCCCAGTGACCTAGTAGTTCGAGCGTTTTATGGGTCGAGAAGATCGGTGTTTGGAGAGGTGGAGTTACCTATCAAGGTAGGTCCACAAGTCTTCAATACCACGTTCTACATGATGGATATCCAACCTGCATATAGTTGCTTAATCAGAAGACCTTGGATACGTTAGGCAGGAGCGGTATCGTCCACACTCCATCAGAAACTAAAGTTTGTATGGGAGGGTCAAATTATGACTGTCAGTGGGGAAGAAGATATCTTTGTTAGTCATCTCGCTTCGTTCAAATATGTGGAGATGGATGGCGAAATAGTCGAGACCCCATGTCAGGCTTTTGAGCCCTTGAAGTCTGAGCAAGCATCCGCAGTAGCAACTTCTCCTGAAGTACCGAAGAAGGGGGTTTCCATAGCCTCTTATAAACAAGCGCTTGAATTAGTAGAATCTGGAATATGAGAAGGCCGGGGCAGTCCGATAGAAGTGCCAGAGAAGAAAGACATGTTCGGGATTGGCTATCACCCTGGAAGATCTTCATCTGAAGCAAGCGCTAAAGGTTGTCAGAGCCCGGTTACTTTCACAAGCGCGAGAGTAATAGACTACGAAAACATCAGTGCTGTGCAGGATGACGCTATCGATATTGATTGTGACCTAGATGAATGGATCAGGCCTGCCGCTCCGGGAACTCAGCTTAGCAACTGGACATCGGAAAGGCTTATTTCGGTCACCTCTTTCGAAGAGTAATAATGTTTTGTTTCTGTTTTTCCTGTATTAAAGCACTATGTCCTGCCCGAGGCATAGTGGCTCTTTGTAAGGGTTCATTTGTTCATTAACACAATCATAAATAAAATTGACGTTTCACATTCATTCATATTGTTCTCTGTCTTTCGTTTTTTACTTTTGTTTTTCAAAAAGAAAGAAAAGTTTTAAAATGGCAATGTTTCTCATTTTTTCAAGTTGTTGCTAAAGCCTTGCATGAATCATCATTCATGCAGGTGCTCGTCACCGGATCTTATCAATGACGACCCTGTTATGGTTGAGTATGACTTCGACAATCCAATTTATCAAGCCGATGAGGAAGGTGAAGAGGATTGCAATTTACCCGAGGAATTGGCCAGACTGCTTAAACAGGAGGAGAAGATGATTCAGCCGCACGAAGAAGATGTCGAAGTAATAAACCTGGGTACTGAAGAAGACAAGAAAGAAGTCAAGATCGGAGCTGCATTAGAAGAATCTGTCAAGACTCGTTTGATGGCTATGCTTTGAGAATACGTTGACATCTTCGCATGATCCTACCAAGATATGCCTGGTTTAGACACTGACATTGTGGTACACAAGTTACCTCTCAGAGTAGATTGTCCTCCAGTAAAGCAGAAGTTGAGGCGCACGCGTCCAGACATGGCAATTAAAATAAGAGAAGAAGTGCAAAAACAGTTTGATGCTGGCTTCTTGGCCGTGACCAGTTATCCTCCGTGGGTTGCTAACATTGTGCTGGTTCCCAAGAAAGATGGCAAAGTCGGGATGTGCGTGGATTATAGGGATTTGAATAGGGCCAGCCCCAAAGATGATTTCCCTCTACCTCACATAGATGTACTTGTCGATAATACTGCTCAGTTTTCCGTGTTCTCCTTCATGGACGGATTCTCAGGCTATAATCAGATCAAGATGGCTCCCGAGGACATGGAAAAGACAACTTTCATCACTCCTTGGGGCACCTTTTGTTACAAGGTCATGCCATTTGGTTTAAAGAATACAGGAGCTACCTATCAACGGGCAATGGTGACGTTGTTTCACGACATGATCCATCATGAAATTGAGGTTTATGTTGATGACTTGATAGCAAAGTCCCAGACAGAGGAAGAGCACTTGGTCAACCTAGCAAAATTGTTTGATAGGCTTCGAAAGTTCAGATTGAGGTTGAATCCGAATAAGTGTACCTTCGGGGTTCGTTCTGGCAAGTTACTCGACTTCATTGTTAGTGAACGAGGAATTGAGGTTGATCCAGCCAAGGTGAAAGCTATCCAAGAAATGCCTGAGTCGAAGACTGAAAAGCAAGTGCGTGGTTTTTTAGGGAGACTAAACTACATTGCACGGTTTATTTCTCACCTAACGGCCACGTGTGAGCCCATCTTTAAGCTTCTGAGGAAGAATCAGACCATTAAATGGAACGAAGACTGTCAGCAAGCCTTCGACCGAATCAAAGAATACTTGTTAGAACCACCAATTATTATGCCTCCAGTGCCAGGGAGACCTCTGATTATGGATCTTACTGTGCTTGAAGGATCGATGGGATGTGTGCTGGGTCAGCAGGACGAGTCTGGTCGAAAAGAGCACGCCATTTATTACCTTAGCAAAAAGTTTACCGATTGTGAGACACGATACTCACTACTCGAGAAAACTTGATGCGCTTTGGCATGGGCTGCTCGCCGACTAAGACAGTACATGCTGACTCACACTACTCTCTTAATTTCCAAGATGGATCCTGTGAAATACATCTTTGAGAAGCCGGCTTTGACAGGAAGAGTGGCCCGTTGGCAGATGAAACTCACTGAGTATGACATACAGTACACTTCACAAAAAGCGATCAAGGGGAGTGTGTTGTCAGAATACTTGGCCCAGCAGCCGATCGATGATTATCAACCCATGAGGTTTGAGTTTCCGGATGAGAACATCATGTTCCTCAAGTCGAAAGACTACGAAGAACCACTTCCGGAGGAGGGGCCCGACCCCGAATCCAAATGGAAGTTGATGTTTGACGAGGCTGTAAACATGAATGGGAGTGGAGTAGGTGCTGTTATTATCTCGCCAGAAGGGGTTCACACCCCTCTAGCCGCTCGGTTGACCTTCGAGTGCACTAACAATGAGGCAGAGTATGAAGCTTGTATCATGGGGATCGAAGAGGCAATAGACTTGCGAGTCAAGAACCTTGAGATCTTCGGAGATTCTGCTTTGGTGGTAAATCAAGTCAATGGTAAATCGCTGGTTCATCAAGCTCGTTTGATTCCTTACAGAGATTATGTCAGGAGGTTGTTAACTTTCTTTACCAAAGTCAAGCTGAGCTATGTTCCTAGAGACGAAAACCAGTTCGTCGATGCTCTCGCAACTTTGTCGTCCATGATTAAAGTTTGTCGAGAGAATTTCGTGTCTCGAATTTCGATCTCCCGGCTTGAAAGACCTGTTTCTGTCTTTGCAGTTGGTGATGGTGAAGATAACAAGCCTTGGTACCATGACATCAAACAATTCCTGAAGGCTCAAGAATACCCGGCTGGGGCATCTAGTAAGGATAAGAAGACCCTTAGAAGGCTGGCAGGAGGTTTCTTCTTAAATCAAGATGGTGTGTTGTACAAATGGAACTTCGACATGGTGCTGCTCAGATGTGTGGATAGACACGAGGCAGACATGTTAATGCAGGAGGTTCACGAAGGCTCCTTTGGTACCCATGCTGGAGGACATGCCATGGCCAAGAAATTGTTGAGATCGGGATACTATTGGATTACCATGGAATCCGATTGCTGTAAGTACTCCCGTAAATGCCATAAGTGTCAAATTTATGCCGACAAGGTCCATGTGCCTCCAAATCCGTTGAGTGTCATGTCTTCACCATGGCCATTCGCTATGTGGGTGTAATACCTCAAAATTTGTCCTCTCATTTTCATGCCATTTAGCATATCCTTTCATACATTGCATTGCATTTAGATCACAATTGCATCATAAACATACATGAATATACATCTCCATTTGAGCTTTCACAGGTTGCGACTGACCTTTATTTTTTCATGCGGAACGTGCACAAGAATCTTAGAAGAAACCAAAAGTTCTCGGTTGATTCAAAGGAGTTTAAGCAGAATATCAGTTTTATGGTGCAGTTTGCAAAAGTTGTAACTTATGCTCGGAAACTCATTTTGGCTTGAAACTCAATAGTTTAGACTATTTCGGTATTCTCTACAACTTTTGTGTTCGGCTCGGAGGCCAATTCATCAAGGAAAATGGCGGGAATTATTTGTTTTTGAAATTTCGGTTTCACCGATTAACTGTGCTAGCGGTATTCAAGAGTTCGTAACTTCTGATTGGGTCAACATGTCTGAGAGATTCATATACCAAAAGTTCCGTCTTGATATCCTTTCTAACTTTTGGGTTTTGGCCGAGAACTAATTCTTTGAAGAAGATCTCAGAATGTGCGAGTCTTTAGAGTCGACATAGTGAAAAACAGTGCTGAACCGGTGAGTTTTGAACACTAAAAAATTCATAACTCTTGGCTCGTTCATCGAATTGATGTTGTTTCGGTGCCTAAAATTCAGTTTAGATATTATCTTCATTATGTGAATTCAGTTTGGGTTAGGTTCGAGCGGAAGGATCTCGAAAATGCGAATTACCAGTAAGGTTCTTTGATGCAGTGCACTGTCTGTCAGATTTTGTAAAATTCATAACTCGGTCAATTTTCATCGGATATCACCCGTTCTTGAAGCGTTGGTTCACAAATTTTATCCTCTTCAATTTCAAATACAAAAGTGAGTTCGAACGGTGCTCCAAAGATTGTCGTTTTGGTTTATTTCACAAAACTGAAGTGCTGAACCAACGAAAAATGCTGAAAGTGGTTTCACGAGAAAATTCATATCTCCCTCGTCGTTTGTCCGGTTGAGCTTAGATTTTAACACCAGGTCACTGACTCATAGATCTACAACTTTGATGACAAAGTCTAGTTGAGATTATGCTCCTAAGAGGTTGGCCTCGTCACATTTTCGAGTAGCGGACACCAAATAAGCCGAAAAAACAACTTATTCAGTGACGTCTTGCAGCTTAAACGTATCGATCGCACTCGATTTTGATCGTATGACGTCCGTTATTTTTGTGTTGCAACTGTGATTCAGAGGCGGACGATATTGTGGAAGGCTCAGAGTCGAAATTTCTTGCCGAAGATATTGTTATTTTCACTTAAGCCGAAATTCTACCTTTTGCCTTTCATTTTACACTCCACTATATATTCTTTTGACCCACAATTTGTCTCATAACTTCAATCATAATTTACAAACACAAAAAAACTCTCACAAACTCTCTCTAAAGGATCAAAGTTCATTCTCTCAATTCTTTCTCAAGAACACAACAACAACTTCATCAAGAACTCATGAACACAACAATTCCGATCAAGCTTCTGGTAGCCGAGCCGCCACGAACCACCACCTCCGGTCAACTTCACCATCGTAAGACCACCATCTTCCGCCACCGGCAGCTGCGCGGCCTCTCCTCCTCTCCTCCGTTCATGATCGCGTCTCACTTCCTTCGGATTCGCAATTTCTTCGTCGATTCTTCATTCGGTAAGCTTCTTAAACTTTAATTCATGAATAATTGTTGAATTGTTTCTTGAATTGAATTTTGAAGTTCAATTAATCTTGTGGAGATTATGTGCATTGATTCATGATTTGATTATTGATTGATTCTTGATTAATTTATTCTAATAATTGTTGTGGTGCATGATTGAAAAGGCTTGGTAAAGTTGACATAGAATAATCGGTGAATGTTAGGTGTTTGACAAAATTCCTAAGAGAGCTAATTATTATAACTTGATATTGATTGAAGTGCTTGACTTTTAAATTCATGCTTGTTTCAATGTGCAAATTTGAAATAGGATAGGTTGAGGCTTAATTGTTGATGTTGTTCATGTGTCGCGTGTCGAGAATATGTTTTGGTCATAACTTCCTAACCGTAGCGCGTTTTTGCGAATGTAAATAGTGTAAATTGACTTTGTTGATTATTTCGGAGCCATTGGTGAACTTTTTAATCGATTTCGGACAATTTTTTTCGGCTATTTTGCTACTGCCAGCCGACGAAATCGGCCAAAAAGTATCACTTCCAAGCGGAATTTTCAAAAACCGATTGCATATTTGAATTCGTTGGCACGTTTGCAAGTTACCATGCGATTTTCGTTCAATTCCGAGTCGGTGATTTTTGACGCATTTTTTCGTTTTAAGGCTTTTTAAGTTCGGTTTGGTGCGATTTTGATGCATTGATCTTGTTTTGACTTGTACTTATGTTTGTTGATCATTTGCCATTCATTGCATGTAAATTTGTTCGATTCCGGTTTGAGTTTGCATGTTGTTTATGTTAGAGCATAAGTGCTGCCCCGTTTTGAAACGTAAATTTCAATGTATGTCCATGACTCGTATATTCATATTTCTACTTGATTTGGAGTTGTGAGGCATAGGTGCAACTTCCGGTTGCACCTCTTTTTTGTTTCTAATGCGTTTGTTGAGTTCATGCAAGGTTCTCGCAAAGATCTTAACGACGGTCGTTTGGTTGGTATTCCACTTTATTTGTGGGATACCTTTGGATTCAAATGATATTTTGTGTCGTTGTTTTTGTTTCGATTATGGGGGATCTTCACAAAGCAATTATGGAAGATGAGCATTTATTTTGCTCATGGGAGATTACAAGGCTTGGCTTGAAGTTTTTTTGGATTTCTTTTATGTGAAAGAATCGGCACTTCGACCAAGTAAGTAATCTCGATTCTCTACTTTAATGCATCATTCTAGTTGTATGCGACTTAGGATCATATAACTTAAGGTGCATACTGAGCCCTCCCACCTGAGGCATTGGATTTATTTGTGATATATATTGATATGTGTCGATTTCGGAGTTTAGGGTTTAGGTTACGGATTAGAGAATTCGATTCCTTTCACTTCCCCTTAAAATCCACTTTTTTTCCCGTTTCGTCGCAATTATTAAAAATAGTTTTAGGTGGGATAAAATTCTGGAAAAATTCATGAGTGATCCTCATCCTCTTAATTAATTTTTCATATTTTTTGTTTCCAGATTTGGGTGGTTTTAATAATTAATTTGAATTTTAGATCATGGGCTGTCCCAAAAAGGAGTGTTTTGGCACAAGGGACCAAAACCAATTTTTCCCCATAGGTGTGAAACCTATTTTTTGTGTGTGATTAATCACTGTAATTTGTGACATCTTGATGCTCATTAGGCATTTTTTTCATAATTTTAGATGCCCTTTTTGATCCACTTTGTGGAGGTGTTTTTGGTGATCATGATTTGTTACCTTGCTAATCAAGTAATTGTTTTGGCACTTAGGTACCTTCACCTTTAGACTTAGGTCTTATTTTGAACCCTAGTTCCATTCTAGGGCGTTTATGGTACTTAATCGCTTTCATGCTTTGATTTTACTTCCAATGTGCATTGTCATGCTAACTTTTGTTTTGTAGGGGGGAAGATTGAGGTAAGCCTCACTTCATTCCTACCTTTTATGCATTTTAATTGTGTTTGCCTTAGCACTTTGTGCTTTGCTTTTAGGCTTTCCATTTCTTTAGAGACAACTTAACTTCCTTAGGAAGTAAGTTAGTTTCTAAGCTCACTTTTCTTCTTTTCCTTTTCTTCCTTAGGATTAGAATACCTCATTAACCATAGGACCTCTCTTGTAAATAAACAAATAAAATTAGGGTTGTGTCTTACTCCCCCTAGTTTGTCCTTTTTTCAACTTGAGTCATTCTTTCTCATCTCATAAAGAAAAGCAATAAAACACTTAATAAAAATCGAACTTTCTTGTACGACACGAGACTTTGTTGCGGAGTGTTTATATGCGTCCTGTTTCGGGGCGAGGTATAAATACTCACCGCGATGGATAGGTCTTAGTATGAGAACGTTCACAAACAAATTCAAAACACTTCTCATAAAAGACAAAAAAACACAATAAGCGACTATCCTGCGGGAACTTCTTTTCTCATCTCATTCACTCACAACGCGAACTCGCGATGACTTCTCTCACATGCAAGACGGTAAACGCACTCGTACCAGACGAGCCTGCAACACCTGAGCATAGACATACGCAGTTCAAGCGTAAAAAAACACAAACAAATAGTTCCCGCCTTAGTTAGGCGAACTACGTCGACTCTGATCCTCATTATCCCGATGAGGTACGTAGGCAGCGGGGTAGGGCCCGTTCGAGCACATTCTTTATTTTCCCTACATTTCCCCTTTTATTCTCATTCTCTTTTTTACAGTTCCTTTCTCATTTCATTTTCCATCCCAGTTAGCGATTTTATTCAGCATCTTTATTTCTCACCCTTTGAAACAAACAAGCAAGCGTGGATCCTGTCGGGTACGACAGACAGATTGGGGTGCTAATACCTTCTCAATTCGTAACCGACTCCCGAACTCAGATCTTTAGTTCGCAAGGCCTCGTCCTTTCCTTCTTCCTCAGGTTTGTGCAACATTACCTTTCCCGTTCCATTCGGGATAAAAATGTCTGGCTGGCGACTCTAACCTTTCCGCGCCACTTTCGCGTTTGTACTAGGATGAAAATCCCGGGAGCGACAGCTGGCGACTCTGCTGGGGACTTAACCTGATTCTTCCGGTTTCCCTTGTAGAGTCAATCCTAGCGCCTGTTTGGTTTTGTTTCTTTGGTTGTTTATATGTTTGTTGTTGTGCGCTTTAGTTTAGCTTTGTTGTTTTCATTTACAGTTTTTACTTTACAGCTTTACTTTATCGCATTTATTTACCGCTTTCAGTATTTTATTTTCCATGCATCATATTATACTGGACTGTCTGGCTGTGCTTGTTTTCATTTTTCTGCGGTATGGGAGTTACTGTGAGATAAGCCAAATACCCGGCTTGAGTGCACTATAGGATTAGCGTGGACAGACATTGTACTCCCATGGTATCTCACCATGATGGGTGGCGATGTATTCCACACCCAGATTGCGACCGTCTTGGAACTATTCTGTGTGGGGATTACCTCACTTCGGGATACGACCTTGATAGTTATGTGCAGCTGGGGACCGATCATTGAGAACCTTAGTGGAAACAACCCTCTCCAGTGATGACAGTGGCAGACCACATTTGTTGGCAAACCCACTCGCATCCGAGGGCCCACTGGGAACTCGCATAGGATGGCCTGGTTCTCTCATAGGAATCCAGTCAAGGCAAATTGTTCGTATGACGGTAGTATTGTACCCTTCGGGATGAATGTACTAGTGTTTCTCGATTCAGTGCTTGAAGTTGGGGACTTATGAGGGATGCTTGTTTCCTTGGACTCAGCTGAGGCCTCCCTGAGTAGTACATAATGCCAAACCGATTCCCTGATTTGGTCATGAGCCATTTCTCGGAAATGGTGACCGTATTATTGCTATTCGGCTTTGAGAGTCCATGATGTTGACCCGAGTAGCACACCCGTGATATTGGGAGGGGTTTACAGGTTTGCAGGAACCCTAAACTTCAACACACCCGGTTTGCCAGTGTTGTTTTATGATATTATCTGGTGCTATATGGTTCTTTGATTCTGAGATCCGGGATTTCTGTTCAGAGAGATTGTTACTATGATTACCATGGTGACCCTGATATTGTGACTGTTATTATGACTCTCTACAGACACTTGGCTCGTTTTTCAGCTTCAATACCATCAGTGATTGTTATATTATGTGATCCAGTTCTACAATTATTGAGTTCTCAGTTATGGGGTTCTGTACAGAGATGTTGCTGCTATTATGGTTCTATTCAGACACTTGACTCATTGCTCAACACCGGCACCAGCATCAGACCATTGATCACATGCCTGTTGCATACATGACATCATAGCATTCGAGCACACATGTTCAGTTATTCCCGAGGATCACATATCTGAATCATGCCATTAGACTTTTTCTATGTCAAAACTTGAATCAAAGCAGATAGATTCCTCAGAAATAATTGAACATGGCATTTGCATACATCCTTGCATTCTTGACAGGTGTTCAGAGACAGATTCTTTTCCTGACTTGATTTCTCATCAGAATGGACAACTTAAACCACAATCATCAAGGTATATATTTGAAGCAACTCCGGGTGGAGGTAACCGAAAGGAAGACCCAGCTAAGGCCATTCAGGGCAGAGGTACAAGTTTTATTTCAGAATCAGAAACTGCTGAAAGAGGAAGTCAACCAGATGAAGACTCAGATAAGCCGGTTATGGAAATCCTGAATGTGGTGTCAAGGAAATGAAGTTATTTTCATCCCTATTGAGGGGAACTACGCTGCTCTGATTCTCCATTGGTCAATGGAGATACGTAGGCAGGAGATCGTGCAAGGTCTTTCCGAGCAACTTTATTTATCAACTTCATTTATCAACCTCTTCCCTCCAGACGTCATTTGTCGGCATCCAATTTCAGCTTCCTAAGAGAGTCCAGCGGGCAGAACATAAGGGTAAAGGCCAAAACCACTTGAGAAGAAGTTTGATCATATTCTGATGACGTACGTGCAATAAGTTTCCTCATTTACGCAAATTTGGAGTGGTTGAGCTAACTGCATCAGGATCGTCTCCGACAAAGCTTCCTTTGGGGTTTCAATGCCAAGTATGATTACCATTCTGGGGCACCTGGCCTTTTAATTGAAGATTGCAAGTCTTTCAGAGGCAAAGGTAAAAACAAGGTCACGAATTTGATTGAGTAAACATCCAGACTACTGACTGCTGAAAGTCTCCGAGAGCAATAAGTCCAGACGGAGACAAACCTCCTCAATAATGACCACCATGATGTGAAGGCTAGATACAAGTACCACCCAGGGGCATTTAGGCATACCATTTGACAACTATGATGTGTTCAGGCACAAGGTGCAAAATTCGATCGAATCAAAGGTCATCATGCTAGGAAGTCTGCCCATATATTGAAATATCCTCATCAAATTGGCATCCTAGTTTGCAAGGGCATCTTCAGAAGCAATAAGTCCAGACGGAGTCAAGTCTCCTCAATGATGGCAATGTTCAGCTTCTTTACTGCATTTTCATTTGTAGTTTATATTGTTTGTTTAAACATTTGTATGCATGCAGGAAACTTATTTGTTTTTGAATGATAACCATAATAAAATGCACATGTTTTTCTTGAAGTAATCCATTCGTATTCACTCATGATTTTGTGTATGTGCATTGCAATACCAACTGTTGAGCTTAAACTCTATCAGGGAGGATGACGAAATGAAAATGCATGAATCTCTAATTGTTCGCTTTTGAGAAAGACCCTGTTGACGATGTACAGGCATTGTTTCAAATCCTAAACACCGGAGATATAAGGGAGATAGACCCTCGCCAACCCATTTGAGCCTTGAAGTAGAAGTTTATTTTTGCATGAAAAAACCTTTGCACTTAACCCAGGGGCAGGGTAGGCGTCAGTTAGTTTGACCGAGCGTTCAAATTTTAAAAAGGAGTGTACATCTGAGGATCCGTTACCTTTCGTTTTACCAAATCAAGAGGTCCAATGACCAGAAACCACAATGGTTATCCCAATCAAGAGGTCCAAAGACCGGAGACCACAATGGTTATCTCTCAACAACCAAGAAGTGAGACAGTCACGGCCCTTTCAAAGAAATCAAGACAACTGATGTCACACGATTTGTTCAAAAAAGAGAATAAAGAATGAAAGGCCCGCTAAGTCGAAACTTGAAAACAAGCGACTTAGGCAAAAAATTAGGGCATTCCGCTGGACTTCACAATCAAAGATTCACAAGAATTAGTCCAGGCAAAAGTTAGGGATAAGAAAAAGAATGCAAAAGTGAAAAACGAAAAGGATTACACAAGAAAGATCCTCAAACAAGAACAAAGTCGTGTGGCACAGACACGAAAGACTAAGGGGTGACTGACTCCCAACAACAACCTGTTTGGTGCTTACACCGTTAGTGTAATTGGTTCCTCAACCATCACAAAACCCTTTTTGAGAGGTGAACGCTTGTGAAAGCTAGCTGAAAATAGGAATGGAGAACATCACGAAGATGGGTGGGCACAAATAAATTTCGAGCCTATATCTTTTGTTTCTATAACCGTGAACCAGGCCACGATACAACCCTCAAAAGTCCTAACTGAAGCAGGGTTATTTTTGAGAGCGTACTACCACGAGACCGCGTTCCTGACTCCTATGAGTGGTGTTGAAAGATCTTTGTTGGTGTTGCATGTGCATGCTTTCTATTATTCAAAAAAAAAATTAATGTCGTATCTTAACCAGTGATCCGCTCACAAAGGTTTGCGACATCTTTTTCAGTAAAACTTCAAAATTAACATGTGTGTTGCATTAGAATTTTCATTCTAAAAAATAAACATTTTCTGCTTGCATACATTTGTTTGGCATCATAAAAGTCCATATATGGAATCTCAGTCCAGAAGCTTAATCTTTCCAAGTTGAGAAGTCTGAAACTTCCGAAGGACAATCTGTCGAGGTGTACTTTTCAAGAAAACTCCATCGAGTAGGGACTTTCCCAACAGTCGTGGTAAGAGCCAACTAATCTGGTGAAATCATGGCGAGCAATCTCTTCAAAGTTCAGCCAAGCTGGGGCAATCACTTCGAGATACAAATCTCTCAAAGAGCCATCAGGCGGAGGCATTATTCAAATTTCAACCAAACTGGGGAAATCACTTCGAGATCAAATCTCTCATGAGTCTGATGCATGCATTCAAATTTTAGCCAAACTGGGGCAATTAATTCGAGATCCAATCTCTCAAAGAACAGTCAGTCTGGGTGTTTTCTTCAAAGCACGGTTAGTCAGAGGTGATCACTTCAAGGCTCGTCCTGGGGCAGGCCACCCCAAGAGCATGAGAAGTACTCTCTCCCGAAGACGGCAAGTCAGAAGCACCTATCCAAGGTTCAAAATACGGGGGAAGAATATCTCACAGTGATATGAAGTTCTTCATGAATCCTTGCGAGACAATTTCTTTCACAAACCATGCAGTCTGGGGCAGTTATTTCGAGATCCAACGAATCTCTCCAAGAGTTTGAAGACACTGAGGCATTTCGTATGTCATGTTTTCTGTAAAATCCTCTTGAGACATTTTCTTCCGATGGACCTTAGTCGGAGGCGAGTTGAAAATTTCAGAGAACCATTTTTTACTCATGATTACTTGGCAACCTACCAACCCAGAGGCTGGAAGGAAAGCCATTGTCAGCACAATACTTCAAGAGTTGTTTCATCAGCAGGCTTCATTGATCAGAATTCCTTAGCAAGTCTCGTTAGACAATCCCTGCTCCGGCAATGTAGCAAAAGGAAGGATACTTCTTGAGCAGAAGGGTATCATCGTCTCTCATCCCCAGCGAGAGGCAACTTAAACTCTTATCTTCAGCATGAAGCTTTATCATTGACATCCTCCATCACCCCCAGTAGAGTGGGAATTTGAAATCTCTCCCAGAAAGGCAGTAGAATGTGGGCGTCATCCCCAGGCAAAAATTTCCCTTCAGACAGGGGAAATTCTCAACAATATAAGGAGTGTTTTGCCTCCCCAACAGTTGCTTCCTCAGCAATATCATGCCTTTGGTTCCCCATCAGAGTTCAAGAAGGGCCCACCTCCATCAGGGTTTTGGCACTCCAATCTCAAAGTCCAATTTATTTTTGGCAATGGCGGCTATTTAGAGCCGGTGTATTATTGAAAACTTTCCCCGCAGAGTTGTCTTTTCCTTATCAGGATGGATCAGATCAGTGCAGTGATCATTATTCCTCCCCAGTCAAGCTATCTGGGATGCCTGCAGTCTCCTTATCAGGAGATCTCTTTGCATTTGCATATGCATAATCATCATTACATTTGCATCCTCCAAAGCGTAACATTTCCATCGTCATGGAGCATTACGCCATAAATTCAAACATATGCATGCCAGCATGGGCCAGTTTTAAGGTATTACGAATATCTTCTCAACCTGAAGTACTCCGCACAGAGGATACCAATATCATGTTCCAGACATCCTTGTCTTTTCAAGTCAATGTTTGTCACTTATTTCGTGTCTTGTTTGGTACAACAGTCGCGTCGCAGGTTCCCGTTTTGTACAACGGTCCTGTTTGCTTGGGCTCTCGTTTATGTACAATGATCTCGTTCCATCTTGTCCTATTTTCTTTGTTTCTGGTTACCGCCTGCGGCCGGTATACCTTTGCGTCTCCATTCGAGGATGGTTTCGTGTTAGATCCGAGGATCTTTTGGATTGTCATTCGAGGATGGCATTTCTTTTCTTCAAGTCCTTCTGAGGTTGGTCTTGTTGTGTGGCTATTATTCGAGGATAGTAGTTCACTTTTCGAGCTTATTGATCGAGGTCAGTTTGTCTCTTTTGCAAAGTCTGTCTGAGGTCAGCTTTGTGTTTGGTTATCAGTCGAGGCTGGTATACCTTTGCGTCTCCATTCGAGGATGGTTTCGTGTTAGATCCGAGGATCTTTTGGATTGTCATTCGAGGATGGAATTTCTTTTCTTCAAGTCCTTCCGAGGTTGGTCTTGTTGTTGTGGATATTATTCGAGGATAGTAGTTCACTTTTTGAGCTTATTGATCGAGGTCAGTTTGTCTCTTTTGCAAAGTCTGTCTGAGGGCAGCTTTGTGTTTGGTTATCAGTCGAGGCTGGTATACCTTTGCGTCTCCATTCGAGGATGGTTTCGTGTTAGATCCGAGGATCTTTTGATTTGTCATTCGAGGATGGCATTTCTTTTCTTCAAGTCCTTCCGAGGTTGGTCTTGTTGTTGTGGCTATTATTCGAGGATAGTAGTTCACTTTTTGAGCTTATTGATCGAGCTCAGTTTGTCTCTTTTGCAAAGTCTGTCTGAGGTCAGCTTTGTGTTTGGTTATCAGTCGAGGATGGTATACCTTTGCATCTCCATTCGAGGATGGTTTCGTGTTAGATCCGAGGATCTTTTGATTTGTCATTCGAGGATGGCATTTCTTTTCTTCAAGTCCTTCCGAGGTTGGTCTTGTTGTTGTGGCTATTATTCGAGGATAGTAGTTCACTTTTTGAGCTTATTTATCGAGGTCAGTTTGTCTCTTTTGCAAAGTCTGTCTGAGGTCAGCTTTGTGTTTGGTTATCAGTCGAGGCTGGTATATCTTTGTGTCTCCATTCGAGGATGGTTTCGTGTTAGATCCGAGGATCTTTTGATTTGTCATTCGAGGATGGCATTTCTTTTCTTCAAGTCCTTCCGAGGTTGGTCTTGTTGTTGTGGCTATTATTCGAGGATAGTAGTTCACTTTTTGAGCTTATAGATCGAGGTCAGTTTGTCTCTTTTGCAAAGTCTGTCTGAGGTCAGCTTTGTGTTTGGTAATCAGTCGAGGCTGGTATACCTTTGCGTCTCCATTCGAGGATGGTTTCGTTGTTAGATCCGAGGATCTTTTGATTTGTCATTCGAGGATGAAATTTCTTTTCTTCAAGCCCTTCCGAGGTTGGTCTTGTTGTTTGTGGCTATTATTCGAGGATAGTAGTTCACTTTTTGAGCTTATTGATTGAGGTCAGTTCGTCTCGTTTGCAAAGTCTGTCCGAGGTCAGTCTTTGTTGTTGATGGTTATCGCCTGCGGCCGGTATACCATTGTATTTCTACTCGAGAAGGGTTTCAGTACTGGATCCGAGGATCCCGTGCGAGTGGTCATTCGAGGATGACATTCTTCCCGACATATTTCCACCTGGTTCTATTTTCGCTACCTATTCAGAGGTCAAAATCAAAAAATACATAAATAAATAAATGGGCGAGTGGCATTTCCATTACCCTCAGTGTGCAAATTTTCAGGTTTTATTCGAGTATTCAATCACTCCATACCTTGAACGTCTAAAAGCTGTTGCAATTATTCGTCCAGGTCTGCAGATGATTGAATAGGGGCAGCTGTAATACCTCAAAATTTGCCCTCTCATTTTCATGCCATTTAGCATATCCTTTCATACATTGCATTGCATTTAGATCACAATTAAATCATAAACATACATGAATATACATCTCCGTTTGAGCTTTCACAGGTTGTGACTGGCCTTTATTTTTTCATGCGAAACGTGCACAAGAATCTTAGAAGAAACCAAAAGTTCTCGGTTGATTCAAAGGAGTTTAAGCAGAATATCAGTTTTATGGTGCAGTTTGCAAAAGTTGTAACTTATGCTCGGAAACTCATTTTGGCTTGAAACTCAATAGTTTAGACTATTTCGGTATTCTCTACAACTTTTGTGTTCGGCTCGGAGGCCAATTCATCAAGGAAAATGGCGGGAATTATTTGTTTTTGAAATTTCGGTTTCGCCGATTAATTGTGCTAGCGGTATTCAAGAGTTCGTAACTTCTGATTGGGTCAACATGTCTGAGAGATTCATATGCCAAAAGTTCTGTCTTGATATCCTTTCTAACTTTTGGGTTTTGGCCGAGAACTAATTCTTTGAAGAAGATCTCAGAATGTGCGAGTCTTTAGAGTCGACATAGTGAAAAACAGTGCTGAACCGGTGAGTTTTGAACACTAAAAAATTCATAACTCTTGGCTCGTTCATCGAATTGATGTTGTTTCGGTGCCTAAAATTCAGTTTAGATATTATCTTCATTATGTGAATTCAGTTTGGGTTAGGTTCGAGCGGAAGGATCTCGAAAATGCGAATTACCAGTAAGGTTCTTTGATGCAGTGCACTGTCTGTCAGATTTTGTAAAATTCATAACTCGGTCAATTTTCATCGGATATCACCCGTTCTTGAAGCGTTGGTTCACAAATTTTATCCTCTTCAATTTCAAATACAAAAGTGAGTTCGAACGGTGCTCCAAAGATTGTCGTTTTGGTTTATTTCACAAAACTGAAGTGCTGAACCAACGAAAAATGCTGAAAGTGGTTTCACGAGAAAACTCATATCTCCCTCGTCGTTTGTCCGGTTGAGCTTAGATTTTAACACCAGGTCACTGACTCATAGATCTACAACTTTGATGACAAAGTCTAGTTGAGATTATGCTCCTAAGAGGTTGGCCTCGTCACATTTTCGAGTAGCGGACACCAAATAAGCCGAAAAAACAACTTATTCAGTGACGTCTTGCAGCTTAAACGTATCGATCGCACTCGATTTTGATCGTATGACGTCCGTTATTTTTGTGTTGCAACTGTGATTCAGAGGCGGACGATATTGTGGAAGGCTCAGAGTCGAAATTTCTTGCCGAAGATATTGTTATTTTCACTTAAGCCGAAATTCTACCTTTTGCCTTTCATTTTACACTCCACTATATATTCTTTTGACCCACAATTTGTCTCATAACTTCAATCATAATTTACAAACACCAAAAAACTCTCACAAACTCTCTCTAAAGGATCAAAGTTCATTCTCTCAATTCTTTCTCAAGAACACAACAACAACTTCATCAAGAACTCATGAACACAACAATTCCGATCAAGCTTCTGGTAGCCGAGCCGCCACGAACCACCACCTCCGGTCAACTTCACCATCGTAAGACCACCATCTTCCGCCACCGGCAGCTGCGCGGCCTCTCCTCCTCTCCTCCGTTCATGATCGCGTCTCACTTCCTTCGGATTCGCAATTTCTTCGTCGATTCTTCATTCGGTAAGCTTCTTAAACTTTAATTCATGAATAATTGTTGAATTGTTTCTTGAATTGAATTTTGAAGTTCAATTAATCTTGTGGAGATTATGTGCATTGATTCATGATTTGATTATTGATTGATTCTTGATTAATTTATCCTAATAATTGTTGTGGTGCATGATTGAAAAGGCTTGGTAAAGTTGACATAGAATAATCGGTGAATGTTAGGTGTTTGACAAAATTCCTAAGAGAGCTAATTATTATAACTTGATATTGATTGAAGTGCTTGACTTTTAAATTCATGCTTGTTTCAATGTGCAAATTTGAAATAGGATAGGTTGAGGCTTAATTGTTGATGTTGTTCATGTGTCGCGTGTCGAGAATATGTTTTGGTCATAACTTCCTAACCGTAGCGCGTTTTTGCGAATGTGAATAGTGTAAATTGACTTTGTTGATTATTTCGGAGCCATTGGTGAACTTTTTAGTCGATTTCGGACAATTTTTTCTGGCTATTTTGCTACTGCCAGCCGACGAAATCGGCCAAAAAGTATCACTTCCAAGCGGAATTTTCAAAAACCGATTGCATATTTGAATTCGTTGGCACGTTTGCAAGTTACCATGCGATTTTCGTTCAATTCCGAGTCGGTGATTTTTGACGCATTTTTTCGTTTTAAGGCTTTTTAAGTTCGGTTTGGTGCGATTTTGATGCATTGATCTTGTTTTGACTTGTACTTATGTTTGTTGATCATTTGCCATTCATTGCATGTAAATTTGTTCGATTCCGGTTTGAGTTTGCATGTTGTTTATGTTAGAGCATAAGTGCTGCCCCGTTTTGAAACGTAAATTTCAATGTATGTCCATGACTCGTATATTCATATTTCTACTTGATTTGGAGTTGTGTGGCATAGGTGCAACTTCCGGTTGCACCTCTTTTTTGTTTCTAATGCGTTTGTTGAGTTCATGCAAGGTTCTCGCAAAGATCTTAACGACGGTCGTTTGGTTGGTATTCCACTTTATTTGTGGGATACCTTTGGATTCAAATGATATTTTGTGTCGTTGTTTTTGTTTCGATTATGGGGGATCTTCACAAAGCAATTATGGAAGATGAGCATTTATTTTGCTCATGGGAGATTACAAGGCTTGGCTTGAAGTTTTTTTGGATTTCTTTTATGTGAAAGAATCGGCACTTCGACCAAGTAAGTAATCTCGATTCTCTACTTTAATGCATCATTCTAGTTGTATGCGACTTAGGATCATATAACTTAAGGTGCATACTGAGCCCTCCCACCTGAGGCATTGGATTTATTTGTGATATATATTGATATGTGTCGATTTCGGAGTTTAGGGTTTAGGTTACGGATTAGAGAATTCGATTCCTTTCACTTCCCCTTAAAATCCACTTTTTTTCCCGTTTCGTCGCAATTATTAAAAATAGTTTTAGGTGGGATAAAATTCTGGAAAAATTCATGAGTGATCCTCATCCTCTTAATTAATTTTTCATATTTTTTGTTTCCAGATTTGGGTGGTTTTA
This sequence comes from Lathyrus aphaca, assembly GCA_963966055.1. Taxonomy (NCBI): domain Eukaryota; kingdom Viridiplantae; phylum Streptophyta; class Magnoliopsida; order Fabales; family Fabaceae; genus Lathyrus; species Lathyrus aphaca. The sequence continues at coordinate 539,961,674 of OZ014522.1, read as the reverse complement.
ATAATTAATTTGAATTTTAGATCATGGGCTGTCCCAAAAAGGAGTGTTTTGGCACAAGGGACCAAAACCAATTTTTCTCCATAGGTGTGAAACCTATTTTTTGTGTGTGATTAATCACTGTAATTTGTGACATCTTGATGCTCATTAGGCATTTTTTTCATAATTTTAGATGCCCTTTTTGATCCACTTTGTGGAGGTGTTTTTGGTGATCATGATTTGTTACCTTGCTAATCAAGTAATTGTTTTGGCACTTAGGTACCTTCACCTTTAGACTTAGGTCTTATTTTGAACCCTAGTTCCATTCTAGGGCGTTTATGGTACTTAATCGCTTTCATGCTTTGATTTTACTTCCAATGTGCATTGTCATGCTAACTTTTGTTTTGTAGGGGGGAAGATTGAGGTAAGCCTCACTTCATTCCTACCTTTTATGCATTTTAATTGTGTTTGCCTTAGCACTTTGTGCTTTGCTTTTAGGCTTTCCCTTTCTTTAGAGACAACTTAACTTCCTTAGGAAGTAAGTTAGTTTCTAAGCTCACTTTTCTTCTTTTCCTTTTCTTCCTTAGGATTAGAATACCTCATTAACCATAGGACCTCTCTTGTAAATAAACAAATAAAATTAGGGTTGTGTCTTACTCCCCCTAGTTTGTCCTTTTTTCAACTTGAGTCATTCTTTCTCATCTCATAAAGAAAAGCAATAAAACACTTAATAAAAATCGAACTTTCTTGTACGACACGAGACTTTGTTGCGGAGTGTTTATATGCGTCCTGTTTCGGGGCGAGGTATAAATACTCACCGCGATGGATAGGTCTTAGTATGAGAACGTTCACAAACAAATTCAAAACACTTCTCATAAAAGACAAAAAAACACAATAAGCGACTATCCTGCGGGAACTTCTTTTCTCATCTCATTCACTCACAACGCGAACTCGCGATGACTTCTCTCACATGCAAGACGGTAAACGCACTCGTACCAGACGAGCCTGCAACACCTGAGCATAGACATACGCAGTTCAAGCGTAAAAAAACACAAACAAATAGTTCCCGCCTTAGTTAGGCGAACTACGTCGACTCTGATCCTCATTATCCCGATGAGGTACGTAGGCAGCGGGGTAGGGCCCGTTCGAGCACATTCTTTATTTTCCCTACATTTCCCCTTTTATTCTCATTCTCTTTTTTACAGTTCCTTTCTCATTTCATTTTCCATCCCAGTTAGCGATTTTATTCAGCATCTTTATTTCTCACCCTTTGAAACAAACAAGCAAGCGTGGATCCTGTCGGGTACGACAGACAGATTGGGGTGCTAATACCTTCTCAATTCGTAACCGACTCCCGAACTCAGATCTTTAGTTCGCAAGGCCTCGTCCTTTCCTTCTTCCTCAGGTTTGTGCAACATTACCTTTCCCGTTCCATTCGGGATAAAAATGTCTGGCTGGCGACTCTAACCTTTCCGCGCCACTTTCGCGTTTGTACTAGGATGAAAATCCCGGGAGCGACAGCTGGCGACTCTGCTGGGGACTTAACCTGATTCTTCCGGTTTCCCTTGTAGAGTCAATCCTAGCGCCTGTTTGGTTTTGTTTCTTTGGTTGTTTATATGTTTGTTGTTGTGCGCTTTAGTTTAGCTTTGTTGTTTTCATTTACAGTTTTTACTTTACAGCTTTACTTTATCGCATTTATTTACCGCTTTCAGTATTTTATTTTCCATGCATCATATTATACTGGACTGTCTGGCTGTGCTTGTTTTCATTTTTCTGCGGTATGGGAGTTACTGTGAGATAAGCCAAATACCCGGCTTGAGTGCACTATAGGATTAGCGTGGACAGACATTGTACTCCCATGGTATCTCACCATGATGGGTGGCGATGTATTCCACACCCAGATTGCGACCGTCTTGGAACTATTCTGTGTGGGGATTACCTCACTTCGGGATACGACCTTGATAGTTATGTGCAGCTGGGGACCGATCATTGAGAACCTTAGTGGAAACAACCCTCTCCAGTGATGACAGTGGCAGACCACATTTGTTGGCAAACCCACTCGCATCCGAGGGCCCACTGGGAACTCGCATAGGATGGCCTGGTTCTCTCATAGGAATCCAGTCAAGGCAAATTGTTCGTATGACGGTAGTATTGTACCCTTCGGGATGAATGTACTAGTGTTTCTCGATTCAGTGCTTGAAGTTGGGGACTTATGAGGGATGCTTGTTTCCTTGGACTCAGCTGAGGCCTCCCTGAGTAGTACATAATGCCAAACCGATTCCCTGATTTGGTCATGAGCCATTTCTCGGAAATGGTGACCGTATTATTGCTATTCGGCTTTGAGAGTCCATGATGTTGACCCGAGTAGCACACCCGTGATATTGGGAGGGGTTTACAGGTTTGCAGGAACCCTAAACTTCAACACACCCGGTTTGCCAGTGTTGTTTTATGATATTATCTGGTGCTATATGGTTCTTTGATTCTGAGATCCGGGATTTCTGTTCAGAGAGATTGTTACTATGATTACCATGGTGACCCTGATATTGTGACTGTTATTATGACTCTCTACAGACACTTGGCTCGTTTTTCAGCTTCAATACCATCAGTGATTGTTATATTATGTGATCCAGTTCTACAATTATTGAGTTCTCAGTTATGGGGTTCTGTACAGAGATGTTGCTGCTATTATGGTTCTATTCAGACACTTGACTCATTGCTCAACACCGGCACCAGCATCAGACCATTGATCACATGCCTGTTGCATACATGACATCATAGCATTCGAGAACACATGTTCAGTTATTCCCGAGGATCACATATCTGAATCATGCCATTAGACTTTTTCTATGTCAAAACTTGAATCAAAGCAGATAGATTCCTCAGAAATAATTGAACATGGCATTTGCATACATCCTTGCATTCTTGACAGGTGTTCAGAGACAGATTCTTTTCCTGACTTGATTTCTCATCAGAATGGACAACTTAAACCACAATCATCAAGGTATATATTTGAAGCAACTCCGGGTGGAGGTAACCGAAAGGAAGACCCAGCTAAGGCCATTCAGGGCAGAGGTACAAGTTTTATTTCAGAATCAGAAACTGCTGAAAGAGGAAGTCAACCAGATGAAGACTCAGATAAGCCGGTTATGGAAATCCTGAATGTGGTGTCAAGGAAATGAAGTTATTTTCATCCCTATTGAGGGGAACTACGCTGCTCTGATTCTCCATTGGTCAATGGAGATACGTAGGCAGGAGATCGTGCAAGGTCTTTCCGAGCAACTTTATTTATCAACTTCATTTATCAACCTCTTCCCTCCAGACGTCATTTGTCGGCATCCAATTTCAGCTTCCCAAGAGAGTCCAGCGGGCAGAACATAAGGGTAAAGGCCAAAACCACTTGAGAAGAAGTTTGATCATATTCTGATGACGTACGTGCAATAAGTTTCCTCATTTACGCAAATTTGGAGTGGTTGAGCTAACTGCATCAGGATCGTCTCCGACAAAGCTTCCTTTGGGGTTTCAATGCCAAGTATGATTACCATTCTGGGGCACCTGGCCTTTTAATTGAAGATTGCAAGTCTTTCAGAGGCAAAGGTAAAAACAAGGTCACGAATTTGATTGAGTAAACATCCAGACTACTGACTGCTGAAAGTCTCCGAGAGCAATAAGTCCAGACGGAGACAAACCTCCTCAATAATGACCACCATGATGTGAAGGCTAGATACAAGTACCACCCAGGGGCATTTAGGCATACCATTTGACAACTATGATGTGTTCAGGCACAAGGTGCAAAATTCGATCGAATCAAAGGTCATCATGCTAGGAAGTCTGCCCATATATTGAAATATCCTCATCAAATTGGCATCCTAGTTTGCAAGGGCATCTTCAGAAGCAATAAGTCCAGACGGAGTCAAGTCTCCTCAATGATGGCAATGTTCAGCTTCTTTACTGCATTTTCATTTGTAGTTTATATTGTTTGTTTAAACATTTGTATGCATGCAGGAAACTTATTTGTTTTTGAATGATAACCATAATAAAATGCACATGTTTTTCTTGAAGTAATCCATTCGTATTCACTCATGATTTTGTGTATGTGCATTGCAATACCAACTGCTGAGCTTAAACTCTATCAGGGAGGATGACGAAATGAAAATGCATGAATCTCTAATTGTTCGCTTTTGAGAAAGACCCTGTTGACGATGTACAGGCATTGTTTCAAATCCTAAACACCGGAGATATAAGGGAGATAGACCCTCGCCAACCCATTTGAGCCTTGAAGTAGAAGTTTATTTTTGCATGAAAAAACCTTTGCACTTAACCCAGGGGCAGGGTAGGCGTCAGTTAGTTTGACCGAGCGTTCAAATTTTAAAAAGGAGTGTACATCTGAGGATCCGTTACCTTTCGTTTTACCAAATCAAGAGGTCCAATGACCAGAAACCACAATGGTTATCCCAATCAAGAGGTCCAAAGACCGGAGACCACAATGGTTATCTCTCAACAACCAAGAAGTGAGACAGTCACGGCCCTTTCAAAGAAATCAAGACAACTGATGTCACACGATTTGTTCAAAAAAGAGAATAAAGAATGAAAGGCCCGCTAAGTCGAAACTTGAAAACAAGCGACTTAGGCAAAAAATTAGGGCATTCCGCTGGACTTCACAATCAAAGATTCACAAGAATTAGTCCAGGCAAAAGTTAGGGATAAGAAAAAGAATGCAAAAGTGAAAAACGAAAAGGATTACACAAGAAAGATCCTCAAACAAGAACAAAGTCGTGTGGCACAGACACGAAAGACTAAGGGGTGACTGACTCCCAACAACAACCTGTTTGGTGCTTACACCGTTAGTGTAATTGGTTCCTCAACCATCACAAAACCCTTTTTGAGAGGTGAACGCTTGTGAAAGCTAGCTGAAAATAGGAATGGAGAACATCACGAAGATGGGTGGGCACAAATAAATTTCGAGCCTATATCTGTTGTTTCTATAACCGTGAACCAGGCCACGATACAACCCTCAAAAGTCCTAACTGAAGCAGGGTTATTTTTGAGAGCGTACTACCACGAGACCGCGTTCCTGACTCCTATGAGTGGTGTTGAAAGATCTTTGTTGGTGTTGCATGTGCATGCTTTCTATTATTCAAAAAAAAAATTAATGTCGTATCTTAACCAGTGATCCGCTCACAAAGGTTTGCGACATCTTTTTCAGTAAAACTTCAAAATTAACATGTGTGTTGCATTAGAATTTTCATTCTAAAAAATAAACATTTTCTGCTTGCATACATTTGTTTGGCATCATAAAAGTCCATATATGGAATCTCAGTCCAGAAGCTTAATCTTTCCAAGTTGAGAAGTCTGAAACTTCCGAAGGACAATCTGTCGAGGTGTACTTTTCAAGAAAACTCCATCGAGTAGGGACTTTCCCAACAGTCGTGGTAAGAGCCAACTAATCTGGTGAAATCATGGCGAGCAATCTCTTCAAAGTTCAGCCAAGCTGGGGCAATCACTTCGAGATACAAATCTCTCAAAGAGCCATCAGGCGGAGGCATTATTCAAATTTCAACCAAACTGGGGCAATCACTTCGAGATCAAATCTCTCATGAGTCTGATGCATGCATTCAAATTTTAGCCAAACTGGGGCAATTAATTCGAGATCCAATCTCTCAAAGAACAGTCAGTCTGGGTGTTTTCTTCAAAGCACGGTCAGTCAGAGGTGATCACTTCAAGGCTCGTCCTGGGGCAGGCCACCCCAAGAGCATGAGAAGTACTCTCTCCCGAAGACGGCAAGTCAGAAGCACCTATCCAAGGTTCAAAATACGGGGGAAGAATATCTCACAGTGATATGAAGTTCTTCATGAATCCTTGCGAGACAATTTCTTTCACAAACCATGCAGTCTGGGGCAGTTATTTCGAGATCCAACGAATCTCTCCAAGAGTTTGAAGACACTGAGGCATTTCGTATGTCATGTTTTCTGTAAAATCCTCTTGAGACATTTTCTTCCGATGGACCTTAGTCGGAGGCGAGTTGAAAATTTCAGAGAACCATTTTTTACTCATGATTACTTGGCAACCTACCAACCCAGAGGCTGGAAGGAAAGCCATTGTCAGCACAATACTTCAAGAGTTGTTTCATCAGCAGGCTTCATTGATCAGAATTCCTTAGCAAGTCTCGTTAGACAATCCCTGCTCCGGCAATGTAGCAAAAGGAAGGATACTTCTTGAGCAGAAGGGTATCATCGTCTCTCATCCCCAGCGAGAGGCAACTTAAACTCTTATCTTCAGCATGAAGCTTTATCATTGACATCCTCCATCACCCCCAGTAGAGTGGGAATTTGAAATCTCTCCCAGAAAGGCAGTAGAATGTGGGCGTCATCCCCAGGCAAAAATTTCCCTTCAGACAGGGGAAATTCTCAACAATATAAGGAGTGTTTTGCCTCCCCAACAGTTGCTTCCTCAGCAATATCATGCCTTTGGTTCCCCATCAGAGTTCAAGAAGGGCCCACCTCCATCAGGGTTTTGGCACTCCAATCTCAAAGTCCAATTTATTTTTGGCAATGGCGGCTATTTAGAGCCGGTGTATTATTGAAAACTTTCCCCGCAGAGTTGTCTTTTCCTTATCAGGATGGATCAGATCAGTGCAGTGATCATTATTCCTCCCCAGTCAAGCTATCTGGGATGCCTGCAGTCTCCTTATCAGGAGATCTCTTTGCATTTGCATATGCATAATCATCATTACATTTGCATCCTCCAAAGCGTAACATTTCCATCGTCATGGAGCATTACGCCATAAATTCAAACATATGCATGCCAGCATGGGCCAGTTTTAAGGTATTACGAATATCTTCTCAACCTGAAGTACTCCGCACAGAGATACCAATATCATGTTCCAGACATCCTTGTCTTTTCAAGTCAATGTTTGTCACTTATTTCGTGTCTTGTTTGGTACAACAGTCGCGTCGCAGGTTCCCGTTTTGTACAACGGTCCTGTTTGCTTGGGCTCTCGTTTATGTACAATGATCTCGTTCCATCTTGTCCTATTTTCTTTGTTTCTGGTTACCGCCTGCGGCCGGTATACCTTTGCGTCTCCATTCGAGGATGGTTTCGTGTTAGATCCGAGGATCTTTTGGATTGTCATTCGAGGATGGCATTTCTTTTCTTCAAGTCCTTCTGAGGTTGGTCTTGTTGTGTGGCTATTATTCGAGGATAGTAGTTCACTTTTCGAGCTTATTGATCGAGGTCAGTTTGTCTCTTTTGCAAAGTCTGTCTGAGGTCAGCTTTGTGTTTGGTTATCAGTCGAGGCTGGTATACCTTTGCGTCTCCATTCGAGGATGGTTTCGTGTTAGATCCGAGGATCTTTTGGATTGTCATTCGAGGATGGCATTTCTTTTCTTCAAGTCCTTCCGAGGTTGGTCTTGTTGTTGTGGCTATTATTCGAGGATAGTAGTTCACTTTTTGAGCTTATTGATCGAGGTCAGTTTGTCTCTTTTGCAAAGTCTGTCTGAGGGCAACTTTGTGTTTGGTTATCAGTCGAGGCTGGTATACCTTTGCATCTCCATTCGAGGATGGTTTCGTGTTAGATCCGAGGATCTTTTGATTTGTCATTCGAGGATGGCATTTCTTTTCTTCAAGTCCTTCCGAGGTTGGTCTTGTTGTTGTGGCTATTATTCGAGGATAGTAGTTCACTTTTTGAGCTTATTGATCGAGCTCAGTTTGTCTCTTTTGCAAAGTCTGTCTGAGGTCAGCTTTGTGTTTGGTTATCAGTCGAGGATGGTATACCTTTGCATCTCCATTCGAGGATGGTTTCGTGTTAGATCCGAGGATCTTTTGATTTGTCATTCGAGGATGGCATTTCTTTTCTTCAAGTCCTTCCGAGGTTGGTCTTGTTGTTGTGGCTATTATTCGAGGATAGTAGTTCACTTTTTGAGCTTATTTATCGAGGTCAGTTTGTCTCTTTTGCAAAGTCTGTCTGAGGTCAGCTTTGTGTTTGGTTATCAGTCGAGGCTGGTATATCTTTGTGTCTCCATTCGAGGATGGTTTCGTGTTAGATCCGAGGATCTTTTGATTTGTCATTCGAGGATGGCATTTCTTTTCTTCAAGTCCTTCCGAGGTTGGTCTTGTTGTTGTGGCTATTATTCGAGGATAGTAGTTCACTTTTTGATCTTATAGATCGAGGTCAGTTTGTCTCTTTTGCAAAGTCTGTCTGAGGTCAGCTTTGTGTTTGGTAATCAGTCGAGGCTGGTATACCTTTGCGTCTCCATTCGAGGATGGTTTCGTTGTTAGATCCGAGGATCTTTTGATTTGTCATTCGAGGATGAAATTTCTTTTCTTCAAGCCCTTCCGAGGTTGGTCTTGTTGTTTGTGGCTATTATTCGAGGATAGTAGTTCACTTTTTGAGCTTATTGATTGAGGTCAGTTCGTCTCGTTTGCAAAGTCTGTCCGAGGTCAGTCTTTGTTGTTGATGGTTATCGCCTGCGGCCGGTATACCATTGTATCTCTACTCGAGAAGGGTTTCAGTATTGGATTCGAGGATCCCGTGCGAGTGGTCATTCGAGGATGACATTCTTCCCGGCATATTTCCACCTGGTTCTATTTTCGCTACCTATTCAGAGGTCAAAATCAAAAAATACATAAATAAATAAATGGGCGAGTGGCATTTCCATTACCCTCAGTGTGCAAATTTTCAGGTTTTATTCGAGTATTCAATCACTCCATACCTTGAACGTCTAAAAGCTGTTGCAATTATTCGTCCAGGTCTGCAGATGATTGAATAGGGGCAGCTGTAATACCTCAAAATTTGCCCTCTCATTTTCATGCCATTTAGCATATCCTTTCATACATTGCATTGCATTTAGATCACAATTAAATCATAAACATACATGAATATACATCTCCGTTTGAGCTTTCACAGGTTGTGACTGGCCTTTATTTTTCATGCGAAACGTGCACAAGAATCTTAGAAGAAACCAAAAGTTCTCGGTTGATTCAAAGGAGTTTAAGCAGAATATCAGTTTTATGGTGCAGTTTGCAAAAGTTTTAACTTATGCTCGGAAACTCATTTTGGCTTGAAACTCAATAGTTTAGACTATTTCGGTATTCTCTACAACTTTTGTGTTCGGCTCGGAGGCCAATTCATCAAGGAAAATGGCGGGAATTATTTGTTTTTGAAATTTCGGTTTCGCCGATTAATTGTGCTAGCGGTATTCAAGAGTTCGTAACTTCTGATTGGGTCAACGTGTCTGAGAGATTCATATGCCAAAAGTTCCGTCTTGATATCCTTTCTAACTTTTGGGTTTTGGCCGAGAACTAATTCTTTGAAGAAGATCTCAGAATGTGCGAGTCTTTAGAGTCGACATAGTGAAAAACAGTGTTGAACCGGTGAGTTTTGAACACTAAAAAATTCATAACTCTTGGCTCGTTCATCGAATTGATGTTGTTTCGGTGCCTAAAATTCAGTTTAGATATTATATTCATTATGTGAATTCAGTTTGGGTTAGGTTCGAGCGGAAGGATCTCGAAAATGCGAATTACCAGTAAGGTTCTTTGATGCAGTGCACTGTCTGTCAGATTTTGTAAAATTCATAACTCGGTCAATTTTCATCGGATATCACCCGTTCTTGAAGCGTTGGTTCACAAATTTTATCCTCTTCAATTTCAAATACAAAAGTGAGTTCGAACGGTGCTCCAAAGATTGTCGTTTTGGTTTATTTCACAAAACTGAAGTGCTGAACCAACGAAAAATGCTGAAAGTGGTTTCACGAGAAAAATCATATCTCCCTCGTCGTTTGTCCGGTTGAGCTTAGATTTTAACACCAGGTCACTGACTCATAGATCTACAACTTTGATGACAAAGTCTAGTTGAGATTATGCTCCGAAGAGGTTGGCCTCGTCACATTTTCGAGTAGCGGACACCAAATAAGCCGAAAAAACAACTTATTCAGTGACGTCTTGCAGCTTAAACGTATCGATCGCACTCGATTTTGATCGTATGACGTCCGTTATTTTTGTGTTGCAACTGTGATTCAGAGGCGGACGATATTGTGGAAGGCTCAGAGTCGAAATTTCTTGCCGAAGATATTGTTATTTTCACTTAAGCCGAAATTCTACCTTTTGCCTTTCATTTTACACTCCACTATATATTCTTTTGACCCACAATTTGTCTCATAACTTCAATCATAATTTACAAACACCAAAAAACTCTCACAAACTCTCTCTAAAGGATCAAAGTTCATTCTCTCAATTCTTTCTCAAGAACACAACAACAACTTCATCAAGAACTCATGAACACAACAATTCCGATCAAGCTTCTGGTAGCCGAGCCGCCACGAACCACCACCTCCGGTCAACTTCACCATCGTAAGACCACCATCTTCCGCCACCGGCAGCTGCGCGGCCTCTCCTCCTCTCCTCCGTTCATGATCGCGTCTCACTTCCTTCGGATTCGCAATTTCTTCGTCGATTCTTCATTCGGTAAGCTTCTTAAACTTTAATTCATGAATAATTGTTGAATTGTTTCTTGAATTGAATTTTGAAGTTGAATTAATCTTGTGGAGATTATGTGCATTGATTCATGATTTGATTATTGATTGATTCTTGATTAATTTATCCTAATAATTGTTGTGGTGCATGATTGAAAAGGCTTGGTAAAGTTGACATAGAATAATCGGTGAATGTTAGGTGTTTGACAAAATTCCTAAGAGAGCTAATTATTATAACTTGATATTGATTGAAGTGCTTGACTTTTAAATTCATGCTTGTTTCAATGTGCAAATTTGAAATAGGATAGGTTGAGGCTTAATTGTTGATGTTGTTCATGTGTCGCGTGTCGAGAATATGTTTTGGTCATAACTTCCTAACCGTAGCGCGTTTTTGCGAATGTGAATAGTGTAAATTGACTTTGTTGATTATTTCGGAGCCATTGGTGAACTTTTTAGTCGATTTCGGACAATTTTTTCCGGCTATTTTGCTACTGCCAGCCAACGAAATCGGCCAAAAAGTATCACTTCCAAGCGGAATTTTCAAAAACCGATTGCATATTTGAATTCGTTGGCACGTTTGCAAGTTACCATGCGATTTTCGTTCAATTCCGAGTCGGTGATTTTTGACGCATTTTTTCGTTTTAAGGCTTTTTAAGTTCGGTTTGGTGCGATTTTGATGCATTGATCTTGTTTTGACTTGTACTTATGTTTGTTGATCATTTGCCATTCATTGCATGTAAATTTGTTCGATTCCGGTTTGAGTTTGCATGTTGTTTATGTTAGAGCATAAGTGCTGCCCCGTTTTGAAACGTAAATTTCAATGTATGTCCATGACTCGTATATTCATATTTCTACTTGATTTGGAGTTGTGAGGCATAGGTGCAACTTCCGGTTGCACCTCTTTTTTGTTTCTAATGCGTTTGTTGAGTTCATGCAAGGTTCTCGCAAAGATCTTAACGACGGTCGTTTGGTTGGTATTCCACTTTATTTGTGGGATACCTTTGGATTCAAATGATATTTTGTGTCGTTGTTTTTGTTTCGATTATGGGGGATCTTCACAAAGCAATTATGGAAGATGAGCATTTATTTTGCTCATGGGAGATTACAAGGCTTGGCTTGAAGTTTTTTTGGATTTCTTTTATGTGAAAGAATCGGCACTTCGACCAAGTAAGTAATCTCGATTCTCTACTTTAATGCATCATTCTAGTTGTATGCGACTTAGGATCATATAACTTAAGGTGCATACTGAGCCCTCCCACCTGAGGCATTGGATTTATTTGTGATATATATTGATATGTGTCGATTTCGGAGTTTAGGGTTTAGGTTACGGATTAGAGAATTCGATTCCTTTCACTTCCCCTTAAAATCCACTTTTTTTCCGTTTCGTCACAATTATTAAAAATAGTTTTAGGTGGGATAAAATTCTGGAAAAATTCATGAGTGATCCTCATCCTCTTAATTAATTTTTCATATTTTTTGTTTCCAGATTTGGGTGGTTTTAATAATTAATTTTGAATTTTAGATCATGGGCTGTCCCAAAAAGGAGTGTTTTGGCACAAGGGACCAAAACCAATTTTTCCCCATAGGTGTGAAACCTATTTTTTGTGTGTGATTAATCACTGTAATTTGTGACATCTTGATGCTCATTAGGCATTTTTTTCATAATTTTAGATGCCCTTTTTGATCCACTTTGTGGAGGTGTTTTTGGTGATCATGATTTGTTACCTTGCTAATCAAGTAATTGTTTTGGCACTTAGGTACCTTCACCTTTAGACTTAGGTCTTATTTTGAACCCTAGTTCCATTCTAGGGCGTTTATGGTACTTAATCGCTTTCATGCTTTGATTTTACTTCCAATGTGCATTGTCATGCTAACTTTTGTTTTGTAGGGGGGAAGATTGAGGTAAGCCTCACTTCATTCCTACCTTTTATGCATTTTAATTGTGTTTGCCTTAGCACTTTGTGCTTTGCTTTTAGGCTTTCCCTTTCTTTAGAGACAACTTAACTTCCTTAGGAAGTAAGTTAGTTTCTAAGCTCTCTTTTCTTCTTTTCCTTTTCTTCCTTAGGATTAGAATACCTCATTAACCATAGGACCTCTCTTGTAAATAAACAAATAAAATTAGGGTTGTGTCTTACTCCCCCTAGTTTGTCCTTTTTGCAACTTGAGTCATTCTTTCTCATCTCATAAAGAAAAGCAATAAAATACTTAATAAAAATCAAACTTTCTTGTACGACACGAGACTTTGTTGCGGAGTGTTTATATGCGTCCTGTTTCGGGGCGAGGTATAAATACTCACCGCGATGGATAGGTCTTAGTATGAGAACGTTCACAAACAAATTCAAAACACTTCTCATAAAAGACAAAAAAAACACAATAAGCGACTATCCTGCGGGAACTTCTTTTCTCATCTCATTCACTCACAACGCGAACTCGCGATGACTTGTCTCACATGCAAGACGGTAAACGCACTCGTACTAGACGAGCCTGCAACACCTGAGCATAGACATACGCAGTTCAAGCGTAAAAAAACACAAACAAATAGTTCCCGCCTTAGTTAGGCGAACTACGTCGACTCTGATCCTCATTATCCTGATGAGGTACGTAGGCAGCGGGGTAGGGCCCGTTCGAGCACATTCTTTATTTTCCCTACATTTCCCCTTTTATTCTCATTCTCTTTTTTCCAGTTCCTTTCTCATTTCATTTTCCATCCCAGTTAGCGATTTTATTCAGCATCTTTATTTCTCACCCTTTGAAACAAACAAGCAAGCGTGGATCCTGTCGGGTACGACAGACGGATTGAGGTGCTAATACCTTCTCCATTCGTAACCGACTCCCGAACTCAGATCTTTAGTTCGCAAGGCCTCGTCCTTTCCTTCTTCCTCAGGTTTGTGCAATATTACCTTTCCCGATCCATTCGGGATAAAAATGTCTGGCTGGCGACTCTAACCTTTCCGCGCCACTTTCGCGTTTGTACTAGGATGAAAATCCCGGGAGCAACAGTGGGGCATCGATATGATTGGAAAGATTAAGCCAACAGCTTCTAATGGTCATCGCTTCATCCTAGTCGCTATTGATTATTTCACGAAGTGGGTTGAAGCGGCATCCTACACCAATGTCACTAAACAAGTGGTCGCCCGATTTATTAAGCGGGACATCATCTGCCGATACGGAGTTCCTGAAAGGATCATTACTGATAATGGTTCTAACCTCAACAACAAGATGATGGCTGACTTGTGTCAAGACTTCAAAATAGAACACCACAACTCTTCTCCATATCGTCCGAAGATGAATGGCGCCGTCGAGGCGGCTAATAAAAACATCAAGAAGATTGTGCAGAAGATGGTTGTGACGTACAAAGACTGGCATGAGATGTTACCATTCGCGTTACATGGGTCTAGGACATCAGTACGCACTTCAACTGGGGAAACTCCTTTCTCATTAGTATATGGTATGGAGGCGGTCTTACCAATCGAAGTGGAAATCCCCTCATTGAGGTTGATGATGGATATCAAGCTAGATGAAGCTGAGTGGCTCCGATCCAGGTATAATCAATTGAGCCTCATTGAAGAGAAGCGTCTAGCAGTTGTATGTCATGGACAGTTGTATCAGCGACGAATGAAGCAGGCTTTTGACAAGAAGGTGCGACCACAGAGGTATACGCCAGGAGACTTAGTGCTGAAAAGGATTCTTCCTCCTCTCAACGATCACAGGGGCAAGTGGACACCCAATTATGAAGGACCGTTCATGGTTAAAAAGGTTTTCTCAGGCGGAGCCTTAATGCTGACAACCATGGACGGAGAAGACTTCCAATCCCCTATCAACACAGACGCAGTCAGAAAATACTTCGTGTAAAAAGGACCCGCTGGATAAAAACTGAATAGTAATCCAGGCAAAAATGGGCATCCCGGCGAGCCAAAAACAGAATAAAAGGCTCGGGCAAAAGTTTGGGAAATCTTGAAAAAAAAATGTACACCCGCTGAGTTGAAAAGCCACATCGGACAACTCAGGCAAAAAAGGGTATCCCGGTGGATTGAAAACCTGAAAGGGCGATCCACGCAAAAGAGAGATTAACACGAACGACTGCGATCTGCAAGATCCGTGACCTATCTACAGTTGAGGCTATCCTAAGGGTTGAAGATCAGTTCACTTACTTTTTCTCAAGAGGCAAAGCGAGCGGAGCGTCTTGAAGACATACGAGTCATAACTGGGTTGAGACTTGATGAGTTTCACTTCTCACATTGCTAATAGGATAGTTTATTTTTCTTTTTAGTTGTTCCCTCATTCCAGGGAACTGATTCCTTTGTATTGCCTATTCAGGGCCACCTTTCCAAATCAATAAGAATTCAACTTCAGTCAATTGACTATTTTGCTTTTTTGTTTTTGCTTTTTCTCATCTAGCATTGATTGATTGTGAAAACGTCTAGCAAATGGTAACGGGCATTGTGTTATGAACATTTGAATGTTTTCTAACTCGTGCAGGAGAATAGAAACATTTAATACAACTCTGAAAGGGTATCGAGATGCCTAGACAATGATTCATGCTATGAGCCTGGGGCAAGAAGGTCCCAAACTAATTCTCTATGTTGCAGGTACTATCGATTGTGTTCGTGCAGGTACAGGTACTGGTGTTGCTAGCAGAGCTAACGATTATTATCCAGGATGGGCATTCCCTTTTGTTTGAACAGAAACAAGTATCTCCTAGGGTGTTTCCAATCATCCCCAGCCATGTGGAAGTTGAAATTTCACCCAGCAAGGTAGCAGAGAGTGGGTGCAATCCCCAAGCAGAAGTCTCCCTTCAGACAGGGGCAATTCCCAGTAGTATAAGGAGTGTTTTGCCTCCCCAGCAGTTGCTTCCTCAGCAGTATCGTGCCTTTGGTTCCCCACCAGAGTTCAAGAAGGGTCCATCTCCAGCAGGGTCTTGGCGCTCCAATCTCAAAGTCCAATTTATTTTTGGCAGTGGCGGCTGTTCGGAGCCGGTGTATTATCAACAACATTCCCCGCAGAGTTGTTTCTTCCTCACAAGGATTAACTAGATCAATGCAGTGATCATCAGTTCCTCCCCAGTCGAGCTATCTGGGATACCTACAGTCTCCTTATTAGGAGATCCTTTGCATTTTCATTCACATAATCATCATTGCGTCTGCATCCTCCAAAGCGTAGCATTTCCATCATCATGGAGCATTACGCCATAAATTCAAACATATACATGCCAGCATGGGCCAGTTTTGGGGTATATTACGTACGACTTATAATATCTTTTCAACCTGAAGTACTTTGCACAGAGGTTACCATCATCACTTCTCAGACATCCTTGTCTTTTCAAGTCAATGCTTGTCACTTATTCCGCGTCTTGTTGTAACACGGTGGGAGAACTGACTTTAGTTATGTTGCGGATAGCAAGAGTCGCCACTGACTTTTATTTTATCCAAAAGGAAAGGCATAAAAGAACAGGAAAGACCTTTTAAAAGATTTTTGGGTCCGGGGGGTAGGTTATGTAAAGGGAAGGTGTTAGCACCCTTTACATCCATGGTTATCCATGGGCTCTTAGTTACTTAGCTCACTTTAAAATGTTTTTGAAATGTGAAGTGTGTGAATAAAAATTTTCTTAAGAGTTTGATAATGATCCATGTACGGATGCGTAAAAAACCTTTTGTTTTGAAAATTGTGAAGTGTTTGAAATTGTTTTGAAGAGTGAGCAAGTATCTAAGAGGAACCTACCCTAAGTTTAAAGTCTTTTCTGTTCTTGAATCCTTTAAATGGTAAGACTATCCCTATTATTAAGGAATAGGTAGTCATTACCTTGGATGTGAGGGACAAGTGAAGGGACATTGTTATTTAGGCAACTGTGGGGTGTATATAAGCAATTTTGAAGGGACTATCATCTTTATTCGAAAGGGACAAGATCATTACGAAGGCAACATTCGAAAGGGACTTGATCTTTTATCTGTTAAGGGACTAGATGATGTTAAACTGAGGGACTTTCGCTTTATACACCCTACTTGACCTTTTTGATTAGGCAACATGAGAGGTATCCCTAAGGAAGTGAGATGATGATCCAGGTTCGACTTACGTGTGTGAGTGTACAATTTTAATATTTATCTTTTATATTAAATGACCTAATTCCAATTTTTAAATACAAACATGTTTTTGCACTCCCTATTTACTAACCATAGCATAAAATATGAACAATAAACATTATTACTAAATATTACACCAAGGAACAATTACATAATAATAATAAAAGCAAATTAAATAAATAAGCAAAAATATTAAATAATAATAATAATTGGGTTAGTAGAAAATAATAATAATAAAAATAATACCTAATTAAATGGGGTTAGTAATAAATAAATATAATAAGAATATAATTAATAATAATAATGAAATAAACAAGAATATTATAATAATTAAAAGTTCAATTTTATAAACAATTATTATTTAATATTAAAATATAAACAATTATACTAATTATTATAAAGTTTTAAGTTATGTGCAAATTATAAAAATTAAGTTAATTATGAAAATATTATGAAAATAAAATTATAATTACAAAAATTAAATTAGCAATTTTTAACTATTTTTAAACATATAATAAAAATTATTTACATACTAAATTAAATTATAAACAATTTATAGAATATTTACATATTATAAAAATAAGATTAATTATAATTAAATAGTCATATTATTATTAAAAAAATTATTTTAACAAGTTTTAATTATTTTTAAGTTTATATTGAAAATTATTTATATAAGAATTAAGTTATAAACAAATTATATAATATACATATATGATTAAATGATAAATTAAAAAATTAAAAATTAAATGTCACATAGAAGAAAATTAGGGTTTTTATGAAAAATATTTTTTAGGGTTTATTAAGTTAAAGTTTTAATTAAAATTGATAATATTAATAAACAATCAAAACAAATAATGAAAAAAAAAGAAACTTACCTTGGCTGGGAATTGAACCCAGCCCCTTTGCCTTCATGACTCCAGCCAGCAAGACCAACCACTGGGCCAGCGCGCGCCTGGTGCTAAGGAAAGGAGTGAAGTTGGTTTTGTGTCTTAAACCTGAAAATCATGGAAAAAAAGAAAACCAAACAAAAGGCCTGGGGGGATCGAACCCAGGACCTTTACAATGCACACAAACACACATACCATTCCAGCCGGGAGGGCGCTTCTGTTAATATAATAGCTTTAATTCATTATATATTAATTTTCATTGTTAAACTGGAAAAATGAGAAAAATTGCTGAGGCCAGGATTCGATCCCTGGACCTAAGCCTTATACACGCGTCCTCTAGCCAACTGAGTCAGCCACCAACTGTAATACAAAACCATAAACAATTCTAAAAATAATATGGATAATTTTTTAATTATGAAATACGCGCGCAGGGTTCTTCTTCTTCCTTGGTACCTGCGAAATTTCCTTTGAATTTTGCTACAATGTTTCCTGCGAATTTCCAAACACAAGAACCTACGAAAATTGGAAAAGCATCAAGACAGTGAAATTTCTCAAAAATAATTAGTGCTTTATGATCCCCAAGGTCCATAGAATTGTTCTATGTTCTTAGAACTTATTTATATTAGGTTTAAAACAAAACCCCAATCCCATGGCCGAAACCCTAGCCATGGTGATTCTTTAATCCTGCATCGAAAACCAAATTGAATTGCCCAGAAACATTCACAAGCTTATCACAAACACAAATCCAGAATCAAATTCAATTTATATTACATGTATATATGAGAACGAAAAAATCATAAAGATGTCAATATTTGGATTCGGTTTGAGATGTTCATGAGGTTATGGATGCATATAAGTATTGGTACGTGATCAGTGAAGTCCAAGGATCATTCTCATGTCCTTAAAATACCTTTACAAGCCTTGCAATGTGAAAACCGAATTTGACTTTTTGTGAGGTTTTTTTGAAAATATGAACTTACTCTTGGAGGCAGAATTTCGTGTTCTTGTGCATTAGGTTATGATGTATACTTATAATGGAATGAATTTAGGTCAGAAAAGTGGATCATTGTGTGAAAGATATGATTAAAAAAGATTGAAAAAGATCAAGCTTTAAAATTCAAATATCCTTGCATAAACCCTTTCTATTTCAAGCCAATCACCATTATTTTTGTATCAATTTGATCCAAGTTGCATTCATGATTTTCTAGAAGCTCAATCTCTTTTAAATATTTGACTTTTCTATTTTATTTTAATTTAAAATGATTTTAAATGAATTAAATCAAAATAAATAAAATAAAATGATAAAAAATCTGATTTTTAGAGACTTGGGTCGTGCATGAAGTATTGGTATGGATTGGGTCATCATATGGCAAGCCCATTTAGAAAAAATTGGTTTTAAACCTCCATTTTCTTCATAAACCAACCAAAAATTTCCCAACTTTGTAAGGGCACACAACCTTCAATTTTAATGCTATGAGGGTTTTCTTGGACATTTTGGAAAGCTTGAATAGTCCTCTAACCAACCCCACTGGTTTCATGTTCATATCATTTACCATTCTCAAGTTATGCCTTTTTGAAGTTGTTGACTTTTTGTTGACTTTCAAAAGGACCTATAATGTCTTAGCTCATACCTTCCAAATGAAACATTTTTGGGCTTGGCTTGTGAGACACAAAGTTGTAGAGAATTCAATTTCCTTCAAAATGAGCTTTGGATGGAGAATTGGTGATGAAGCATGTGAAAGTTATGGCTGGTCAAAGTTCAGTTGACTTTTCCTGAGGAAACCCTAATTTAGAAACTCCT
Organism: Lathyrus aphaca; assembly: GCA_963966055.1. NCBI lineage: Eukaryota > Viridiplantae > Streptophyta > Magnoliopsida > Fabales > Fabaceae > Lathyrus > Lathyrus aphaca. Next base: position 539,942,461 of record OZ014522.1, on the reverse strand, counting down.
GATTCTTGATGATCTGAAATCTCCTTGATGAATTATGATCAACCCTTGATCAAATGATGAATTTTACTTCATATACTTGATGTTGGCAAAAAATCATGAAGTTTGACTTTGGTTTGACCACAGTTGACCTCAGTTTGACTTTTTAACTGCTTTGACTAGTTTTGACTTATCTGATCATTTGACTGAGCAAACTTTTGAGAAAAGTCTTGAAACTTGTCATGGGGGTTCTTAAACACATATAAGATGTTATGAAGCTCACTTGAAGTCTTGGAAGTCCATTTAGCCTGATTAAAGTCAAAACCCTAGTTTTGGATGCACTGCTTAGGAGGATGCATTGTCTGAGGGAATTGTCAAACTTTCTGACTATTTGTGAACTTTGTGAACCTTGTGAACCTCATAAGATGTATTGTGAACCTCATGAGAGGTCTTGTGAGCCTTGTGAGCCTTGTGAACCTTGTGAACCTCATAAAGTGTCTTGTAAACTTCATGAACCTCATGAAAGGTCTTGTAAGTATTGTGAACCTTGTGAACCTCATAAAGTGTTTTGTAAACTTCATGAACCTCATGAAAGGTCTTGTAAGTATTGTGAACCTTGTGAACCTTGTGAACCTCATAAAGTGTTTTGTAAACTTCATGAACCTCATGAAAGGTCTTGTGAACCTTGTGAACCTTCTGAGCACACAAAGTCTTGTATTGTGAGGGCAAATTTTGGGGTGCAACAGCTGCCCCTGTTCAATTTTCTGAAACCTGAGGGGTTAGATTGGTATATGTGCCAGTCGTGACCTGGAAGGTTGAAGGGGATTGAACACAAAAGCCCAAAAATTTGCACTCACCGGTGCGTAGAGTAATACTGATGACTAGTTGAATATGCTTGAGTGAGCTTAAAGATACCACTTGGAGAAAAATTCTTCAGGTACATTTCTTGGAGGATAAAGCAGTCCAAAATATGAAGGTATAATGATAGCTTTCAGGAAGATAAACAACGTCCCGAGGTAGTGATAGCTTTCAGGAAGATAAACAACGTCCCGAGGAGATAATATGCTTTCAGGAGGATAAACAGCATCCTGAGGAAGTGGTAACCTTTGGGAAGATAAACAACAGCCCAAGGTAATAATATGCTTTCAGGAGGATAAACAACGTCCTGAGGAAGTGATATGCTTTCAGAAGGATAAACAACGTTCTGAGGTAATAATGTAACCTTTGGGAAGATAAACAACGGCCCAAGGTAATAATATGCTTTCAGGAGGATAAACAACGTCCTGAGGAAATGGTGTAACCTTTGGGAAGATAAACAACGGCCCAAGGTAATAATATGCTTTCAGGAGGATAAACAACATCCTGAGGAAATGATGTAACCTTTGGGAAGATAAACAACGGCCCAAGGTCATGATATGCTTTCAGGAGGATAAACAACGTCCTGAGGAATTGATAGCTTTCAGGAGGATAACAACGTCCTGAGGAAATGGTAACCTTTGGGAAGATAAACAACGGCCCAATAGTCACAATTTGTTGATGAAATTTGTCTGCTGGAGAATTAACCTGAAAAACAGGATTATAACATTCTGTATGATAATATTAGCTTATGCATTATGTATGCATGTATAATATGATGCACTTAAGTAATGTATTATGTATATGTATGTTATGGTAAATGATGTATGTATGATATGATGCAGCCTGAAGTGTCTGGATATCTTCGTATAACAACTGTTGGCCAGGGAAAATAAATATCGATTCGTTGCTGAAGAATATGAGGACCTCATTCCTGTCTTGTCTGATAATATAGTATATACAACCTCCCGTCTTCGTTCGATAGTAAGGTATACATAACCTCCCGTCTGCTGGGGATAGTAAGGTACACATAACCTTCCGTCTTCGTTCGATAGTAAGGTATACATAACCTCCCGTCTTTGTTTGATAGTAGGGTATACATAACCTCCCGTCTGCTGGGGATAGTAAGGTACACATAACCTTCCGTCTTCGTTCGTCGTACTCTATTGGAAAGTAAATTCCCGAATATCCGTATGAGGATAAAAGAGATGGATATAAATTCCAGGGGAGATGTGACTTGAAGCATAAATTTGTTGTACTGGGGACTTGTAGCTGTCTGGTATGGATGAACCGGCGAAGCTTCGTTGAATTCCTTCCCTCGTTCGTCCTTAGTAAATACTATTACTGCGTTTCATGCATTTCTGGTAAACATCAATCATATTAAGCATCTATGCATTTCTGGTAAACATCAATCATATTCAAAAGCATACATACATTCAAACACGACCAATGGACGTTTCGCTTATGTAAATAGGGTGAAAGTAAATCTGGATTCAAAGATGGAATTTTATTTATATCAAAAAGTGACCCATACAAGGGTAAATTTGTACAAGGAGACATAAATCCTAGTAAGAGGACTTTGTCATAAAGTTTTTACAAAACAAGGAGAATCAGCTATGTGGGAAATAATCCTATTGAGTTTCAATTCTACTATTGCCATTATCTTCAAGTATCTCATCTTCTGCTGTTGAGACGGAAATGATTGGATTGAGCTTTATCTGTTCGATCTTGATTAAGTAGCACAACTGGTTGCAGTTTCATGGGTGATCCAAACGAGACATAGTCATACGCTTTAATCCCTAACTTTTTCCTGGATTGCCCTTTCAGGTTTTCAATCCACCGGGATACCCTTTTTTGCCCAAGCTGCCTTTTCAGGTTTTCAACTTGCCGGGTGTACATCTTTTTATATATATCCCTAATTTTTGCCCAAACCCTTTTGGTTTGCCGGGATGCCCTTATTTTTGCCTAGGGCAGTCAACCTAGCGGGTCTCTTTTTATGCGTAGTATTTTTTAACTATGTCTGCGTTTACAGGCTGTGGGAAATCTTCACCATCCATGGTAGTAAGTATCATGGCACCTCCTGTGAATATTGTCTTGACTACAAATGGTCCTTCATATGTGGGAGTCCACTTGCCCCTAGGATCACCCTGTGGTAATATGATACGCTTGATTACCAAATCACCAGCCTGATATACCTTTGGCTTAACCTTCTTGTTAAAAGCCTTGATCATTCGTTTCTGGTACATCTGGCCATGACAAACTGCTGCTAACCTCTTCTCATCAATCAAATTTATCTGGTCAAGTCGAGTCTGAATCCACTCATCTTCATCCAAGCCTGCATCCTTCATAATTCTTAAGGAGGGAATCTGAACTTCAATGGGCAGGACTGCTTCCATACCATAGACTAAGGAGAATGGGGTTGCCCCTGTTGAAGTACGTATTGTAGTACGATAACCATGAAGAGCAAATGGTAACATCTCATGCCAATCCTTGTAAGTAACAGTCATCTTCTGTACAATCTTCTTAATGTTCTTATTAGCAGCTTCAACTCTCCCATTCATCTTTGGACGATACGGAGAAGAGTTGTGATGCTTAATCTTGAACTGCGTGCAGAGATCAGTAATCATAGTGTTGTTCAGATTAGAGCCATTGTCAGTAATAATCCTTTCAGGGATGCCATACCTACATATGAGATTATTCTTAATGAATCGGGCCACAACATTCTTAGTAACAGATGCAAATGAAGCTGCCTCTACCCACTTCGTGAAGTAATCAATAGCAACCAGGATGAAACGATGCCCATTAGAAGCAGTAGGCTTGATCTCACCAATCATATCAATGCCCCACATGGCAAAAGGCCAAGGAGCAGTCAACACATTCAATGGTGATGGAGGTATATGGACTTTATCAGCATAAATTTGACACTTGTGACATGTTCTGGAGTGTTGATAGCAATCAGCTTCCATGGTAGACCAATAGTAACCTGCTCTCAATATTTTCTTTGCCATGGTATGACCACTAGAATGGGTGCCAAAGATTCCATCATGCATATCTTCCATAATCTCGGTTGCTTCCTTCTTATCCACACAACGAAGCATAGTTGAATCATGATTGCGCCTGTACAGAATCCCATTACTCAAAAAGAACTTAGCAGAAAACCTTCTCAGAAACTTCCTATCTTTGACAGATTCCCCTTCAGGGAACTCCTGAGCTTCAAGATATCTTTTTACTTCATAGAACCAAGGCTTCTCCTCTGCCCCTTCAGTGTCAATCTCATTGCAATATGCAGGCTTCTCAAATCTATCAATAGTAATCTTGGGAGCTTCATCATCCCAGCTGATCTCAAACATAGATGCCATGGTGGCCAAAGCATCTGCCAACTGATTCTCTCTTCGTGGAATATGTCCAAAGGTAATCTCTTTAAAATGTGGGATCAAAGACAACACATGCTCTCTGTAAGGAATGAGGTTATCATGCTTGGCATCCCAATCTCCTTTAATCTGACTTACTACCAGGGCTGAATCTCCATACACATCAAGGAACTGAATCTTCATATCAATAGTAGCTTTAATACCCAGGATACATGCCTCATACTCAGCCATGTTATTGGTACAATAAAAACAAAGTATGGCAGTAATCGGGGTATGACAACCTTCAGGGGAACTAATCACAACACCAACACCATTACCAAGTGCATTAGAGGCACCATCAAAAACCATAGTCCATCGGGATCCTTGTTCAGGTCCGTCATATTGTCCAGGTTCTTTGGTAATAATCATAATGTCTTCATCAGGGAACTCAAAACTCATTGACTGGTAATCATCTACTGCTTGGTGAGCCAAATGATCAGCCACAACACTTCCTTTAATAGCCTTTTGAGTAGTATACTGTATGTCATATTCTGTCAAGATCATTTGCCATCTTGCAATTCTTCCGGAGAGAGCAGGTTTCTCGAATATGTACTTGATTGGATCCATCTTTGAAATCAATAAGGTGGTATGGGTCAACATATACTGTCTTAGTCGGCGAGCAGCCCATGCCAAAGCGCAGCAAGTTTTCTCGAGCAGTGAGTATCTTGTTTCACAGTCGGTAAACTTTTTGCTAAGGTAGTATATTGCCTGCTCTTTTCGACCAGACTCGTCATGTTGCCCCAACACACACCCCATTGAGTTGTCTAACACTGTTAAGTACATAATCAAGGGTCTTCCATCAACTGGTGGCATCAAAATTGGAGGTTCCAGCAGATATCTCTTGATCTCATCAAAGGAAGTCTGGCACTCATCATTCCATTCCATCACCTGGTCTTTCTTCAACAACTTGAAGATTGGCTCACAGATAGCAGTTAATTGGGAAATAAATCTTGCGATGTAATTCAATCGTCCCAAGAAACCTCTAACCTCCTTCTCAGTATGGGGAGCTGGCATCTCTCGTATAGCTTTCACTTTTGCAGGATCCACTTCAATACCTTTTCCACTGACTATGAAACCCAGAAGTTTACCAGATCTAACTCCAAAAGTACACTTGTTTGGATTCAATCTCAACTTGTATTTCTTCAATCTCTCAAACAACTTATGCAAATGATCAAGATGTTGCTCTTCATTCTGGGACCTGGCTATCATATCATCCACATATACCTCTATCTCATGATGAATCATATCATGAAACAAAGCTACCATAGCACGCTGATATGTTGCCCCTGCATTCTTCAAACCAAATGGCATCACCTTATAACAAAAAGTGCCCCACTGTGTAACAAATGTTGTCTTCTCCACATCTTCAGGTGCCATCTTGATTTGATTGTAACCTGAGAAACCATCCATAAAAGAGAATACCTTATGCTGAGCAGTGTTATCTACCAGAACATCAATATGAGGAAGTGGAAAGTCATCTTTGGGGCTGGCCTTGTTCAAATCCCTGTAGTCGACACACATACGTACCTTACCATCTTTCTTAGGTACTGGTACCACATTTGCAACCCACTGAGGATAAGAAGTTACTGCTAAGAACCCTGCATCAAACTGTTTCATTACCTCTGCCTTAATCTTCTCTGACATTTCAGGACGCATACGACGAACCTTCTGCTTCTTTGGACGACAATCTTCTTTTACTGGTAAACGGTGAACCACAATGTCTGTATCCAACCCTGGCATATCTTCATAGGACCAAGCAAAGATCTCTACATAGTCACGTAACATCTGAATCAATCTGCTCTTGACATTATCCTCTAAATCAGCCCCTATCTTGACCTCTTTCCTGTTTTCTTCAGTTCCCAGATTCACAACTTCGACTGGCTCTTCATGTGGCTGTATAGCTTTCTCTTCTTGTTGTAACAACCGAGCAAGCTCTACAGGTACTTCACAATCGTCCTCATTTCCGTCTTCAGCTTGATAGATCGGATTCTCGAAATTATAATTGGCAATAGTAGAACTGTTATCAACAGGATCCAGAGTGGATGAGGATCTGCATTTTAGTGATGTGGGTGTGTGTAAGAGCACATAGCTGATAAAACAAAAAGAAAAGAAAAGAAAGACAAGGAACACAATATTTACGAAAACGAAACATCCACTGATTTTTATTGAATGAAGTATGCAAATGAAATGACATCCCGTAACAAGCACACCATTGTGCCCCGGGCAAGGCACAAGGCTTAAAAGTTCAATTGTTCAAGAGATTACAAACTTAAAAAGCAACAACACAGTAATAGTATTTACTCCTGACTAAAGGAGATAGGAATAACATCTTCAGCTTTCCAATTATTGAGTCCAGCACCCACAGTAGGAAAAATCCAAGCATCCAAGTTGTAGTCTTCATCATAGTCACCCACAGCATTGATCTGGTTCTTCATAACCCCTTGATTGGTGATACGAACAGCACGAGCACGACGAACAGCCTTCTGGGACTCTGCAGTGAAACCCAAACCAAATTTGTCAGACTTGTAAGGGATATCAGGAAGCTGACCCCAAATAGTACAACCACCTTCATCCACCACAGCTCTAGCATCTTTAAGGGAGGTCATTGTTGGAGGTACTCTGGTGACCACAGGAACTTTCTTGACAACCGGAGGAGCTTCATAATCATTAACAATCCAAGGAACCACTTCAAATGTCTGACACGGAGTTTCAACGTATTCACCTTCCACTTCAAGATACTTGAAGGTGTTCACATGGCTAACAACATATCCTTCTTCTCCATAAACAGTGACAACTTTCCCTTCTACCGGATATCTCAGCTTCTGATGTAATGTAGAGGTTACAGCACCTGCCACATGGATCCAGGGACGCCCAAGCAAACAAGAATACGATGGACGAATATCCATGACATAAAAGGTAGCATTGAAAACTTGAGAACCAACTTTGATTGGGAGATCAATTTCTCCATGCACCACTCTTCTCGAACCATCAAAAGCCTTCACCACTATATTACTGGGCTTCAACACAGCATCTTCAGGACTCAGCTTATTCAGGACTTCTTTGGGCAACACATTCAGAGAGGAACCATTGTCTATCAATACATGTGACAGGGTAGTGCCCCTGCATTCAATTGAGATATGTAAAGCCCTGTTATGATCTCTCTTGGCAGGAGTCAAATCAGCATCAGAGAAACCTAACCCATTATCATAGGTCAAGTGGGCAACACAATTTTCAAACTGATCAACAGAAATTTCATTGGGTACATGAGTAGTCTTCAGAAACTTGATCAAGGCTTTGGCATGAGCCTCAGAGCACAACAACAAAGACAACATAGAAATCTTGGAGGGAGTATGCCCCAACTGATCAACAATGTCATAATCACTCTTGCGAATGATTTTCAATACTTCTTCCATCTGCTTAGAGAGATCATCAGCAGCTGGCACATCAGTAGGTATAGGTTCAATAACAGGACCCTTGCCCCGAGCATCAGTGGTGGAGGTAGCAGCTGGAGTAACTGCATTCTTGGAAATAACTGGAGGAGAGAAAACTCTTCCGCTTCGTGTGATCTTACTAGACCCAGCAATATTATCAACATCAACAGGCTTATCAGCTAAGGGTTCTTGCTTAATACCATGGATATAAACATCAGACCCATAATGCCAAGGCACAACTTTGTCAGATGTATACGGAATAGGACCAGGAGTAGCAATGACCATAGGAGCCACTCTGGCTTCAGCAACAATCTTCACAGGGCCTTCAACAGTAATCTTAATTGGACCCTTATGAGTGATTTTGACAGGTCCCTTTGAAGTAATCCTTACCGGCACTTTATCAACCATATCCACCTCTTCAATATTCTTACCTTTAGTAATATGATCCACCATACTCTCTACAGAAGATGGAGTCCTCTCAAACACTATGGTGTATTTATCCATGAGACGTTGAATTCCATCTCTCAATCTCCAGCAACTATCCGGCTTATAGGTACAATACAAACAATCTTCACGACAACCTGGAAAGAACCCAGCTTGCACTAGCTTCTTCTTAATGACAGACAATGGTGTGGTCAACTCTGCAACTGAATAGATATGTGAATCTTCATCAATTGCATTGATAATCTTCTCGTGATTTGGCATGGGAGCAGTAATCACATTTGGAGTACCCGGAGGGTCAAACTCAATTTCTCCAGCCTCAATCATATCTTGAATTTTGTTCTTCAAGACCCAGCAACTATTAGTATCATGTCCCTGACAGTTCGAATGATATGTACATCGTGCATTAGGATTGTACCTGGGAGAGGTAACATTAGGATTCTGAGGAGCCTCTTTCAGTGTGATAAGTTCAGCCTTCAACAAGTGTTGCAATGCCTGAGCCATTGACATGTTGATCTTAGTGAACTGCCTTCTAGCCCTCTGTTGGTTGCCCTGTGGTTGCTCTGTTATTGTAGGAGTTGGATTGGAGATATGAACTGCACTAACAGACTGATGCCTTCTACTACGATCAGGTTGACCATAGACAGCATTTGATTCTTTCTTTCCACTGGGAGGCTTCTTTGCAGCACCTGATGAAGAAGTACCCACTTGAATCTTGCCACTCTTTATACCATTTTCCACGCGCTCTCCTGTCATTATCAACTCAGTGAAGCCAGATGATGAGCTTCCAATGAGATGACTGTAAAAAGGACCATTCAACGTACACATGAACATATCAACCAACTCCCTGTCAATTAAAGGGGGTTGTACTCTTCCAGCTAAATCTCTCCACTTCTGAGCATACTCCTTGAAGCTCTCTTTAGCACCCATAGACATGCTTTGCAGTTGCATGCGAGTGGGAGCTAAATCAGCATTGTATTGATACTGCTTATAGAAGGCTTCAGCAAGATCATTCCAATCCCGGATGTTGACACTCTCCAACTGATAGTACCATTCCAATTGAGCTCCAGATAAGCTCTCTTGGAAGAAATGGATCCACAACTTCTTATCAGTAGTGTGAGGTTGGATTCTTCTGACATAAGACCTCAGATGCAGCTTGGGACAAGAGACCCCATCATAAACAACAAAAGTAGGAACCTTGAAACCAATGGGTATGACTACCCCAGATATCAGACTCAAATCTTCAAAATCCAGCCCAGAAGACTTCTGCAACTCCATAGCATCCATTCTATCCACCAGCATCTTGAATTTATCTTCATTAGACTCATGGTAGTAATTAGCCTCAGAATCAGAGTCCCCCATAGTGTTGTGGAGACTGCCTCCCTCTTTTTCAAACTCTTCAGACTCATAATCTTCAACTGGTTCTTTGGTCTTGGCAAGACCTTTGAACCTTCTTCCCATGTTGATAAGGCCACCTGACCTCCTAGTCTTCTTAGTCTTCTTGGCCAGCAGTGTCTTCAATTCATCCTGCCCCTTGGACAAGTTCAGGATCAGCTCTTGGAACTGTGCATTTTATGCCTGGAGATCCTTAACTGTTTGTTCAAGAGCCATTGCTGAAATAAACAGCGAGAAGATAAGAAACCTGTGCACAATAAACCTGTGATGCAATGACATGATATGTGAATGCATATGCAATGTTTTCAAGGACCGCAGGATTTAAATTTGCTTAAACAAACAAGAAGGCAAACTTTTATTATTAATAAATTTGTTTTGCCTCTTGGGCTTACAGAAAATGAAATGAAGTAAATACAAGAGATGGGGTTTTAAGTCTCCCATGGACGTTTCCTCTTTGTGTTGAGGTATGAGTTGAGATTCCGTTCCTCGTGAAGTTGATTTGTTAATTCCAGGATTCTTTCTTGGCTTGCTTTGTAATGAGCCTCAAAAGTATCCCTTTGCTCCTTCAACTGGATCCAGGATTTCTGTAAATCTTCCATGTCAGTAGGCATGTCCGGGTGAAGGATGGTATAAGCAATATCTCCTTCAGCAACAGGTTCCATGGTAACTGGCAGGATAGCAGGATATGGCATCATGAGATTCTGAGCACGAGATCGCACCCATTTGAGATAAGCCTCCATAGGAATAGTGTACTTAGGCTCCAGTGTCTTGCTGTCAACCTTGTTCACTTTTCCCCATGCTCGTATGAATCTCTGACGGTAACCTTGAAGATCGTTGTCGTAGTCAAACACAATGCCCTGAATCAACATGTCATGTGGGCCATCACTCCGAGCGTAACAAAACTGTCGTAAAGCTAAAGAGGGGTTGTAGGTGATGCCTCCTCTTATGCCTAGAAGTGGCACATTAGGAAACTCCCCACAACGGTCAATGATAGTGACATTCTCCATAGATCTGGAGCACCAATGAATATCTGAATGAGAGAGTGACATAATCCTTTTGGACCACCTGGACCCTTGTTCATTCTTCATTACTGAGCGAGGAAGGTGAGAAATAAACCACCTAGAAAGCAAAGGTATGCAGCACATCAAAGTTCCTCTTGCCCTTGTAGTACGAGTATGAAGAGAATGTAGGATGTCTCCAAGCAATGTAGGCACTGGATTGTGACTCAGGAATATGTTGATGGCATGAACGTCTATGAACTGATATGGATTGGGGAACAATACTAAGCCATAAATCAGCAAGGCTAAGATCTCCTCAAAAGCATCATAGCTCATGGCCTTCAAGAACACTTGAGCCTTATCCATTAGCACCTTAGCAAGAATACCTTTAACTCCGCTTCTCGTTTCTAGAACAATGTCAGACTTCTTTAGATGTAGAGCTGCAGCAATAACCTCTGGTTTAAGCTCCTTCTCCAAGCCTGTGAAGGGTCTTTGATCAAGAACAGGTATACCAAGAAGTTTAGAGAACTCTTCCATTCTAGGAACCAGCTGATTGTCAGGGAATGCAAAGCAATGGTGCTTAGGGTCAAAGAACTGAAATAGGACACTCATCATGTCTTCATTGAACCCTGAGGTGACTAGATCCAATAGGTGACCATGTCTCTTGATGAACTGGGAATGATCAGACACTTGAGAAACCAACTCCTTAAGCTTATGAGGTATTCCTACAAAGTTGATCCTGATAGTGTTCCTACGAGTAGAAGCCATGACCTGCAACAAAGAACAAAGATAAATCCTTTGGTCCTTGAAATGGTTAGTGAAAATGCTATGCTTATGATGCATGATGATGTCATGATGTTATGCTCAATCACAAACATGTGGCACACACAAAAAAGTCACACAATAGCCCTAGGTTTAAAGGCTTGCATGAGGTTTAAAGGTAAGTACCCTCCCCTAAAATTAGTTGGTTCATCCTGTCCTACAAAAGTAACCAGGTTCTAAGGGATCTCAATATCATTGATCCTTCACAAGGGTGGTTGTTCAGTAGGCAACTTACTTGCCAACCAAAACCCTCCAAGTTTAAGATCTCAATGAGCGTAGCATCGAGTATCAACCAACTTTAGTCTGCACCAAAGCCGGTTATCTCACTACTTTCTAAAGGCCAAGATGAGATAACTAGGGTTCTAAAAGTCAGTTAGTGTATTGACAACATATGGCAGCCTCATATTATCCTCAACTTGACTTAAGGAACATAAGCACCAACCAAGAAGTCACACTAACTATGGCCACCAGATCAACCATATCGGTATACGCCGTACAGTTTCCTTGGTCTATTGCCATTTACCTAAGGTACACTAGATCCGGGTTAGGATCTTTCACACATAAGAGCCCAACAAGTAAGTATAAAGCAAACAAGGCAAACAATTTTAAAGTGATCTAATTCCTAAGGGTACCCCTCTTTAATATTAAATCCCCAGCAGAGTCGCCAGTTCTGTAACACGGTGGGAGAACTGACTTTAGTTATGTTGCGGATAGCAAGAGTCGCCACCGACTTTTATTTTATCCAAAAGGAAAGGCATAAAAGAACAGGAAAGACCTTTTAAAAGATTTTTGGGTCCGGGGGGTAGGTTATGTAAAGGGAAGGTGTTAGCACCCTTTACATCCATGGTTATCCATGGGCTCTTAGTTACTTAGCTCACTTTAAAATGTTTTTGAAATGTGAAGTGTGTGAATAAAAAATTTCTTAAGAGTTTGATAATGATCCATGTACGGATGCGTAAAAAACCTTTTGTTTTGAAAATTGTGAAGTGTTTGAAATTGTTTTGAAGAGTGAGCAAGTATCTAAGAGGAACCTACCCTAAGTTTAAAGTCTTTTCTGTTCTTGAATCCTTTAAATGGTAAGACTATCCCTATTATTAAGGAATAGGTAGTCATTACCTTGGATGTGAGGGACAAGTGAAGGGACATTGTTATTTAGGCAACTGTGGGGTGTATATAAGCAATTTTGAAGGGACTATCATCTTTATTCGAAAGGGACAAGATCATTACGAAGGCAACATTCGAAAGGGACTTGATCTTTTATCTGTTAAGGGACTAGATGATGTTAAACTGAGGGACTTTCGCTTTATACACCCTACTTGACCTTTTTGATTAGGCAACATGAGAGGTATCCCTAAGGAAGTGAGATGACGATCCAGGATCGACTTACGTGTGTGAGTGTACAATTTTAATATTTATCTTTTATATTAAATGACCTAATTCCAATTTTTAAATACAAACATGTTTTTGCACTCCCTATTTACTAACCATAGCATAAAATATGAACAATAAACATTATTACTAAATATTACACCAAGGAACAATTACATAATAATAATAAAAGCAAATTAAATAAATAAGCAAAAATATTAAATAATAATAATAATTGGGTTAGTAGAAAATAATAATAATAAAAATAATACCAAATTAAATGGGGTTAGTAATAAATAAATATCATAAGAATATAATTAATAATAATAATGAAATAAACAAGAATATTATAATAATTAAAAGTTCAATTTTTATAAACAATTATTATTTAATATTAAAATATAAACAATTATACTAATTATTATAAAGTTTTAAGTTATGTGCAAATTATAAAAATTAAGTTAATTATGAAAATATTATGAAAATAAAATTATAATTACAAAAATTAAATTAGCAATTTTTAACTATTTTTAAACATATAATAAAAATTATTTACATACTAAATTAAATTATAAACAATTTATAGAATATTTAAATATTATAAAAATAAGATTAATTATAATTAAATAGTCATATTATTATAAAAAAAATTATTTTAACAAGTTTTAATTATTTTTAAGTTTATATTGAAAATTATTTATATAAGAATTAAGTTATAAACAAATTATATAATATACATATATGATTAAATGATAAATTAAAAAATTAAAAATTAAATGTCACATAGAAGAAAATTAGGGTTTTTATGAAAAATATTTTTTAGGGTTTATTAAGTTAAAGTTTTAATTAAAATTGATAATATTAATAAACAATCAAAACAAATAATGAAAAAAAAGAAACTTACATTGGCTGGGAATTGAACCCAGCCCCTTTGCCTTCATGACTCCAGCCAGCAAGACCAACCACTGGGCCAGCGCGCGCCTGGTGCTAAGGAAAGAAGTGAAGTTGGTTTTGTGTCTTAAACCTGAAAATCATGGAAAAAAAGAAAACCAAACAAAAGGCCTGGGGGGATCGAACCCAGGACCTTTACAATGCACACAAACACACATACCATTCCAGCCGGGAGGGCGCTTCTGTTAATATAATAGCTTTAATTCATTATATATTAAGTTTCATTGTTAAACTGGAAAAATGAGAAAAATTGATGAGGCCAGGATTCGATCCCTGGACCTAAGCCTTATACGCGCGTCCTCTAGCCAACTGAGCCAACCACCAACTGTAATACAAAACCATAAACAATTCTAAAAATAATATGGATAATTTTTGAATTATGAAATACGCGCGCAGGGTTCTTCTTCTTCCTTGGTACCTGCGAAATTTCCTATGAATTTTGCTACAATGTTTCCTGCGAATTTCCAAACACAAGAACCTACGAAAATTGGAAAAGCATCAAGACAGTAAAATTTCTCAAAAATAATTAGTGCTTTATGATCCCCAAGGTCCATAGAATTGTTCTATGTTCTTAGAACTTATTTATATTAGGTTTAAAACAAAACCCCAATCCCATGGCCGAAACCCTAGCCATGGTGATTCTTTAATCCTGCATCGAAAACCAAATTGAATTGCCCAGAAACATTCACAAGCTTATCACAAACACAAATCCAGAATCAAATTCAATTTATATTACATGTATATATGAGAACGAAAAAATCATAAAGATGTCAATATTTGGATTCGGTTTGAGATGTTCATGAGGTTATGGATGCATATAAGTATTGGTACGTGATCAGTGAAGTCCAAGGATCATTCTCATGTCCTTAAAATACCTTTACAAGCCTTGCAATGTGAAAACCGAATTTGACTTTTTGTGAGGTTTTTTTGAAAATATGAACTTACTCTTGGAGGCAGAATTTCGTGTTCTTGTGCATTAGGTTGTGATGTATACTTATAATGGAATGAATTTAGGTCAGAAAAGTGGATCATTGTGTGAAAGATTTGATTAAAAAAGATTGAAAAAGATCAAGCCTTAAAATTCAAATATCCTTGCATAAACCCTTTATATTTCAAGCCAATCACCATTATTTTTGTATCAATTTGATCCAAGTTGCATTCATGATTTTCTAGAAGCTCAATCTCTTTTATATATTTGACTTTTCTATTTTATTTTAATTTAAAATGATTTTAAATGAATTAAATCAAAATAAATAAAATAAAATGATAAAAAATCTGATTTTTAGAGACTTGGGTCGTGCATGAAGTATTGGTATGGATTGGGTCATCATATGGCAAGCCCATTTAGAAAAAATTGGTTTTAAACCTCCATTTTCTTCATAAACCAACCAAAAATTTCCCAACTTTGCAAGGGCACACAACCTTCAATTTTAATGCTATGAGGGTGTTCTTGGACATTTTTGGGCTTGGCTTGTGAGACACAAAGTTGTAGAGAATTCAATTTCCTTCAAAATGAGCTTTGTATGGAGAATTGGTGAAGAAGCATGTGAAAGTTATGGCTGGTCAAAGTTCAGTTGACTTTTCCTAAGGAAACCCTAATTTAGAAACTCCTATGATCTGAAATCTCCTTGATGAATTATGATCAACCCTTGATCAAATGATGAATTTTACTTCATATACTTGATGTTGGCAAAAAATCATGAAGTTTGACTTTGGTTTGACCACAGTTGACCTCAGTTTGACTTTTTAACTACTTTGACTAGTTTTGACTTATCTGATCATTTGACTGAGCAAACTTTTGAGAAAAGTCTTGAAACTTGTCATGGGGGTTCTTAAACACATATAAGATGTTATGAAGCTCACTTGAAGTCTTGGAAGTCCATTTAGCCTGATTAAAGTCAAAACCCTAGTTTTGGATGCACTGCTTAGGAGGATGCATTGTCTGAGGGAATTGTCAAACTTTCTGACTATTTGTGAACTTTGTGAACCTTGTGAACCTCATAAGATGTCTTGTGAACCTCATGAGAGGTCTTGTGAGCCTTGTGAACCTTGTGAACCTTGTGAACCTCATAAAGTGTCTTGTAAACTTCATGAACCTCATGAAAGGTCTTGTAAGTATTGTGAACCTTGTGAACCTTGTGAACCTCATAAAGTGTTTTGTAAACTTCATGAACCTCATGAAAGGTCTTGTAAGTATTGTGAACCTTGTGAACCTCATAAAGTGTTTTGTAAACTTCATGAACCTCATGAAAGGTCTTGTGAACCTTGTGAACCTTCTGAGCACACAAAGTCTTGTATTGTGAGGGCAAATTTTGGGGTGCAACACTTGTTTGGTACAACAGTCGCGTCGCAGGTCCCCGTTTTGTACAACGATCCTGTTCCATCTTGTCGTATTTTCTTTGTTTCTGGTTACCGCCTGCGGCCGGTACACCTTTGCGTCTCCATTCGAGGATGGTTTCGTGTTAGATCCGAGGATCTTTTGGATTGTCATTCGAGGATGGCATTCTTTTCTTCAAGTCCTTCCGAGGTTGGTCTTGTTGTTTTGTGTGGCTATTATTCGAGGATAGTAGTTCACTTTTTGAGCTTATTGATCGAGGTCAGTTTGTCTCTTTTGCAAAGTCTGTCTGAGGTCAGCTTTGTGTTTGGTTATCAGTCGAGGCTGGTATACCTTTGCGTCTCCATTCGAGGATGGTTTCGTGTTAGATCCGAGGATCTTTTGATTTGTCATTCGAGGATGGCATTTCTTTTCTTCAAGTCCTTCCGAGGTTGGTCTTGTTGTTGTGGTTATTATTCGAGGATAGTAGTTCACTTTTTGAGCTTATTGATCGAGGTCAGTTTGTCTCTTTTGCAAAGTCTGTCTGAGGGCAGCTTTGTGTTTGGTTATCAGTCGAGGCTGGTATACCTTTGCGTCTCCATTCGAGGATGGTTTCGTGTTAGATCCGAGGATCTTTTGATTTGTCATTCGAGGATGGAATTTCTTTTCTTCAAGTCCTTCCGAGGTTGGTCTTGTTGTTGTGTCTATTATTCGAGGATAGTAGTTCACTTTTTGAGCTTATTGATCGAGGTCAGTTTGTCTCGTTTGCAAAGTCTGTCTGAGGTCAGCTTTGTGTTTGGTTACCGCTTGCGGCCGGTATACCTTTGTGTTTCCATTCGAGGATGGAATTTCTTTTCTTCATGTCCTTCTGAGGTTGGTCTTGTTGTTGTGGCTATTATTCGAGGATAGTAGTTCACTTTTTGAGCTTATTGATCGAGGTCAGTTTGTCTCGTTTGCAAAGTTTGTCTGAGGTCAGCTTTGTGTTTGGTTACCGCCTGCGGCCGGTATACCTTTGTGTCTCCATTCGAGGATGGTTTCGTGTTAGATCCGAGGATCTTTTGGATTGTCATTCGAGGATGGCATTCTTTTCTTCAAGTCCTTCTGCGGTTGGTCTTTTTTTTGTGTGTGTGGCTATTATTCGAGGATAGTAGTTCACTTTTCGAGCTTATTGATCGAGGTCAGTTTGTCTCTTTTGCAAAGTCTGTCCGAGGTCAGTCTTTGTTGTCGATGGTTATCGCCTGCGGCCGATATACTATCGCGTTTCTATTCAAGGATGGTTTTTAGTATTGGATCCGAGGATCCCTTGTGAGTTGTCATTCGAGGATGGCATTCTTCCCAGCATATCTCCACCTGGTCTTATTTTCCGCTACCTATTCAGAGGTCAAAATCAGAAAATACATAAATAAATAAACGGGCAGATGGCATTTTCATTACCCTCAATGTGCAAATTTTCAGGTTTTATTCGAGTATTCAATCACTCCATACCTTGAACGTCTAAAAGCCATTGCAATTATTCGTTCAGGTTCGCAGATGATTGAATAGGGGCAGCTGTAATACCTCAAAATTTGCCCTCATATTTATCCCCTTTACTGGTGTATCATTTCGCATTCATCTGCATTTCCCATCAGTTCATTAATATCATAATAAGTGCATTTCATGGATTTCTGAGGCGTGTGATTCAGGCTCTTTGAATCTAGGGTTTTGTTCCTTATCTGCATCTGCCAGAGATTGAAATGGTGGAGAATATTCACTGGATATTGGTTCTACTTCGAATGCGGGTGTTCAGTTGTGCCTCAATTCAGATGGGAGGTTGACTTAATTTTGGTCAAATTATCAAAAGATCACTGCAGCTGCAAGATTATCTGGGCCATTAGTCTATTTCTTAGACAATGTGCATTCAAAGTTCAGGTTGTCGAGTGTTGAGATTCATCAGGTTATCAAGCAGTGTTTTGTGTAAAGTTTGGTTTGAATCTTTGGTTTATCAGTGATTCCTCTGGATTAGATCGGTTATGACGTGTTTCAGAGGGGTGTCACTTATCTGGGAAATTATTCAGTGGTTACGCAAGTTCATTTTTAATCGGAGATCCTTGGAAGGAGCTCAAATGTGGCGTACGCATCAGTGACAATTATAACCGGAGAAACATTTAAAGGGTTGTGGTATGGTGATTTCTCTATATTCTAAGGTTGTTTCTTTCATAAGGTCACAAGCATCAAGTTGTTCTCAGTTTATGGTTTTGCTACTATTTGACGCGTATTGCGGCACAAAATAATATCACTAACCCTACCGAAGTTGAAGCATTAAGCGTTATAAAAGAAAGGCTGATTGATCCTGATAGAAGTTGAGCAATTGGGAACATAATGACCGATGTACATCTCGATGGACAGGAGTTTTATGTTTCATCTGAACATTGATTGATGGTCATTTGCGCATTCAAGAAGTGCAAATATTGAATTTGAGCTTATCCGGAAATTTGGCACTAGAAATTGAACGTCATGTGGAAGTGTTCCAAAGGAAATTGGCAATATCAAATCTTTAGTCCTCTTGCTATTAAGTGGAAATCTATTAACATGATTGCATATTCATTGATGTTGCGCTAATTTTACCGGCCTTGAAGCTATTCAAACAATTACAAGTACTGTCACTAGCTGGCGTTCCAGCTGTTTCTGATAAATTTATCAAGCATTATTTCGTCGCGTACGGTCACAACATTAAGGAGCTTGTTTTAAAGGACTGCACGAATTTGACTGGTGCGCCGATCAGAGTTATTGCTAAACATTGTCCTGGTTTGCGCGTGCTTGATATTATGAACTTGAAAAAATTGACAAACCTATCTATTGGTTATCTTGCGAATAGTTGTTGCGGATTGCGTACATTGAAACTCTGCTGCAATCCATTCAGCGATGAAGCAATTTCAGTATTTTTTGGAGTTAGCAGGCAAATCCTTGGAAGAATTTTCACTTAATAGTTCACTGCTAGATGAGTTTAATTTTTATCCCAGCAAGACAAAGCACCTTTACATAAACATTAATTCAGTTCGCGGGCAAATCCCACTGGAACTCTCGCGATTACCAAAGTTTGTTTACATCCTTCTTGACAACAATAAATTATCAGGATGATGTATAAGGGCCCATTACATAGAAAAAATAAAGAATCAGTTATGATAAAAGAACTGATGTACAAAACCATAATTTTTCTACAGGAATTAACTGAAAACAACAACAAAGTTCAGCTGCAAAGACCTAAAAGGGGTAGCAAGTTCTAGCACTAATACAGAGAAGAAAAATAACAAAAGAGGGTACAAAACTCTATCTCTCTCTCTCTCAAGAATTCTCCATGTTACTTTCAAACTTCAAGTCTTCACCAGTCTCGTCTTTGAACCTTCAGCATTGATCCTGAATCGCCACTTTCGGCACCGTCGATTTTGCATTTCCAACAACACTTGGAATTACCTGCAAAAGCTCATATCAGTTACGGCATTAACTGATAATTAAATGTTACGAAGATTCGATAGGAAATGTAATAGAAGATAGTTACAAAATCAGTGGCAAGGAGGCCAAATATCTAACAGAATTTTACTAAAGAAAAGTCAGTAGAAACTTCTTAACAGAATTAGAGAAGGGAATTAAAAACTCATAACAGAAAAATAACAGAGTCATAACTGAGTTCTTACTTGAAACTTCCAGAACCATCCTCAAGCATTTGATATAAGTCAAGAGCTTCTGATTCGATCACTTCTTCTTCGACAAACTCCACACACACTGCACCATTTTTTCACTCTCCACCATTATTCTCACCATATAATTTCTCATCACTCTTTTTCAATCTCCATAACAACCACATCTTCAAAGAGTTTCTTCTTCTTCACCACCTTCCTTCACCCTGGCCTCATCATCACAAATCTACCATCCACTTCTGTTTCCTCTCAACCTACTTCCCATACATTCCCCTATTTTTGTTATACAATCTTCATAGGTCATGCTTCAATCTACAGCTTCGGTTTTCTTCACTTTTTTTTCACAACTTCCATTCCTCTTCTGCAATCCGCATAGTACCACCATTGTCAACCTGCAATCATAAACACCAGATGCAATCATCTGTTCACATAATCATTCCACAAGAATCAGTAAAGATTCTTCAATTTAGAGAAGCCTAGAGGAAAAATAGATCGAGTGGCGGAATGATTCTCATCCAAAACAGAGATTTAGTTACCTGAGATAGCAGCTTCTTCAAGATTGTCACACTAATACATCGTTTTCGTTGCTTCATCATCGTCAGTCTTCATCCATTATCTTCATCAGGCCACTAAGCAAACCTGCAACAACAAGAGTTATAGTGCAGAGGAAAATCAAGGATGGTTCGAAACGGCAAAGTAATGGTTTGATAAGTCTCAGATTCAAAGCAAGTTGAAATCAGAAACGAAAGGGGATTGAGAGACAAATCGTACCGAGAAGCTTTATCCTGCGGCGCGTCTCGTATCAGCTTCTCCGCCCGTTTTCAGCTCAGGGCACTACCTTCGTCATCGTAGCGAATTCGGAAGCCGTGAATTACTACCTTCTGTGAACGACGGTGATTCCTTCCCTTTCATCGATAACACATACATAGCGTCGAATCAAGGTACGAATTCATCTCAGTTATGAAGTTACTCTGGAAGTAGTTAGGTTTTGCTGTTGGCTTGAATTTGGATTGGGAGAATCTTGAGGGTTTCACTCGATTTTGGTCCGGTTTAAGGGGATGAGTTTATTTTCATGAGGTGTTTAGATTTCGTTTTGTTTGAGTTTAGGAGAGAAGGGTTAAGGCTTGGCGATGATTTTGGATATGGGGAAGAAGAGGGAAGATGAGAGGATTGGTAATGGTGGCGGGTTGCACGAAGGAGAAGATGGAGGATCAAAGGGTTAGCGGCGGCGAGGGGTATCAGAAGAGGGGTTAGGGTTGAGAAGAAGAAGATAGGGTTTGTGGGAAGAAATTCTTAATTTGTTTTGTTTTTATGTTAAATGAGGCATAAGAAATATATTAAGAAATAATTAATAAGTTATTAATCCACATTAAAAGAAATATTGAAATTCCATAAATCCAATTAATCGATAAAGTTTGAATTAATCATGACCATAAGCACTTAATTACCATAATTTTTCATTAAGGTCCATAAAAAACCAATTAATTCCCCACTATCAATTTTGATTTTCTGAGGATAAAGGTTGGGTTTGGGGCTTAAGGTCCTGTTGTTGTTTGCACCCCCATGTGAAGACCAATATAAGAAAAGCAGTATGAAGCTTCGCTCTTCTCACCCCCCCTGCAACCTGCGCAACTGGGCCTTCTGCCTTGCTATGCGCACCCCATCCTTTTTAAGCCCAATAGAAAATGACTCTAAAAAATACTTAATGAACCCCTCCAATTTTCTTTTTTTTTAGATTTTAAATTTTAGTTAGATATAGTTTCAAAATAAATAAGTAAAAAATAGTAAAAATTATAGAAAAATTCTAAAAAAAATTCAGTAGCTTAATAATCCATTTTAGAAATTTTTGGTATTTTTATTTTCTGAATTTTGGTTATTTTTCGATTTAATTCTGATTTTTCTTGTGACTAGCTTTTATTGAATTTCCTTTAATTGTGCTTGAGCTTGTTCATTTTATTTTGGTAACTTCCAGTAACTTTTTTAGCCCATTCTTTTTACTGTAGTTAGAAGACTAATAAAAGTACTTAGGATAATTTTTGTAGATTTTTAGAACATTTTATCTTAGGTTTTAGAGGTTAATTTCTTAGAAATTAGGGATTAATTTGTAGCTGGAAATAAGCAATTTTTAGGCATATAAAAAATAGGATTTTTTTTAGGATTCCTTTTAGTACAATGTTATAGGTAATCTTAGGTCCCTATGGTTTAATTTTCATAATTTTTCCAGAAGTTTAGATATTTTTAGAATATTAGTTCTTAGGCTTAGTTATGTGTTATTTCCCATTAGTTTAGGCCATGAAAATAAAGTCCAATAAAAATATGGTTTAGTTTAAATTTAGCCTTAGAATTTAATATAGACTTAGGTTAGTTTAAATTTGGATTTTGTAGAATGAATATTAGGCTTGACTTTGATTTAGGACTTAGGCTTAAAGTTTCATTTTAATTAGAATTAGAATAAATAAATAGGACTATTTTAATTCATGCCTTTAAATGCATTTTTAGAATTTTATTTCTTATGTCCATTTTTAATGTTTTGCCTTTATTTGATTTTATAACTTGCATAGGCTTCCCCATTGTTCTTAAAATCAACTTAACTTCCTTAGGAAGTAAGTTGAATTCTAGTAGATTCTAGTTTTTTCTCATTAGGATTAGAAAACCTCATTAACCATAGGATCTCATTTGTAAATAAACGAAAATTAGAGTTGTGTCTTAGTTCCCATTAGATTTTGTCCTTTTGCAATTTGAGTCATTCTCTTCTCATCTTCAAACAAAAATCCAAAAACACTTAACAAATAAATGAAAGGATCCTTTGTGTATAGCCTTATTCCATGAAGCACTTGCATTCATTCCATCTTGGAGTGGTGTAAGCTTGTCTATCATGATGCACAAGTCTCATCAAGGGATTATTTTCATAAAATAAACAAATTCAAAACACTTTCTCTTAAAAGACAAAAACAAATAACAAGCGACTATCCTGCGGGAACTTCTCTTCTCATTTCATTCACTCACAACGCGAACTCGCGGCGACTTGTCACACATGCAAGACGATAAACGCACTCGTACCAGACGAGCCTGCAACACCTGAGCATAGACATACGCATTTCCAGCATAAAAAACACAAACAAAAGTTCCCGCCTTAGTTAGGCGAACTACGTCGACTCTGATCCTCATTATCCCGATGAGGTACGTAGGCAGCGGGGTAGGGCCCGTTCGAGCACATTCTTTATTTTCCCTACATTTCCCCCTTTCTTTTCATTTTCTTTTCCAGATCCTTTTCCGATTCCCTTTCTCATTTCATTCCATTCCAGTTAGCGGTTTTATTCAGCAGCTTTATTTCCTCACCCTTTGAAAAAAAACAAGCAAGCGTGGATCCCGTCGGGTACAGCGGACGGATTGGGGTGCTAATACCTTCTCAATTTGTAACTGACTCCCGAACTCAAATCTTTGGTTCGCAGGACCTTGTTGTAATACCTCAAAATTTTCCCTCCTTTATTCCCTCTATTGGCTTATCATTTTGCGTTCATCGGCATTTCTCATCAATTCATTAACATCACAATCATGCATTTCGTTCATTCCTAAGGCATGGGACCAATGCACATACCTGTGATTTGAATTTTCTAGTCAGAGAATCATCAAATTCCATGGCTTTCTGTATTTAGAGGATTTCTATAAATAAAAAAAAAAGGGGGGGGGGGTCGGATCAAGAGGCTATTGATGTGAATTTAAAGTTGGGTTCGCTATCTCTCTCAGAAGATTGGGGTCTCATTCTTTTGGCGTACAAATTGATATAGCATCTCAGGAAGAAATATATATTGATGTTCTTGGTGCGAGAGATCGGATTCCAAAGTATATTGGTGCAAAAAGGAAAATTGCTTATTATTTTCATTTGTATTTATTCCGTATTACACATTTTATAGGTTTTGGATTATGCTGATTCTTACAAATTAGTTCTAAAAAAAAAACTTTTGTGCAAGTAATAATGGAACGATGAAAATTTAGACTAGATGCTTCAAGCTAGATGCTAATATGGGTTATGAAGCAAAGTCCAAATCCACGTTAATTGTTGGCGGGCCCAAATCAGGGTTGACTTTTGAGCGCAAGATTAGGGAAAGAACCCTCCTGGCAATGCAGAGTCCTAAGGTCAAAATGAAGTTAATGAATCTTGGACATTTACAAACGGAAGAATCAAAACGCAAGATTGGTATTGGAGTGAGAAAGAGATGGGAAAATAGGCGAGACTTGTTGCTTTCAGTGGCAAAATTTAATTGCCCAAGTATCTAGGCAAGGCTTTATTGGTCAGGGAGAGTTGCAATGGAATTCCTATGAAACGTTGAGGTTCAGCTTAAGCAGGAGCACTTGGTATTAATGGAACGAAGGAAACTAATGGCAAGTGAAGAGCACCCAAGTCCCTTGAACAAAAAAAAATCGCAGCAGCCATTACTGCAAAATGGGCCGAGCCCGATTACCGTGAAAAATTTATTTCTGCATTGACTAAGTATCATATTTCTACTTGAGGTTGCTGCGGCAACGAATCCTATTGCTCAGTCTTTTCTAATAGAAACAAGAAAGCTTATAGCTGAAGTTATTCAATCACTTGAATCCATTGATACACAAAAGACAGACGACTATAATGTCCCTTCGAAGGTCAATAAAGAAAACAAATCAACATTTGAAATTGAAAACCATTCACAAATGACTCGTGTAAATGGACACATAACTATCATCAAGTGTCTACAAGTGGTCTGAAGATTTTGACTATCTTTCTCTGGGGAGGCCAGTTGGTGATCCAGAACTTCACCTAACCAATGTTTGTGCTTTCTTACTTTCAGTTTGAATAGCCAGATACACCAATACAGGAAAAAGAAACAGAACAGTATGAGCGCAATGAAAACAAAACTGATGATTCTCCCGTATCAAGATCTGAATCTCCAGCTGAAGATGAAACACTATCAAGATCAGGTGTAGCAACAAAAAATGGATCTTCGACCACTCTGTTCTTTCAATCATCAACAGCACCTGCAACCTTCTTCAAATTGAATCACCAAGCCGCAACGAAATTCTATTCGATCTCAAGGTTTCAAATCCTCTTCGATTTCCTACCCAATTTTCATTGTTCTTCATATGCTGTGTTTCAATCTCCCTTCGACAATGGCATACATCATCACCTCCGCATTGATTATAACCTGCAAGTCATCAAACAACGTCAATTAACCCAACAACCATTAGTTTCAAGTAATGCAGTGAGAGGCTGTTAATTCAAGTTCATCATGAGAAGGGATATTTAAATTCAGAATATAGTCGTATCCAAAAAATCCGTGGCAAGGTTCTAACACAATGACAACAAGGTTCCACGGGAAATAATCCTATCGACAGAGATTCAGTTAAGATAAATTTAATTGAGGGGAAGTTTTCTCATGGGGGTGATAAGAAAAATGATTTCAGGGCTGAAAAGAGTAAATCCATATGGAAGGTATAACAGAGTGAAAGCAATAACCAAACTGATATGCAATTCCTAATCCAGAAAGAGTATTCACAGGGGAAAAAGTTTCATAAGAGGAGCAAAATCTCAAAAATAGAATAAAAAGAAAACGCAGCCTTTTAGTTTTCACAAACTACCCAAAACAGAACAATTCTAATTGAACAATAACAAACTAGCTACCAGAAAATTCTAGAATTTACCATAAAACTCCAGAAGGATCTAGAAGACCGATTGCTATAAATCAGAAGTTCCAGTGTATCTTCAAGTTCTTCCACAGTTTTCCAAAATTCTCTATCATCCCCAATCCTTGATCCCTCTCATTTTCTTCAACCATTTTCTCCAAATCCAACCTCCTTCCCCATAGCTCAAGCATCTCCCATCAACAAGTCTCCTGCAACTTTGTCTTCAGCCAGGTTCATCAATTTCAATGAAGATCATCATCATTTTCTGACTTCATCAACAATCAGCAGCGTGATTCAATCTCCATACGCTGATATTCACTCTCTACTCACAACGGCCTCAATCCCTTACCAACTCTGATTCTGCGAATTTCATAAATAACCTGCAAGATCGGTACGCGTTAACATTGCGGTTCAGGACAACGTAATTGAACAGGAAGCAGGAGAGAGATAAGAAGCAGATTCAAATTTCTTACCTTAAGGAGTTTCATCTCGTTCGTCAACTGAGTCGTGAACATCTTCGTTTTCGGCAAATCAAGGTACGAGCCAATTCGCTCTATCCGTGTCTTTTTCTTGTTGCGTTAGACTTCATTGTGGTGGTAGTGTAGTTTGGTAATGAGCTTAGTCATGATTTTGGACCTGGAAGTCGCGAGTCCATGGCGGAGGAGGCGTAGATGTTGGTCGGTGGCGGCGAAAGGAAAATGGAGGAGAAACCTAGGTTTACCGTCTTGGTAGTGTTTCTGATTTCAGAGTCGATTGTGAGAAGAATGGAAGTTAGGTCTTGGATATGAGATGAAGATAAGAGAGTTGGGTTGTAGGTTAGGTTTGTGACTAGAAGAAGAATATGAAGAGAGGAGAGTTATTGCGGCGGTGATAGGAAGAAAAGGAAGAGAAAGGAGCTGTGGCGGTGATGGTGGCGAAACGAAGAGGAAGAAGCCGAGAGGTGAGAAAGAGAAGGGTTTGTCGGCGGCGCAAGAGGAAGAAGAAGAGGGATTAGGGTTTTTTTATTTTTTTTGGTTCAATTTGTATTTTAATTAATCATATTACAATTTAACTCAGGTTTAATTAATCTTGTAATAGGATTATGTGTTAATATTAGTTTAATTCTGATTTAGAAATAATAGTATAAGTTAATAATGTAATCCATTTTTAAGTTAAGAGTTTTATAAAAATATTATTATTCGGATTAGTTTAATTCTTTAATTTAAGACTTTAAGAAAAATTATAATAGTTTAATTCATTTTAATTTAATTTAAGACTTTAAGAAAAAATTATAATAGTTTAATTCATTTTAGTTTAATTTAAGATATTAAGAAAAATTATAATAGTTTAATTTAAGATTTTCTTAAATTAAGATTTCTAGAAAAATATTAGTTTAATAAGTTAGTTTAGATTATTCTTTTTAATTAAATTTTACCATAAGCTTAGTTTAATTCCTATTTCTTAAATTAAGTTTTTTTTTTAGAAATAATAATAGTTTAGTTTAAGATTAGGCTATTTCTTTTATTTTCTTAAGTTAATTCATTTTTTTAAGTTAATTAAGAAATATGTTTAATTCATGGAATATGTTTAGTTAAAAAATATGTTTAATTAAAAAATTCCGTTATTCGCACCTCCCCATGCTGAGTCCATGATAGAAACAACTGAAATTCTTCTTTTCAACACCTCCTTTTCTTTTCTGTATATGGGCTTGATTTTTATTCCTATTTTCACCCCCTGTATTGGGCCCAATTCATTAAAACAGTTTAGAGAATAACTGAACTCACCTCCCTGTAGTTATTTCTTTAGAGTTTATTTTAAGTTAATATAGGTTCAGATTAAATCTAGTAAAAATAATAAAAAGCATGAGAAAATTCCCCAAAAATTAGAGTAGGTTGTTAATTCAATTTAGAAATTTATGATATTTTTATTTTCTGGAATTTGATTATTTTTGATTTAATTATGAATTTTTCTATTAATTAGTTCTATTGAATTTCTATTAATTGTGCTGAATTTTGTTTATTTTATTTAAATAGTTTCTAACCACTTTTTTGAGCCATTCTTTTTTCTGTAATTAAAAGACTCATGATAGTTCTTAGGATATTTTTTAGTGGATTTTTTAGGATTTTTTATCTTAGGTTTTGGTGATAAAATCCTTAGGAAATAATGGTTAATCTTAGCTGAAATTAAATAATCTTTAGGCATAAGAAAAATAAGTATTTTTAGAACCCCTTTTAGTACCATATTAGAGATAATGTTAGGACCTTGCAATTTAATTTTCATAATTTTTCTAGGAGTTTTAGTATTTTTTTAGAATATTAGGTTTAAGCCTAGTTAGGCATAATTCCCATTAGTTTAGGCCACTAGTAAAAAAATATAATGTCCAAATAAAAATAAAATAGTTTAGTTTAAGTTTAGCCCTAGAATTAAATATTAGACTTAGGATAGTTAAAACTTGATTTTTAGATTGAATATTAGGCTTAGATTGGTTTAATACTTAGGCTTGAAGTTTTATTTCCATATAGAAGTAGAATAAGTAAATAGACTATTTATTATTTATGCCTTTAAGGCATTTTTTAGAATATTATTTCTTATGATTCATTGTTTTGCTTTATTTTGATCTTACAACTTGTATAGGATTCCCATTTGTTCTTAGAATCAACTTAACTTCATTAAGAAGTAAGTTGAATTCTAGTAGTTTTAAGTTTCCATTAGGAATAGAAAACCTCACTAACCATTAGGATCCCTTTGTAAATACATAACACATTAGGATTGAGTCTTAGTCCCTTAGATTTTTCCTTTTATCAACTTGAGTCATTCTCTTCCTCATCTCAAAAGAAAAGCAATAAAACACTTAATAAAAACCGAACAATCTTGTACGACACGAGACTTTGTTGCGGAGTGTTTATACGCGTCCTGTTTCGGGGCGAGGTGTAAATACTTCCCGTGATGGATAGGTCTTAGTACAAGACAGTTCACAAACAAAATTCAAAACACTTCTCATAAAAGACAAAAAAACAAACAATAACCGACTATCCTGCGGGAACTTCTCTTCTCATCTCATTCACTCACAACGCGAACTCGCGGCGACTTGTCATACATGCAAGACGGTAAACGCACTCGTACCAGACGAGCCTGCAACACCTGAGCATAGACATACGCAGTTCCATCTGTAAAAAACACAAACAAATAGTTCCCGCCTAGGTTAGGCGAACTACGTCGACTCTGATCCTCATTATCCCGATGAGGTACGTAGGCAGCGGGGTAGGGCCCGTTCGAGCACATTCTTTATTTTCCCTACATTTTCCCCATTCTTTCTCTTTGTTTTTCATTCCAATTCCTTTTCTCATTTCATTCCATTTCCAGTTAGCGGTTCATTTGTTCAGCAGCATATTATTTCTCACCCTTTGAAACAAACAAGCAAGCGTGGATCCCGTCGGGTACGACGGACGATCTGGGGTGCTAATACCTTCCCAGGTCGTAACCGACTCCCGAACCCCGATCTTTGGTTCGCAAGACCTTGTCCTTTCCTTCTTCCTCAGGTTTGTGCAACATTACCTTTCCCATTCATTCGGGATAAAAATGTCTGGCTGGCGACTCTAACTTTTCCGCGCCACTTTCGCGTTTGTACTAGGATGAAAATCCCGGGAGCGACAGCTGGCGACTCTGCTGGGGACTTAACCTGATCCTTCCGGTTTCCCTTGTAGAGTCAATCCTAGCGCCTGTTTGGTTTTGTTTCTTTGGGTGTATATATGTTGTTGCTGAGTGCTTTAGTTTAGCTTTACTGTTTTATTTACAGCTTTACTTTATCGCATTTATTTATCGCTTTCAGTATTTTATTTTCCATGCATCATAATATACTGGACTGTCTGGCTGTACTGGTTTTCATTTTTTCTGTGGGTGGGAGTTACTGTGAGATAAGCCAACTACCCGGCTTGAGTGCACCATAGGATTAGCGTGGACAGACATTGTACTCTTATGGTATCTCACCATGATGGGTGGCGATGTGTTCCACACCCAGATTGCGACCGTCTTGGAACTATTCTGTGTGGGGATTACCTCACTTCAGGGTACGACCTTGATAGTTATGTGCATCTGGTGACCGATCTTCGAGGACCTTAATGGAAACACCCCTCTCCAGTGATGACAGTGGCAGACCACATTTGTTGGCAAACCCACTCGCATCCGAGGGTCCATTGGGAACTCGCATAGGATGGCCTGGTTCTCTCATAGGAATTCAGTTAAAGCAAACTGTTCGTATGACGATAGTATTGTACCCTTCGGGATGAATGTACTATTGTTTCTCGATTCAGTGCTTGAAGCTGGAGACTTGTGAGGGATGCTTGTTTTTCCGGACTCAACTGAGACCTCCCTGCGTAGTACATAATACCAAACCGATTCCCTGATTTGGTCATGAGCCATTTCTCGGAGATGGTGAACGTATTATTGCCATTCGGCTTTGAGAGTCCGTGATGTTGACCCGAGTAGCACACCCATGAGATTGAGAGGGGTTTACAGGTTTGCAGGAACCCTGGTACCTTCAGCATACCCACTTTGCCTTTGGTTTAGTTTCGTGATCTGGATTTCTGTTCTTAAGTTATGGACCCCGGATCAGAGGGATGATTATTGTGATATCTGGATTTTGAGACCATGCACTGACACCTGATTATATGATTGGCTCATCACCGACACTTCACTGATCACATGCCTTGCCTTGCATAAACATCATATCATCATTAATCATTTGTGTTTCTTTTATTCTCAGGGTTTGCATTATTCCCGGTTCCTGGTCATATCTTTGCTTCAGAATGGAAGACGTCAGAAAGAAGAATATTTTCTACAAGTTTTTTGATACCAAAGTGGACTTGCTCAAGCAGATGGTGTCTCTCATTACCCCAGGTCACTTGGATTTCTTCAAACAACAGTATGGTGATATTTTGGATATGGTTTTCAGCTTGGATAGTTCGCAGAAGAGTGCCATTCATACTTTGCTACAGTACTATGATCCTAGACTCCGATGTTTCACATTTCCGGATTTCCAGCTAGGTCCGTTGCTAGAAGAGTATGTTGAGATTCTAAGACTACCGATTCAAGATCAGATTCCGTTCAATTCAGAGATGACAAGACCAACTCACACCGACATTGCTAAGGCTCTTTATTTGAGCCCATCAGAAGTATCTGCTAATCTGGTTTCCACCAAGGCCGGGGTGCTTGGTTTTCCCTTAGAGTTTCTGGTCAGAAAAGCTGAAGAGTGTGTCGTGGAAAAGCAGTGGGATGCACTTTGTGCCATCTTGGCATTGTCTGTATATGGGATAGTTTTGTTTGCTGATATGGACAAGTTTGTGGACATAAATGCTATTCATTTGTTTGTGTTGAAGAATCCGATACCTACTCTCCTAGGTGACTTGTATTATTCAGTGCATTATAGGAATGAGAAGAGACGAGGTGGTTTGGTTAGATGTTGTGCTCAGTTGTTCTACACTTGGTTTATGAGGCACATCCCTATTGCTGGAGTGTTCACGGATCCCAAAGTAATTTGGTCGCAGAAGCTCAACACGTTGACTGCCAAAGACATCAGATGGTTCACTTTGAGGTTAAAAGGGAAAGAGCTCATCTCCAGTTGCGGAAAGTATCCTAATGTTCCCCTCTTAGGAGTAGCAGGTTGCATTAACTACAACCCCATACTATTGAGAAGACAATTAGGGTACGCTTTGAAGAATGTTCCCAAGGATTCAGAGTTGGATCATACTTTCTATTTTCCTATGAAGGATAATCTCCCATTGGTGCGGGAGGCTGCAGGTGCTTGGAAAACGGTTATTAAGAAGGGTATAGATCATTTGGGCAAGAGCAACAACCAAATGTTTCCCGAGTTTGAAGCGTGGGTAAGAGGAAAAGCTCAAGTGACTCTAATCCCTTTCTCTGCACCGTTACCACCACCTACTACGGTGCCCTTGGAGGAATATCAGAAGTTAGAAGCTTTGGTTAAACAACTGAGGGTTGAAAATCAAGAGGCTCTTAATTCTTGTCAAGCGCTGATGATCCAGAACCGTCAATTGAAAGATAGAGCTGTGCAAGCCGAGGAAATAGTCCGTCTTAAGCAGAAGGATTTTGAAGATAGAGAGCTCTACTTCCGAAAGAAGGGTTTAGCTGAGACTCATAAGACGGCCCAGCGCCGAAGAGAGAAGAAAGATCTTAGTGAAGCCAATGAAGCTGTTACTTTATGGCAGGAGAAATGGGACGAAAATCTGAAGAAACAAAAGGAGTTAGATGCCAAGCACAAACGGGAAGTCAAAAGTCTTCAGGATTCTTTAGATGGGCAGAAAGAACTTCTCAGGAAAGCTTATTATCAAGAGGAAGATCGTATCCGGCGCGTAACAGAAAGTCAGCAGGCACTGAAGGAAGCTCAAAAGGAGATTGAAGACTTGAAGTTGAAAGCTGAAGTGAAAAGGTCGAAGGCCGAGTCTAGTCAAAGCAAGGAGAATGAGGCAGCATTCCTACAGCAGATCGAGGAGTTACACGCTTCTTCTGATACGAGGGACCTCCTCATTCAGAAGCTTATCCAAGAGCCCAGTCATCCAGATGTGATTCAACTGTTCCAGAGCGTCAAATGCCTTAGCTGGAGATTGAAAGATATAGAGTTCCCTAGGGTTTAATTTCATATTGTTGTACTTGGATTACTCACAGGCTTGTTGTGGGATTCCTTATATGTGATGTACTTTTGTTGTTTTGTTTGGTACCCTTCGGGGACTTTGTATTTTCAAACTCCAGTTTATATGATTGATTTGTTCCAGATTTCTTGTTCGTTATTTGCACCGACACGGGATAATGAGCACCAATTCTCCACAGCCGTCATTATGTCTGAATATTATTTGGGTCTTCTTCCCAATTCTTATCTTCTTAATGCCAGGACCGGACACAGTAAAATACTCGGGAATAAAAGGAACACATTGCATTGCATACACATCATTTGCATTTTGTCTTTGTCTTTGCAGGTTTTTCTTCGAGATGTCTAATTTATCTGTGTTCACCAGGCAAAGATTGCGAGGGCCGCCAAGACCCGATACCTTCGACAAAATATTCCTCATCGGTACGCGACCCGCAGTAATCAAAGAACAGCAATGGACGCCATGCAGACAGAACTCAACGATGTCCGTACCAAGATGGCTGAATTTATGACTCTGATGCAGGGGATGGCCCAGGGGCAACAGGAGCTGAGAAATGCAATTCAAGGGTTAACTCCTCCTAACACTAATGCTCAGGCAACTACTTCCGGCGGACTAGGGGCTCCTCCCAATACTAACAACGGTACAGGTGGACCTCATGTTCCAGATCCTGCTATGGCTACGTATGTTCCTGTGCAGGACAGGCAGGAAGACCAATTCCAGTACTTCAACAATGATATGGGTTTCGGTGGTGATGGAAATCTCAACGACTTCTTGGTGCTTGCAGAGAAGGTCAAGGCCTTAGAGTGCAAGGATACTTTGGGGATTGATGTATCAGATATGGGTTTAGTACCTGGGGTGGTCATTCCACACAAGTTCAGGCCACCAGCATTTGATAAATACAACGGCAGCTCTTGCCCGAAAACGCACCTGCAGGCCTTCTACAGGAAGATTGCAGCCCACACGCGAGACGAGAAACTATGGATGTACTATTTCCAGGATAGCCTTTCTGGAGGGTCCTTGGAGTGGTACATGAAGTTGGAAAGAAGTTCTATCAGAAGCTGGAAGGATTTGGGAGAGGCCTTCCTCAGACAATATCAATACAACATTGACATGGCACCTAGCCGTACTCAGCTTCAAAGCTTGACACAGAGAAGCTCGGAGAGCTTCAAAGACTATGCACAGAGGTGGCGTGAGGTGGCCGCCCGAGTGCAACCACCTTTATTGGAAAGAGAGATGGTCGATCTTTTCCTGAATACCCTCCCAGGGCATTTCATAGAAAGGTTGGCTGGTTGTTCCTCAAGTGGTTTTTCGGACATTATCCTGACTGGAGAAAGAATCGAAAGCTGGCTCAAACAGGGGAAGATTCAAAATGGAAGCGCTTCAGTGTCTGGTATCAAGAAACCCTTTGTGAAAAGGAGGGAAGGAGAAACAGGAGCAGTATATGCACAGAGAGGAATGATGCACCAAGGATATTATCAACAAGTGGCCCCCGTCACTATTTCAACTCCTCCAGTTCAACAACGGGTTCAGCCTCCACAGTCGCAACGCTCACAGGGGTATCAGCCAAGACCCCCTCGTCCGTACTACCCTCAGAAGCCGAGGGATAGACATTTTGAAGCTCCACCAATGTCTTACTCCCAACTGTTGAAGAATCTCCTGCAGCTTCAAATGATTCAGCTCCGTACTTTGCAACCTCCGAGGCCAGGCCAAATTCCTGAAGGTTATGACTCGAATGCTAGATGCGAGTTTCATTCTGGAGCTCCCGGCCATAGTACTGAGAATTGTAAAGCATTGAAGCATGTTGTTCAGGACTTGTTGGATTCTAAAGCGATCAATTTCGCTCCCTCTCCTAATGTGCTGGAAAATCCCATGCCTCCTCACAGGGGCACGGTTGGTGCAATTGGTGAAGGGGAGAAATTGAATTTGGTGGATGATGTAGATGACTTGCAGACTTCATTGGTTGCTATCAAGGTTTGTTTGTTGAAGAAAGGCATTTTCCCCGGATGCGAGGATGATTGTTCAGAATGTACAGAAGCTACCAACGGTTGCAAACGATTGAAGGCCGGAATTCAAGGTATGATTGATGAAGGAGTGCTGCAATTTGACAAGATCGTGAAAGAAAGTGAAGTATCTACAGTGACTATCTTTTATGATCCATCCCAAGTTCCTTCGCGTGCCAGAGCGGCGCCAATAACTATTACTACTGCTGGACCCATAATGTACCAAAGTGACAGGGCAGTTCCTTGGAACTATGGTGGCGAAGTGTATTGCAACGGCCAGAGACAAGAGTTGGCCACGACTAGTATAACCCCAGCTCGGGTAGAGAATGTTGGAGTAGGGGGTTTTACTAGAAGCGGAAGACTATTTGCGCCGGAAGCATTGAGAAGCAATGTGATACCACCCAGGGATACTGCCGAGGCCCAAGCTAGAGCCAGGGGAAAGCAACCAGTAGTTGCCAATGATCCAACTCCATCAGCTGATCCAGATCTCACCTTTGACAAAGAAGCCGAAGAATTCTTGAGGATCATCAAGAAGAGTGACTATAAGATTGTAGATCATTTGCAGCAGACGCCGTCAAAGATCTCCATCTTATCATTGCTCATGTGTTCGGACTCTCACAGGAAGGCCCTTTTAAATATTCTGAACAAGGCATACGTGCCTCAGGATATTTCTGTAAACCAGCTAGAAACGGTGGTGTCCAGTGTTAATGCCAGTCATGGATTGGGTTTCACGGACTTGGACTTAACTTCTGATGGGCGTGCTCACAATCGGGCATTGCATATTTCTTTGGAATGCAAGGGTGCAGTGCTCTCCCATGTGCTGGTGGATACTGGTTCATCTCTGAATGTCTTGCCTAAGAAGGCATTGATGAAGCTGGACTATGATGGAGTGGTGCTAAAGCCCAGTGATTTAGTAGTCTGAGCATTTGATGGATCAAGAAGATCGGTATTTGGAGAGGTGGAGTTACCTATTAAGGTAGGTCCACAAGTCTTCAATACCACGTTTTACGTGATGGATATCCAGCCGGCATATAGTTGTTTACTTGGAAGGCCCTGGATACACTCGGCAGGAGCGGTTTCTTCTACACTTCATCAGAAATTAAAGTTTGTCTGGGAAGGTCAAGTTGTGACGGTCAGCGGGGAAGAAGATATCTTCGTCAGTCATCTAGCCTCATTCAAATATGTGGAGATGGATGGCGAAATAGTCGAAACTCCATGTCAAGCTTTTGAGCCTTTAAAGTCCGAGCAAGCATCCGCTGTAGCAACTTCTCCTGAGGTGCCGAAGAAGGGGGTGTCCATAGCCTCTTATAAACAAGCGCGTGAATTAGTAGAATCTGGAGTGCGAGAAGGCTGGGGCAGCCCAGTCGAATTGCCAGAGAAGAAGGACATGTTCGGGATTGGTTATCACCCTAGGGGATCTTCGTCTGAAACAAGTGTAAAAGGTTGTCAGAGCCCGGTCACTTTCACAAGTGCAGGAGTGATAGACTACGGAAATATCAGCGCAGTGCAAGATGAAGCTGTTGATAGTGACTGTGACTTGGATGAATGGATTAGGCTTGCTGTCCCAGGAGCTCAACTTAGCAACTGGACGTCAGAAAGGCTCATTTCAGTAACATCTTTTGAAGAGTAATGTTTTTGTTTTTGTTTTCCTGTATTAAAGCACTATGTCTTGCCCGGGGCATAGTGGCTCTTTGTAAGGGTTCATTTGTTCATTAACACAATCATTAATAAAATTGACGTTTCGCATTCATTTCATGTTGTTCTCTGTCTTTCGTTTTTACTTTTGTTTTTCAAAAAGAAAGAAAAGTTTTTAAAGTGGCAATGTTTCTCATTTTCTCAAGTTGTTGCTAAAGCCTTGCATGGATCATCATTCATGCAGGTGCTCGTCACCGGATCTCATCAATGATGACCCTGTTATGGCTAAGTATGACTTCAACAATCCAATTTATCAAGCCGATGAGGAAGGTGAAGAGGATTGTGATTTACCCGAAGAATTGGCCAGACTGCTCAAACAGGAAGAGAAGATGATTCAGCCGCATGAGGAAGATGTTGAAGTGATAAATCTGGGTACGGAAGAGGACAAGAAAGAAGTCAAGATCGGAGCTGCATTAGAAGAATCTGTCAAGACTCGTTTGATGGCTATGCTTCGAGAATACGTTGATGTCTTCGCATGGTCCTACCAAGATATGCCGGGTTTAGACACTGACATCGTGGTACACAAGCTACCTCTCCGAGAAGGTTGTCCTCCGGTAAAGCAGAAGTTGAGGCGCACACGTCCAGACATGGCAATCAAAATAAAAGAAGAAGTGCAAAAACAGTTTGATGCTGGCTTCTTGGCCGTGACTAGTTATCCTCCATGGGTTGCTAACATCGTGCCGGTTCCTAAAAAAGATGGCAAAGTCAGAATGTGTGTGGATTACAGGGATTTGAATAGGGCTAGCCCCAAAGATGATTTCCCTCTACCTCACATAGATGTACTTGTCGATAATACTGCTCAGTTTTCCGTGTTCTCCTTCATGGATGGATTCTCAGGCTATAATCAAATCAAGATGGCTCCCGAGGATATGGAAAAGACAACTTTCATCACTCCTTGGGGCACCTTTTGTTACAAGGTCATGCCGTTTGGTTTAAAGAATGCAGGAGCTACCTACCAACGGGCAATGGTGACGTTGTTTCACGACATGATCCATCATGAAATTGAGGTTTATGTTGATGACATGATAGCAAAGTCCCAGACGGAAGAAGAACACTTGGTCAACCTAGCAAAATTGTTTGACAGGCTTCGAAAGTTCAGACTGAGGTTAAATCCGAATAAATGCACCTTCGGGGTTTGTTCTGGCAAGTTGCTCGGCTTCATTGTTAGTGAACGAGGAATTGAGGTCGATCCGGCCAAAGTGAAAGCAATCCAGGAAATGCCTGAGCCAAAGACTGAAAAGCAAGTGCGTGGTTTCTTGGGGAGACTAAACTACATTGCACGGTTTATTTCTCACCTAACGGCCACATGCGAGCCCATCTTCAAGCTTCTGAGGAAGAATCAGGCCATTAAATGGAATGAAGATTGTCAGCAGGCCTTCGACCGAATCAAAGAGTACTTGTTGGAACCACCAATTCTTATGCCTCCAGTGCCAGGGAGACCTCTGATCATGTATCTTACTGTGCTCGAAGGATCGATGGGATGTGTACTGGGTCAGCAAGACGAGTCTGGTCGAAAAGAGCAGGCCATTTATTACCTTAGCAAAAAGTTTACCGATTGTGAGACACGATACTCGCTACTCGAGAAAACTTGCTGCGCTTTGGCATGGGCTGCTCGCCGACTAAGACAGTACATGCTGACTCATACTACTCTCCTAATTTCCAAGATGGATCCTGTCAAATACATCTTTGAGAAGCCGGCTTTGACTGGAAGAGTGGCCCGTTGGCAGATGATACTCACGGAGTATGACATACAATACACTTCACAAAAAGCTATCAAGGGAAGTGTGTTGTCAGAATACTTGGCCCAACAGCCGATTGATGATTATCAACCCATGAGATTTGAGTTTCCGAATGAGGACATCATGTTCCTCAAGTCGAAAGACCATGAAGAACCACTTCCGGAGGAGGGGCCTGACCCTGAATCCAAATGGAAGTTGATGTTTGACGGGGCTGTAAACATGAATGGGAGTGGAGTCGGTGCTGTTATTATCTCACCGGAAGGAATCCATACACCTCTCGCTGCTCGCTTGACCTTCGAGTGCACTAATAACGAGGCAGAGTATGAAGCTTGCATCATGGGGATCGAAGAGGCAATAGACTTGCGAGTCAAGAACCTTGAGATCTTCGGAGATTCCGCTTTGGTGGTAAATCAGGTCAATGGCAAATGGTTAGTTCATCAAGCTCGTTTGATTCCTTACCGAGATTACGTCAGGAGGCTGTTAACCTTCTTTACCAAGGTAAAGCTGAGCTATGTTCCTAGAGACGAAAACCAATTCGCCGATGCTCTCGCTACTTTATCATCCATGATTAAAGTATGCCGAGAAAATTTCGTGCCTCGAATTTCGATCTCTCGTCTTGAAAGACCGGCTTATGTCTTCGCAGTTGGTGATGGTGAAGATGATATGCCTTGGTACCACGACATCAAACAATTCCTGAAGGCTCAAGAATACCCGGCCGGGGCATCCAGTAAAGATAAGAAAACTCTTAGAAGACTGGCGGGAGGTTTCTTCTTGAATCAGGATGGTGTGTTGTACAAACGGAACTTTGACATGGTGCTGCTCAGATGTGTGGACAGACACGAAGCAGACCTGTTAATGCAGGAGGTTCACGAAGGCTCCTTTGGTACCCATGCTGGTGGACATGCCATGGCCAAGAAATTATTGAGATCGGGATACTATTGGATTACCATGGAATCCGATTGTTGCAAATACTCCCGTAAATGCCATAAGTGTCAAATTTATGCTGACAAGGTCCATGTGCCTCCGAATCCGTTGAGTGTCATGTCTTCATCGTGGCCCTTCGCTATGTGGGGCATTGATATGATTGGAAAGATTGAGCCAACAGCTTCTAATGGACATCGCTTCATCCTAGTTGCTATTGATTATTTCACGAAGTGGGTCGAAGCTGCTTCCTATGCCAATGTCACTAAACAAAAGTGGTCGCTCGATTTATTAAGCGGGACATCATCTGCCGGTATGGAGTCCTTGAAAGGATCATTACTGATAATGGTTCTAATCTCAACAACAAGATGATGGCTGACTTGTGTCGAGACTTCAAAATAGAACACCACAACTCTTCTCCATATCGTCCGAAGATGAATGGCGCCGTCGAGGCGGCTAATAAAAACATCAAGAAGATTGTTCAGAAGATGGTTGTGACGTACAAAGATTGGCATGAGATGTTACCATTCGCGTTGCATGGGTATAGAACATCAGTACGCACTTCAACTGGGGCAACTCCATTCTCATTGGTGTATGGTATGGAGGCAGTTCTACCGATTGAAGTGGAAATCCCCTCATTGAGGTTGATGATGGATATCAAGCTAGATGAAGCTGAGTGGCTCCGATCCAGATATAATCAATTGAGTCTCATTGAAGAGAAGCGTCTAGCAGCTGTATGCCATGGGCAGTTGTATCAGCGACGAATGAAGCAAGCTTTTGACAAGAAGGTGCGACCACAGAGATACATGCCAGGAGACTTAGTGCTGAAAAGGATTCTTCCTCCTCTCAACGATCACAGGGGCAAGTGGACACCCAACTATGAAGGACCGTTCGTGGTTAAAAAGGTTTTCTCAGGCGGAGCCTTAATGCTGACAACCATGGACGGAGAAGACTTTCCATCCCCTGTCAACGCAGACGCAGTAAGAAAATACTTCGTGTAAAAAAGGACCCGCTGGATAAAAACAGAATGATAATCCAGGCAAAAATGGGCATCCCGGCGAGCCAAAAACAGAATAAAAGGCTCGGGCAAAAGTTAGGGAAATATTGGAAAAAATGTACACCCGCTGAGTTGAAAAGACACATCGGACAACTCAGGCAAAAAAGGGTATCCCGGTGGATTAAAAACCCGAAAGGGCGATCCACGCAAAAGAGGGATTAACACGAACGACTGCGATCTGTGAGATCCATGACCTACCTACAGTTGAGGCTATTCTAAGGGTTGAAGATCAGTTCATTTACTTTTTCTCAAGAGGCAGAAGAGCGGAGCGTCTTGAAGACATACGAGTCATAACCGGGTCGATACTTGATGAGATTCATTTCTCACATTGCCAATAGGGTATTTTATTTTTCTTTTAGTTGTTCCCTCATTCCAGGGAACTGCTTCCTTTGTACTGCCTATTCAGGGCCACCTTTCCAAATCAATAAAGTTCAACTTCAGTCAATTGACCATTTTGTTTCTTTGTTTTTACTTTTTCATCTAGCATTGATTGATTGTGAAAACGTCTAACTTGCATTGTGTTATGAACATTTGAATGCTTTTCTAACTCGTGTAGGAGAATAGAAACATTTAATATAACTCAGAAATGGTGTTGAGATACCTGGACGATGACTCATGCTATGAGCCTGGGGCAAGCAGGTCCCAAACTAATTCTCTATGTTGCAGGTACTATCGATTGTGTTCATGCAGGTACAGGTACTGGTGTTGCTAACAGAGCTAAAGACTATCATCCAGGAGGGGCATTCCTTTTTGTTTGAGCAGAAACAAGTATCTCCCAGGGTGTTTCCAATCATCCCCATCCATGTGCCAGTTGAAACTTCACCCAGCAAGGTAGCAAAGAGTGGGTGCAATCCCCAAGCAGAAGTCTCCTTGCAGACAGGGGCAATCCTTAACAGCATAAGGAGTGTTTTGCCTCCCCAGCAGTTGCTTCCTCAGCAGTGTCATGCCTTTGGTTCCCAGGAAGTCCTCACTTCCCCATCAGAGTTCAAGAAGGGTCCACCTCCAGCAGGGTCTTGGCGCTCCAATCTCAAAGTCCAATTTATTTTTGGCAGCGGTGGCTATTCAGAGCCAGTGAGTTATTAACAACTTTCCCCGCAGAGTTGTTTCCTCCTCATCAGGAGGAGCCAGATCAATGCAGTGATCATCGTTTCTCCCCAGCCAAGTTATCTGGAATTACCTGCAGTCTCCTTATCAGGGGATCTCCTTTGCATTGTCATTCGCATAATCATCATTACATTTGCATCCTCCAAAGCGTAGCATTTCCATCATCATAGAGCATTACGCCATAAATTCAAACATGTGCATGCCAGCATGGGCCTGTTTTGAGGTATTTTACGACATATAATATCTTTTCAACCTGAAGTAATCCGCACAGAGGATACCAATATCATTTTTTCAGACATCCTTATCTTTTCAAGTCAATATTTGTCGCTTATTCCGCGTTTTGTTTCGGTATAACAGTCGCGTCGCAGGCTCTCGATCCCGTTCCATCTTGCCCTATTTTCTTTATTTTTGGTTATCAGTCGAGGCTGGTATACCTTTGCGTCTCCATTCGAGGACGGTTTCGTGTTAGATCCGAGGATCTTTTGGATTGTCATTCGAGGATGTCATTTCTTTTCTTCAAGTCCTTCTGCGGTTGGTCTTGTTTGTGTGGCTGTTATTCGAGGATAGTAGTTCACTTTTTGAGCTTATTGATCGAGGTCAGTTTGTCTCTTTTGCAAAGTCTGTCTGAGGTCAGCTTTGTGTTTGGTTATCAGTCGAGGCTGGTATACCTTTGCGTCTCCATTCGAGGATGGTTTCGTGTTAGATCCGAGGATCTTTTGGATTGTCATTCGAGGATGGCATTCTTTTCTTCAAGTCCTTCTGCGGTTGGTCTTGTTTGTGTGGCTATTATTCGAGGATAGTAGTTCACTTTTTGAGCTTATTGATCAAGGTCAGTTTGTCTCTTTTGCAAAGTCTGTCTGAGGTCAGCTTTGTGTTTGGTTATCAGTCGAGGCTGGTATACCTTTGCGTCTCCATTCGAGGATGGTTTCGTGTTAGATTCGAGGATCTTTTGGATTGTCATTCGAGGATGGCATTCTTTTCTTCAAGTCCTTCTGAGGTTGGTCTTGTTGTTGTGGCTATCATTCGAGGATGGGAGACCATTTTTGAGCTTATTGATTTAGGTCAGTTTGTCTCGTTTGCAAAGTCTGTCTGAGGTAAGTCTTGGTTGTTGATGGTTATCGTCTGCGGCCGGTATACCATTTTGTTTCTATTCGAGGAGGGTTGTAGTACTGGATCCGAGGATCCCGTGTGAGTGGTCATTCGAGGATGGCATTCTTCCCAATATATTTCCACCTGGTTCTATTTTCGCTATCTATTCAGAGGTCAAAAACAAAAGATAAATAAATAAATGGGCAGATGGCATTTCCATTACCCTCAGTGTGCCAATTTTCAGGTTTTATTCGAGTATTCAATCACTCCATACCTTGAACATCTAAAAGCTGTTGCAATCATCTGTTCAGGTCTGCAGTTGATTGAATAGGGGCAGCTGTAATACCTCAAAATTTGCCCTCCTTTATTCCCTCTATTGGCTCATCATTTTGCGTTCATCGGCATTTCTCATCAATTCATTAACATCACAATCATGCATTTCGTTCATTCCTAAGGCATGGGACCAATGCACATACCTGTGATTTGAATTTTCTAGTCAGAGAATCATCAAATTCCATGGCTTTCTGTATTTAGAGGATTTCTATAAAAATAAAAAAAAGGGGGGGGGGGGGTCAGATCAAGAGGCTATTGATGTGAATTTAAAGTTGGGTTCGCTATCTCTCTCAGAAGATTGAGGTCTCATTCTTTTGGCGTACAAATTGATATAGCATCTCATGAAGAAATATATATTGATGTTCTTGGTGCGAGAGATCGGATTCCAAAGTATATTGGTGCAAAAAGGAAAATTGCTTATTATTTTCATTTGTATTTATTCCGTATTACACATTTTATAGGTTTTGGATTATGCTGATTCTTACAAATTAGTTCTAAAAAAAAAACTTTTGTGCAAGTAATAA
The DNA here is from genome assembly GCA_963966055.1 of Lathyrus aphaca. NCBI lineage: Eukaryota > Viridiplantae > Streptophyta > Magnoliopsida > Fabales > Fabaceae > Lathyrus > Lathyrus aphaca. The sequence continues at coordinate 539,900,065 of OZ014522.1, read as the reverse complement.
TGGAACGATGAAAATTTAGACTAGATGCTTCAAGCTAGATGCTAATATGGGTTATGAAGCAAAGTCCAAATCCACGTTAATTGTTGGCGGGCCCAAATCAGGGTTGACTTTTGAGCGCAAGATTAGGGAAATAACCCTCCTGGCAATGCAGAGTCCTAAGGTCAAAATGAAGTTAATGAATCTTGGACATTTACAAACGGAAGAATCAAAACGCAAGATTGGTATTGGAGTGAGAAAGAGATGGGAAAATAGGCGAGACTTGTTGCTTTCAGTGGCAAAATTTAATTGCCCAAGTATCTAGGCAAGGCTTTATTGGTCAGGGAGAGTTGCAATGGAATTCCTATGAAACGTTGAGGTTCAGCTTAAGCAGGAGCACTTGGTATTAATGGAACGAAGGAAACTAATGGCAAGTGAAGAGCACCCAAGTCCCTTGAACAAAAAAAAATCGCAGCAGCCATTACTGCAAAATGGGCCGAGCCCGATTACCGTGAAAAATTTATTTCTGCATTGACTAAGTATCATATTTCTACTTGAGGTTGCTGCGGCAACGAATCCTATTGCTCAGTCTTTTCTAATAGAAACAAGAAAGCTTATAGCTGAAGTTATTCAATCACTTGAATCCATTGATACACAAAAGACAGACGACTATAATGTCCCTTCGAAGGTCAATAAAGAAAACAAATCAACATTTGAAATTGAAAACCATTCACAAATGACTCGTGTAAATGGACACATAACTATCATCAAGTGTCTACAAGTGGTCTGAAGATTTTGACTATCTTTCTCTGGGGAGGCCAGTTGGTGATCCAGAACTTCACCTAACCAATGTTTGTGCTTTCTTACTTTCAGTTTGAATAGCCAGATACACCAATACAGGAAAAAGAAACAGAACAGTATGAGCGCAATGAAAACAAAACTGATGATTCTCCCGTATCAAGATCTGAATCTCCAGCTGAAGATGAAACATTATCAAGATCAGGTGTAGCAACAAAAAATGGATCTTCGACCACTCTGTTCTTTCAATCATCAACAGCACCTGCAACCTTCTTCAAATTGAATCACCAAGCCGCAACGAAATTCTATTCGATCTCAAGGTTTCAAATCCTCTTCGATTTCCTACCCAATTTTCATTGTTCTTCATATGCTGTGTTTCAATCTCCCTTCGACAATGGCATACATCATCACCTCCGCATTGATTATAACCTGCAAGTCATCAAACAACGTCAATTAACCCAACAACCATTAGTTTCAAGTAATGCAGTGAGAGGCTGTTAATTCAAGTTCATCATGAGAAGGGATATTTAAATTCAGAATATAGTCGTATCCAAAAAATCTGTGGCAAGGTTCTAACACAATGACAACAAGGTTCCACGGGAAATAATCCTATCGACAGAGATTCAGTTAAGATAAATTTAATTGAGGGGAAGTTTTCTCATGGGGGTGATAAGAAAAATGATTTCAGGGCTGAAAAGAGTAAATCCATATGGAAGGTATAACAGAGTGAAAGCAATAACCAAACTGATATGCAATTCCTAATCCAGAAAGAGTATTCACAGGGGAAAAAGTTTCATAAGAGGAGCAAAATCGCAAAAATAGAATAAAAAGAAAACGCAGCCTTTTAGTTTTCACAAACTACCCAAAACAGAACAATTCTAATTGAACAATAACAAACTAGCTACCAGAAAATTCTAGAATTTACCATAAAACTCCAGAAGGATCTAGAAGACCGATTGCTATAAATCAGAAGTTCCAGTGTATCTTCAAGTTCTTCCACAGTTTTCCAAAATTCTCTATCATCCCCAATCCTTGATCCCTCTCATTTTCTTCAACCATTTTCTCCAAATCCAACCTCCTTCCCCATAGCTCAAGCATCTCCCATCAACAAGTCTCCTGCAACTTTGTCTTCAGCCAGGTTCATCAATTTCAATGAAGATCATCATCATTTTCTGACTTCATCAACAATCAGCAGCGTGATTCAATCTCCATACGCTGATATTCACTCTCTACTCACAACGGCCTCAATCCCTTACCAACTCTGATTCTGCGAATTTCATAAATAACCTGCAAGATCGGTACGCGTTAACATTGCGGTTCAGGACAACGTAATTGAACAGGAAGCAGGAGAGAGATAAGAAGCAGATTCAAATTTCTTACCTTAAGGAGTTTCATCTCGTTCGTCAACTGAGTCGTGAACATCTTCGTTTTCGGCAAATCAAGGTACGAGCCAATTCGCTCTATCCGTGTCTTTTTCTTGTTGCGTTAGACTTCATTGTGGTGGTAGTGTAGTTTGGTAATGAGCTTAGTCATGATTTTGGACCTGGAAGTCGCGAGTCCATGGCGGAGGAGGCGTAGATGTTGGTCGGTGGCGGCGAAAGGAAAATGGAGGAGAAACCTAGGTTTACCGTCTTGGTAGTGTTTCTGATTTCAGAGTCGATTGTGAGAAGAATGGAAGTTAGGTCTTGGATATGAGATGAAGATAAGAGAGTTGGGTTGTAGGTTAGGTTTGTGACTAGAAGAAGAATATGAAGAGAGGAGAGTTATTGCGGCGGTGATAGGAAGAAAAGGAAGAGGAAGGAGCTGTGGCGGTGATGGTGGCGAAACGAAGAGGAAGAAGCCGAGAGGTGAGAAAGAGAAGGGTTTGTCGGCGGCGCAAGAGGAAGAAGAAGAGGGATTAGGGTTTTTTTATTTTTTTTGGTTCAATTTGTATTTTAATTAATCATATTACAATTTAACTCAGGTTTAATTAATCTTGTAATAGGATTATGTGTTAATATTAGTTTAATTCTGATTTAGAAATAATAGTATAAGTTAATAATGTAATCCATTTTTAAGTTAAGAGTTTTATAAAAATATTATTATTCGGATTAGTTTAATTCTTTAATTTAAGACTTTAAGAAAAATTATAATAGTTTAATTCATTTTAATTTAATTTAAGACTTTAAGAAAAAATTATAATAGTTTAATTCATTTTAGTTTAATTTAAGATATTAAGAAAAATTATAATAGTTTAATTTAAGATTTTCTTAAATTAAGATTTCTAGAAAAATATTAGTTTAATAAGTTAGTTTAGATTATTCTTTTTAATTAAATTTTACCATAAGCTTAGTTTAATTCCTATTTCTTAAATTAAGTTTTTTTTTTAGAAATAATAATAGTTTAGTTTAAGATTAGGCTATTTCTTTTATTTTCTTAAGTTAATTCATTTTTTTAAGTTAATTAAGAAATATGTTTAATTCATGGAATATGTTTAGTTAAAAAATATGTTTAATTAAAAAATTCCGTTATTCGCACCTCCTCATGCTGAGTCCATGATAGAAACAACTGAAATTCTTCTTTTCAACACCTCCTTTTCTTTTCTGTATATGGGCTTGATTTTTATTCCTATTTTCACCCCCTGTATTGGGCCCAATTCATTAAAACAGTTTAGAGAATAACTGAACTCACCTCCCTGTAGTTATTTCTTTAGAGTTTATTTTAAGTTAATATAGGTTCAGATTAAATCTAGTAAAAATAATAAAAAGCATGAGAAAATTCCCCAAAAATTAGAGTAGGTTGTTAATTCAATTTAGAAATTTATGATATTTTTATTTTCTGGAATTTGATTATTTTTGATTTAATTATGAATTTTTCTATTAATTAGTTCTATTGAATTTCTATTAATTGTGCTGAATTTTGTTTATTTTATTTAAATAGTTTCTAACCACTTTTTTGAGCCATTCTTTTTTCTGTAATTAAAAGACTCATGATAGTTCTTAGGATATTTTTTAGTGGATTTTTTAGGATTTTTTATCTTAGGTTTTGGTGATAAAATCCTTAGGAAATAATGGTTAATCTTAGCTGAAATTAAATAATCTTTAGGCATAAGAAAAATAAGTATTTTTAGAACCCCTTTTAGTACCATATTAGAGATAATGTTAGGACCTTGCAATTTAATTTTCATAATTTTTCTAGGAGTTTTAGTATTTTTTTAGAATATTAGGTTTAAGCCTAGTTAGGCATAATTCCCATTAGTTTAGGCCACTAGTAAAAAAATATAATGTCCAAATAAAAATAAAATAGTTTAGTTTAAGTTTAGCCCTAGAATTAAATATTAGACTTAGGATAGTTAAAACTTGATTTTTAGATTGAATATTAGGCTTAGATTGGTTTAATACTTAGGCTTGAAGTTTTATTTCCATATAGAAGTAGAATAAGTAAATAGACTATTTATTATTTATGCCTTTAAGGCATTTTTTAGAATATTATTTCTTATGATTCATTGTTTTGCTTTATTTTGATCTTACAACTTGTATAGGATTCCCATTTGTTCTTAGAATCAACTTAACTTCATTAAGAAGTAAGTTGAATTCTAGTAGTTTTAAGTTTCCATTAGGAATAGAAAACCTCACTAACCATTAGGATCCCTTTGTAAATACATAACACATTAGGATTGAGTCTTAGTCCCTTAGATTTTTCCTTTTATCAACTTGAGTCATTCTCTTCCTCATCTCAAAAGAAAAGCAATAAAACACTTAATAAAAACCGAACAATCTTGTACGACACGAGACTTTGTTGCGGAGTGTTTATACGCGTCCTGTTTCGGGGCGAGGTGTAAATACTTCCCGTGATGGATAGGTCTTAGTACAAGACAGTTCACAAACAAAATTCAAAACACTTCTCATAAAAGACAAAAAAACAAACAATAACCGACTATCCTGCGGGAACTTCTCTTCTCATCTCATTCACTCACAACGCGAACTCGCGGCGACTTGTCATACATGCAAGACGGTAAACGCACTCGTACCAGACGAGCCTGCAACATCTGAGCATAGACATACGCAGTTCCATCTGTAAATAACACAAACAAATAGTTCCCGCCTAGGTTAGGCGAACTACGTCGACTCTGATCCTCATTATCCCGATGAGGTACGTAGGCAGCGGGGTAGGGCCCGTTCGAGCACATTCTTTATTTTCCCTACATTTTCCCCATTCTTTCTCTTTGTTTTTCATTCCAATTCCTTTTCTCATTTCATTCCATTTCCAGTTAGCGGTTCATTTGTTCAGCAGCATATTATTTCTCACCCTTTGAAACAAACAAGCAAGCGTGGATCCCGTCGGGTACTACGGACGATCTGGGGTGCTAATACCTTCCCAGGTCGTAACCGACTCCCGAACCCCGATCTTTGGTTCGCAAGACCTTGTCCTTTCCTTCTTCCTCAGGTTTGTGCAACATTACCTTTCCCATTCATTCGGGATAAAAATGTCTGGCTGGCGACTCTAACTTTTCCGCGCCACTTTCGCGTTTGTACTAGGATGAAAATCCCGGGAGCGACACTTGTCCTTTCCTTCTTCCTCAGGTTTGTGCAACATTACCTTTCCCATTCCTTCGGGATAAAAAATGTCTGGCTGGCGACTCTACCTTTTCCGCGCCACTTTCGCGTTTGTACCAGGATGAAAATCCCGGGAGCGACATTGGGAAGGTAATGCTCGGTTTTAATATCCGTCTGTTTAGGGTACTGGGCAGAATGCCATCCGTAGGTTGGCCGGGAAATGATGCTCGGAACATGTTGATGATTTGTGCTTCGTGGCGTGAATGTCCCATCGCGAGCTGGCTGTTCTGCCTGGTCGTGGTACTTAGGCGACGATGGACTCGTTTGAGGATCCAAACGTGTGGAGATGACCATCCCCGTTCACGAGGAGAATCTCACCGAATTGAATGTATGGTATGCAATACTTATACCTAGGTATGCATTTTAGGCCAATATTGGTGCCGGATAGCGCCTTAACTGTACTATTGTTTAAGTTTCTCGGCATTCCAAGGACGAGCAAGTTCTTCCCCTTGTAAATTTTCTAAGTAAGACGCTTCGTTGTCCGTTTTTGCTCGGACTCAGTAAGGTCCTTCCCAGTTAGCGGCCAGTTTTCCTTCTTTGGAATCTTTGTGATTCCTTCTGAGGACGAGGCTGACGACCGGGAAAGCTCATTTGATGACTTTAGAGTCATGCCTTACAGAAATCCTCTGTTTGAGGGACGCCTCGCGTAGGGCTGCCCCAACCTAACTTCCTCGACTAGATCGAGCTCATCGCGCAATGTTTCTGCATTGGTATCTTTGTCCATAGGATCTTTTGTCGGTCTGGACTGGATGTGGATTTCTACAGGAATAACGGCTTCCGTACCGTACGCAAGTCGAAAGGGGGTCTCCCCGGTGGTCGAGAGGGGAATGGTGCGGTAAGCCCATAGAACATTGTGTAACTCTTCGACCCACCGCCTCTTGATCTCGTCCAACCCTTGCTTGAGGCCTCCAAGGATGACCCTGTTTACTGCCTTGGTTTTCCCGTTGGTTTGCGGGTGTTCCACAGACGTAAAATGTTGCTTGGTTCCGATGCTGGCAACGAGCTCTTGGAAATTCTTGTCCATGAACTGAGTGTCGTTCTCGGTAACGATTGCTTGAGGTATCCTGAAACGAGCGAGGATGTTGTGTTTTAAGAAACCTAGTATGTTAAGGGTCGTGATCTTGGCCAGGGGTTCGGCTTCGATCCACTTCGTGAAGTAGTCAACGTCGATGATTAGGTACTTGTTTTGGTTGGAACCGACGACGAAAGGACCGAGGATGTCCAGACCCCACCATGCGAATGACCATGGGGAAGACATTGTTTTCAGCTCGTTTGGAGGTGCGAGGTGCATGTCCCCATGTCGTTGTAATTTGTCACATTTCTTCACATGCTTTTTTGTGTCGTTTTGCACCGTAGTCCAATAGTATCCTGCCCGAAGGGATTTCCTTGAGAGGGATCGTCCGCCCAAGTGTTGGGCGTTGATTCCTTTGTGGATCTCTCGTAGGATGTGTGGGACTAATTCTTTCTCGACACATCTTAGGAGAGGTATGGAGAACCCTCGTCGGTAGAGTTTTCCTTTGACCAGGACGTACGAGCACGATCGTAGTTTGACAATGCTAGCCTCCTTTGGGTCTTCAGGTAGTTCGTCGTTGGTTAGAAATTTGTACACAGACGTCATCCAGCAGTTAGCGTCACGGATGACGTTGATGTTTAATGTCGCCTTCGATCCTTCGATACTAGGTCTTGGAAGTATTTCTTGAATGACCGATTTATTTCCTCCTTTCTTCTTCATGCTCGTGAGTTTCGAGAGAATTTTTGCTCGAGTGTTGTTCTCGCGGGGGACATGCCGTACTTCCACGGTCGTGAATTTCACGATTTTTTCCTTGACGAGGGTTAAGTATTCTGACAAGTTATCGCTTTTGACTTGGTACTCTCCTTTGACCTGCATGGCCACTAGTTGGGAACTGTTAAGATAGTGATTTCCTCTGCCCCCAGGTCGTCAGCCATCCTTAACCCTGCGAGGAACACCTCATACTCCGCTTGGTTGTTAGACGTTGGGAATGATAGCGAGAAGGATACTTCGATCAGAATGCCTTCCTCGTTATCCAATATGACCCCTGCCATGCTACCCTTGAGCTCGATGCTCCGTCCATGAAAATAGTCCATTTTCTGGACGGGAAGGTCAGGCTGTCTGGGGTGACCATTTCGGCCACGAAATTGGCGAGGGCCTACGCCTTGATGAAGGCTCTACTTTCGTATCGAATTTCGAATTCCGACAGTTCGAGCGACCATTTCAACATCCTCTCGGCCATATCTGGTTGTTCGAAGAGTTGTTTAATGGGTTGATTTGTACGTACGACGATCGTATTGTAACACGGTGGGAGAACTGACTTTCAATAAATGTTGCGGATAGCAATAGTCGCCACCGACTTTTATTTTATCCATAAGGAAAGGACATAAAAGAACAGGAAAGACCGTTTTGAAAAGACTTGGATTCGGGGGGTAGGTTATACAAAGGGGAGGTGTTAGCACCCTTTATATCCCTGGTTATCCACGGGCTTTTAGTTACTTAGCTCACTTAAATTGTTTTTGAAATGTGTAGTGTGTGATTAGAAAAATTTCTTTAAGTACTTTGTAATGACCCTCGTATGGGTGTATACAAAGCCTAGTTTAGAAATTGTGAGGTGTAAAAGTAATTTTGAAGGTGTGAGCAAGTAACTATGAGATACCTACCCTAGATTAAGTCTTTCATGTTCTCGTATATTCTTTCAATGGTAAGACTATCCCTATTATTAAGGAATAGGTAGTCATTACCTTGGATGTTATTAAGGGACAGGCGTAGGGTCATCGTATGGTCAAAGAAGGCAACTTAAGAGGTGTCTTTAGCAATTCGTAGGGACTATCATCATTTATTCGAAGGGACAAAATCATTATTCTGTAGGCAACCTCAAGGGACTTGATCTTTTAAATCTGTAGGGACTTGATGATTTATACGTGAAGGGACTTTGCTTAAGACACCCCTATGTTCGAGGGACTTGACCATTTAAAGGCAACTGAGAGGGGTAACCTATGAAGTGAAAGATGGCGATCAAAGATCGACTTACGTGTGTGAGTGTTTATATTCAATATTTATCTTTTTTTTTTTAAAATTTATTTTCTAAGTTATTTTTAATCACATATAGGTTATGCACACCCTAAGATTACTAACCATACAATAAAATATTTACAAAATAAAATAAAGACGGAAAATAAACCTACAAATATTACATGGCTTTAGCAGATACATAATAATCAAATAAAAATAATAATAATAAATATAATAAGAATAATAAATAAACCACAAAATATTAGCAATAATAAGATAATAATAATAATGATTATAATAATAAATAGAGAAAATAAAAATTTAAAAGAGAAAATTATTTTTAGGTTAAACAAGTATTAGAAAATTTTTAGAGGTTAATTAAGAAAATATAACAAATTTAATAATAATAAACAAAATACTAAGTTATTTACATATTAATAAAAATAAAGGTTAATATATTAATTAGGGTTTAGAAAAAAATAAGTTAATTTTTAGGGTTAGTAGAAAAATTAGGGTAAACATTTTAATTAAGAAAAATTAGGGTTAAAAATTTAGGTTTAGAATTTAAATAAGATTTAAATAAGTTATTTACAAATTATATAAAAATAAAGTTTATATACAAAATTATTTATGAAATTAATTAAAATGATTGATCAAGAAAAAATTATAAAATTAATGAAAATATAAAGTTTAATCAATGTTTTAAACAAAATTAATAGTTTTAATATAATAAATTAATTAATATTTACTAATTATATAAAACAAATAAAATAAAAATAAATGATAAAAAGAAAGGTGGGGAGGCCTGGTTTTAATCCCAGGACCTCCCCCTTACCACAATAAAACCAGACCACTGGGCTATCACGCGCTAGTGAATAAATAATGAATTCAAATCAATAAATATGAAACCTGTTGAATATGATGAAAAAGGCCAAAAATTGGTGGGAGGTGGGATTCGAACCCCAGCCCTTTCCAATTTCAAACACAGCTCTTACCATTCAGCCACATGGGGCGCGTCTGCCTATGGAACAACAAACAATGATAATATATTAATTTAGTTAAAATAAATGAACATATGAAAAAAACTGGTTCCACCAAGAATCGAACCCACATCCTCATCACAACAAAACGCTTCCTTAACCACCAGGTCAACGCATGCGTTGTGATAATGATTTGGATCAAATTAATAAAATATAAAACAATCAATTGAATCCTTCAGAGCGCACCAAGACTTTATCTTCCTCATTTGAATTTCCTGCGAAATTTCATACAGTTTCTCATGCGAATTTTCCTGCGGGCAATGCTAACCAGAAGAACCTAGGTTTTTGAAACATCATACAAACCATAATAACAATAAAAATTCATAACCCAGATCAATTACCCAGTGTTCATACGTCATAACCATGTTTTTAGAATCCATTTATATGCCCTAAATCCTAAGATCCTAAATTCGAGTTTCAAACCCTAACAATGGCATCTCCTTGATTCTGCAACAAAAACTCAATTCAAGCATATAAAAACATTCCATAGATGTTAATAAACAAGTATCAATGCACAAAAATAATTTATATTGTATGAATTAATGAAATCGAAAAATCGAAAAACTCAAGAATATGATGATTCGGTTTCAATGATTTATGAGGTTTTGAATGATGGTAATGATTGGGATAGCTTCAGTAATGTTCAAGGAAAATGTTACAACCTTCAAAACTTCTTGATATGGCCTGCAATCAAAAATCCGAATGTGAGATTTTTTGTGAAATTTGGAAGTTTGAATCCTATGCTTTTGCCTCTGATTTTCGTCCCCTAGTATTGTGTTACGCTCATGGTCTTATAGTGAAGAGAATTAGGTCAAGAAATTGATGAATGGTTGGGCTTTTTGGATAACTTGATAGTGAAGAAAGATATGATCTTAAAAGTGAGAAAAATCAAATATTTTCATACTCTTAAAGCCTTGCACGAATTTGGAGTGTATCTAATTAAGTTAAATGGAGTTTATGATCTTCTAGAACAAGAATCAAATTTAAATATTGAGTTTTCATATTTTATTTTGATTTAAATTGATTTTTAATGAATAAAATCAAAATAAATAAAAAATAAACTATAAAAATCTGAATAAATGAAATTTGAGTCGTGCATGATGTCATGGTAAAGATTGGATCATAAAATTGCAAGCCCATGTGGAAAGAATTGGTTCTAAGACCCCATTTGCTCAATATACCTCTCAAAAATTTCCCAACTTTGCAAAGGCACAAATCCCTCAATTTTAAGGCTATGAAGGTGTTCTTGGATATTTTAGAAAGCTTAGAGAGTCCTCTAACCAACCTCTTTGGTCTCATGTCCATATCCTTTACCATTTTCAAATTATGCCCTTTGGAAGATGTTGACTTTTTGTTGACTTTTAAAATGACCTATAATGTTTTAGCTCATACCTTCCAAATGAAGCATTTTTGGGCTTGTCTTGTGAGACACAAAGTTGTAGAGAATTCAATTTCCTTCAAAATGAGCTTTGGATGGAAAAATTTTGAAGAAGCATGTGAAAGTTATGGCTGGTCAAAGTTTAGTTGACTTTTCCTATGAAAACCCTAATTTAGAAACTCCTGATTCTTGATGATATGAAATCTTCTTGATGAATCATGATCAAACCTTGATAAAATAATGAATTTTACTTCATAAAATTGATGTTGGCAAAAAATCATGAAGTTTGACTTTGGTTTGACCACAGTTGACCTCAGTTTGACTCTTTAACCACTTTGACTGATTTTTGCATATCTGATCATCTGGCTGAGCAAACCTTTTGGGAAAGCCTTGAAACTTGACATAGGGATTCTTTAAGACATGTAGGGTTTTATGAAGCTCACTTGAAGCCTTGAAAGTCCATTTAGCCTGATGAAATTCAAAACCCTAGTTTAGGGTGCATTGTTTAGGAGGATGCTTTTGTCTGAGGGAGTTGTCAAACTTTGTGACTAATTGTGAACCTCTTGGGATACCTTGTGAACTTTGTGAACCTTGTGAACCTATTGGGACACCTTGGTACACAATGTCTTGACAAGGTGAGGGCAAATTTTGGGGTGCAACAGCTGCCCCTGTTCAATTTTCTTAAACCTGAGGAGTTAGATTGGCCTATATGCCATTCGTGACTTGGAAGGTTGAAGGGGATTGAACACAAAAGCCCAAAAATTTGCACTCGTCGGTGCATAAAGTATTACTGCTGATTGGTTGTATATGCTGGAGTGGGCTTAAAGATGCCACTCAGAGGAATTGGAGATGGGCTTATAGATGTCATCCATAATATCAGAAGGTGATAGTATCTTTATGTTGTCACTGGATATCAGTACTAGGTATTCGTATAGGTCGTCTCTGAATCATTCCTGTAACATGGTTCGAGTTGAACGTCAGCACTAGATCTTCTTATAGATCGTCTCTGCATTATCTCTGGGGGAAAAGAATATCCTTTATCAGGTGTCAGTACTTAGATCTTCGTATAGATCGACTCTGAACCATCTTTAGGAACATACTTTAATTTAAGCATCAGAATCAAATCTTCGTGGCGATCTTTTCTGAATTGCTTTTGGTAATATCTTGGGCTAAGTACAAGATCTTCGTATCGATCATTTATGTAACCATCCCACAGATAAACTGTTGCATAGACCATTATAAATAAATCTTCGTAGCGATTATCTCTTCTGGAAACATCCCGGATTAAGTAATAGATCTTCGTATAGACCATTAACATACCTTCCCAAGGACAAAAAGAATATCAGGATCGAATCTTCGTTGTGATTATCCCTGAACTTCTCTTGAAAGTATCTCTTGGATTAAGTGCTAGATCTTCGTATAGATAATTTACACACTATCCTAAAGATAGTTGACCATCAAAAATAAATCTTCGTAACGATTATCTCTTCTGGAAGGATCCTGGATTAAGTACTAGATCTTCGTATAGATCATTTACGTACCCCTCCAAGGACAACTTGAGTATTGATCATCAGAAATGAATCTTCGTAATGGTTATCTCTGAATTAAGTATCAGTACTAGATCTTCGTATAGATCGTCTCTGAACTGTTTCGAGTCGTTGATAGTGTTTATCTGTCTGTAACTATCCTGAAAAGAAAAGGTTAGTTTATGCAAGATTGTTTGATGTATGCATGTATAACATGATGCCCTTAAGTAAGAATGTTATATGGATTATGGATGCGTATGCTATGATATGATGTAAATGATGTATGTATGAATCATGCAGTCTGGTATCCCTGTATAACAACTGCTGGCTGGGGAAAATAAATCCTGATTCGTTGCTGACGAACATGAAGACTTCGTTCCCGTCTTGTTTAAGAATATGGTACTTAGAACTTCCTGTCTTCGTTCGTCGTGCTTTTTATTGAAGGAATAAATTCCTGAACATCCTGACTGAGGATAAAAGAGATGGACATAGATCCGGAGGACTTAATTCTTTGGAGGATATGAAACTGTTTGAAGATTTCGTCGAGTGGGAAGTCTAAGATATTACTTGAAGAGTTTTGTATGGATATCCGTAAAGATTACTCCGTGGGGATAGACCGGTGAAGTTTCGTTGAACTCCTACCCTCGTTCGTCCTTAGTAAATACTATTACTGCATTTTATGCATTTCTAGTAAACATCAATCATATTCAAAAGCATACATACATTCAAACACAACCAATGGACGTTTTCGCTTAAGTAAACAGGGTAAAAGTAAACTTGAATTAAAACATGAGACTTTATTTATTTAGAAAGTGGCCTATACATGGGCAAGTCTGTACAAGGAGACAGAAATCCTAATAAGAGGAATTCGTCATAAAAGTTTTTACAAAACAAAGAAAAACATCTATGTGAAAAATAATCTTATTGAGTTTCAATTCCACTATTGCCATTATCTTCAAGTATCTCATCTTTTGCTGTCGAGATGGAAATGATTGGATTGATATTTATCTGTTTGAACTTGATCCAGGTAGCACAAATAGTTGGAGTTACATGAGTGATCCAACGACATACCCTTTTTTGCCCAAGCCGCCTTTTCAGGTTTTCGACTTGCCGGGTGTACATTTTTTTTATATATATCCCTAATTTTTGCCTAGGCCAGTCAACCTAGCGGGTCTCTTTTTTATGCGTAGTATTTTTTAACTATGTTTGCGTTTACGGGTTGTGGGAAATCTTCACCATCCATAGTAGTAAGCATCATGGCACCTCTTGAAAATACCCTTTTAACTACAAATGGTTCTTCATATGTAGGAGTCCACTTTCCCCTAGGATTACCTTGTGGTAATATGATACGCTTGATTACCAAGTCTCCAGTCTGATATACCTTTTTCTTAACCTTCTTATTAAAAGCTTTGATCATCCGTTTCTGGTACATCTGACCGTGACAAACAGCTGCTAGTCTTTTCTCATCAATCAAATTTATCTGGTCAAGTCGAGTCTGAATCCACTCATCTTCATCCAAGCCTGCATCCTTCATGATTCTTAAGGAGGGGATCTGAACTTCAATGGGTAGAACTGCTTCCATACCATAGACTAAGGAGAATGGGGTTGCCCCTGTTTAAGTACGTATTGTAGTAATATAACCATGAAGAGCAAACAGTAACATCTCATGCCAATCCTTATAAGTAACAGTCATCTTCTGTAGAATCTTCTTGATATTTTTATTAGAAGCTTCTACTGCCCCATTCATCTTTGGACGATACGGAGAAGAATTATGATGCTTAATCTTGAACTGCGTGCAAAGGTCAGTAATCATAGTGTTGTTCATATTAGAGCCATTATTTGTGATAATCCTTTCAGGGATGCCATACCTACATATGAGATTATTCTTAATGAATCGAGCCACAACATTCTTAGTAACAGATGCAAATGAGGTTGCCTCCACCCATTTTGTAAAGTAATCAATGGCAACCAGGATGAAACGATGCCCATTGGAAGCAGTAGGCTTGATCTCACCAATCATATCAATGCCCCACATGGCAAAAGGCCAAGGAGCCGTCAACGCATTCAACGGAACTTGAGGTACATGCACTTTATCAGCATAAATCTGACACTTGTGACATGTTTTGGAATGTTGATAGCAGTCAGCTTCCATGTTAGACCAATAGTAACCTGCTCTCAATATCTTCTTTGCCATGGTATGACCACTAGAATGAGTGCCAAAGATCCCATCATGCATGTCTTCCATAATCTCTGTTGCTTCCTTCTTATCCACACAACGAAGCAAAGTCGAATCATGATTGCGCTTGTACAAAATTCCATTACTCAAGAAGAACTTAGCAGAAAATCTCCTCAGAAACTTCTTACCATTGACAGATTCTCCCTCAGGGAACTCCTGAGCTTCAAGATACCTTTTCACTTCATAGAACCAAGGCTTTCCCTCTACTTCTTCAGTGTCAATCTCATTACAATATGCATGCTTCTCAAATCTATCAATAGTGATTCTGGGAGCTTCATCATCCCAACTAATCTCAAATATAGATGCCATGCTGGCTAATGCGTCTGCCAACTGATTCTCTCCTCGTGGAATATGTCCAAAGGTAATCTCTTCAAAATATGGGATCAAAGGCAACACATGCTCTCTGTAAGGAATGAGATTTGCGTGCTTGGTATCCCAATCTCCTTTAATTTGACTAACTACTAGGGCTGAATCTCCATATACATCCAGAAACTGAATCTTCATCTCAATGGCAGCTTTGATACCCATGATACATGCTTCATATTTAGCCATGTTATTGGTACAATAGAAACAAAGTCTAGCAGTAATTGGGGTATGGCAACCTTTTCAGGAGAAATGATCACAACACCAACACCATTACCAAGCTCATTAGTGTTGCACCCCAAAATTTGCCCTCACAATACAAGACTTTGTGTTCTAAGAAGGTTCACAAGGTTCACAAGTTCTCCAACACTTGCATAACCTTTCATGAGGTTCATGAAGTCTACAAGTTACTTTATGAAGGTTCACAAGGTTCACAAGTTTCTCAATGCTTATATAACCTTTCATGAGGTTCATGAAGTCTACAAGTCACTTCTTGAAGGTTCACAAGGTTCACAAGTTTCTCAACATTTACAAGACCTTCCATGAAGTTCATGAAGTTTACAAGTCACTTCTTGAAGGTTCACAAGGTTCACAAGATTCACAATGAATATAAAGCTTTCCTGAGGTTCATGAGGTCTACAAAGCCACTTCATGAGGTTCAAAAGGTTCACAAGCTTCACAATACCTCCCATGAGTATCACAAGACATTTTATGAAGATTCACAAGGTTCACATAGTTCACAATTGGTCAAAGAAGTTGACAATTCCCTCAGACAATGCACCTCCTCAGCAGTGTATCCAAAACTAGGGTTTTGACTTTAATCAGGCTAAATGGACTTCCAATACCTCAAGTGAGTTTAATAACATCTTATATGTGTATAAGAACCCCCATGACAAGTTTCAAGACTTTTCTCAAAAGTTTGCTCAGTCAGATGATCAGATAAGTCAAAATCAGTCAATGCAGTTAAAAAGTCAAACTGAGGTCAACTGTGGTCAAACCAAAGTCAAACTTCATGATTTTTTGCCAACATCAAGTATATGAAGTAAAATTCATCATTTGATCAAGGGTTGATCATGATTCATCAAGGAGATTCCAAATCATCAATAATCAGGAGTTTCTAAATTAGGGTTTCCTCAGTAAAAGTCAACCGAACTTTGACCAGGCATAACTTTCACATACTTCATCACCAAGTCTCCATCCAAAGCTCATTTTGAAGGAAATTGAATTCCCTACAACTTTGATGTTTAAAGTTAAGCTCAAAAATGCTTCATTTGAAAGATATGATCTAAGACATTATAGGTCATTTCAAAAGTCAACAAAAAGTCAACAACTTCAAAAGGGCATAACTTGAGATTGGTAAATGATATGGACCTGAAACCAATGGGGTTGTTTATAGGACTCTTCAAGCTTTCCAAAAAGTCCAAGAACACCCTCATACCTTTAAAATTAAGGGAGATGTGACCTTGCAAAGTTGGGCAATTTTGTGATGGTTTATGTTGAAAATGGAGGCTTAGAAGTATTTCTTTCCAAATGGGCTGCCTAATTTATGACCCAATCCATCTCATAACATGGTGCACGACCCAATTGACCAAAATTCAGCATTTTTATTATTTTTTATTTATTTATTATTGATTTAATTCATAAAAATCATTTTAAATAAATATAAAATATGAAAATCTATTTTTGGGTGAAGATATTGCTTCTAGAAATTCTTAAATGATGATTGAATTAGAAGGAGAAGGAAATCATGTGAATTATCCCAAGATAGCAAGCATTCAAGAGCAAATATTTGACTTTTACAACACCATCTTTTTCAATCTTTTTGAATCCATTCTTCCACAAAATCAATCAAACTTTTGACCTAGAATCATTCACTTATATATACTGATCACAAACCTAATCTTCATTCACGAGTTGGCTGCCCAAAGAGTGAGTTCACCATATCAAAAAAATTTCACAAAAAACTCAATTCGGATTCTACCATTCAAGCTCTCTCAAAGACTTTTGAAGGTTTAAACATGTTCATGAAGGATCATAGAATGTTCCTGAATCATAAAAACATTCATTCATGCCCTAAATCATACAACCCGATTCCAGCTTTGTTCTTATTTTTTGAAATTCGATTTCGGCTATATGATGATTCTTTGTTTAATTTGATTGCATAACATGGTTTATAATGTTGTTTGGATTGTTTCTGGGTTGTTCAATTGCGTTTTTCTTGCAGGAATCCAAATACGCCATTATTAGGGTTTAGAGCTCAATTTTAGGGTTAGATGATTCAACCAATATAAATAAATTCTGGACACATAGGAGTGTTCTATAAGACACAAGGATTATAAAACTGTAATTAATTTTAAGAATCATTACTGTTTGGTGCAAGTTTCGTTTTCGTAGGTTTTGAAGTGTGAAGAACTCCCAGGAAAATTCGCAGGAGAAATCGTTACAAATTTCGCAGGTAATGGGAGGAAGAAGAAGACCAGTTCGCGCCTGTTTTCAAATTCAAATTCTGTTTAAAAAATAATATGAATTAATCCTGGATTTATTTCACAAATGTATGTTTGGCCTGGTGGAAAAGTGCATGCGCGTGTTGGTGAAGGCTGGGGTTCGAATCCTGCCTCCAGCAATTTTTTGTGACATGTTTCCATTTAAATTGTGTTTCATATATTATTGTTTGTAGCCAACATATTAACAGATTGGCTCTTCCAGCCGGGTGGTAGCGCGCGCATTCTTGTATACATAAGGTCCTGGGTTCAATCCTCCCCCAGGCCTTTTTGGTTCTCATTATTTTCTGGATTTTCTCAACACAAGCAACAAAACAAATCTCACTCTCTCATCTCTTG
The DNA here is from genome assembly GCA_963966055.1 of Lathyrus aphaca. Taxonomy (NCBI): domain Eukaryota; kingdom Viridiplantae; phylum Streptophyta; class Magnoliopsida; order Fabales; family Fabaceae; genus Lathyrus; species Lathyrus aphaca. Next base: position 539,882,288 of record OZ014522.1, on the reverse strand, counting down.
CCTGCGTATGGATGGCCCAGTGGTGTGATCTCTTGGCTGCAAGCATAGGGGACTGGGTTCAAACCCCAGCCCCACCAGGTTTTTACTTTCTCATTCTTTTTCTTCTTTTATTTTCTTTTCAATTTAATTAATATTTTATGTTAAAATAAATTAAAAAAAATTATGTTGTTCTAAAAAATATAGGTATATTAGTTTAGAATTTTGTCTATTATAAAATAAACCCTAAAAATATTTTTCTAAACAAAACCTAATTTCTATTTTTTTTAAAAAAAATAATTTTCTTTATCATGTATATAATTTTTAATATAGTTAATGTTGTAAATATATTTATAATCCAAATTATTTTTCTTGTAAGGTTTAGAAACAATTTAATTTATAATAGTTAAATTTTTGTATATGATTTGTAAGTATAATAATTAATAGGATTAAGTTTTATAAACATGATTTATATTGTAAATATGATATTTAAAATCTACTTTTTCTTATGATATGTATATATTATTTAATAAATAAATGTTAATAATAATTAAATTTTGTAGTCATGATATATTTAAAGAATAATCTAATAATTTAAAAATTAAAATAATTGTTTGTCAATATTTGTTTTTTTTTTAAATTGTTCATATTAAAAATTGTTAATTTCTTATAATATCTTAATTAATTTTGTTTATTATTACTAATCATATTATTTATTTTGTTTTGGTTAATTTTACATTATTATTAACTCATTAATTATTATTTTTATGCTTATTATTTCACTAACTTTATAATTTTATTATTTACTAACCTTTCTTATTTTATTACTAACTCTTTTCTTGCTTATTATTATTATCACTAACCCCTTATCATTTATTTTTTTATTATTTATTGCTTAGTTATATTTTATTTATTTTTATTATTTTGCTTATTATTTTTATTATAATTTCTTGTAATTGTTTCCCGGATGTAATTTTGTAATTATTTTAATTATTTTTGCTATGGTTAGTAATTAGGGAGTGCTAATATGTATGTTATATTAAAATAAATTTAGATAATTTTAATCATAAGATAATTAAAATAAACACTCACACACACGTAAGTCGATTTTAATCGCCGTCTCACTTTCTAAGGTTATCCCTCAAGTTGCCTACGAATAATGGTCAAGTGGGGTGTATAAAGCAAGTCCCTTAAAAGAAAATCATCAAGTCCCTCATGGTTGCCTATACGAATCGAGTCCCTTCGAAAAATGATGATAGTCCCTTATATGTGCTTAATACACCCCACAGTTGCCTTCACAAAATAAGATGTCCCTCTCATGTCCCTTAACATCCAAGGTAAAGACTACCTACTCCTTAATAGTAGGGATAGTCTTACCAAGGAAAGGAAAAAGAACAAGAAAGACTTTAAACATTAGGGTAGGTTCCTCTTATGTACTTGCTCACTTCAAAAATTTTTCAAACTTAAACAAATTTCAAACAAATTTTCAAACAAGTTTCTTACACATCCGTACATGGATTATTATTAAACTATTCTGAAAATTTTTCTATTCACACACTACATTTTCAAAAACAATTTAAAGTGAGCTTAAGTACCTAAGAGCCCATGGATAACCATGGATGAAAAGGGTGCTAACACCTTCCCTTTTCATAACTTACCCCCCGGACCCAAAAATATCTCTAAGGTCTTTCCTGTTCTTTTATAACCTTTCCTTATGGATAAAATAAAAGTCGGTGGCGACTCTTGCTATCCGCAACATTACTTAAAGTCAGTTCTTCCACCGTGTTACAGAACTGGCGACTCTGCTGGGGATTTAATATAAAAGAGGGGTACCCTTAGGAATTAGATCACTTTAAATTGTTTGCCTTGTTTGCTTTATATTATCTTGTTGGGGTGCTCTTATGTGTGAAAGGTCCTAACCCGGATCTAGTGTACCTTAGGTAAATGGCAATAGACCAAGGAAACTGTACGACGTATATCGATACGGTTGATCTGGTGGCCATAGTTAGTGCGACTTCTTGGTTGGTGCTTATGTTCCTTAAGTCAAGTTGAGGATAATATGAGGCTGCCATATGTTGTCAAGGCACTAACTAACTTTTAGAACCCTAGTTAACTCATCTTGGCCTTTAGAAAGTAGTGAGGTAACCGGCTTTGGTACAGACTGAAGTTGGTTGACACTCGATACTACGCTCATTGAGATTCTAAACTTGGAGGGTTTTGGTTGGCAAGTAAGTTGCCTACTAAACAACCACCCTTGTGAAGGATCAATGATATTGAGATCCCTTAGAACCTGGTTACTTTCATAGGACAGGATGAACCAACTAACTTCAGGGGAGGGTACTTACCTTTGAACCTCATGCAAGCCTTTAAACCTAGGGCTATTGTGTGACTTGCTTGTGTGTGCCACATGTTTGTGATTGAGCATAACATCATGACATCATCATGCATCATAAGCATAGCATTTTCCCTAACCATTTCAAGGACCAAGGGATTTATCTTTGTTCTTTGTTGCAGGTCATGGCTTCTGCTCGTAGAAACACCATCAGGATCAACTTTGTAGGCATACCTGCTAAGCTTAAAGAGTTGGTTGCTCAAGTGTCTGATCATTCCCAGTTCATCAAGAGACATGGTCACCTATTGGATCTAGTCACTTCAGGGTTCAATGAAGACATGATGAGTGTTCTGTTCCAGTTCTTTGACCCTAAGCACCATTGCTTTACATTCCCTGACTACCAGCTGGTTCCAACCATGGAGGAGTTCTCTAAGCTTCTGGGTATACCTGTTCTTGATCAAAGACCCTTCACAGGCTTGGAGAAGGAGCCCAAACCAGAGGTTATTGCTGCAGCCCTACATCTGAAGAAATCTGACATTGTTCTAGAGACGAGAAGTGGAGTTAAGGGTATCCTTGCCAAGGTATTAGTGGATAAAGCTCAAATGTTCTTGAAGGCCATGAGTCATGATGCTTTTGAGGAGATCTTAGCCTTGCTGATATACGGCTTAGTATTGTTCCCCAATCCAGATCAGTTCATAGATGTTCATGCCATCAACAATTTCCTGAGTCACAATCCAGTGCCTACATTGCTTGGAGACACCCTGCATTCTCTTCACACCCGTACTACAAGGGCAAGAGGAACTTTGATGTGCTGCATACCTTTGCTTTCTAGGTGGTTTATTTCTCACCTTCCTCGCTCAGTAATGAAGAATGAGCAAGGGTTCAGATGGTCCAAGAGGATCATGTCACTTTCTCACTCAGACATCCATTGGTGCTCCAGATCTATGGAGAATGTCACCATCATTGACCGTTGTGGGGAGTTTCCTAATGTGCCACTTCTAGGCATAAGAGGAGGCATCACCTACAACCCCTCTCTAGCTTTACAACAGTTTGGTTACGCTCGGAGCGATGGCCCACATGACATGTTGATTCAGGGCATTGTGTTTGATTACGACAACGATCTTCAGGGTTACCGTCAGAGATTCATACGAGCTTGGGGAAAGGTAAACAGGATTGACAGCAAAACACTGGAGCCTAAGTACAGTATTCCTATGGAGGCTTATCTCAGATGGGTACGATCTCGTGCTCAGACACTCATGATGCCATATCTTGCCGTCTTACCAGTTACCATGGAACCTGTTGCTGAAGGAGACACAGCTTATACCATCCTTCACCCAGACATGCTTACTGATATGGAAGACTTGCAGAGATCATGGATCCAACTGAAGGAGCAAAGGGATACTTTCGAGGCTCATTACAAAACAAGCCAAGCAAGAGTCCTAGAGCTAACAAAGCAACTTCACGAGGAACGAAACCTCAACTCATACCTCAATACAAAAAGGAAACGTCCATGGGAGACTTAAAACCCCATCTTTTGTACTTATTTCACTTCCATTTTTTGTAAGCCTAAAAGGCAAAACAAGTTATTACTAATAAAAGTTTACTTTCATTTTTGTCTAAGCAAATTTAAATCCTGCGGTCCTTGAAAACATTGCATATGCATTCCCATATCATTTCATTGCATCACAGGTTTATAATTGTGCGCAGGTTTCTCATCTTCTCGCTGTTTATTTCAGCAATGGCTCTTGAACAATCAGTTAAGGATCTTCAGGCACAGAATGCACAGTTCCAGGAGCTGATCTTGAACCTGTCCAAGGGGCAAGATGATTTGAAGGCACTGCTGGCCAAGAAGACTAAGAAGACTAGAAGGTCTGCTGGGTTGCTCAACATGGGAAGAAGGTTCAAAGGTCCTGTCAAGACCAAGGAAGAGGTTGAAGACTATGAATCTGAAGAATCTGAGAAAGAGAGAGGCAGTCTCCACAACACTATGGGGGACTCTGATTCTGAGGCTAATTACTACCATGAGCCTAATGAAGACAAATTCAAGATGCTGGTGGATAGAATGGATGCTATGGAATTACAGAAATCATCTGGGTTGGATTTTGAGGATTTGAGTTTGATATCTGGGGTTGTGATACCCATTGGGTTCAAAGTTCCTACATTTGTTGTCTATGACGGGGTCTCTTGTCCCAAGCTGCATCCGAGGTCCTATGTTAGAAGAATTCAACCCCACACTGCTGATAAGAAGTTGTGGATCCATTTCTTTCAAGAGAGCTTATCTGGAGCTCAGTTGGAGTGGTATTATCAGTTGGAGAGTGTCAACATCAGAGACTGGAATGATCTTGCTGAAGCTTTCTATAGGCAGTACCAATACAATGCTGATTTAGCCCCCACTCGCATGCAGCTTCAGAGGATGTCTATGGGTGCCAAAGAAAGTATTAAGGAGTATGCTCAGAAGTGGAGAGATTTAGCTGGAAGAGTTCAACCCCCTTTGACTGATAGGGAATTGGTTGATATGTTCATGTGTACGCTGAATGGTCCGTTTTACAGTCATCTCATTGGAAGCTCATCATCTGGCTTCACTGAGTTGATCATGACAGGAGAACGGGTAGAAAATGGTATCAAGAGTGGTAAGATCCAAGTGGGCAATTCTTCATCAAGTGCTGCAAAGAAGCCTCCCACCGGGAAGAAGGAATCCAATGCTGTTTATGGTCAACCTGATCGTAACAGAAGGCATCAATCTGTTAGTGCAGTTCATATTTCAAATCCAACTCCTGCAACAACAGAGCAGCCTCAAGGCAACCAACAGAGGGCTAGAAGACAGTTCACGAAGATCAACATGTCAATGGCTCAGGCATTGCAACACTTGTTGAAGGCTGAACTTATTTCTCTGAGGGAGGCTCCTCAGAATCCCAATGTTACTTCCCCCAAGTACAATCCCAATGCACGATGTGCATATCATTCAAACTGTCCAGGACATGATACTAATAACTGCTGGGTCTTGAAGAACAAAATTCAAGATATGATTGATGCTGGAGAAATTGAGTTTGATCCACCAGGTACTCCAAATGTGATTACAGCTCCAATGCCAAATCACGAGAAGACTGTCAATGCCATTGATGAAGACATTGATGAAGATCTGCATGTCTATTCAGTTATGGAGTTGAGCACACCATTGTCTGTTATCAAAAAGAGGTTAGTACAAGCTGGGATCTTTCCAGGTTGTCGTGAAGATTGTCTGTATTGTACCTATAAGCCGGATAGTTGCTTCATTTTGAGAGATGGAATTCAACGTCTCATGGATAAGTATACTATAGTGTTTGAAAGAAGACCAGCATCTGTAGAAGGTATGGTGGATCATCTGACTCGGGGTAAGAAGATTGAAGAGGTTGATATGGTTGACAAAGTACCGGTGAGAATCACTTCAAAGGGTCCCATCAAAATCACTCATCAGGGCCCAATCAAGATTACTGCTGAAGGTCCTGTGAAAGTTGTTGCTGAAGCCAGAGTGGCTCCTCTGATTATTACCACTCCTGGTCCTATTCCTTATACATCTGACAAAGCTGTGCCTTGGCACTATGGGTCTGATGTTTACATCCATGGTGTCAAGCAGGAGCCTTTACCTGATATGCCTGCTGACATTGATACTATTGCTGGATCTAGCAAGATCACTCGTAGTGGAAGAGTCTTCTCTCCTCCAGTTGCTTCTAAGAGTGCAGTTACTCCTGCTGCTACTACCACCACTGATGCTCGGGGCAAAGGTCCTGTTATTGAGCCTGTATCTACTGATGTGCCAGCTGCTGATGATCTCTCTAAGCAGATGGAAGAAGTATTGAAAATCATTCGCAAGAGTGATTATGACATTGTTGATCAGTTGGGGCATACTCCCTCAAAGATTTCTATGTTGTCTCTATTGCTGTGTTCTGAGGCTCATGCCAAGTCCTTAATCAAGTTTTTGAAGACTGCTCATGTGCCCAGTGCAATTTCTGTTGATCAATTTGAGAACTGTGTTGCTCACCTGACCTATGACAACGGGTTAGGATTCTCTGATGCTGATTTGACCCCTGCCAAGAGGGATCATAACAGGGCCTTGCATATTTCAATTGAATGCAGGGGCACTACCCTGTCACATGTACTGATAGACAATGGTTCTTCTCTGAATGTGTTGCCCAAGGAAGTCCTGAATAAGCTGAGTCCTGAAGATACTGTGTTGAAGCCCAGTAATATTGTGGTAAAGGCTTTTGATGGTTCTAGAAGAGTAGTGCATGGGGAAATTGATCTTCCAATCAAAGTTGGTTCTCAGATGTTTACTGCTACATTTTATGTGATGGATATTCGTCCTTCATACTCTTGTCTGCTTGGTCGTCCCTGGATCCATGGGGCAGGTGCTGTGACCTCTACATTACACCAAAAGTTGAGATATTCGGTGAATGGAAAGGTTGTTACTGTCTTTGGAGAGGAAGAATACTTTGTCAGCCATGTAAACACTTTCAAGTATCTGGAAGTGGAAGGTGAATACATTGAGACTCCGTGTCGGTCATTTGAAGTGGTTCCCTGGGTTGCTAATGATTGTGTAGCACCTCCTGCTGTGAAGAAAGTTCCTGTGGTCATCAGAAAACCTCCAACAATGGCAATGGCCTCCCTCAATGATGCTAGAGCTGTGGTGGATGAAGGTGGTTGTACTATTTGGGGTCAGCTTCCTGATATTCCGTACAAGTCTGACAAGTTTGGTTTGGGTTTCACTGCAGAGTCCCAGAAGGCTGTTCGTCGTGCTCGTGCTGCTCGTATCACCAATCAAGGGGTTATCAATGCTGTGGGAGATCAAGATGAAGACTACAACTTGGATGCATGGATTTTTCCTACTGTGGGTGCTGGACTCAATAATTGGAAAGCTGAAGATGTTATCCCTATCTCCTTTAGTCAGGAGTAAATACTATTACTGTGTTATGTTTTTTAAGTTTGTAATTTCTTGAACAATAAAACTTTCAAGCCATGTGCCTTACCCGGGGCACAATGGTGTGCTTGTTACGGGCTGTCATTTCATTTGCATACTTCATTCAATAAAATCAGTGGACGTTTCGTTTTCATAAATATTGTGTTCCTTGTCTTTCTTTTCTTTTATTTTTGTTTTATCAGCTATGTGTTCTTACACACACCCACATCACTAAAATGCAGATCCTCATCCACTCTGGATCCTGTTGATAACAGTTCTACTATTGCCAATTATAATTTCGAGAATCCGATCTATCAAACTGAAGACGGAAATGAGGACGATTGTGAAATACCTGTAGAGCTTGCTAGGTTGTTACAACAAGAAGAGAAAGCTATACAGCCACATGAAGAGCCAGTCGAAGTTGTGAATCTAGGAACTGAAGAAAACAGAAAAGAGGTCAAGGTAGGGGCTGATTTAGAGGACAGTGTCAAGAGCAGGTTGATTCAGATGTTACGTGACTATGTGGAGATCTTTGCTTGGTCCTATGAAGATATGCCAGGGTTGGATACAAACATTGTGGTTCACCGTTTGCCAGTGAAAGAAGATTGTCGTCCAAAGAAGCAGAAGGTTCGTCGTATGCGTCCTGAAATGTCAGAAAAGATCAAGGCAGAGGTAATGAAACAGTTCAATGCAGGGTTCTTAGCAGTAACTTCTTATCCTCAGTGGGTTGCAAATGTGGTACCAGTTCCTAAGAAAGATGGTAAGGTACGTATGTGTGTGGACTACAGAGATCTGAACAAGGCTAGCCCTAAAGATGACTTCCCACTTCCTCATATTGATATTCTGGTAGACAACACTGCTCAGCATAAGGTATTCTCTTTTATGGATGGCTTCTCTGGTTACAATCAAATCAAGATGGCACCTGAAGATATGGAGAAGACAACATTTGTGACACAGTGGGGCACCTTTTGCTATAAGGTAATGCCATTTGGTTTGAAGAATGCAGGGGCAACATATCAGCGTGCTATGGTGGCTTTGTTTCATGATATGATTCATCATGAGATAGAGGTATATGTAGATGATATGATAGCCAGATCTCAGAATGAAGAGCAACATCTTGATCATCTGCACAAGTTGTTTGAGAGGTTGAAGAAATACAAGTTGAGATTGAACCCAAACAAGTGTACTTTTGGAGTTAGATCTGGAAAGCTCCTGGGTTTCATTGTCAGTGGCAAAGGTATTGAAGTGGATCCTGCAAAAGTGAAAGCTATACGAGAGATGCCAGCTCCCCGTACTGAGAAGGAGGTTAGAGGTTTCTTGGGACGATTGAACTACATTGCAAGATTTATTTCCCAATTAACTACCATCTGTGAGCCAATCTTCAAGTTGTTGAAGAAAGATCAGGTGATGGAATGGAATGATGAGTGCCAAACTGCCTTTGATGAAATTAAGAGATATCTACTAGAGCCACCAATTTTGATGCCACCAGTTGATGGAAGAACCTTGATTATGTACTTAACAGTGTTAGACAACTCAATGGGGTGTGTGTTGGGGCAACATGACGAGTCTGGTCGAAAAGAGCAGGCAATATACTACCTTAGCAAAAAGTTTACCGACTGTGAAACAAGATACTCACTGCTCGAGAAAACTTGCTGCGCTTTGGCATGGGCTGCTCGCCGACTAAGACAGTATATGTTGACCCATACTACCTTATTGATTTCGAAGATGGATCCAATCAAGTACATATTTGAGAAACCTGCTCTCTCCGGAAGAATTGCAAGATGGCAAATGATCTTGACAGAATATGACATACAGTATACTACTCAGAAGGCCATTAAAGGAAGTGTTGTTGCTGATCATTTGGCTCATCAAGCAGTAGATGATTACCAGTCAATGAATTTTGAGTTCCCTGATGAAGACATTATGATTATTACCAAAGAACCTGGACAATATGACGGACCTGAACAAGGATCCCGATGGACTATGGTTTTTGACGGTGCCTCTAATGCACTTGGTAATGGTGTTGGTGTTGTGATTAGTTCCCCTGAAGGTTGTCATACCCCGATTACTGCTAGACTTTGTTTCCATTGTACCAATAACATGGCCGAATATGAGGCATGTATCCTGGGTATTAAAGCTGCTATTGATATGAAGATTCAGTTCCTTGATGTGTATGGAGATTCAGCCCTGGTAGTAAGTCAGATTAAAGGAGATTGGGATACCAAGCATGATAACCTCATTCCTTACAGAGAGCATGTGTTGTCTTTGATCCCACATTTCAAAGAGATTACCTTTGAGCACATTCCACAAAGAGAGAATCAGTTGGCAGATGCATTAGCCACCATGGCATCCATGTTTGAGATCAGCTGGGATGATGAAACTCCCAAGATTACTATTGATAGATTTGAAAAGCCTGCATACTGCAATAAGATTGACACAGAAGGGGCAGAGGAGAAGCCTTGGTTCTATGAAGTGAAAAGATATCTTGAAGCTCAGGAATTCCCTGAAGGGGCATCTGTCAAAGATAGGAAGTTTCTGAGAAGATTTTCTGCCAAGTTCTTCTTGAGTAATGGCATTCTGTATAAGCGCAATCATGATTCAACTATGCTTCGTTGTGTGGATAAGAAGGAAGCTACAGAAATTATGGAAGAGATGCATGATGGGACCTTTGGCACTTATTCTAGTGGTCATACTATGGCAAAGAAAATTTTGAGAGCAGGTTACTATTGGTCTACCATGGAAGCTGATTGCTATCAACACTCCAGAACTTGTCACAAATGTCAAATTTATGCTGATAAAGTCCATGTACCTCCATCACCATTGAATGTGTTGACTGCTCCTTGGCCCTTTGCCATGTGGGGCATTGATATGATTGGTGAGATCAAGCCTACTGCTTCTAATGGGCATCGTTTCATCCTGGTTGCTATTGATTATTTCACGAAGTGGGTAGAGGCAGCTTCATTTGCATCTGTTACTAAGAATGTTGTGGCTCGGTTCATTAAGAATAATCTCATATGTAGGTATGGCATCCCTGAAAGGATTATCACTGACAATGGCTCTAATTTGAACAACACTATGATTACTGATCTCTGCACGCAGTTCAAGATTAAACATCACAACTCTTCTCCGTATCGTCCAAAGATGAATGGGGCAGTTGAAGCTGCTAATAAGAACATTAAGAAGATAGTACAGAAGATGACTGTTACTTACAAGGATTGGCATGAGATGTTACCGTTTGCTCTTCATGGTTATCGTACTACAATACGTACTTCAACAGGGGCAACCCCATTCTCCTTAGTCTATGGTATGGAAGCAGTTCTGCCCATTGAAGTTCAGATCCCCTCCTTGAGAATTATGAAGGATGCAGGCTTGAATGAAGATGAATGGATTCAGACTCGACTGGACCAGATAAATTTGATTGATGAGAAGAGGTTAGCAGCAGTTTGTCATGGCCAGATGTACCAGAAACGGATGATCAAAGCTTTTAACAAGAAGGTTAAGCCAAAGGTATATCAGGCTGGTGATTTGGTAATCAAGCGTATCATATTACCACAGGGTGATCCTAGGGGCAAGTGGACTCCAACATATGAAGGACCATTTGTAGTCAAGACAGTATTCTCAGGAGGTGCCATGATACTGACTACAATGGATGGTGAAGACTTCCCACAGCCTGTAAACGCAGACATAGTTAAAAAATACTACGCATAAAAAGAGACCCGCTAGGTTGACAGGCCTAGGCAAAAATAAGGGCATCCCGGCAAACCAAAAGGGTTTGGGCAAAAATTAGGGATATATATAAAAAGATGTACACCCGGCAAGTCGAAAACCTGAAAAGGCGGCTTGGGCAAAAAAGGGTATCCCGGTGGATTGAAAACCTGAAAGGGCAATCCAGGCAAAAGTTAGGGATTAAAGCGTATGACTATGTCTCGTTTGGATCACTCATGAAACTGCAACCAGTTGTACTACTTATTCAAGCTCGAACAGATAAAGCTCAATCCAATCATTTCCGTCTCAACAGCAAGAAGATGAGATACTTGAAGGGCAACAGTAGGATTGAAACTCAATAGGACTGTTCCCCACATAGATAATTTTCTTTATTCTGTAAAACTTTATGACAAAAACCTCTTACTAGGGTTTATGTCTCCGTGTACAAACTCACCCGTGTATGGGTCACTTTTTGATATAAATAAATTCCATCTTTTGAATCCAGATTTACTTTTACCCTATTTACATAAGCGAAACGTCCATTGGTTGTGTTTGAATGTATGTATGCTTTTGAATATGATTGATGTTTACCAAAAATGCATGTATGCTTTTAATATGATTAATGTTTACCAGAAATGCATGAAAATGCAGTAATAGTATTTACTAAGGACGAACGAGGGAAGGATTTCAATGAAGCTTCGCCGATTCACCTTTACAAGACAGTTATAAACCCTCAGTAGGACTAATCCATCTTCGTAAAGTCTTATTTCCCCTGGAATTTATATCCATCTCTTTTATCCTCATACGGATATTCGGGAAATTACTTTCCAATAAGGGTACGACGAACGAAGACGGGATGTTATACTTATCCTACTATCAAACGAAGACGAAGGTTATATATACCCTACTATCCCCAACAACGGGAGGTTATATATACCTTGCCATCCCCACCAACGGGAGGTTATCTATACCCTGTTATCCCCAGCAGACGGAGGGTTATATATTCTTCAACAACGAATCGGGATTTATTTTCCCTGGCCAGCAGTTGTTATACGAAGATATCCAGACGCTTCCGGCATTATCATGTCATACATACATCATATACATCATACCATAGCATACATATCCATAGACATATAGAACATTACCTAAGTGCATCATATCATACATGCACACATAAAGCATAAACTAATGTTATTATACAAAAGCTACCTTGTTTCAGGTTAATTATCCAACAAACAAACTTATGGTCTCCAGGACTGCTTTATTGTAACCTCAGGGTCACTTTATCCTCCTGATGAGCTTCTTATTACTTCAGGACTGCTTTATTGTAACCTCAGGGTCACTTTATCCTCCTGATGAGCTTCTTATTACTTTGGGACTGCTTTATTGTAACCACAGGGTTACTTTATCCTCCTGATAACTTCTCATGACTTCAAGACTTCTTTAGAGCTATCCATTGCTCTATCCTCCTGGAGTCATATCATTACTTCAAGACTGCTTTAGAGCTATCCATTGCTCTATCCTCCTGGAGTCATATCATTACTTCAAGACTGCTTTAGAGCTATCCATTGCTCTATCCTCCTGGAGTCATATCATTACTTCAAGACTACTTTAGAGCTATCCATTGCTCTATCCTCCTGGAGTCATATCATTACTTCAAGACTGCTTTAGAGCTATTCATTGCTCTATCCTCCTGGAGTCATATCATTACTTCAAGACTGCTTTAGAGTTATCATTACTCTATCCTCCTGGAGTCATATCATTATTTCAAGACTGCTTTAGAGCTATCCATTGCTCTATCCTCCTGAATCATAGTTTCAAGACTGCTTTAGAGTTATCATTATTGATTGCTCTATCCTCCTGAAATCATATTATTTCTTCAAGACTGCTTTAGGGTTATCATTATTGATTGCTCTATCCTCACGAAGACATGCTGTTACATCAGTATTACTCCAGACTCCTGACAACTCTCATTATACTGCTGAAGAACTTTCCCCTAGTGGCATCTTTAAGCCCACTCAATCATGTTCAACCAACCATCAATATCACTCTATGCACTGGTGAGTGCAAATTTTTGGGCTTTTGTGTTCAATCCCCTTCAACCTTCCAGGTTACGACTGACAAATATACCAATCTAACCCCTCAGGTTTCAGAAAATTGAACAGGGGCAGCTGTTGCACCCCAAAATTTGCCCTCACAATACAAGACTTTGTGTTCTAAGAAGGTTCACAAGGTTCACAAGTTCTCCAACACTTGCATAACCTTTCATGAGGTTCATGAAGTCTACAAGTTACTTTATGAAGGTTCACAAGGTTCACAAGTTTCTCAATGCTTATATAACCTTTCATGAGGTTCATGAAGTCTACAAGTCACTTCTTGAAGGTTCACAAGGTTCACAAGTTTCTCAACATTTACAAGACCTTCCATGAAGTTCATGAAGTTTACAAGTCACTTCTTGAAGGTTCACAAGGTTCACAAGATTCACAATGAATATAAAGCTTTCCTGAGGTTCATGAGGTCTACAAAGCCACTTCATGAGGTTCAAAAGGTTCACAAGCTTCACAATACCTCCCATGAGTATCACAAGACATTTTATGAAGATTCACAAGGTTCACATAGTTCACAATTGGTCAAAGAAGTTGACAATTCCCTCAGACAATGCACCTCCTCAGCAGTGTATCCAAAACTAGGGTTTTGACTTTAATCAGGCTAAATGGACTTCCAATACCTCAAGTGAGTTTAATAACATCTTATATGTGTATAAGAACCCCCATGACAAGTTTCAAGACTTTTCTCAAAAGTTTGCTCAGTCAGATGATCAGATAAGTCAAAATCAGTCAATGCAGTTAAAAAGTCAAACTGAGGTCAACTGTGGTCAAACCAAAGTCAAACTTCATGATTTTTTGCCAACATCAAGTATATGAAGTAAAATTCATCATTTGATCAAGGGTTGATCATGATTCATCAAGGAGATTCCAAATCATCAATAATCAGGAGTTTCTAAATTAGGGTTTCCTCAGTAAAAGTCAACCGAACTTTGACCAGGCATAACTTTCACATACTTCATCACCAAGTCTCCATCCAAAGCTCATTTTGAAGGAAATTGAATTCCCTACAACTTTGATGTTTAAAGTTAAGCTCAAAAATGCTTCATTTGAAAGATATGATCTAAGACATTATAGGTCATTTCAAAAGTCAACAAAAAGTCAACAACTTCAAAAGGGCATAACTTGAGATTGGTAAATGATATGGACCTGAAACCAATGGGGTTGTTTATAGGACTCTTCAAGCTTTCCAAAAAGTCCAAGAACACCCTCATACCTTTAAAATTAAGGGAGATGTGACCTTGCAAAGTTGGGCAATTTTGTGATGGTTTATGTTGAAAATGGAGGCTTAGAAGTATTTCTTTCCAAATGGGCTGCCTAATTTATGACCCAATCCATCTCATAACATGGTGCACGACCCAATTGACCAAAATTCAGCATTTTTATTATTTTTTATTTATTTATTATTGATTTAATTCATAAAAATCATTTTAAATAAATATAAAATATGAAAATCTATTTTTGGGTGAAGATATTGCTTCTAGAAATTCTTAAATGATGATTGAATTAGAAGGAGAAGGAAATCATGTGAATTATCCCAAGATAGCAAGCATTCAAGAGCAAATATTTGACTTTTACAACACCATCTTTTTCAATCTTTTTGAATCCATTCTTCCACAAAATCAATCAAACTTTTGACCTAGAATCATTCACTTATATATACTGATCACAAACCTAATCTTCATTCACGAGTTGGCTGCCCAAAGAGTGAGTTCACCATATCAAAAAAATTTCACAAAAAACTCAATTCGGATTCTACCATTCAAGCTCTCTCAAAGACTTTTGAAGGTTTAAACATGTTCATGAAGGATCATAGAATGTTCCTGAATCATAAAAACATTCATTCATGCCCTAAATCATACAACCCGATTCCAGCTTTGTTCTTATTTTTTGAAATTCGATTTCGGCTATATGATGATTCTTTGTTTAATTTGATTGCATAACATGGTTTATAATGTTGTTTGGATTGTTTCTGGGTTGTTCAATTGCGTTTTTCTTGCAGGAATCCAAATACGCCATTATTAGGGTTTAGAGCTCAATTTTAGGGTTAGATGATTCAACCAATATAAATAAATTCTGGACACATAGGAGTGTTCTATAAGACACAAGGATTATAAAACTGTAATTAATTTTAAGAATCATTACTGTTTGGTGCAAGTTTCGTTTTCGTAGGTTTTGAAGTGTGAAGAACTCCCAGGAAAATTCGCAGGAGAAATCGTTACAAATTTCGCAGGTAATGGGAGGAAGAAGAAGACCAGTTCGCGCCTGTTTTCAAATTCAAATTCTGTTTAAAAAATAATATGAATTAATCCTGGATTTATTTCACAAATGTATGTTTGGCCTGGTGGAAAAGTGCATGCGCGTGTTGGTGAAGGCTGGGGTTCGAATCCTGCCTCCAGCAATTTTTTGTGACATGTTTCCATTTAAATTGTGTTTCATATATTATTGTTTGTAGCCAACATATTAACAGATTGGCTCTTCCAGCCGGGTGGTAGCGCGCGCATTCTTGTATACATAAGGTCCTGGGTTCAATCCTCCCCCAGGCCTTTTTGGTTCTCATTATTTTCTGGATTTTCTCAACACAAGCAACAAAACAAATCTCACTCTCTCATCTCTTGCCTGCGTATGGATGGCCCAGTGGTGTGATCTCTTGGCTGCAAGCATAGGGGACTGGGTTCAAACCCCAGCCCCACCAGGTTTTTACTTTCTCATTCTTTTTCTTCTTTTATTTTCTTTTCAATTTAATTAATATTTTATGTTAAAATAAATTAAAAAAAATTATGTTGTTCTAAAAAATATAGGTATATTAGTTTAGAATTTTGTCTATTATAAAATAAACCCTAAAAATATTTTTCTAAACAAAACCTAATTTCTATTTTTTTAAAAAAAAATAATTTTCTTTATCATGTATATAATTTTTAATATAGTTAATGTTGTAAATATATTTATAATCCAAATTATTTTTCTTGTAAGGTTTAGAAACAATTTAATTTATAATAGTTAAATTTTTGTATATGATTTGTAAGTATAATAATTAATAGGATTAAGTTTTATAAACATGATTTATATTGTAAATATGATATTTAAAATCTACTTTTTCTTATGATATGTATATATTATTTAATAAATAAATGTTAATAATAATTAAATTTTGTAGTCATGATATATTTAAAGAATAATCTAATAATTTAAAAATTAAAATAATTGTTTGTCAATATTTGTTTTTTTTTTAAATTGTTCATATTAAAAATTGTTAATTTCTTATAATATCTTAATTAATTTTGTTTATTATTACTAATCATATTATTTATTTTGTTTTGGTTAATTTTACATTATTATTAACTCATTAATTATTATTTTTATGCTTATTATTTCACTAACTTTATAATTTTATTATTTACTAACCTTTCTTATTTTATTACTAACTCTTTTCTTGCTTATTATTATTATCACTAACCCCTTATCATTTATTTTTTTATTATTTATTGCTTAGTTATATTTTATTTATTTTTATTATTTTGCTTATTATTTTTATTATAATTTCTTGTAATTGTTTCCCGGATGTAATTTTGTAATTATTTTAATTATTTTTGCTATGGTTAGTAATTAGGGAGTGCTAATATGTATGTTATATTAAAATAAATTTAGATAATTTTAATCATAAGATAATTAAAATAAACACTCACACACACGTAAGTCGATTTTAATCGCCGTCTCACTTTCTAAGGTTATCCCTCAAGTTGCCTACGAATAATGGTCAAGTGGGGTGTATAAAGCAAGTCCCTTAAAAGAAAATCATCAAGTCCCTCATGGTTGCCTATACGAATCGAGTCCCTTCGAAAAATGATGATAGTCCCTTATATGTGCTTAATACACCCCACAGTTGCCTTCACAAAATAAGATGTCCCTCTCATGTCCCTTAACATCCAAGGTAAAGACTACCTACTCCTTAATAGTAGGGATAGTCTTACCAAGGAAAGGAAAAAGAACAAGAAAGACTTTAAACATTAGGGTAGGTTCCTCTTATGTACTTGCTCACTTCAAAAAATTTTCAAACTTAAACAAATTTCAAACAAATTTTCAAACAAGTTTCTTACACATCCGTACATGGATTATTATTAAACTATTCTGAAAATTTTTCTATTCACACACTACATTTTCAAAAACAATTTAAAGTGAGCTTAAGTACCTAAGAGCCCATGGATAACCATGGATGAAAAGGGTGCTAACACCTTCCCTTTTCATAACTTACCCCCCGGACCCAAAAATATCTCTAAGGTCTTTCCTGTTCTTTTATAACCTTTCCTTATGGATAAAATAAAAGTCGGTGGCGACTCTTGCTATCCGCAACATTACTTAAAGTCAGTTCTTCCACCGTGTTACAATTAGAAGCTCCATCAAAAACCATAGTCCATCGGGATCCCTGTTCAGGTCCGTCATATTGTCTAGGTTCTTTAGTAACAATCATAATGTCTTCATCTGGGAACTCAAAATGATCAGCTACCACACTGCCTTTAATGGCCTTCTGAGTGGTGTACTTTATATCATATTCTGTTAAACTCATTTGCAACCTTGATATTCGTCCGGAGAGAGCAGGTTTCTTGAATATGTACTTGATTAGATCCATCTTTGAAATCAACAAGGTAGTATGAGTCAACATATACTGTCTTAGTCGGCGAGCAGCCCATGCCAAAGCGCAGCAAGTTTTCTCGAGCAGTGAATATCTTGTTTCATAGTCGGTAAACTTTTTGCTAAGGTAGTATATTGCCTGCTTTTTTCGACCAGACTCTTCATGTTGCACCAACACACACCCCATTGAATTGTCTAATACTGTTAAGTACATGATCAAGGGTCTTTCATCAACTGGTGGCATCAAAATTGGAGGTTCTTGGAGGTATTTCTTGATCTCATCAAAGGCCACCTGGCATTCTTCATTCCATTCCATTACCTGATCTTTCTTCAACAACTTGAAGATTGTCTCACAGGTAGCAGTTAACTGGAAAATAAATCTTGCAACGTAATTCAAACGTCCCAAGAAACCTCTAACTTCCTTTTCAGTATGGGGAGCCGACATTTCTTGTATAGCTTTTACCTTTGCAGGATCCACTTCAATACCTTTTCCACTGACAATGAAACCCAGGAGTTTACCAGACCTAACTCCAAAAGTACACTTGTTTGGATTCAATCTCAGTTTATACTTCTTCAACCTCTCAAACAACTTGTGCAGGGGATCAAGGTGTTGTTCCTCATTTTGGGACCTGGCTATCATATCATCCACATATACCTCTATCTCATGGTGAATCATATCATGAAACAAAGCCACCATAGCACGTTGATATGTTGCCCCAACGTTCTTCAAACCAAATGGCATCACCTTATAACAAAAAGTGCCCCATTGTGTAACAAATGTAGTCTTCTCCATATCTTCAGGCGCCATTTTAATCTGATTATAACCAGAGAAACCATCCATGAAAGAGAATACCTTATGCTGAGCAGTGTTGTCTACCAAAACATAAATATGTGGAAGTGGAAAGTCATCTTTAGGACTAGCCTTATTCAAATCCTTGTAATCCACACACATGCGTACCTTACCATCCTTCTTAGGTACCGGTACCACGTTTGCAACCCACTGAGGATAAGAAGTCACAGCTAAGAATCCTGCATCAAATTGTTTCATCACCTCTGCTTTAATCTTTTCTGACATTTCAGGACGCATGCGACGAACCTTTTGCTTCTTTGGATGACAGTCTTCTTTTACCGGCAGACGATGAACCACAATGTCAGTATCCAACCCTGGCATATCTTCATATGACCAAGCAAAGATCTACACATAATCACGTAACATCTGGATTAATCTGTTCTTAACACCGTCCTCTAATTCAGCCCCTATCTTGACCTCTTTCCTGTTTTCCTCTGTTCCCAGATTCACAATTTTGATTGGCTCTTCATGTGGCTGTATATCTTTCTCTTCTTGTTGCAACAACCTAGCAAGCTCTACAGGTACTTCACAATCTTCCTCCTTTCCATCTTCAGCTTGATAGATCGGATTCTCAAAGTCATAATTGGCAATAGTAGAACTGTTATCAACAGGATCCAGAGTGGATGAGGATCTGCATTTTAGTGATGTGGGTGTGTGTAAGAACACATAGCTGATAAAACAGAAATAATAATAAAAGAAAAACATAGAGCACAACATTTACGAAAATGAAACATCCATTTATTTTTATTGAATGAAGTATGCAAATGAAATGACATCCTGAAACAAGCATACCATTGTGCCCCGGGTAAGGCACAAGGCTTAAAAGGTTTTATTGTTCGAAATTACAAACTTAAAACAAAACATAGTAATAGTATTTACTCCTGACTAAAGGAGATAGGAATAACGTCTTCAGCCTTCCAATTGTTGAGCCCATCACCCATGGTAGGAAAGATCCAATCATCCAGGTTGTAGTCTTCATCATGGTCACCCACAACATTGATTTGATCTCTTACAACCCCTTGATTAGTGCTAAGAACAACACGAGCACGATGAACAGTCCTCTGAGATTCTGCAGTGAAACCCAAACCAAACTTGTCATATTTGTAAGGGATGTTGAGAAGCTGACCCCAAATAGCAGAACCACCTTTTTCAATCACAACCTTAGCATCTTTGAGGGAGGCCATTGCAGGAGGTATTCTAGTAACCACATGAGCTCTTTCAGAAGCAGGGACAGACTGAGGAACAGGAGAAGAGCAAGGAACAACTTCAAATGTTTGACACGGAGTTTCAACCATTTCACCCTCCATTTCTACATATTTGAAAGTATTCACATGGCTCACCATGTACTATTCTTCACCATAGACAATGACAATTTTGTTTTTCACCAGATATTTTAACTTCTGATGCAAGGTGGAAGTCACAACACCTGCCCCATGGATCCAGGGCGCCCAAGCAAACAAGAATACGCATGACGAATATCCATCACATAGAAAGTAGAGTTGAAGACTTGAGAGCCAACTTTGATCGGGAGGTCTACTTCTCCATGTACCACTCTTCTTGAACCATCAAAGGCCCTTACCACTATATCACTTGGTCTTAACACAACATCCTCAGGATTGAGCTTGTCCAGAACCTCTTTAGGGAGCACATTTAATGAAGAACCATTGTCCACCAGTACATGAGACAAAGTAGTGCCCCTACATTCAATGGAGATATGCAGAGCTCTGTTATGGTTTCTCTTGGCAGGAGTCAAAACAGCATCAGAAAAGCCCATACCATTATCACTAGTCAGATGTGCAACACAATTCTCAAATTGATCCATAGAAATTTCATTTGGCACATGAGCAGCCTATAAGAACTTGATTAATGCTTTAGCATGGGCCTCCGAACACAGCAGCAAAGATAACATGGAGATTTTGGAGGGAGTATGCCCCAACTGGTCAACGATATCATAATCACTTTTGCGAATGATTTTCAGTACTTCTTCCATCTTCTTAGAAAGATTTTCAGCAGTTGGTGTCTCAGCTTGCACAGGTTCAATCACAGGACCTTTGCCCCGGGCATCAGTACTTGGTCCAGAATTGGAGGTATGAGTTAGAGTAACTGCACTTTTAGAGGTATCTTGAGGAGAGAAGATTCTTCCACTTCTAGTGATCTTACTAGATCCAGCAATATTGTCAACATCAAGATTGATATCAGTAACAGGTGCATCATTCAAAGGTTCTTGTTTGACACCATAGATATAAACATCAGAACCATAATTCCAGGGTATAGCTTTATCAGAAGTATAAGGAACAGGGCCAGGAGTGGTAATGATCATATGAGCCATTCTAGCTTCAGCAACAGTCTTCACAGGGCCTTCAGCAGTAATCCTGACAGGACCTTTAGAGGTGATCCTGACAGGACCTTTGGAGGTAATCTTCACTGGTACTTTATCGACCATAGCTACATCTTCAAGCTTCGTGTTTCGAGTCAGATGTTCACACATACTTTCCACATAAGGAGTCTTCTCAAACAATATAATATAATTGTCCATGAGGCGTTGAATACCATCCTTCAACTTCTA
The DNA here is from genome assembly GCA_963966055.1 of Lathyrus aphaca. Taxonomy (NCBI): domain Eukaryota; kingdom Viridiplantae; phylum Streptophyta; class Magnoliopsida; order Fabales; family Fabaceae; genus Lathyrus; species Lathyrus aphaca. The sequence continues at coordinate 539,861,189 of OZ014522.1, read as the reverse complement.
GCAACTATTAGGTTTATAAGCACAATAAAAACAGTCTTCATTGCAACCTGGAAAGAACCTAGCCTGCACCAGCTTCTTCTTGATAATGGATAGAGGAGTAGTCAAATTTACTACTGAGGAAACATGTGAAACCTCATCAACAGCATTAACAGTCTTCTCATGATTGGGCATAGGAGCAGTGATCACATTTGGGGTCCCAGGAGGGTCAAATTCAATTTCCCCAGCTTCAATCATGTCTTGAATCTTGTTTTTCAACACCCAGCAGTTGTTGGTGTCATGTCCCGGACTATTAGAATGATATGCACATCTTGCATTAGGATTGTACCGAGGAGAGGATGTATTAGGATTCTGAGGAGGATCCCTTAAAGTAATTAGCTCCCCTTTCAACATGTGTTGCAAGAGTTGGGCCAGTGACATGTTGATCTTGGTGAACTGTCTTCTAGGCTTCTGTTGATTGTTCTGTTGTTTCTCTGGTGTTGTAGGGGCAGGATTGGAGATGTGAACTGCTCCACAGATTGGTGACTCCTGTTACGACTATGTTGACCATACACAACATTAGACTCCTTCTTTCCACTAGGGGGCTTCTTAGCAGTGCTTGATGAAGAGGTACCCATTTGTATCTTACCACTTCTTATCCCACTTTCCACACATTCTCCAGTCATTATCAGCTCAGTGAAACCAGATGATGAGCTTCCAATGAGGTGACTATAAAAAGGACCATTCAGCGTACTCATAAACATATCCACCAGCTCCCTGTCAGTCAGAGGAGGTTGAACTCTGCCAGCCAGATCTCTCCACTTCTGGGCATACTATTTGAAACTCTCCTTAGCACCCATAGACATGTTTTGGAGCTTCATGCGAGTTGGTGCTAAATCAGCATTATATTGGTATTGCCTATAGAAGGCCTTAGCAATATCATTCCAATCCCGAATGTTAACACTTTCAAGTTGATAATACCACTCCAATTGAGCTCCAGAAAAACTCTCTTAGAAGAAATGAATCCACAGTTTCTTATCAGCAGTATATGGTTGAATCCTCCGGACATAGGACCTCAAATGCAATTTAGGACATGAAACACCATCATACACCACAAAAACAGGAACCTTGAAGCCAATAGGTATAACCACTCCAGAAACTAAACTCAAATCTTCAAAATCAAGCCCAAAAGATTTTTGTAGTTCCATAGCGTTCATTCTGTCTACCAACATCTTGTACTTCTCTTCACTAGCAGGATCATGATAATAGTTCTCCTCAGAATCAGAATCTTTCACAGTACCATGGAGGCTACCTCCTTCTTTCTCAGAATTTTCAGATTCAAAATCCTCAACCTCTTCTTTTGTCTTGACAGGACCTCTGAATCTTCTACCCAGGTTGATGAGGCCCCCTGATTTTCTAGTCTTCTTCTTCTTCTTAGTCGGAAGCGCCTTCAGCTCATCTTGTCCCTTGGACAAGTTCAGGATCAGTTCTTGAAATTGTGCATTCTGAGCCTGGAGATCCTTAACAGTTTGTTCGAGAGCCATTTCTACTGAAATAAACAGCGAGAAGATAAGATACATGTTCATAAGAAACCCGTGATGCAATGATATGTTATGTATATGCAATGTTTTCAAGGACCGCATGATTTAAATTTGTTTAATCAACCAGAAATGAAACTTTTATTAGTAAGCAATAAACTTGTTTGCCTCTTGGGCTTACAATAAAATGAAATAAATACAAAGATGGGGTTTTAAGTCTCCCATGGACGTTTCCTCTTTGTATGGAGGTATGTGTTGAGATTCCGCTCTTCGTGAAGTTGTCTTGTCAGCTCCAGGATTCTTTCTTGACTAGCTTTGAAATGAGTCTCAAAAGTATCCCTTTGTTCCTTCAACTAGATCCAGGACCTCTGCAACTCTTCCATGTCAGTGGGAATGTCTGGATGAAGGATGATATAAGGAATATCTCCTTCAGCAACAGGCTCCATGGTAACTGGCAGGATAGCAGGATATGGCATCATAAGAGTCTGAGCACGTGCTCGTACCCATCTGAGATAAGGTTCCATAGGAATGGAGTACTTCGGTTCCAGCGTCTTGCTGTCAACCTTGTTCACTTTACCCCAAGCTCGTATAAACCTTTGTCGGTAACCTTGCAAATTGTTGTCGTAGTCAAACACAATACCCTGAATAAACATGTCATAGGGACCATCACTCCGAGCATAAACAAACTGACGTAGAGCTAAAGAAGGGTTGTAAGTAATGCCCCCTATTATGCCAAAGAGTGGCACATTAGGGAACTCTCCACAACAGTCAATGATAGTAACATTCTCCATAGATCGAGAGCACCAATGAATATCTGAATGAGAAAGTGACATAATCCTCTTGGACCACCTTAATCCTTGTTCATTCTTTATCACTGATCGAGGAAGGTGAGAAATAAACCACCTAGACAATAAAGGTATGCAACACATCAGAGTCCCTCTCGCTTTCGTAGTACGGGTATGGAGAGAATGTAAGATGTCTCCAAGTAATGTAGGCACTGGATTGCGAGTCAGAAATATGTTGATGGCGTGTACGTCTATGAACTGGTCTGGATTAGGGAACAAAACTAAGCCATGGATTAATAAGGCTAAGATCTCCTCAAAATCATCATAACTCATAGCCTTCAGGAACACTTGAGCTTTCTCCATCAATACCTTAGCAAGAATACCCTTAACCCCACTTCTCGTTTCTAGAATAATGTCTGATTTCTTCAAATGTAGGGCTGCAACAATGACTTCAGGATTAGGCTCTTTCTCTAAGCCTATGAAGGGTCTCTGATCAAGGATAGCTATACCCAGTAGCTTGGAGAACTCTTCCATTGTAGGAACCAGCTGATAGTTGGGGAATGTGAAACAATGATGTTTAGGGTCAAAGAACTGAAACAGGACAATCATCATGTCTTCATCAAATCCTGAAGTAACCAAGTCAAGTAGGTGACCATGCTTCTTGATGAACTGGGATCTTTCAGAAAATTGAGAGACTAATTCCTTAAGCTTAGGAGGTATCCCTACAAAGTTGATCCGGATAGTATTCCTACGAGCAGAGGTCATGACCTGCAACAAAGAACAAAGATAAATCCTTTGGTCCTTGAAATGGTTAGTGAAAATGCTATGCTTATGATGCATGATGATGTTATGATGTTATGCTCAATCACAAACATGTGGCACACACAAACAAGTCACACAATAGCCCTTGGTTTGAAGGCTTGCATGAGGTTTAAAGGTAAGTATCCTCCCTTGACGATTAGTTGGTTCATCCTGTCCTATAAAGTAACCAGGTTCTAAGGGATCTCAATATCATTGATCCTTTACAAGGGTGGTTGTTCAGTAGGCAACTTACTTGCCAACCAAAACCCTCCAAGTTTAGGATCTCAATGAGTGTAGCATCGAGTATCAACCAACTTCAGTCTTCACCAAAGCCGGCTATCTCACTACTTTCTAAAGGCCATGATGGGATGACTAAGGTTCTAAAAGTCAGTTAGTGTATTGACAACATATGGCAGCCTCATATTATCCTCAACTTACATAAGGAACATAAGCACCAACCAAGAAGTCACACTAACTATGGCCACCAGATCAACCATATCGGTATACGCCGTACAGTTTCCTTGGTCTATTGCCATTTACCTAAGGCACACTAGATCTGGGTTAGGATCTTTAACACATAAAGCCCAACAAGTAATATAAAGCAAACAAGGCAAACAATTTAAGTGATCTAATTCCTAAGGGTACCCCTCTTTTATTAAATCCCCAGCAGAGTCGCCAGTTCTGTAACACGGTGGGAGAACTGACTTTCTATAAATGTTGCGGATAGCAAGAGTCGCCACCGACTTTTATTTTATCCATAAGGAAAGGACATAAAAGAACAAGAAAGACCGTTTTGAAAAGACTTGGATTCGGAGGGTAGGTTATACAAAGGGAAGGTGTTAGCACCCTTTATATCCATGGTTATCCATGGGCTCTTAGTTACTTAGCTCACTTAAATTGTTTTTGAAATGTGTAGTGTGTGATTAGAAAAATTTTGAAGGTGTGAGCAAGTAACTATGAGATACCTACCCTAGATTAAGTCTTTCATGTTCTCGTATGTTCTTTCAATGGTAAGACTATCCCTATTATTAAGGAATAGGTAGTCATTACCTTGGATGTTATTAAGGGACAAGCGTAGGGTCATCGTATGGTCAATGAAGGCAACTTAAGGGGTGTCTTTAGCAATTCGTAGGGACTATCATCATTTATTCGAAGGGACAAGATCATTATTCCGTAGGCAATCTCGAAGGGACTTGATCTTTTAAATCTGTAGGGACTTGATGATTTATAGGTGAAGGGACTTTGCTTAAGACACCCCTATGTTCGAGGGACTTAACCATTTAAAGGCAACTGAGAGGGGTAACCTAGGAAGTGAAAGATGGCGATCAAAGATCGACTTACGTGTGTGAGTGTTTATATTCAAATATTTATCTTTTTTTTAAATTAATTTTCTAAGTTATTTTTAATCACATATAGGTTATGCACACCCTAAGATTACTAACCATACAATAAAATATTTACAAAATAAAATAAAGACGGAAAATAAACCTACAAATATTACATGGCTTTAGCAGATACATAATAATCAAATAAAAATAATAATAATAAATATAATAAGAATAATAAATAAACCACAAAATATTAGCAATAATAAGATAATAATAATAATAATAATAATAATAATAATAATAATATTAATAATAATAATAATTATAATAATAAATAGAGAAAATAAAAATTTAAAAGAGAAAATTAATTTTAGGTTAAACAAGTATTAGAAATTTTTTAGAAGTTAATTAAGAAAATATAACAAATTTAATAATAATAAACAAAATATTAAGTTATTTACATATTAATAAAAATAAAGGTTAATATATTAATTAGGGTTTAGAAAAAAAATAAGTTAATTTTTAGGGTTAGTAGAAAAATTAGGGTTAACATTTTAATTAAGAAAAATTAGGGTTAGAAATTTAGGTTTAGAATTTACTTAAGATTTAAATAAGTTATTTACAAATTATATAAAAATAAAGTTTATATACAAAATTATTTATGAAATTAATTAAAATGATTGATCAAGAAAAAATTATAAAATTAATGAAAATATAAAGTTTAATCAATGTTTTAAACAAAGTTAATAGTTTCAATATAATAATTTCATTAAGATTTACTAATTATATAAACCAAATAAAATAAAAATAAATGATAAAAAGAAAGGTGGGGAGGCTTGGTTTTGATCTCAGGACCTCCCCCTTACCACAACAAAATCAGACCACTGGGCTAGCACGCGCTAGTGAATAAATAATGAATTCAAATCAATAAATATGAAACCTGTTGAATATGATGAAAAAGGCAAAAAATTGTGTGGGAGGTGGGATTCGAACCCCAGCCCTTTCCAATTTCAAACACAGCTCTTACCATTCAGCCACATGGGGCGCGTCTGCCTATGGAACAACAAACAATGATAATATATTAAGTTAGTTAAAATAAATGAACATATGAAAAAAACTGGTTCCACCAAGAATCGAACCCACATCCTCATCACAACAAAACGCTTCCTTAAACACCAGGTCAACGCATGCGTTGTGATAATGATTTGGATTAAATTAATAAAATATAAAACAATCAATTGAATCCTTCAGAGCGCGCCAAGACTTCATCTTCCTCATTTGAATTTCCTGCGAAATTTCATACAGTTTCTCATGCGAATTTTCCTGCGGGCAATGCTAACCAGAAGAACCTAGGTTTTTGAAACATCATACAAACCATAATAACAATAAAAATTCATAACCCAGATCAATTACCCAGTGTTCATACGTCATAACCATGTTTTTAGAATCCATTTATATGCCCTAAATCCTAAGATCCTAAATTCGAGTTTCAAACCCTAACAATGACATCTCCTTGATTCTGCAACAAAAACTCAATTCAAGCATATAAAAACAATCCAGAGATGCTAATAAACAAGTATCAATGCACAAAAATCATTTATATTGTATGAATTAATGAAATCGAAAAATCCAAAAACTCAAGAATATGATGATTCGGTTTCAATGATTTATGAGGTTTTGAATGATGGTAATGATTGGGATAGCTTCAGTAATGTTCAAGGAAAATGTTACAACCTTCAAAACTTCTTGATATGGCCTGCAATCAAAAATCCGAATGTGAGATTTTTTGTGAAATTTGGAAGTTTGAATCCTATGCTTTTGCCTCTGATTTTCGTCCCCTAGTATTGTGTTACGCTCATGGTCTTATAGTGAAGAGAATTAGGTCAAGAAATTGATGAATGGTTGGGCTTTTTGGATAACTTGATAGTGAAGAAAGATATAATCTTAAAAGTGAGAAAAATCAAATATTTTCATACTCTTAAAGCCTTGCACGAATTTGGAGTGTATCCAATCAAGTTAAATGGAGTTTATGATCTTCTAGAACAAGAATCAAATTTAAATATTGAGTTTTCATATTTTATTTTGATTTAAATTGATTTTTAATGAATAAAATCAAAATAAATAAAAAATAAACTATAAAAATCTGAATAAATGAAATTTGAGTCGTGCATGATGTCATGGTAAAGATTGGATCATAAAATTGCAAGCCCATGTGGAAAGAATTGGTTCTAAGACCCCATTTGCTCAATATACCTCTAAAAAATTTCCCAACTTTGCAAAGGCACAAATCCCTCAATTTTAAGGCTATGAAGGTGTTCTTGGACATTTTGGAAAGCTTAGAGAGTCCTATAACCAACCTCTTATGTCTCATGTCCATATCCTTTACCATTTCCAAATTATGCCCTTTGGAAGATGTTGACTTTTTGTTGACTTTTAAAATGACCTATAATGTTTTAGCTCATACCTTCCAAATGAAGCATTTTTGGGCTTGGCTTGTGAGACACAAAGTTGTAGAGAATTCAATTTCCTTCAAAATGAGCTTTGGATGGAAAAAAATTTGATGAAGCATGTGAAAGTTATGGCTGGTCAAAGTTCAGTTGACTTTTCCTATGAAAACCCTAATTTAGAAACTCTTGATTCTTGATGATCTGAAATCTTCTTGATGAATCATGATCAACCATTGATTAAATGATGAATTTTAATTCATAAAATTGATGTTGGCAAAAAATCATGAAGTTTGACTTTGGTTTGACCACAGTTGACCTCAGTTTGACTCTTTAACCACTTTGACTGATTTTTGCATATCTGATCATCTGGCTGAGCAAACCTTTTGGGAAAGCCTTGAAACTTGACATAGGGATTCTTGAAGACATGTAGGGTTTTATGAAGCTCACTTGAAGCCTTGAAAGTCCATTTAGACTAATGAAATTCAAAACCCTAGTTTAGGGTGCATTGCTTAGGAGGATGCTTTTGTCTGAGGGAGTTGTCAAACTTTCTGACTAATTGTGAACCTTGTGAACCTCTTGGGATATGTCGTACCTCGAAAAAAATACGATCCTAAAACAAACAACAGAGTTGCCACCTAATTCTATTTATTCTAATTAAAGAAAAGGGAGATATAGATACAACCTAATAAAGGATAAGAAATGGTTTACGAAACCAAATTCTAAGTTCGGGAGTCGGTTATGCGAGGGGAAGGTATTAGCACCCCTCACGTCCGTTGTACTCAACGGGAACCTCTTAGCTAATTATGCGATTAAATTTTTGATCTTAAGTCTTTGTCTTCTTAATGTCTGTTAATATATTTGTTTAAAGTTTTAAATCATCATTATTAAGACGGAAAAAAGATTAAATGTTTTTTATATTGTGATTTAAACAGAGAAATAATTAAATTTTTTATTAGGGTGCTCGCGAAGGATTAAAATCCCCGTGCCTACTTATTCCCTTGTGCAATGGGAAAATCAGAGCTTTGTAGTTCGTGCGACTACGGTTTGTGATTTTTATTGAACAGTTGTTTAAAACGCATTCTACTGCTAAGCGTTGGCTTATACTCGCGGTGGAGGTTGAAGCGCTAGCTTGTTTGCGAGATAGAATGATTTAGACAATGTCCGTTTAGATAAAATGTGTTTGACTTTTGTTAAGGTGTTTTAAACGAAAGGGCAAATGAACCACGTCGCGTGGGGCTAGCCTAGGAGTGATTGCATTCCAGAACGTGCGGAGTGCTAGAATCCAGAGTTCCGTCTTTCGCTGATTAATTATGAAAGTGATTTGAATTGGTTGGTGAGTTTTAATTTGTTTTTAAGTTACGAAAGAGTGAATGAACCACGTCGTGTGGGGCTAGGCCAGGAGAGATTCACTCTAGAACGTGCAGAATGCTAGACTCCGGAGCTCCATTCTTTCGTAAATTAATTGGTACAATTGAGATATTTTGATATACGAATAGTGATTGAACCACATCGCGTGGGGCTAGCCCAGGAACGATCCAATCCAGAACGTGCGGAGTGCTAGACTCCGAAGCTCTGTTTTCGTAAGTTAATTTGTGCGATTAGATATTTCGAAATACGGAAGGCGAATGGACCACGTCGCGTGGGGCTAGCCCAGGAACGATCCAATCCAGAACGTGCGGAGTGCTAGACTCCGGAGCTCTGTTTTCGTATTTAAAATAATAAAATAAGTTGGATAATTTGTTTTTAGACGTTTTTGGAATTTTCGTGTTTAATAACAAAGGAGTGAACGAAACACTACGCGTGGGGCTAGCCCAGGTGTGGTTCGTTCGAGAACATCCGAAGTGCTAGACTCTGGAGCTCTATTCTTTGTTAAATTAAATAAGATACACAATAAGTCGTGCAGACGGCGATCACAAGTGACCGACTTACGTGTGTGCAAAAATGTAGGCGTATGAATTGATTAAATGAAGTGGATTCGATTCCTAATTCCTAAAGGTATTCCTAGTGAAAACGAATTCGGTAAAATAAAGGCGGATGAAATAAATTACGTACAAAAATGGGAGAGGGATACAATAATAATTTTACACGAGAATGCGATGAAATAAATGGTCTCGTTGTAATTTGCCCAAGAGAAAGCGTGTGTGCAGTGTCTGAATTGATCGGAACCGTTAGAAATTAATATGATAAAAAAGTACGTGAAATAAATGAAATAAATAGATAACTTAAATAAAAAAGGAGATAAATTGTAAAATTAGAATAAATAAAATAAAATAAACAAGATGGCCTCATATCGGTCGCGATTAGTCGGAAACGACTTATCGCAAATTTGTTATATCATTGGCCCCGAAAAAGATGGAAAATAAAGACAAAGAGAAAATAAATAAATAAAAAGTTTGTTAGAAACAACTTATAATATTAAAAAAAAATAAGATTGTAAACAGGGTGTAAGAATCAGATCAGTGGTGTTGTTAGAAACTAGGTCCACGGGTTAAGCCCAACAAAAATTAAAACCCTAAAAAAAATTAAAATAGAAAAGAAAGTGAAACATTCCTATAGTCATATGCAGCCCAGCTCTTAAAATTTTATAACAATATAGAAAATTAAATAAAGTAATTAAAATAAAATAAGAAAAAGAAAACTGAGGCCACACGTTAAAAAAGAAAAGGTATTCTGAAATTACCCTAAAAACACGCTACGCTTCACTCTCCACAAAACCAAGTTTGGCTTCTCACCTCAAGCGATATCGGTGGCGGCGAAAAGGAATGACCAATCGGAAAGGACAACAACGGCGGTGACTCACGATTTCGCGGTGATTGTTGAAGGCAGAGTTTAAAGGGTGGCGGCGGCGAAGGTCAGTTTGAAGGTTTGTAAGCGATTTTGTGATTTCAAGACTTTTCGTTTCAGAAAGGGCGTTCTTGGAATTTTCGGTTTTGAACTTCCTCACTCTCACGGTTCGGTGGTTCGTGATAAGGTTTGTTTCATGGTGGTGGTTTATGACTTTGCTGTATATTGGTCTTGGTTTCGTGCTCTCATTCCTCGAAACATTTTTCGCACAAATAAGCCACAAAAGGGATCTCGGTTCTCTCTGTGTTGTAAGTGGGAATTTGTTTGAATAATAGTTTGTTAGATAGGGTATGTGTTGGTATGAAATTTGTGCAGGTGGAGGTTTGTTTCAGTTTGGCCGAAGAAGATTGCAGAATGGAGGTTTTCTGCGTTTGTGTTTTCAGTGACGATAATGGTGGTTGCACAATGGACTCGTCACTGGTTGCTATTGTTGACAGATGCCTACTTCACGGATTTTCATTTGATGTCGCTGATGAAGGTTTGAATCCTCTATTTTGCTAAGTTTCTGGTTTTTGTTTTTATGCTTTGAGGAATTGTTTTGGCTGTGCTTATAGTAATGGTTTTTTTATGTGATGCTCTTGCTGGTTCTTTGTTGTGTGTATGGTTTGTTTTGTGTTGTTTTTTTTTATATGAAATTGGTGTTTTTGGTTGGGGGTTTTGGTGTAGTTTGGGTGTGAAAATTGTGGCTGCCCTGTTAGCTGATAAAACAATATTTTTTTGTGTGGAAGAACTAGGGTTTTTGTTTGAATTTGTAAACTTCTTAGCTAAGTGTTTGACTGAGTTTTGGGGGGAAAACTCTGCATTTGAAAGGGATATGTGAGAGCAGGACAGTCCTAGAATTTGCAGCAGGCCTGGACTGGCTTATTTGTTGGTTTGTGCAGATAAAATATTAAAAAAAATGAAGAAGAGCAGCCTGCAGTCGCAGGTCTGCTATAGAACTTGTTTTTGTGAAAAAAATGAAAAAGTAGCAAAACGAAAGTGTGGCCCCTGCTGTTCTCTTTTGACTTGAATTAATGAACTTCTATTTTCTCTCTGTGTTGTAAGTGGGAATTTGTTTGAATAATAGTTTGTTAGATAGGGTATGTGTTGGTATGAAATTTGTGCAGGTGGAGGTTTGTTTCAGTTTGGCCGAAGAAGATTGCAGAATGGAGGTTTTCTGCGTTTGTGTTTTCAGTGACGATAATGGTGGTTGCACAATGGACTCGTCACTGGTTGCTATTGTTGACAGATGCCTACTTCACGGATTTTCATTTGATGTCGCTGATGAAGGTTTGAATCCTCTATTTTGCTAAGTTTCTGGTTTTTGTTTTTATGCTTTGAGGAATTGTTTTGGCTGTGCTTATAGTAATGGTTTTTTTATGTGATGCTCTTGCTGGTTCTTTGTTGTGTGTATGGTTTGTTTTGTGTTGTTTTTTTTATATGAAATTGGTGTTTTTGGTTGGGGGTTTTGGTGTAGTTTGGGTGTGAAAATTGTGGCTGCCCTGTTAGCTGATAAAACAATATTTTTTTGTGTGGAAGAACTAGGGTTTTTGTTTGAATTTGTAAACTTCTTAGCTAAGTGTTTGACTGAGTTTTGGGGGGAAAACTCTGCATTTGAAAGGGATATGTGAGAGCAGGACAGTCCTAGAATTTGCAGCAGGCCTGGACTGGCTTATTTGTTGGTTTGTGCAGATAAAATATTAAAAAAAATGAAGAAGAGCAGCCTGCAGTCGCAGGTCTGCTATAGAACTTGTTTTTGTGAAAAAAATGAAAAAGTAGCAAAACGAAAGTGTGGCCCCTGCTGTTCTCTTTTGACTTGAATTAATGAACTTCTATTTTCTTCTCTATTGCAAAATTAGACATGATGAGATGTTATGAACAAATAAATGATAAATTTACTAAAGGTTACTCTAACTAGATGCCATAACAACATGATAGAATTAGAATAGATGAGAAACTTTGAATGAAAAATGTTTATGTATGAATGTTTGAAAAATATTAAAATGTGAGATTATGCTTAAATATGACTTGGTTGAAAATAGAATGGAATGAATTAATATGCCATGAATTGTTAGAGTTAGAGTTTTTTTTTTTTAAATTGTAAGTGACAAGATTTTGAATGGGAATTATGAACACTAACTCTTTATTGTTATTTTCATGTACATGAGAAACTCATAAGAATGGGAGAAACATGAAGCTTGGAAATGTGGCCTAGCAAGAGGGATGAAGACTTTGGAAGAAGCTTGGGGCTTAGATTTTTTTGTCAATTTTTATGTATTTTACAAAGTAATTTCCTAAGCATTGGTGATGAGAACAATAGCTATATGACGTTAGCAACAAAATGCTTCAATCTTAGACCTTAAACACCCATGAGTGCTTCTTGATTTATTTGGTGTAATTGAATAAGAAACTTGAAAATGAATTGCTTAAGTTTTGAAAGAGAGATTGGAAATTTGTCATGAAATTTAGTATGAAGTTTTTGCAATTGATTCTCATGAGTTTGGTTTTTTGAAATAAACAAAATTAAATTAAAATTGAATGAAAATTTTGAAACAAAGTTGGAAAAGGGATTTGAAGTTCTAGAAAAGGAGTTTGAATGGAAAAATTGCATTTGAAACTTGAAATTGGAAGATGAAATTGGAGAAATGAATTTAAAATAAAATTGAACTTGAACTTAAATTAAAATTGAAAATTATAATAAAATAGACACACACATTTTTTTTAAAATGAAAATAAAATTAGAAGTAGAAATTGAGATAAAGATTTAAGAAAAATTAAAAATCAATTTAACAATGAGAACTTGAAAATGAGTTAGAAATGGGTATATATAAAAAAGAAAGAATAGAGAATGACTAAAAGAAAAACTAGTAATAGAAATTGAAATAAAAAAATTCTAAAAATAAGAGGTTAATAAAAAAAGAATAAAGAAATAGAACTAGAACTAGAAAATAAAAGATAAGAAATAAAAGTTAGAAAATGAGAAATATAAATTAAATTTAAAATGGAAGCTTGGAAGAAATAAATAAAATAAAAAATCGTGAGTAACTTAAAAAGAGTTGAACATGATAGAAAACAAATCTTGAAAAAAAATTCCCTTAAGTGCAACGAAGGTAAGATGCGAGCAGTTAGGGATAAAATTTGGGGTGTGACAGGATACCTTGTGAACTTTGTGAACCTTGTTAACCTCTTGGGACACCTTGGTACACAATGTCTTGACTAGGTGAGGGCAAATTTTGGGGTGCAACACGTATGCGCGAGGAAATAATGTCGAAGTCGCCTTGCTGCGTGGAGGAGTGCGAGGGCTACTTTCTCAATTTGTTGATACCTGAGCTCAGGCCCATGTAGGGCTTAGCTCGTGAAGTAATAGAGTTTCCCCTGCCTCAGGTCGGGACAGAACCGGGGGTTCTGATAGGGTTTTCTTGAGGTGTTTTAGGGCCTGCTCGCAATCCTTGGTCCATTCAAAAGTTGCCTCCTTGCGGAGGAGCTAGTAGAAAGGGATGGCGTGTTGGGCCGAATTTTCCACGAAGCGTGATAACAATGTGAGCACCCCCGTTTAAAGACTGGATGGTTTTTTAGATGTCGGCGGGGGCGTCTCGGTAAATGCCCGACATTTGTCGGGATTGGCCTCTATTCCTCGTTCGGTTAGATAAAACCCGATGAATTTTCCTGTGCGGACTCTGAACGTACATTTATCCAGGTTGAATCGCATCTTGCATTTGTGCGTCTGGTCTAAGATTCATTTTAGGTGACAGGTATGATCGGTCTCCTCGTGATATTTAACGATCATGCCGTCCATGTAAACTTCGAGCTTGTCTCTGATTTCTGCTCAGAAAACCTTGTTCATCATGCGTTGATAAGTAGCGCCCGCGTTTTTTAGGCCGAACGACATTACGTTGTAGTAATAGTTGCCCAATTCGGTCATGAATGCGGTGTACTTTTTGTCGGTCACGACAATGGGTATTTGATTATACCCGGAGTAGGCGTCGAGGAAAGATAAAAGTTTTAAACCTGCAGAGTTATCGACTAGTTTATCAATATTAGGCAGTGGATAGGCGTCTTTTGGGCATGCCTGATTAAGATTGGTGTAGTCAACACACATTCTCCATTTTCCATTATATTCTTGACAAGTACAACGTTTGAGAGTCAGGTGCTATACCTGGTCTCAGTTACAAAATAAGCCTCTAGGAGGTCTTTTACAGCCTGTTTGGCTGCTTCTAATTTCTTCTGGGACTGCTTCCTTCTCTATTGCACGACTGCTCGATCGGCAGGGTCGATGGTCGGATGATGGCATGCTACCTCTGGATCTAAACCGGGCATCTCAGCTGCACTCCACGTGAACATGTCAGCGTTCTCCCTCATGCAGGCTTTGAGCTGCTTTCTGGCTAGGTCGGGGAGGTCAATCTCTATCTTGACGCCCTTAGACGAATCTGCACCTAGCATCACCAGTTCGAAGAGAGTTTTGCGATCAAATGTGATTGTTCATCTTCCTCGGTGAAACTGATGTCTAGCTTGATGGAATTCACGCGGGACAGTTCTTTTCTGTTCCTCGGAAGAGTAGTGGAGTGCAGTCTTGATTGGCTTGAGTTTCGTGGTTATGATACTGAGACCTTTGGAAGCGGCCTCGTAACATCTGCGAGCAACTTTGATATCTTTGTGAAGGGTAGCCACCTGTCCTGATGAAGTGTAATACTTCATCTTCAAGTATACTGTGGAAGGCACTTCTATGGGCTCGGCCAGGGTTGGTCATCCTAGAATACATTGGTATAACGACGAGCAATCTATGTTGCACCCCAAAATTTTCCCTCCACAAAACAAGACATTGTGTACTAAGAGGCTCACATGGTTCACAAGGTTCACAAGGTTCACAAGATATCTCATGAGGTTCACAAGGTTCACAAAGTTCATAATTAGTCAGAAGATGTGACAATTCCCTCAGACAATGCATTCTCCTAAGCAATGCATCCTAAACTAGGGTTTTGACTTTGACCAGGCTAAATGGACTTCTAAGACTTAAAGTGAGCTTCATAACATCTTATATGTGTTCAAGAATCCCCATGATAAGTTTCAAGACTTTTCCAAAAGATTTGCTCAGTCAGATGATCAGATAGGTTAAAATCAGTCAAAGCAGTTAAAAAGTCAAACAGAGGTCAACTGTGGTCAAACCAAAGTCAAACTTCATGATTTTTTGCCAACATCAAGTATATGAAGTAAAATTCATCATTTGATCAAGGATTGATCATGATTCATCAAGGAGATTTCAGATCATCAATAATCAGGAGTTTCTAAATTAGGGTTTCCTCAGGAAAAGTCAACTGAACTTTGACCAGCCATAACTTTCACATGCTTCATCAAAATTTTTCCATCCAAATCTCATTTTGAAGGAAATTGAATTCTCTACAACTTTGTGTCTCACAAGCCAAGCCCAAAAATGCTTCATTTGGAAGGTATGAGCTAAGACATTATAGGTCCTTTTAAAAGTCAACTAAAAGTCAACAACTTCAAAAGAGCATAACTTGAGAATAGTAAAAGATATGGACATGAGACCAAAGAGGTTGGTTAGAGGACTCTTTAAGCTTTCTAAAATGTCCAAGAACACCCTCATAGAATTAAAATTGAAGGATTTGTGCCCTTGCAAAGTTGGGAAATTTTAGGGAAACTTATGAAGCAAATAAGGCTTTAAATCAAATTTTTGCTAAATGAGCCCACCAAATTGCCATCCCATCTTTACAAAAACACCAAGCACGACCCAACCCACCTATTTTCTGATTTTTTATTTTTTATTTCATATTTATTTGAATTTTATTCATTAAAATACAATTTAAATTGAAATAAAATATAAAATCATATATTTGAAAATGGATTTTGCTTCTAGAAAGTCATAAATATTATTTGGATCAGATTGATACACAAGTTATGAGGATTGTCCCAAATTAGCAATGTTAGATCAAAGAAAAATCAAATTTCATGACATATCTTTTTCAATCTTCAAACATCAAAAAAATCCAAAGAGTGATAGCATATTTCTGACCTAATTCAATCCATATATATACCTAAACATATTGCCAATGAGAGGACACGAAAATTCTGCCTCCAAGAACAAGAGCAAGCTTCCAAATTTTCACAAAAAATCTCAATTCGGATTCTCACTTGCAGGCCATATTAGAGTGTTTTGAAGGTTGCAAAACGTTCCTTAATCATCACTGATGCTTTCCCAATCCTCATTCGCATCCAAATCATGCTAATCTCAATGAACCGAATCCACTTTGTTCTTGATTTTTTTCGTTTTCGATTTCTAATATCTAAGCATTGTTAATGATTTTTGATGATATTTTCTTGTTTGTGATAAGCTTTAGGTCATATCTGGACCAATCAATTGAAGTTTTGTTGCCTAGAACAGATTCCACCATTTTTAGGGTTTCGGCCAAGTTTTAGGGTTTCACGATTTATCAATGATAAATGAAATCTAAAACCATAGATCAATTCTAATTAACCTCTGGATCATGTTGGTACGCTTAATTTGATGAAATTTTGTTGTTTTATTGATGATTGAGATTCGTAGGTTTTGCTGCAAATAAGAAGTCGCAGGAAAACTTGTAATAAAATTCGCAGCAAAATTCATAGGTCTGGAGGAAGAAGAAGATGTCCAGCGCGCCAAAATTCCTATTTAAAAATTGGACATAATATTTTATGTTTGTTGTTGTTATTATTTCAGAAGAACATGATGGCTCAGTTGGTTAATGCGCTTGTGTGATGAAAGAAGGGTCCTGGGTTCGAATCGTCCCCAGCCCATTTGTTTTTTGGTTATTTTCATTAATTTTTGCAGGATAAAAATAAAAAGAATAGAACTTGTTTTACCATCACCAGCGCACAGCTGGTCCAGTGGCTGACTTATTGGTCTAAGGAGGTTAAAGCCTAGGGCGTGGGTTCAATCCCTACCCCAGGTAAGTTCCAACTTTTTCTTCTTTTTTTGCTTATTTGTTTCATTTTGTTAATTTTATTATAAATAAAAAATATAATCATATATATATATATATATATATATATATATATATATATATATATATATATATATATATATATATATATATATATATATATATATATATACTTTATAGTTTACTAATTCTGAAATTATTTTCTAAAATTCAAAAAAATAGTATTTTTATTTATTATGTATATATATTTTTTGTAAATAAATTCCTTAATTATATTTAGATTAATTTATAAACTCTAATGCTTTTGTGTAAAACCTAATTTTTTTTTAAACCCTAATTTATTTTAAAACCCTAATTTCTTTTATGATTTTTAATTTCTTATTTTTGTAATTATAATTATTAAATATTTTTTTAATATGTATATATATAATTAAATTATTAGAACTATTAATCATATTTATTAGTATATAATTGTTATTATTTACTTCTTTTATTAAACTTCTTAAAAAATAATTATTCATTTAAATTTGAACTTTTAATTTATTATTATATTGTCATGCTAATTTCTTTTTCTTATATTTATTTTGTTTATTATTACTAACCTATTTATTTACTTATTTATTATATGCTTATTTATTTAAGTTATTTTATTATTATAATGTAATTGTGCAAATTATGTAATAGTTGTAGAACTTCTTATTATTTATTTTTAATTGCCATGGTTAGTAAAATAGGGAGTGTAGACATGTTTGTATCTTAAAATTGAATTTAGATCACTAATTTGTAAGATAAATATTTGAATTTGTATACGCACACACGTAAGTCGATCTTGGATCGCCATCTCACATTCTTAAGGATATCGCTCAGGTTGCCTAAATAAAAGGTCAAGTAAGGTGTATAAAGCAAAGTCCCTTCACTTATTAAATATCATCTTGTCCCTTTAAAGATAATAAGATCAAGTCCCTTCATGGTTGCCTTCGTAAATGATCTTGTCCCTTTCGAATAAAGATGATAAGTCCCTTCGAATTGCTAAATACACCTTACAGTTGCCTAATCACAGATGACCCTTCACACGTTTCATACTACATCCAAGGTAATGACTACCTATTCCTTAATAATAGGGATAGTTTTACCATTGAAAGAACATTTAAGAACAGTAAAGATTTAACTTAGGGTAGGTTCCTCTTAAGTACTTGCTCACTTTTTTCATCAAATTACTTCATTACACTTTACATTTTAAACAATTTTCAAAACAAAGTCTTTATATATATCCGTACAAGGGTCATTATAAAGTACTTAAGAAATTTTTTAATCACACACTACACTTCTCAAAACAATTTAAAGTGAGCTAAGTAACTAAGAGCCCATGGATAACCATGGATGTAAAGGGTGCTAACACCTTCCCTTTACATAACCTACCCTCCCGAACTCAAAAATCTTTTAAGGTCTTTCCTGTTCTTTTATACCCTTTCCTTTGGATAAAATAAAAGTCGGTGGCGACTCTTGCTATCCGCAACATTTAACTAAAGTCAGTTCTCCCACCGTGTTACAGTCTATCACAAGGGATTTTATTTTGACTGATCATGTTGTCTCCCCTGCTCTGAAGGTGACGATCAGGTCTACGTAGCCTTATGGTCGGGATACTGTACCATTGAAGCCTTGGAGGTCAGAGCCTACGTAAGTTGTCAGGTGTGTCTCATTCAACTACAGGGTAGAAAACAACTGAGAATACATGATGTTGACCGATTTTCCTTGGTCGACGAGGATTCTACGAACGTCGAAGTTTGCCATCTGAGCACGGACCAGAAGGGGAATGCTGAACGGAACCTCCACGGGGAGGTTCAAGTGTTGAACTCTGATTCGAGCTAGTGCTGATCAGATGATCGAAGCGTCGTTTGACCGACCCTATCGTGACCTTGTTGGGGCCTCCCCCGAATATCACCAATGGAAAAGGGGAAAAAGTCCCACGGGCTGTATGCGGAGAAGTACGTTGGACCAGTATACGGTTCATGAATATTAAAATCTTTCTGTCGCATAATACTGAGTGCGGCCTGAAGATTAGTGTCAGTGATCGGTGGGGCAGCGTCTTCGGTCTTTCGAGATTCTTGAACCTCTTGTCTAAGAGCCTCTTTATTCTTGATGAGTTGCTTGAGATGGCCGTCCCGGATGAGTATCTCAATAACATCCTTCAAGTGTATTCAATCCTCAGTATTGTGCCCATGTGATTTATGGAAGCGACAATACTTGGTCTTGATCGTATTTGGTTTGCTCGATAGCTACTTCGGGAATCTGACCCCGGCTTGGCGGAATTCAGAGTTTGCGCATTCAGACAAGATCTTTTCTCGTGTTTCCGTAAGAGGAGTGTAGTCGTGGAGTCTTCCCACGGGTCCTTTGTGCTCCCGCAGTTCACGGGAGCGATATTCCTTTCTTTTGTCACTTCCTCGTCGTGACGTCGAGCGATCGTCGTGTTTGGAATGCTTTGTGTCCTCGTTGCATCGAGTATCCTGGGCAGTACTCGCTGCCTCTTTCTCTTCCTATTGTATGTAAGTTTGTGCCTTGAGGAGAAATGCGTCGAGCGTGGCCGGTGTCTCGATCCCCACATCCTTTTTGAAGTTGCTCTGAGGTCGGAGTCCCGCTCCAAAAGATACTTCTTCATGTCGTCCGTGGTTGAAACCTAGATAGCTTATTTGTTGAATCTTTCGATGTATTCCTGAATGGGCTCTTCCTTCCCTTGAACGATCGCCTCCAAAGACGCTTCGATTTTGGGATGATGTTGGGAGGCTGTGAAATATCGGGAGAATTTCCTTCCCATCTGCCTCCATGAGGTGATGGATTCGTAGGGAATGCTCTTGTACCAGGCTATGGCCCATTTCCTCGGCGTAGTAGGGAAAAAGCGGCATTTAATGGCTCCCCGAACACCTTGATAATCCAACAGGGCGTCGATGTTCTCAATGTGTTCATCTGGATCAGTCGTACTATCGTAGGTCCCCAATGGAGGAGGTTTCTCAAGTCCCTTCGGGAGCCTTGTGGACATTATTTCCTAGGAGAGGGGGTTGCGAGGATCATCCTCGTTGTTAGAAAATGGGGTGACTGAATGAGAGTGATCACCGCGATGCTTGCGGGGAGGGGATCTTAACCGATTCCTGTTATCCTCGGGGGATGATCGTACCACTGATTGGAGGTTCCTCTGTGTCTTCTTCGTTCGAGGGGAATTGTTGCGTCTGGGAAACGAACGAGTCCTCTTCTTGATAGAACCAGAAGCTTCTGGTTGTTGATCCTTCCTCGGCCTAGGCGATCTGCTGCGGGACCGGCGCTGCCTCCTCGCAGTGGTAGGCGACCTGGAACTTCTTGATTTTTCAAGGATGTCCAATCTTTCGCTCTAGCGAAGGAGAAAAATATTGATGGTTGTAACATAGTGGGAGAACTGACTTTCTATAAATGTTGCAGATAGCAAGAGTCGCCACCGACTTTTATTTTATCCATAAGGAAAAGACATACAAGAACAGGAAAGACCGGTTTTAAAAATACTTGAGTTCGGGGGGTAGGTTATATAAAGGGAAGGTGTTAGCTTCCTTTATATCTATGGTTATCCATGAGCTCTTAGTTACTAATCTCACTTGATTGTTTTGAAAAAGGAAAGTGTAGTGTGTATTTAGAAATTTGTCTAAGTACTTTGTAATGATCCTCATATGGATGTATACAAATCCTTTGTTGGAAAATGTTTGAAAATAGTGAGGTGTGAAAAGTATTTTTAAAAGGGTGAGCCAGTAACTTAGAGTCCCTACCCTAGACTAAGTCATTCATGTTCTTTTATATTCTTTCAAGGGTAAGATTGTCCCTATTATTAAGGAATAGATAGTCATTACCTTGGATTTTATTAAGGGACAGACGTAGGGTCATCGTACAGTCAACGAAAGCAACTGGAGGGTGTCTTTAGCAATTGGGAGGGACTATCATCTTTTAAACCGAAGGGACAAGATCATGGTAGGCAACATGGTAGGCAACATCGTAGGGACTTGATCTTTTAACTGGGGGAGGGATAAGATGATTTTTATTTGTAGGGTTTGCTTAAGACACCCCCATATTCGAGGGACTTGACCGTTTTTGAAGGCAACTTAAGAGAGGTAACCCTAGGAGGTGCAGATGGCGATCATAGATCGACTTACGTGTGTGAATGATTTATTTTCAGATATTTATTCTTTTTATTTAATTTTCTAAGTCCAAATTAATTTTCAATTAGGTGTTCACTCCCTATTTACTAACCATTAAATAAATAGATAAATTAAATGCAGAAAATATAAAATCTACGCTATTACTTGGCTTCGGGGCAATTACATAATAATAAACGGAAAAGAAAATAAATTACAATATAAACAGCCTATACATTTTTCTAATAAATTTAAATAAGGCAAGAATAAATAAATAAGCAAAGAACATTAAATAAAATGACAATGAATAAAAATAAAAAATTTTAAGGTTGAAAAAAAAAAGATAAATTAGGTTTTTAGACAAAATTAGGGTTATTTAAAAAAAATTTTAAAGATTTAGATTTTTTATTAAAGAAAATTAAATTAATTATTAATTATAATTTAGAAAAATATACAAAACTAAATATATACAAAATTATTGAAAAATTTAATTATGTACATAATTATGGCTAAAGAAAATAATTAAGGATTTAATTAGAATAAAATAAGGTCATTAAGTACTTTTTAGAAAATCTTAATTAAGTTATTATCAAATTATATAAAAAAAATGTTAACTTTTAAATGGAACTAATTATTTGTAAAAAAAAAAGTTAGTGGAGTTTTTAAGAAGAAAGTTTTTTAAAATAAATTAGAATTATTAATTAGTTATTTAAAAAAGAAAGAAATAATAAATAAAAAAAGAGAGAGGAAGAAATCATAAAAAAGAGATAAAAAAATACACAAAAACAAAGACCTGGGAATCGAACCCAGGTCTGGGACGTTCCAAGGGTACACCACCAGCCAGCTGAGTCACACGCGCTTATGTATTATTCCTGCGAAGCAAAACAACAAAAAAACGTTTTCAAAATTTCAAAAATTCCAGACGCGCCAAAGGTCGTCTTCAACCTCTCGCCCTACGAAATTTCCTACGAAATTTCTTGGGTATTTAGCTGCGACTTTTTTTCGCAGGAAACCTGTAATCTTGAAAACCTACAAAACAAGCGAAATTCATCCAAATTGATTGTACCAATAACTTGTCCAGGTCCTACACAGTTCAAATTTATCAACCAATCTCATTTATATAGTCTAAATAGTAAAATCCTAAAAGCTTGGTCGAAACCCTAGTTATTGAAAAACACGATTATGGTCATGGAACTCCAAACAAGTTATCCAGATTTCTTCTACACTTCAAAATAAACACAAATCAATAATTAGAATCAAGCTTTAATGGTTAAATGTATGAAAATGCAAAGTAAAATTTGAACGAAAAAACGCTTCGGTTAGAGCATTCGGCCATAGATGCGATGATAATGAGGATGGAGATAATTTATAGACCTCCCAAGGAACAATATTACACCTTTAAATCGTGTTGAATGGACCTGAATAGTGGAACCGAATTTCAATTTTAGAGTGAAATTTTGAAACTTGAAGAACCTCTACCTCTCTCAATCTTTCGTCCCATATGCCTTGGTTGTCTTTATGCGTATGTAGTGAATGTAATTAGGTCAATTTTTGGGCCTCTTGTTCATGGATTTCAATTACTTGATATTGAAGAAAGCCATCACCCATAATGATCCAAAAAACAACTATATCCTTGCCAATTATGCCTTGCACGAATTTGGAGAGTATCAAATCAATTTAAATGTTGTATGAATGCTTCTAGAACAAAGATTTGATCCAAATATTGACTTTTTATATTTTATTTTTATTTAAATTGAATTATAACAAATAAAATCCAAAATAATAGAAAATAAATTATAAAAATCAGAATAAATGGTCATTGGGTCGTGCATGACTTTATCTTTGAGATTGGGTTGCAATTTGATGGGTCCATTTTAAATTTTTTGAAGTTTAGGCCTTTTTTTGCTTCATACACCCCTTGAAATTTTCCCAACTTTGACAAGGCACAATTCCCTCAATTTTAATGCTATGTGAGTGATCTTGGACTTTTTTATGAAGCTTAGAGAGTCCTTTAACCAACCTATTTGGTCCCATGTCCATATCTTTTACCATTTTCAAATCATGAGCTTTGGAAAAAGTTGACTTTCAAAAGGACCTATAATGTTTTAGCTCATACCTTCCAAATGAAGCATTTTTGGGCTTGGCTTGTGATACACAAAGTTGTAGAGAATTAAATTTCCTTCAAAATGAGCTTTGGATGGGAAATTTTTGATGAAGCATGTGAAAGTTATGGCTGGTCAAAGTTCAATTGACTTTTACTTTGAAACCCTAATTTAGAAACTTCTTGATTCTTGATGATCTGAGATTTTCTTGATGAATCATGATCAAACCTTGATCAAATGATTAATTTTACCTCATAATCTTTATGTTGACAAAAAATCTTGAAGTTTGACTTTGAGTTGACCTCAGTTTGACTTTTTTACCAAGTTGATTGATTTTTGAATATCTGAACATCTGACTAGTCAAACTTATTGGGAAAGCTCTGAAACTTGACATGGGGATTCTTGAAGACATGTGGGATGTTATGAATCTTACTTGAGGCATTGGAAGTCCATTTAGCTTGGAGAAATTCAAAACCCTAGTTTTGGATCCATTGTTCAGGAGGAGACTTTGTCTGATGAAACCCTCAAACTTTTTAACCAATTAGGGACCTTGAGAACCTTATAACCATTGAGAAATATTGAGACACATTGCCTTGATTGTCGGAGGGAAAATTTTGGGGTACAACAATGGTGTTGGTCGCTTCGACTAGTGCTGCTAGAGTTTGATTTGTCCCTTCTGGAACAGGGATCAACGAGATATCAACTGGTGTAAGGACAGGCTGATGGGATGGTTCAGGGGATGGAGATGTTGTTCATCCATCCTGAGAGCGATCTGGCTCCCCGATGGGAGGGTTGTTCAAGTCACTATTTCGTTGCTTAACGGGGACTGATCAGTGATATTTAGTGGTAATATTCAAGCCGGTTTTCAGCGTCTTTTGAGTCTAGTTTTATTTTGTTTGTAGTGTCTCGTTCATATTTTGTTTTAGTTTTCTCATTATTGCGTGCAAGTCGGTGTTTATCGTTTTTACTTTGTTTTTATCAGTGGAATGGGTTATGTGGTTGTTTCTTTGTGGTGTTTCAGGTAAATATGTAATCGGTCGTTCGAGGTGTCCGAAAGATGGTCCAAGCTTTTAAAAACTGATGGGAAATGAGAGTTCAGAGACACAACACGGGTGCCAGTGTTGCACAACACGGCCCGTGTTGTAGAGACCAGAAGAAACACAAATTCAGTTCAGAAAATAAGAAGTCAGGGGTGTGACACGGGCACCCGTGTTGCACAACACGGCCCGTGTCATGGCAGCTGGGAAAGTATGTTTTGGTAGTGATCCAGAGTCACAACACGGCCACCCGTGTTGCACAACACGGCCCGTGTTGTGAAGACCAGAGACAATTTTGTGTTTTGCTGCTTCGAGGGTATTCCGGACATTTCGCGGTGCTGTTTGAAGACTGATTTATATTTGCCCATGATGACTGTGAGGAGACACTTTTTGAATTGGGGCTTTTTGG
Source organism: Lathyrus aphaca (assembly GCA_963966055.1). Taxonomy (NCBI): domain Eukaryota; kingdom Viridiplantae; phylum Streptophyta; class Magnoliopsida; order Fabales; family Fabaceae; genus Lathyrus; species Lathyrus aphaca. The sequence continues at coordinate 539,836,860 of OZ014522.1, read as the reverse complement.
AGAGAACAAAGACGGGAGAAGAAAGATTGATCAAGAGCGGAAGCAATTGACGATCCGACTAATCCAACGTTAATTGTAATGTCTAAATTTGCTTACTCTGTTTTTATTTCCAGTTTGAACATGAGTGGCTAAACCCCCCAATTCCAGGGGGGTGTCCCTGATTTGCATTTTGTAATGACTTGTTGAATTCTTCAATTTGGTATTATGTTTTAGTTTCGTTTCTTTATTTTATCGCAACGTCCTTAATGCTTTATCGGTATTGGAAAATAAGATAATTGATCGTGGTTAGGATTTGGTCTGACCAACCATTCTAACCTTGTTGCATAATTTTATCGTAAAAAATATTACTGAGGAATTGGGATATTTTTATATGAACCTTTTTATGTCAGAATTATTGCTTGATATTCTTCTATGACCTTTGAGGAATCATGGTCTATGAAGAATACCAAAGGTTTTTCTTTAAAGGAATTTTGGAGAAACATTGTAGGCTTAGGAAAGACGCGTTCTAAAGCACATCTCTAAAATTAAGGAACCTATGAGTCATTGCATTGCGAATCATACACCCTACCTGGCATTACTTTTATATAAGTGAAATTATTTGTTTTTACGTTTTATTCTGTTCAATTTATTTAATTTAATCTCAAACCTTGAGTTTTGTCTAATTGAAATTAATCACGAAGAACTTATTTTTAATACGCAGTCCTTGTGATCGATATTTTGGGTTAATCCTTTCTATTACTACATCGGTAAAAATAGTACACTTGCTATTTTCCGGTCAAGTTTTTGGCGCCGTTGCCGGGGACTGCCAAAGAATTAAGTTGTTTGTGTTATATCAATTGGAATTTTGTTGCTCTGCGACTAAAATTTTACTTTACTCTCTGTATATCATATTACTGTTATTGAAATTTTGTTTTCTAACTCGTGTCTAACTGTTTATGCGAGGTCAGGCCTCAGCTAAATTTTCTTTTGACACAGAACCAGAAAGAGCTTTGCACGAGAGACGCCGCAAGGCAAGAATTGATAGTCTGGCTAAGACTTGTTCAAGTGTCCCGTATCAGGAAACTGAGGACTATATTTCAGTTCACTCGGAGCACAGTGACTCTGATTCAAACAGAGAAACTGACCCTGAATTCAACGACATGGCAGGAAATCAACCTGCTATAGAGAGGCTCTTAGGTGATTACGGAGGGGCAAATGCTCAACCTAACAGGATGACGATTGTTAATCAACTGGTGAATGTAGCACACTTCCAGTTACATCCATCTACTATCCGCCAGTTAGAGAGCAAGCCTTTCTCCGGGAGAATTAATGAGGATGCAAATAAGCATCTTTAGAGATTTCTTACTACTACCACTTCTTTGAAGATCGAAGGTCATTCAGAGGAAGCAAAACGACTGGTGATGTTTCCATTCACTCTTACTGACGATGCTGAAGAGTGGTTCTATTCTCTTCCCGCAGCTAGTATCACAACATGGCAAGAGATGGAAACAGCCTTCCTTAACGAATACTTTCCTGCTTCAGTGTTCATCCGGAAAAGATATGATATAGTCAATTTTAAACAAAAAGAGGGTGAATCACTCGGAGATGCTTATAAAAGATTCAAAAGGTGTTTGACTTCGTGTCCTACCCATAACATGGACGCAACAGAGCAAATGCAAAACTTTGTGAATGGGTTGAGACTCAAGACAAAGCAACTGATTGATACTGCTGCAGGTGGCTCAACAAACTTCTCAACAGCCACAGGTATTAAAAGAATCATAGAAGCTATTGCTGCCAATGAACACCTTGAGTTATATGATCGCACCGTGAGTCAACCAGACGGGAAAATCGATCTTAAGCTAACAGAACAGGTTGTAAAAATGGAAGATCAAATTGCCGCAGAAGTTGAAAGAAGGTTAAAGAAGATGAATCTGGGAACTCACACAGTTGCTCAGGTTGAACCCGTTCAAGCGGTGATTTGCGAGATATGTTGTGGTCCACACTTTGCCATGCACTGTTTGGCAACTCAAGAGCAGGTTGAACAGATTAATATGTTGAGGCAAAACAATCCTTATGCCAACACATATAATCCGGGGTGGAAAAATCACCCAAATTTCTCTTGGAAAGATCATCAAGGGAACATCCAGAAACCGGTTCAAGGCCAACAACAGTACCAGCCCCAACAACAACCTTATCAGCCTCCTGTGTCAAGAAAAGCTGATTGGGAGATTGCCATTGAAAAGATGGAAGCTCACAACTGTCAATTTCAAGAAGAAACCAGAAGTAATTTCAAGAACACTGGAGCATCTATAAAGAATCTTGAGGTGCAAATGAGCCAAATTGCTCAACACCTTGTTATCCCTAACGCTCCTGGGACTCTTCCTAGTGCTACGGTAACAAATCCTAGAGATAATCATAAAGTAAATGCAGTCACAACGCGAAGAGGTAAAGTTAGTGAAGAGGTTCAAGAAAATTCTGAAGTTGAAAATCAATTGATTGAGGTTGAGCTTGAAATCAAAGACAATGAAGAGGTTGACAACGAAAAAGAAGTTACCCAAACACCGGTCATCAAAGAAAAAGCGGTTGAACCTAAACCGGTGGTCAAACTTCCGTATCCTACAAGAAACAAGAAGAAAGGGCAGCAAGAGAAGAATTTTGAAAAATTTCTTGACTTGTTCAAAAAACTGGAATTAAATATCCCATTGCTTGAAGCTCTTGAACAAATGCCCACGTATGCCAAGTTCATGAAAGATATAATTGCTAAAAAGAGGACTATGGGAGCTGAACCTATTATTCTAACCGAAACTTGTAGTGCTATTTTGCAGGGATTGAAGATTCCGGTGAAGAGAAAAGATAGAGGAGCTGTTACCATTCCATGCACTATTGGTGACCGATCGTTTAAGAGAGCTCTCATCGACTTGGGAGCGAGCATCAGTTTAATGCCTTTATCTATCTACAAAAAGTTAGGTATTGGTGCTGTGCAAGACACTAGGATGACTCTCCAATTCGCGGACCATTCTGTGAAGCGACCTTATGGAGTTGTCCATGATGTATTGGTTAGGGTGGACAAATTTGTGTTCCCGGTTGACTTTGTGATCCTTGAAATGCCGGAAGATGAAGAAATTCCCTTGATTTTGGGAAGACCTTTTCTAGAAACCGGGAGAGTAATGATAGACATGGAAGGTGGAACACTAACGATGAAGGTGTATGATGAAGAGTTAAAAATTGATGTTAGGAACACTTTAAAGTACAAAGATGATGTGGGCACTAGTAGCAACATACAAGTGTTAGACCAAATGGAAGCTAGTGAGCATTTAGAAAGTGTGTCCAAGTTACCTCTAGAGAAGGTGTTGAGTATGTCCATTTTTGAAGGTGATAAGGAAGTTGGAGATAAGGATATGGAAGTGGTTGCGATGCTTGAAAATCAACCTATCTTTAAAAGAATTAGAATGCATCGGTGGGAAGAGTTGCGACAGCCTACAACAGTTGATGAAGGCAAAGACAAACCAAAAACAGCCGAATTGAAGCAACTTCCCGAGAATCTCAAATATGTCTTTCTTGACACGGAAGAAAAATGTCCCGCTATTATTAGCGCTAATTTAAAAGACATGCAAGAAGGCAAGTTAATTGAAGTTCTTAAAAAATTCAAGGGAGCTATTGGGTGGAAGATTGAAGACCTAAAGGGTATAAGTCCCACAGTGTGTATGCATAAAATACTGATGGAAGAAGATCACAAACCGGTTGTGCAACCTCAAAGGAGATTGAATCCGGTGATGAAGGAAGTAGTGCGAAAAGAAGTTGTTAAGCTATTGGATGCGGGATTGATTTATCCCATATCCGATAGTGCTTGGGTGAGTCCGGTGCATGTGGTGCCCAAAAAGGGGGGAACAACTGTTATAACAAATGAAAAAAATGAGTTGATTCCTACAAGAACCGTTACTGGGTGGAGAGTGTGCATCGATTATAGAAGATTGAATTTGGCTACGAGAAAGGACCATTTTCCGTTGCCATTCATTGACCAAATGCTGGAAAGACTAGCGGGACATGAGTACTATTGTTTTCTTGATGGCTACTCCGGGTACAATCAAATCGCTGTTGCACCGGAAGACCAAGAGAAAACGGCGTTTACATGCCCCTATGGCATTTTTGCTTATAGAAGGATGCCATTTGGGCTATGTAATGCCCCCGCTACATTCCAAAGATGCATGACTTCCATTTTTGCGGATATGCTGGAAAAACACATGGAGGTGTTCATGGACGATTTTTCCGTGTTCGGATCCTCATTTGATCATTGTTTATCTAACCTTTCACTTGTTTTGCAGCGATGTCAAGAAAGCAACTTAATATTGAACTGGGAAAAATGCCATTTCATGGTGAAAGAAGGCATTGTTCTTGGTCACAAGATCTCACAAAAAGGGATCGAAGTGGATCAAGCTAAAGTGGAAGTGATCTCTAAGTTACCTCCGCCAATCAACGAAAAGGGCATAAGAAGCTTCTTGGGACATGCGGGATTTTACCGCAGGTTCATAAGAGATTTCTCAAAGATAGCCAAACCTTTAACTACTCTGTTGGTTAAAGATAAGGCTTTCGTTTTCAATAAGGAATGCAGCGACGCTTTTGAAACACTAAAAAAAGAATTAGTATCTGCTCCTATTGTTATTGCCCCAGATTGGTCCCTACCCTTTGAGATTATGTGCGATGCTAGTGACATTGCAGTGGGGGCTGTTCTTGGACAGCGGAGAGGAAAATTGCTTCATGTGATTTACTATGCTAGTCATGTTTTGAACCCTGCACAGATAAACTATGCAACTACCGAGAAGGAGTTGTTAGCAGTTGTGTATGCCTTCGATAAATTCAGGCAATATCTGTTGGGTTCAAAAGTGATTGTTTATACTGACCATGCTGCTTTGAAATATCTTTTTGCTAAGCAGGATTCCAAGCCCAGGTTGTTGAGGTGGATTTTACTCCTACAGGAATTTGATGTGGAGATCCGTGACAAGAAAGGGTGTGAAAACACTGTTGCAGATCATCTGTCTCGAATATCACCAATTGAGGAGACGGAAGAGCAACACCCTATAAAGGATGAGTTCACTGACGAACACATCCTAGCTGTTATAGGGGTGCCTTGGTTTGCAGATTATGCAAACTATCTCGTTGGCGGTATTATACCCGACGATTTTGACTCTAACAAGAAAAAAAAGTTTGTTCATGATTGCAGGTTTTATTTATGGGATGATCCGTTTCTCTACAAAAGAGGGGTGGACGGCCTAGTGAGAAGATGTGTACCTGAAGAAGAACAAAAAGATGTGCTGAAAGCATGTCACGACTCTGAGTATGGGGGACATTTCAGTGGTGATCGAACAGCTGCTAAAGTCCTACAATCAGGACTTTATTGGCCATCTTTATTTAAGGATGCGCAAGAGGTAGTGAAAGAGTGTGACAGATGTCAGAGGACTGGGAATATATCAAAAAGAAATCAGATGCCGCAAAATTCTATGCTCGAGGTTGAGTTATTTGATGTATGGGGGATAGACTTCATGGGGCCATTTCCACCATCGTTCGGAAAAAACTATATTTTGGTGGCTGTGGATTATGTGTCCAAATGGGTAGAAGCTGTGGCATTACCCACCAATGATGCTAAGGTAGTGGTTAGATTCCTAAAAGAAAACATCTTCGCAAGGTTCGGTGTCCCGAGGGCGTTGATAAGCGACGAAGGGACACATTTCTTGAATCACCTTATGGAGAAGTTGCTGCAAAAGTACAATGTGAAACACCGGATAGCTACTCCTTACCACCCCCAAACGAGCGGTCAAGTGGAGGTATCCAATAGACAATTGAAACAAATCTTGGAAAAGACAGTGAATTCATCCAGGAAGGATTGGTCTCTTAAGCTAGATGACGCTTTATGGGCATACCGGACGGCTTTCAAAACGCCTATCGGTATGTCACCATATCAACTGGTTTACGGAAAGGCATGTCACTTACCTTTGGAACTTGAGCATAAAGCCTTTTGGGCATCTAAGTATCTTAATATGGATTTGTCAAAAGCTGGAAGTTCGAGGATTCTTCAACTTCATGAGTTAGAAGAATTCAGGAATCGGGCGTATGAGAATGCCAAAGTATACAAAGAGCAAACGAAAAAATGGCATGATACAAGGATTCAAAGAAAAGAGTTTTGGGAAGGACAACTGGTCCTTCTGTACAATTCAAGGCTGAAGCTGTTCCCAGGCAAATTGAGGTCAAAATGGTCGGGACCTTTTGTGGTTCACAAGGTATTTCCTCACGGAGCTATCGAGATTAAAAATCAGACCAACGGAGATATTTTCAAAGTGAACGGGCAGAGGTTAAAGCATTATTTCAAAGGCCAGCCCACTGGTGATGTGCATGTCACTCGTCTTACCCAGTAGTACGACGGACCGTCGAGCCATGCGACGTTAAACGCAGCGCTTCGTGGGAGGCAACCCACGAGTTTTTCAGTCTGACTTTTGTGTGTTTCTGTTTTGTAGGTTTTGTTTATCACTGATTTTAAGAAGGAATGAACGAGGTTTGAAGTCATAGTAGGAAGATCAGAAAGGCCAGAAAACGGAAAACCAGAGGTGCAACACGGCCACCCGTGTTGTGCAACACGGCCCGTGTTGCATGATGCAGACAGATGGGTGTGTTTGTGGAGTTTGGATGGATTCCAGGGATGCAACACGGCCACCCGTGTTGTGCAACACGGCCCGTGTTGCAATGTCTGGAGATTGTTTGATTCAAGTTTTTTTTAGAAGAGATTCCAGGGGTGCAACACGGGCACCCGTGTTGTGCAACACGGCCCGTGTTGCAAGTGCTGTTTACATGATTTTTGAGCCAGAGAAATTGAAGCATCCAGGGAGGCAACACGGGTGCCCGTGTTGTGCAACACGGCCCGTGTTGCTCATGCGGGAATCCAAAAATTCAAATTTTTTTTGTTTCCCAATTTTGTCCTGTGGGCCCCACGTGTTTAATTTCATAATTTTCAATTAATGGCTCATTAACCTACCATTTATCACTTTTCTTTCATCTTCTCCAACCTCATTTCTCTCTAAAAACCCTAACACCATTGTTATACCTCTCAAAACCTCCATTTTCTCAAGCACCCACTCACCAAAACCTACATCTCCATTCACGAAATTTGTTCCCCATCACTTTCTTGTCACTTCTACGGTGACCGTTTCCTCTAATCTTTCAAATTTTTTTTCGTGTGCTTCATTTGTGCAGGTTTGAAAAATGCCTCCTAGAAGGGATACCGGTAAAAATGCTGCTGAATCTTCTCGTCCTCGCAAGAGAGCACACCGGATGCCGAATGCTCATGGCATTTTATTCGAGGACCCGGAGCATCAAGCAAAGTATGCAAAGTTGGTAAGGCGTAAGTTGATACCGGCCCGGTACATGTGCAACGAAACTCTTGAAAATCTAGGACTCAAATTTGAAGTCCATAGAATGTTTCATAGTATCGGGATGTTAAATTTCATGCAATATGAAGCGCCAACTTTTGAGCGCATAACCTTGGAATTTTTGAGTTCTTTACAGTTTCAGCTCAAGCATACCTGGACCGGATCCGACACTGAGTATTTCGGTACTCTGAAGTTCCGCCTTTATGACAATGATCATGTGATGTCGGTGGCTGATCTGGGGAAGATTTTAGATCTCCCAGTCTATGGGCCTGGTGCACCGCCAAGTACATTCGATGCAGGATCATTCTGGAAGGATATCACCGGCAACACCGAGTATGTCGCATCTGCTGCAAAGGCCTCATGCATTCATAACCCGTCATTCCGGTACGCTTAAAAAGGGTTAGCTTATACCCTTTTCTGCCGAGGCGACAGTACAGGAGTCGCAACTCTGCGGGAGTTATACTTCCTATATGGAATGGCAAACAATGAGCTGATTAATGTTGCGGCCTTCGCAGCAGACCACCTGAAGCGGGTAGCCAATGCTGCCTCGGGTGAGATTTCCGTTGGAGGGATGATTACACAGATCGCTCAGCATCTGGGGTATAATGAGAGGTTGCTTGAAGTGCCTGCAGTGGCAGGTAAGACAAAAATTGACCTTGAAACATTGGTCAACCAAGGTATGATTAAAACTGCTCATAATTATTATGCTGTGATGTCTCGTAACAAGCATTTGATTTCGTTGCCTGCACCTAACATGATTACCATAGATAATAGAGCTAACTGGCTGTATGAGGACCCCATGCTGGGTGGTTCCGATCAGTTTGATGAGTATTTTTCAGATGAGGAGGATGCAGGGAACCAACCTGAAGAGGTCCCGGTGCAAACTGCTGGTGGTTCTTCTAACCAAGCAACTGGTCAGTGGAATGTTTCCAAGGACCAGTGGGATGAAATGATTAGAGAGCAGACCCGGCAAGGGGACTTAATCGATGAGCTGCATGCATGGATGCAGCAGATGAAGCTTCATGGATTTCCTCCCGAACAGTGATAATTGTGAGTCCCCTCCGACATTGGTTCTTAAACAGTGAGGACACTGTTGAGTTCAAGTGTGGGGGGGTTTAGTTTTTATGTTTTCGTTTATTTTATGTTAATCTTTGTTTATTTTAATAGTATCATAGTGTCGGCTTGAAGATTATAGCTTTATGTTATCTGTAAAAACACCCCTAAGTTAACCTGCTGTGTGTTACATGTGAATTATGAGAAAGTATATAGGATGCGAGTGAAAAAGAATCCCGATGAGAAAATATGGAAAATTTTGATGTATAGGTACTACATAAGCACACTGAGTTTTCGGAATTAGGAACGAGTTCGACATGTAGATTCGTGCCATGGTGCTTTGATTTGAGAAGTAAACCCGAAGTAGTTTATATTGATATATCTGGCTTTATCTATAATAATTATGTGTGCAAAGATGATCCAAAAGAAAAAAAAAAACTTCAAGGCACCGAGAAAAAAAAATGAATAAAAACATTAGAACAATCGATCCTTCTAAGTTGGGTAACTCTCACAAGGTTATTCAACCTAACGGCGGTTGAACATGAATGTTTCCCGAAGGGACAGAAAAATCGGTGCCAACGATAAAAAGAGGAATCAATCTGCACACATAGTGAAAATCATTAAAAGCCTTAAAAGTGATTGTCCGAATGAAAAGGGTTGAAAATCGAAAAAAATAAGACCTAAGCACGAAGCATAGTCGGAGAGGTTACCGAAAAGGGAGATTCGGATCCGTGGTTTTCCACGGTGCAGTGTTTGTGTGATATCTATACTGAGAGAAAAGTACAAAAAGAACTCATTGGGTGAATTGGAATGAAGGATCCACGTATGAGTATCATAATTCATATTGCTAGTTTTGAAGATGTGAATGCAGGATTTTTGCTTGAGGGCAAGCAAGAATTCAAGTTTGGGGGAGTTTGATCAGTGATATTTAGTGGTAATATTCAAGCCGGTTTTCAGCGTCTTTTGAGTCTAGTTTTATTTTGTTTGTAGTGTCTCGTTCATATTTTGTTTTAGTTTTCTCATTATTGCGTGCAAGTCGGTGTTTATCGTTTTTACTTTGTTTTTATCAGTGGAATGGGTTATGTGGTTGTTTCTTTGTGGTGTTTCAGGTAAATATGTAATCGGTCGTTCAAGGTGTCCGAAAGATGGTCCAAGCTTTTAAAAACTGATGGGAAATGAGAGTTCAGAGACACAACACGGGTGCCAGTGTTGCACAACACGGCCCGTGTTGTAGAGACCAGAAGAAACACAAATTCAGTTCAGAAAATAAGAAGTCAGGGGTGTGACACGGGCACCCGTGTTGCACAACACGGCCCGTGTCATGGCAGCTGGGAAAGTATGTTTTGGTAGTGATCCAGAGTCACAACACGGCCACCCGTGTTGCACAACACGGCCCGTGTTGTGAAGACCAGAGACAATTTTGTGTTTTGCTGCTTCGAGGGTATTCCGGACATTTCGCGGTGCTGTTTGAAGACTGATTTATATTTGCCCATGATGACTGTGAGGAGACACTTTTTGAATTGGGGCTTTTTGGAGAGAACAAAGACGGGAGAAGAAAGATTGATCAAGAGCGGAAGCAATTGACGATCCGACTAATCCAACGTTAATTGTAATGTCTAAATTTGCTTACTCTGTTTTTATTTCCAGTTTGAACATGAGTGGCTAAACCCCCCAATGCCAGGGGGTGTCCCTAATTTGCATTTTGTAATGACTTGTTGAATTCTTCAATTTGGTATTATGTTTTAGTTTCGTTTCTTTATTTTATCGCAACGTCCTTAATGCTTTATTGGTATTGGAAAATAAGATAATTGATCGTGGTTAGGATTTGGTCTGACCAACCATTCTAACCTTGTTGCATAATTTTATCGTAAAAAATATTACTGAGGAATTGGGATATTTTTATATGAACCTTTTTATGTCAGAATTATTGCTTGATATTCTTCTATGACCTTTGAGGAATCATGGTCTATGAAGAATACCAAAGGTTTTTCTTTAAAGGAATTTTGGAGAAACATTGTAGGCTTAGGAAAGACGCGTTCTAAAGCACATCTCTAAAATTAAGGAACCTATGAGTCATTGCATTGCGAATCATACACCCTACCTGGCATTACTTTTATATAAGTGAAATTATTTGTTTTTACGTTTTATTCTGTTCAATTTATTTAATTTAATCTCAAACCTTGAGTTTTGTCTAATTGAAATTAATCACGAAGAACTTATTTTTAATACGCAGTCCTTGTGATCGATATTTTGGGTTAATCCTTTCTATTACTACATCGGTAAAAATAGTACACTTGCTATTTTCCGGTCAGGGACGTTGGAAAGGACACGCGCTGCTGCGGAATCCTCCCCGTGAGCCATCGAGAGTGAAATCGAGAGTTATGTTTTGTCTTCACGAACGGAGGATGAAAATAATGGGAGACAATGTTCCCACAAACGGCGCCACTGATCTTACCTGGTGATCAGAACTTCAACGACTGTTGACATGGATCTTCAGGTCTGCTCGTACAATGAGGAGAACAGGAGGGGGTTGTACCTACAAGGTACTCCGATGCCAAAGTAAGTACGGGCACACGAGCTAGCAAGTACGAGAATAGTATTTGGGAAAAGAATATTCAATACCCGACCCTTTCAAATGAGGGGTTTTATATAGAGCCCCCAACGCGTGGCCAACGATCCTTATTTTTGGGCCTGGATCACGGATCCCCCAAAAATAGGTAACTTCCAAGAGTGAAGCGAGGACGAGCATCCTGCTCGGGAGACATTTATGTCGGGCACAGAGCTCGGGCGAGTTCTGTCCTGGTCGATCCTAGGTGGTCCATGTCCTAGCCGAGCAGGGTCCATAAACGAGGAGGAGAGACAGGGCACCCTCGAGTTGGGTCCCCTGGATGATGAGTTATTGAGCCGTTTCTGGGCCGAAAAGGATTGGGCCATGCTTAGTCGTTGGTCTAGTCCAAAACAAGTATAATGACCATTTGTTTTCAGTCACAGGTAACTTTGCGTTGCTATTTCAAGAGTCAAGAGTAAAGTTGGATTGAAAATCTTAATACATGACAAAGACAATAACTCCTTGGCTCAAACAACAAATGTTGTCTTCAAAGAAGTTTTTCACAATGTCATATAGGTACATTTTTAATATTTATCATTTTCCCGATACATTTATTAATATAGATTCTCTTTTTTTTTTTTACTATATTACCTAACATATCTAATTCTTTATTAACCTGTTGCATGGATAATATCCGATCTAATATAAAATGGTGTTACATGATATCTTATTAAATTTGATCAACTTTATCATTTCTGACAATCCATTATTGGATGGTTTTGCTATAAGTTTAATATTGCCATGTAAGATATATGTTGTCTGGATCTTCAAATAATTGATATTTCTAGAGTTTGCAAAATATCTTTACTAACATTATAAATTTCTCATGTTAGGTGTTTTGGATGGTTTCTCAAACTGGAAGATTATGGTCCGGTTAGCTTTAAAAGGGATCATTATTGGAGTTTCTTACCATTGTATAGTTTGCTGCTACAAAATTCATATCTTTCACATATATACAATTGTTTGGCATTTGGATTTTGTTAGTGTTGTTATTCTATAGTTTCCTGTTATTCTAGAATTGTGTCATTGTTAGAACAAAAAATATTTCATCCAAACTAATTGTTGTTTTGTTTGTCATTTTATTGATTTTATCAAGATTTGGTTCATTTTAATCAAAGATTTATTATTACATTTTTGCCAATGCTGGATAATTAAGGATTTAAGTTTGCACTATCAATAAATTTTAAAACAGTTGAATATTACGAGATACAATATCATGACATTGATATAAGATTAACATGAAAATAATTACAACTATTTTTATATTTTAGAAATAACTTTCTCGTACGGACGTACGAGTCATCTACTAGTATCTTATACGAGTACAAACAACTTGTCAAAGAATAATGAAGTAACTTATATGTGTATAATATAGATAGATAAGTTATTCAAGATATTTAAAAAGGAATCTTATGCGAATTTTTTTTTAATATAACATAGTTTCATAATTTAATTTCCAATATAACATTGTTTTCAAAAAAAATACCAAACTAACATAGTTTACACACACATTCGCCACATCAAATGATGAATATGTGTAATTTCATTATGATTCGCCAAATGGTTTGGCTAAGAATGAAAAAGTTGCATGCATTCGCCATTCCATTTGGCGAATGTGTTGTAAATTCAACATGCATTCGCCAAATGGATTGTTGCACGTTGTTAATTCATTATTTAATTCAAATATTCATCTTATTCTTCACTTATTTATATATATATATATATATATATATATATATATATATATATATATATATATATATACATACATATATAGACTTATATATATATATATATATATATATATATATATATATATATATATATATATATATATACACACACGTATACATATATATATATATGTATATTTATATATATACTTATACATGTATATATACCTAGGGTTTGCAACTTTTTTTACTATATATATGCCTCACTCATAAACATAAGATTCATCTCACTCCATCCTTACAAACCCTCTCTCATTCAGTCCTTTCAGTCTCCCTCTCTCATTCAGTCCTTTCAGTCTCCCTCTCTCACAATATGGCTTCTCCCCGTCCATCTAATTATGCATCGGCACCGTCTTCCTCATCATCAGAAGAACCGCTTCCAAAATTTGATATCTTGAAGAAAAATGCTTTAGTGTTTTTCTCTGCAACAAAGCCTCCTCTGAAGATGTTGTTATGGAACCCCCAAACTTTGGAACACTTGCACAGAGAATTAACCCGCTGGTTAGAAGGAGAGATCGGCCACAAAGAAAAGATAATTAAAATTGAGAAGAGGGTTGTGGAGTTTGGTGTGACGAAATGGAGAAAAATTGTCAATGATGCAGGTGTTTTGTCGATGATGCTAGGTGGAGGTGAAGTTGTCCTGATGGTTCTGATAGGCTAGATTTGTTGAATCTTGCAGTTGTTCTATTTATGTATGGTCATTTTCTGAATCATGTATTTCCTGGTTTTATTTATGTATGTTCGTGTTTGTGGTTGTGGTTTTATTTATGTATTTTTCCGTTTTATTTATGTACGGTCATTTTCGGAGTCATGTATTTCCTTGTGGTTGTATGATTTTACTGATAAGAATCAAACGAACTAGGCTTCCATATAAAATAAATACGGTTACAATGACCTAATTTACGATGTTGAGCTTGGTCCAACGTTGGGACATTTTTTTCGATTGTGACCGGGCTGACGACATGAACTACACAGTCTCACCATCTTGTTTGCCGTATCCATTTCGGTGCGAATACGCGTGCTGTTAGGACGGCCTTTTTTCTTTCCTCGTCCTCATCAACAACATCCACTTCAGCCAAATCATTGTCAGATTCGATAAAGACTTGCGAATGATCAATGGGCTGAGACATTTGTTGTTGTTGAAATGTAACATACAACTCGATATCATTGAAACCAGAATACTCATGGCTTAGAAACATAGTACGAACACTTTCGTCGTCAGAGATAGTTAATTGGAAATACATGACCTGGTTATCCTCATAGAAAACTGGATTTTTGTAAATAATGACGTCCACTGGACCATGCTGCATTTTGTTTTCCAATCTCT